>CM055103.1:35113304-35713304 GCA_029204225.1 Diphasiastrum complanatum | reverse complement strand
AAAACCCCCCACCAAAGGATCGACGAACTAATTTTGGCCGCATTTCACCGCATTTTGACCACATACGCATGCACACATACACACACACACACACATGCACATACATGCACACACACATGTCAAGGTGTCGAAGCTTCATGTCGATGCATGTCGAAACCATCCAAAACACCACCACCCAAATGATTGGCCGACAAAATTTTGACCACATCTAATTATGTCCGCCTTTAATCATCAATCACCCGCTCTGAGCATCATCCACACGTCTCGACCACAAGCCACCACCTAGATTGTTGGCCGTCCATCGACGGGCACACTTTCCTAGTAGGGACCTATGGAAGAAAAATCGGGGAGAGACCGATGCAATTAACAGACAACTAGCGAAAAAAAATCAGAAAGCAGCCAAAACACAAGGCACACTCGATTCAGTTGTCAGAAATAGGCAAGAAAGTCAAGAATGCAAAAAAGATTTCATGCAGTGTACTTATATTGAATATATCCAGCAGTGCTGTCAAAGATTCATGAAACATGACATACTTCCCACTGCTATCAGCATCAATAATGATCCTGTTCTTAGACAGCTGCTCCTGTATCAAGATCACCTATTGAACAAACACAAAAATGAGGATATTAATCGAGAACAAACATCCATGCAAAAGAGCAGGAGAAAAGTTTGTAAAGTCTAATTACATGTTTAGATTGAGTTGAGCACTTAATCACATGTAACCCCTTCCAGCCCAACAGCCATGAATTGCACAAGAAAAAAGATACAGCTGTAAACACTTGCCTTTTCTGTTCCTTTGACAACAAAATAACCACCAGGATCAAGAGGACATTCCCCTGGAAAGTTAATCAGCATCAATTGAGTATAAGATATAACCATAGACTTACTAAATTCCAACACCCTTTGGCCTAGTACAAACAAGAGCTAGATACAATAGAGAAATAAAGGATATATTGAATGATCAGAAATCAACTAAACTAAGCACACCATATTCTGCAAGTTCAGCTTCATTTTTTCCTGTTAATACACATCGGCTACTCCGTAACATCACTGGCATCCGTCCTATGACCAAAGCACCCTGCATTGACGAGGAGTCATCCAGCACAAAACACAAATCATAACTCTTTCCACAGCACATTCCCTTATGCAACCATGCCTACAGAACATATGTACATACCTGGCCTGGCTTCCCCTTGCGCGTAACAATTTCTTTGCCTCTGGTATATTCAACGTCCACACTGATGGGTGCAGAATACCTAACATAAAGCAAAAAAATAGATTAGAAGCAGTATGCTTCAGATTCAAAAAGGAGGCTTTGCCAAGAATAGAAGTGGAGAATATCAAGTTTAAGTGGAGCATAGACAAGAAGCGAGACTCCAAACTACTTGGGCTGTTTCATGTAAGTAATCAAAATGTGTGGGTACATAATGTGGATGGCAACAAATGCACCATTAGCTGAAATGAAAACTTAAAAATAAAGAAACCTTGAGAAATGGCCATAATTACTGCAATAGAACAATTGCAGCTGACCGCATATTTCAAGTCACCCATCCATAGTAGAAGTTATGTCAATGTTGTATCTAGGATAGTACCTTGACATATCAAGGGAGAGAGATGTGCAATCTTCAACCCTATGGAATCCACCCGCAAAATATCAACTTCATCATGCATAGCACGAACCAAATGCTACTACACCCCTATTACCTTTGTCGGCACCCAAAAGTAGGATTGGGTCACATGCACAAACATATGTCCACCAATAGCCTTCATAAATTTCTAAACCACCAACAAGCTGAGTTTCTATCACCTCTCCTGAGTTTCTATCACCTCTCCTGAGGTGAAGGGCAGACTAAATCATGATGAAGACTACCACTAAAGAGCAAAGCTGATCCAATGAAGTCCATAGTTCCAGGGATAATTGGCGTAGGGATTAAATCTCATCATAGCTAAGTTAGCCATCCTTTTACTTAAAGTGATCTCTGGAGTCTGTAGCATAAATTCCAAATTCTTTTTGGAAATGTGCACAAATTTCTGACTCTCACATACGTGCGGCTATTGGAATATTCCAGGATTTAAGAGCTAAAAGTGTTCCCATAAAAACGAATAGTCCAGTGACCGCACTAAGTCTCCCTATTACGACAAGGACTGAGAGCAGGAAACACTTCCATGAATTAGAGTCTCATATTCTGTGAATAAGTTACATTCCATCGCTAATATAAGCCATGCACAAAGCGCGAAACTGGTCCAACTATCTGACATCATAAATCATTAATGACCTGGATGTGGGTCACTAGGCGCAAGAATGTTGATCTAAGATACTTTTGGAAAATGGCAGGCTATTGGCCCTAACGATTTTAGAAAGTCATAAAAATTTAGTCAGTAGCAGATCCTTTAAACAGCCTTGAGATTATTGACATCCCTGGCCGAGGGGAACGGTGCTGAACTGACTAAAGTATGAGAGTCCTAAGATTGAGGCTATAAGTAGAAAATACGTTGGAATTCTAGAGCAATGCACAATAATGTTTACCTCATGCATGTAACAATATCTATTGTGAGAATGGTAGAATCCAAATCCACAATTTCAATTTGAGAAGAGTCATCAACGGCATTAAATGAAGCTTCAAAAAAAATAGACATCCAACCAGAAAGTCAAAGAATCAATATTGAAAAAATTAGATAAAAGACCGAAAATAAAAATCTTAGCCAGCAAGCATCACTTAGTCTCATTAGTACCCATGGATAAACTGCTGTCTAGGTTTCAACAAACTAAGGATCCCCTTGGGTAGACCATGTATACAGAGAAGCAAATGACAATCAACAAAAAAAATTGAGAGCAAACCACACAGAAACACGAAAACTAAAAGCAACATACAGGATCTGGACTCATAAACGAGAGTTAACAAGAAATAGACAAAGGATTGAATACTAAAAACAAAATGGGCCCCTGCTCACCAATTTTCTGGTTTCTATGATTAATCATCTTGAACAGACAAAGGGGTGAAATACCAACAAAGACAAAACCATTCGAGTCTAAATATTTTGAACATTTTATCATTTTCTTTAATGAATAGAAAAACTATACAATTGAGAAGTCATCACTCGATACACAACAGCATCTAGAATGTTTGAACAAATATGAGGCATGTAAATTATGTGAACATCACTACATTCTACCTCCAACCTTTATCAAATTATCAACCAACAAACCTGACCTAGCCTGGTTAATAGAAAGTTCCAAAAAATTGCACTTATCACCACTAACTATACAATTGAGTTCACAGGAGTCCTGAGGATTGATTCCACCAACAAAAACACTAGGTTACTTACACAAAAAGCTACTAAAATCAGGAAAATCAGGAAAATTGAGAACAGATCAGTCATCAATATATCTTCTAGCATGCATGGGTTAGTTTATGCAATACCTAACCTAGGCGTGCTTTTCAATGGCCCTATTTTCAGTATGAGACATGCAGCCTTGGCCCGCCTAGGGAAGGGCCATGCCTCCTTGGTCCAGCTAGAGAGATTTGCTTCAGGAGATATATTCCTAGTAAGTGTCACCTTTTTGACATTATGGTCACTCCTACAGTACTCTATTCAGCTTAGACTTGGTGTACAGGCCTTACCTCCTCTGATTAGGCTAGTATATCACGACTACATATCACTATGCTTTCTCGCATGATACGAGCTAAGTCGTCAGTACCACATTATATCATCACCACAGAGTTTGCAGTTCCTCCATTGTTAGTTGATGCTCTCCTCAGACTCATCGTGTATATTCAGAGAGCCTTAGCGCTTCCTCTTGACAGAATATAAGTTTATGCCAATTACCTCTTTGATGCAGCTTCATAGTCTGGGTTTCCATTCCTCTTGGTGTTCACAAGCTACTCGTCTCTTGAGTTCACTTGGTATCACCATCTTCAACCTCCCAGCAGGCACCCATGAGTATATCAGGCGATACATTTATCGGGCTTATCTTCGGCATACATAAGTGCCACACACCGAGGATCCTCATAGGCGATGAGAGAACGTAAAGTAGTGGGTGAATCAATAAGCAGTGATATTGACCAGGTATCTCATAATATGCAGGACATCTGAAGATTAAATGCTCCCCAATCTCCGCCTCTCTCAGTGAACATAACATGCATATCCTGTCATCTCGTGGGGTAGTACCCTGGAAATGTCCTGTCTCAATCTCAAGCTGATGTGAAGATACTCTGAACTGTCCCAGTGTGAATCTTAGACAATGTGATAACCCAAAGTCTAAGTACTACGGCTGGACTGGAAAGCCCGATACATGAGGCTCTAAGAAGTGAGTCCGATAGTAGTCAGGTTTAACACCCAACTGTCCCTGCCAGAGATATCCCTGATTCGAAGACTGTTTAATCAGCCAGATATTCATGATACACAAACTCAAATTACAACTTTCTTCTCCAAGAGGAGAGCTCAGGCAGATTCAAAGACGGATAACAAGGTTATTCTTATCCCTATGAGAGATCGACACCGTGATCAACGTCAATGTACGGTACCTCACAGACTTGATATTCGAACTTCCGGAGGGAGAGCTTCTTTTTAGGGGAATCGTCCTAGTCAGCGCCATTCAGAGGCTCAGGGACCTAGGCTTTTCCACAGCTACCATTTTGGCAGTGATGGCAATATATGGAAGAGTTTTGGGTTGTTTCAGAGATACATCATGCATTTCTGATCCAATATGAAGCACCATTGGGGTGAAACAGGGATGCTCCCTTTCACCTACACTTTTTGGCTTATATATTGATGAGCTTGAGAAAATTATCAGACAAGGTGGTGGGATCGGTTGTAGCTTGGGTGACATACTTATTGCTATACTGCTATATGTTGATGATGTGGCTTTAGTCTCACCGACTAGAGAGGGACTCCAAAGACATTTGGACAACTTACATACTTTTTGTACCCGGTGAGGATTGAGAGTGAATATATCGAAGACCAAAGTTATGGTCTTCAATACTTCTAGAGATTTCATGCAGCGCCAGGAAATTTTTCCTGATGGTCAGCCCTTAGAGATTGTTTCAACTTGGGTGTTCTATTCAATGATCCTATTTTCAGTATGCGGCAGGCTACCTCGGATCGCCTTGAGAAGGGTCACGCTTCCCTCATCCAGCTTGAGAGATTTTGTTTCCGGAATTATATTCATGATGCTCCCAGTAAGTATCGTCTCTTCGACACTATGGTCACTCCTACAGCATTATATGCAACAAAGGCTTGGTGTACATGTATTACCTCATTGGATTGGTCTCGTATATCTCGGCTGCAGACCACCATGCTATCCCGGATGATTAGAGCTAAGCCTTCAGTTCCACACCAGATTATCACTGCTGAGTTTGTTGTTCCTCCCATTTTAGAGGATGCCCTTTTTCGGCTCATTATATATATATAGAGAGTATTGACTCTCTCTTCTGACAAATATTCCTACCTTGCAATTACATCCTCGGGATTACTATATGATCGTGAAGTTCATTCCTCATGGTATTCTCAGGCTGCTCACCTCCCGAGCACATAAGGAATTCCAGTTTCTGATCTCCTAGCAGGTATCGTGATTACGTTAGACGGGCTATCTATTGGGCCAATATCCAGCATGCTTGGCAGGGACAGTTGAGCGTTAAGCCAGATTTCTATCGGACATATTTTCTGGGGCTTGATGGAGCAAGTTTTCCTATACGTGCACACTACTGGATTATGGACTCTCACATTGTTTACGATTTACTCTTGGACAATTTCGGGTTTCTTCCCACCAGCTTGCTATTGAGACTGGTCAGTATTAGGGTACTCCACGTGAGGACAGACTATGTTGGATGTCCTTGGGAGAGATTGAGTCGGCAGAGCATTTCCTCTTCAGATGTTCGGCCTACTATTAGATCCGTGGGCGTTAGCATTGCCTTTTCAAGGATGCACCCAACTTACGCCCTCTCATCACTAAGTGGATCCTAGATGTGTTGCCCTTATGATATATGAGATATCCTTGCTACGGAGAGCCCAAGTTCCAATGGATAGTGATACATAGCCTCATATCACGGACTTTTTCTCTAGTCGTCGTCCACGAGCACATTCATATCATAGTTGCAGCGCGATTCGTGAATCGCCATCAGAATCGCGATCCCGATTCGCGATTCAGGATTCGGAATTTTCCGAGAATCGTGTAGAATCGAATTTTTTTATTTTTTTTTGAAATTTTTTTGTGCAATATGGGTATCAAATGAAAGCTCTGATCGAGGGGAGTATGATTGCGTAGTTTGCCGACTGTTTCAGGTGCAGGATGGTCCCTTTAATCTAAAGCTGCATCCCATATAAAAAAAAGAACACATTGGGGCATTCCCAGTGAACATAGCAGGAATCTCCCTTTCTCTGATTCTCCCTCTCTCTATCTCTCTCTGATCACGATTCACAACAAACGGAACTAAAATCATGCTGAACAAAAACCTAGCTGAATCATTCTAATCTTTAGCCTTAAATGAAACAATTTTTGACAAAACAACCATACTCACTCTCTCTCTCTCTCTCTCTCTCTCTCTCTCTCTCTCTCTCTCTCTCTCTCTCTCTCTCTCTCTCTCTCTCTCTCTCTCTCTCTCTCTCTCTCTCTCTCTCTCTCTCTCTCTCTCTCTCTCTCTCTCTCTCTCTCTCTCTCTCTCTCTCTCTCTCTCTCTCTCTCTCTCTCTCTCTCTCTCTCTCTCTCTCTCTCCATAAATCATAAACCATAAAACCGAAGTTACTGAACTGAAACCACAAAGAACAATACTGAATCACGACAATGTTGTGAATAGGATCATCATAATATATAACATCGGGCCACATGGCACCAAAAAGGGGTACAATGATGTTCCATGAACGTAATGAAAACTATATAACTAAGGCTCGTTAGAGTCATGGTAGGATAAATCATCCGAATCTGTGGACTGCAGGTCCCATGGGTCCGCAGATGAATCGGAATTGGAGGGAGCCATATGCCGTGGTGTGGCCCTGGCTCTGCTGCGTGCTCTGGATCCCTGCTGCGTGCCCTGGCTCTGGACCACCCCCCTCTCCCTGCCTCTACCTCTGCCTCTGCCTCTGCCTCTCTCCCCTCCTCTGGCCCCCATCTGGCTGCCCCCAGCCCTGTGTCTACTCCGTCGTGTATGTGTGTCAGGTGGCTGTAACCCTACGCCCTGGGATGGCCCTACCCACTGTGATGATGCATGGCCGACGACTGCTTGTGATGCTCCACTCCTGTCTACAAAAAGAGTACTCAGCCCCCCCCCTCCTAGAACCTCTAGGTCTCCCCCTAGGCCTACGTGCAAGAATGGCTGGCTCCTCCTCTGTCTCTGCATCAGGGTCCACCAGCAGGTCAGCCAGGTCATCCCCCTGTGCCTCCGCCCACATCTCCTCGTCCTCCTCTGTATCTCCCTCAACCCACTCCTCCTCCTCCACATAGTCTACCCCGAGCATCTCTCCCCCCTCCGAGACCTCGTCATCTCCCTCCTCAACCCTCTCCCTCTGCCTCTCTGTCCTCCTCTGCCGCCGTAAAGCCCGTGCGTCAGCCTGTGCCTGTCTGTAGAGCTCTCTATGGATCTCATCATCCATCTCCTCCTGTGTGGGTGGTGCCCGAGGAGCAGCAGCTATCGAATCCACCAAGCAAGTGTCAGGGTCCACCTGCAACCAAAAACAATACATTGTTGTTAGGTAGGTATTGTGCAACTCACTGCATATTTTGAAAGCAAATCAATTCATCAAAGCATACCAAGAAAAAAGGGGTGATGATGTGACTCACCTCGAGCATCTGACCCTCTCCTCGTGTGCGCCTCAGCATACGGCCGTTGGTGTTCACAAACACCAACCGCCTACACTGCTCGATGGACAACCTGTTCCTCTTCTGCGTGTGATACAAGGCCCAGGTGCTCCAATTCCGCTCACAAGCTCTTGCAGAACAGTCCTGTGCAAGGACTCTCTCAGCCAATCGCCTCAGGTCACCTGTGCTGCGCCCGTGGATGCACCACCATGTAACGGGCCTCAGCTGATCCTCCCTCCGCCGACTCTGCTCTCCATCGAAAGGAAACTGGAAGCGCTCAAATGCGAGCAGTTGGCTTGCAATGTTGGCCAGCATCGGACCTGTTGGCAAAAGGAAAAACATGGCACATGTAAGACCCCTCGAATTCAGACACTACCAATGAGTACAATACTGCAGTAACATTGCTACCAAACGATTTCTCACACGTACCTGGTCCGGGCCATACGCGCTCCGTGTACTCCACCCATCCCCGGTGTAGCTCCGGATCGTCCCTCTCTCGTGTAGAGCGCCACAAGGGGTGCAACATGTGGGCTACGGCGTGGATGGGTCGGTGGAAGTAGTCCCATCACCATATGCGTGAGATCTCGCGCCTCCTGCAGCAGACAAATTACAACAATCACTAAACCATAGCATAAAAGAAACGCATCAGACTCGAGTGAGAAACAACAAACTAGACACTGAAGAGTCATACCTATGCTCGTCCAAGGCTGACAACAGAATCCCCTCGCCGATGCGCTCCATGAACTCGTAAATGAGACCGAGGGTGCACCCCTCACAGTCTACCAGACGCAACACTCTTTAAATGGGTAGTAGGATCCCACTAATCTCCTCAGCAGCTCTCCAGAACTCGTCGCCGTACACAGTGGACTGGAAAAATGCCGAATGGGGGAGGTCTGTAAAGTCCCGGAAGGCCACGCTGGAAACCATCCGCCGCAATGCGTCCTTCACCACCACCAATCGCTCTAGCACCAAGAAGTAAAACGCAAAGCGCGTGGGTGCGGGCTTCTTCAGGTTTAGGGTGGAGAAGGTGCGGAACAGGGCCAACACACGCCTCTCCCTCGTGACAAAAGTGACCAGGCGCATGGCCGTAGAAGTGATCTGCAACACAAACACCCAGTGAAAAAGTTTAGACAGTAGTTGAGATGTGGTTAGCAACATCGAAGGAAGAAAGCATAGCAAATAGAACAAACTATACCTCTCTGATCCATGGAAGCGCACACAGGTCATGGATGAGCAAGTCTATGCAATGTGCAGCACAGGGTGTCCACACAATGCTGGGGTGCTCCCTCATCATAATCTCGCCCATCTGCTTGCAGTTCGAGGCGTTGTCGATGACAACCTGAACCACGTGCTCAACTCCGATGTCAGCAATAACATCTCTAATGACCTCCCATATGAAATCGGTTGTGATGGCGTCACCACCTCGAGTGGCATCCACGCCACATAGGAATACTCTGCCAAGCGGGCAAGAAACCAAGACATTGATGACGGATCGCCGACGAATGTCGGTCCATCCATCACTCAATATCGTGCATCCATACCTGCCGCAAAACACCCATTAGCTACATGCAAAAATTGCGGCACCAGTAAATCCTAAACACATGCAAAGAGATTACAAAGACAAGTTACTTACTGCTGCCAAGCTGAGCGAATGGAACTCAACTCCCGCGTGATGGTCTCCTCTTCCTGACGAAGCAACCTCCCTCGTAGTGCCTCTCGCCTGGGAGGTGTCCATGTAGCATCCACGGCCGCCATCTGTGCACTGAACTCCCAGAACACCCAAGTGTCAGCAACAGCAAAGGCAATGCCGCACTCGTAAAAGAACTGGCCACACAGTCGAGTGCAACGGGCCTGCTGCTCTCCGCATCGATCAAGGGTCTGCTGCCTGGGCCTAACCCCTCTCTGCTGTGTATATGGTGCTCGTGGTCTAGCATGCCCAACGGATGGCTGATCCGTCGGTGTGTCACTCTCTCTGGCAACATCTGCCGAAGCATGTGGTGCATCTGCTGCCGAGGAGGAGGGTCGAGAAGCACCCGCTGCTGCTGAACCAACATGCTCATCTGATGGTCCTGTTGCTGCTGCGGATGGAACGGAAGGTGCTGTACTAGGCCTTGCACCTGAACCATGCTCTGCCCGTGCTGTACTGGGCCCTGCAGCTGTACCATATGCTCTGCCCGTGATGTACTGGGCCCTGCACCTGTACCATGCCCAACCCATGATGTACTACGCCCTGCAGCTATACCATGCCCTGCCCGTGATGTAGTGGGCCCAATATCCATGGTAGGCCCTGCCTGTTTGCCTGTGAGCCCTCCTGCATGCCTGCCTGTAGCTGCTCCTGCTGCCTGTCCCTGTCTAGAACCCTGTGATGCAATACCGGGCCCGTACATGGTAGACAACCTCTGCAGATCCTCATCAGAAATCCTGGGGCAATCAGATATGCCCAATGTCCGCCCATCTGGCCCTCTGACCCGCAGCAAGTGAGCCCTAACCCTGGTGAGTGATCCCGTGAAGTGACCACCGCAATGCAAGCATCTCCATCTGCGGGTGCCTGAGCCATGGTGTGTGCCCACATCCCCGTCGGTAAGCTCAACCTCGGCCCAAAGGCCTCGGTCCCGCATTGGCATTGTATCAACACGACCCTAAACCTGCAAACAACAAATAATCAGGCAAACGTTCAGTAGAAAAAAAATACATTGCATTGAACAACATTACCGAGCTCAAATAGAGCTCAAAATACCAAAGCATACATCAGAACGATTCCAGTTCACACATTATATCAAGTGCCAAAGAAGAACATGAGATTAGGGCGTGGGATAGAATAATTTATGTATGAGGGATAACAGGCGACTGACGTTAGCGTCGGAGTCCGTGCAGGCATAAAGGAGTGCAGTGTGGGCCTAAACCGCGCCCCTAGCAGATGTTTGCACGATGGTCCACGCCTAAACCCTAAAAAGTATGGAATCAGGGCATGAAAATTGAAATTTGTGATACGGACGTAGACGGGCGGAACAGAGGTCATAGGAGTCTGTGCAAGCATGTGGAAATGCATTCTAGGCTCAGACATCACCTCACTCGGTTTCCAACAAGCCATTCTGTGAAAATGGCCAAAATACACAAGCATTTGGAATGTGGTGTTCAAATCTCGCTAGGCGTGTCGTAACGGCTGAAACTGATGCTGTAGGAATCACTATGGGCGTGAAGAAAGGTGGTCTAGAGCCAAACTATGCTCGATTTGGTTGCCTACAGCTCAATGTCAACAATTGCAAAAAATCAAGCCTACACTTACCAAATATCGAAAATTGGTCGTTTCGCTCCACGAAGCTCAGAGCCACCCGGCACCGTGCACACCAACTCCGTATCGTCGAGTAGATGCCTGCCAAGTATTCACTTGCGAAGATTGGAAGCCCACAGCTCTCAGAAAAAAAAAATTTGCCTCCTCCACTGCTGGCACGGTTCTGTGCGCGAGAAGGAGGCCGAAATTCGGGTTTCTGTTTTTTTTTTTTAACGATTCTGTCCACGATTCGCTGCAGCGAATCGCGATTCCCGAATCGCGAAGCTGGCGAATCGCGATTCGCTGCAACTATGATTCATATTAAGATGATGACATAGATATTGCCCTAGCCCATCATGACCAGAGATAGTGCTTGACCTCAGGTATTACCATTGCTCATGCACCTATGCTTACCAAGAGATATTGCCTTCAGAGAACCCATACTCGTCAGAGTCAGCGTCCTCGGCGACAACACAGACGACATCATCGTCCATCTTCTACCGCAATATCATCCTCTCGGCCTCATATCACAGACTTCTTCAGTAGCCTCAGTTGAAATCACATATAGCTGTATCTCTTGGATATATTTTAGTTTTGTTAGTGATAGACATTATGTATTTCAGATTGTATTTCTTTAGTTGTTTTATGGAGTTACTATGCTCCCATGTAACTACACACTTGAGATGTACTACTCTGTCTTATATGCTTTTTGACATCAGAAGACGTTAATAAAGTTCTCTCTCTCTCTCTCTCTCTCTCTCTCTCTCTCTCTCTCTCTCTCTCTCTCTCTCTCTCTCAACCTCTCTATCTCTCTCTCTCTCTCTCTCAACCTCTCTCTCTCAACCTCAAGGGAAGGTTTACTACAATCTTTAGACCCATAAACCTTATTGACTTTACTTTTATATAGAACACGTCTTGAATCATCTTGAATTGACTCAAATTTAGACTTTCAAATAAAACATGAAAACAAGGAATGCCAAAAAATTTTGCACAATAAATATTCACATGCAGCAAAAGCATTGAGGGGTCAAGATGGGAAACCCCCCCCCCCCCCCAAGGATTTCTTTTTATTATGCAAAACCAATTGGCCTTTGCCAATTACATATACATTGGATTCCCAAAAGGTCATAAAAGAGGAACGTAAACTTGGTTCCTTTCAATGGACTTGTTTCCAAATCTAGCTTATCAAAATTATAGGGTTTTCCTCATAAGACTTTAATTCTTTCAACATGCAAAGATGAATAATTCTAGAAACTTGACATGCAATTGGAAATAAGCAAACTATAGTTACATGCAAAGGCAATCATCAAAGTAATGCACACATGCAAAAGTTTAGAAGGACTTCATGCATTCATGCATCCAGTTTTGGGGGTGTTTGGTAGTGAAAATCATGGATCAGGATCATAAGATCATTATGGAGAGTTCTTGACCTATGGAAGGCCGAGTTGGAGGAATGAGCAAGTTTAGTTTACGGTGAAATGGATAGCGAAAAGGAAGAGAGAGAGAGAGAGAGAGAGAGAGAGAGAGAGAGAGAGAGAATTAGAATTAGACTTAGAATTATTATTATTAACGTCTTTTGGTACCCAAAGGTACATAAGACAAAAGAGAGTACAAAAGGTGAGGAGCATTGTCCGCATACGGACTTATTTACTAGTAGAAAAGAGAAGAAGACAAGAAACTAGCATATCTATCTGCTATCTCTAAGAAGAAGAAATATCCAAGCTTGACCACCAGCTTGCGAGGGTACAATGCAAGAGCTTAACCACCTGCTCTGCGGAGGAGACTAGCTACGAGTAAGCTGAAAATAGTGAGTGATAGTAAAAGTGGAGCGTGTTGTGGATTGGCGAGAAGCCCGTGAAGATCTAGTGATCTTAGATCTAGCAGAAATATGTGAGACTTTCTGTGTCTTCGATCTCCGAGTGGGGACTTCAAAATCCAAAACGGTAATGTCCTCTCTGTCTCGCTTCTGGAAAAACTGGGTAATATGAGCCTGGCCGTGATCCATAACTGTGGCAGATAGAAGTGAAGCTCGTAGAGTATACATCTCTCTCAATAGAAGACCTACACATCTGGAGTCTGGATATTCGAGGAACGATCGCAACGTGAGAGGGGTATCTGTATATAAACAATGGTACCATTCTAGGTGTATAATAGCCTGGAAGCCATGTGGCAAGGTAAATGGAGGTAGTTGGCACAAGGTTTAGACTTGGCCTCTTTTTTACATATGGATTTTCTTTGTCACAACTTGGGAATTCACCCCAAGTGCAATCTTACTAGGGAAAAAGCCAAGTATATGCCCATCTTATCTTGCATAATAATCATTAGTTCATTGGCACTTTTTTTTTAGAGGTTGGCCATCCTCAATCATGGTGGATAATCATTTATTCAATGGCACTTTTTTCTAGAGGTTGCCCATCCTCAATCATGGTGGAAAATCATTTATTCATTGGCACTGTTTTTTAGAGGTTGCCCATCCTCAATCATGGTGGAAAAGGTCAATAGGGTGATGTAATTTGTAGAGACAAATTGCCCCAAAGTAATAAAGACTTTCCCAGCTTCAAACTCCATATAGACATGGATGATATGAAATTATCAATGATCAAATATTCTTTTTGGACATTGCTTGAATTTATTACTTTTTTGATTTGAGTAACAGGCATCGATACCTGTAAAACTAAGAACCTATTATGAGCCATATATGATGGTATGGAAACTGACCTTTCTTTGAGGATATGTGCAGGTACTTATGAAAGTGCCTGAAGAACAAGAACAAGAATAAGAAGCCTTCTTGGCTTAAAGACTGACCTTACTTTGAAGGTGTGTGCAGGTACTCATGAAAGTGCCTGAAGGACCAGAACAGGAACAAGAAGCTTTCAAAGCTAAAGACTGTTTACAAGAAGAAGGCTTATTTCTAAGTCTATGATGAAAGCTCAGAAGAGTCTATGAAGAAGGCTTATTTCTAAGTCTATAATGAAGGCTCAGAGGAGTCTATAAAGAACAGGCCAAGGCTAAGGGTCTGATCACCCTATTGACCCTTTCCACCACGATTGAGGATGGGCAACCTCTAGAAACTGCTGATAAAGAAGTCATATCTCCTTGTCTGCAGTATCGATCAATCTTCGATGGTAGACCTGCCACAATGACCATGATTGAGGATGGGCAACCTCTAAAAAAAGGGCTTAGGAATTGATGACTATTATGCAAAACAAGATGGGTATATACCTTGGCCTTTTCCCTAGGAAGATTGTACTTGGGTGAATTCCCAAGTTGTGACAATGAAAAACTTTATGTAAATAAAAGTCAAGATTAAACCTTGTACCATCTACCTCCCACCTACTTTGCTACATGCATTCTAGGCTATTTGATACCTAGAATGGAGCGCCCTCCTACACTCTCACTTCATATGCCAAATCATCATAAAAACCCTCCCAAACTTGTACACCTCACCAATTCACCCTCTCTAACTAATGCACCTCATTCATGCACTCCATTTCACCTATAGTCCAAATGGAGTCTTCCCCACACCTCATGCACTTGAATTTGACACCTCACTCACTTTGGAATGATTCTCCACTCTCTATATAAGTGGAAATGCGCCCTACTACCAAGAGGATTCTATGATTTTGCATCCAAGCTCGTCCCTCTTGTTTGTTCTTGTGTACAGGTGCTTTGGAGAAGAAGATTGAAGCATTGGCTCAAGGAGGCTATGCTAAATTTTGGATGGGAGGATTTTAAAACTCAAACCCTCTTGGATCTGTCACTCTCTTTCACATTCTCTCACACACACAAACTCTCTCTCTCTCTCTCTCTCTCTCTCTCTCTCTCTCTCTCTCTCTCTCTCTCTCTCATCCTCTTCTGAAACCATGGTACGTTCATGAATCTGATATGCATATGTATGAATGGTTGATTAGTACCATTTGCATGTCATAAGAAACCATATCCATTGCTTAATGACCATGCATGTCAGTTTAGACTCTTGCATGTCATGTCATCCTTTGCCTAATGACCACGCATGTCAATTTAGACTCTTGCATGTCATGTCATCCTTTGCCTAGTGACCACGCATGTCAGTTTAGACTCTTGCATGTCATGCCATCCTATGCCTAATGATCATGCATGTCAGTTTAGACTCTTGCATGTCATGCCCTCCATTGCCTAATGTCCATGCATGTCAGTTCAGACTATTGCATGTTAAGATTCTATGATCCATCATGATTGCATGTCAAGTTTCTATGATCCTTCATGATTGCATGTCGAAAAAATTAAGATTTATGAAAAAAATCCCGTGCTTCTGATAAGCTAGATTTGGAATTAAGACCATTGAAAGGAACTAAGTTTATGTTCCTATTTTGAGTCCCTTTGTGGAATCCAATGTATATGTAATTGGCATAGGCCAATTGGTTTTGCATAATGAAAAGAAATATCATTCGGGGGGGGTCCCCATCTTGACCCCTCAGTGCTTCTGCTGTATGTGAATGAATTTATGTGATCCATTGTTTTCAAGTCTAATTTGACTTCATTTAAGTTGATTCAAGACTAGCTTTATGTGAATGATAAATCAATAAGTCTACTGGCCTTTAAGATTTTAGGAGAGACCTTCCCTTCGAGTTCACAGGTGATCAGTCCCTTGGCCTAGTCCCAATCTTTATAGACTCCTCTGAACCTTCATTATAGACTTAGAAATAAGCCTTCTTTATAGACTTGCCATAAGCCTTCTTTGTTAACAGCCTTAAGCTTAGAAAGCTTCTAGTTCTTGTTCTTGTCCTTCAGACACTTTTCATGAGTACCTGCACATACCTGCAGAGAAAAGTCAATCCTTAAGCTTAGAAAGCTTCTTATTCTTGTTCTTGTTCTTCAGGCACTTTCGTGAGTACCTGCACATACCTTCCAAGAAAGGTCAGTTTTCATACCATCAGACATGGCTCATAAAAGGTTCTTAGTTCTACAAGTAGTAATACCTGCACAAGCACTCAACTCTTTTAAGAAATCAAACTTATCTAATATTCAAATATGAGATCATATCTTAGTTAAATCATTTGTGGAAAACAAAATGAATGGAAGATAGAAGTCTTTATTTCTGGTTTTTCCTCTAGTATTCTCTCTCTCTCTCTCTCTCTCTCTCTCTCTCTCTCTCTCTCTCTCTCTCTCTCTCTCTCTCTCTCTCTCTCTCTCTCTCTCTCTACAGCTTGATGCCACTTTGCGATGCAAGGAATGAAATTCACTCTAACAATGTATTCTTTTGAAATAACCTTCGGTTGAGATTTTGGTTGCGAAATAGCACTCTTTGAGAAATATTCTCTCTTAGAGTTAACTGAGTTACAGGATTCTCAATTGAAAAAGTATAATTTACAGATTGTGTGGGATCTATAGAGATATGCTATGTAGTGAATCATTGTGAGATCATGATTTCTTTGCGGAAATTCTTAATCCTGTGGATCTACAATGTATTCCTTGGACTGCGTTTGTAAGCATGAATAAACTAGTCAGTAAAAACATAGGCATATTGATGAGAATTGTTTGAAGACAATTACTCGTAGGTCAATAATAATTGCTCGATGATAATTGCTTATTGACCTCGAGAAGATTTAGAATCGGATTAAATGTGTTGTTTTGAAATTGCGCCCACACCTTGACATTCAAATATTTCTTAAATCTATTGCAACTAACCGAATCAGGAGCATTACTTCTGAGCTGCTTATTCAAAGACTTCGTGATCTTGGTTTCTCCTCCGACATTATTTTGGTTGTGATGGCTCTTTAAAAGAGGGTCTTGGGTTGCTTTCGACATATTGGTGGCGTTTCTGACCATGTTTGGAGCACCATTGGGGTGAAGCTGAGTTGTTCTCTCTCACCGGTCCTCTTTGGACTTTACATTGATGAGTTACAAAGAGTCATTTCACAGTGTGGAGGTACTGGTTGCAGACTTGGTGACATTCTGATTGCCATTCTTCTCTATGCAGACGATGTAGTACTCATTTCCCCGACCAGGGAGGGCTTGCAGCAACAGTTGGATTGCTTACAGGAGTTTTGTTCCAGATGGGGTCTAGGGGTGAACACTGGGAAGACCAAGGTCATGGTCTTCAAGACTTCTCGAGCATTTATGCAGCGCTTACTTTTGATGGACAGCCTCTAGAGGTGGTCTCCTCTTACACATATTTGGGGATTCTCTTCTCGGGTCCCACTTTTAGCATGAGACAGGCCGTCACCACTCGACTTGGGAAGGGTCATGCCTCCCTAGTCAGCTTGAGCGGTTCTGTTTTCATAAGTCCATCCAGCATGCTCAGAGTAAGTGTCGACTTTTTGATACCATTGTCACCCCCACGGCCTTATATGCAACAGAGACAACTATCATGGTTTTCTCAGGCATCCCACCTCCTACATGAATCATTTGGTATCTCCATCACTGAGCTTCCATCAAGCACTCACCAGTATATCAGACGGTTTCTATATCGAGCAATTTGGCACGGACATGGAATCGCCAGTTGGGAGTTAAGCCAAATTTCTACCGGACCCGGAGTTCCAATACTGCCACGATACTTAGCCTCAGGCTTATCATTGCCCCAAGATCACACTGGGCTCAAAGTATCCTCATATCAGCTAGCTATTGAAATTGGGAGGTTCCATGGTATTCCACAAGAGGAGCGGATTTGCCAGTTTTGCTCTTTAGATGAGGTGGAGTCCGAGGAACATTTCATTTTTAGATGC
The DNA here is from genome assembly GCA_029204225.1 of Diphasiastrum complanatum. Taxonomy (NCBI): domain Eukaryota; kingdom Viridiplantae; phylum Streptophyta; class Lycopodiopsida; order Lycopodiales; family Lycopodiaceae; genus Diphasiastrum; species Diphasiastrum complanatum. Next base: position 35,695,536 of record CM055103.1, on the reverse strand, counting down.
CCTATTTACTATGAGATCAGAGGGAGATACCAATGTTTGTTCAGAGACAGGCCCACCACTCTATGATCTCTTATATCCTATGAGGACTCCAGATGCGTGGCTCTCATGATACGAGAGATGTTCTTACTGCGACGAGATCTACACGAGGCGACCTAGCACTCTACTCCTTAGCTATTGATCACTTCATTCTTTCGTAGGCGGAGACCACGAGACCTAGATATTGACGATGGCGAAGACAACACCGATGATAGTCACCTACATGCCCACAGAGATCAGAGACAGGGTACTATTCATCACCATTTAGCGATCGGGACTTCTAGACCTCCTCCGCGACAACATACCTCCCACACCCATGTGCGACGTCAGTAGATTCCAGAGCCCCCACATGTTGCAACCCACATCACATTCTTCTACAATAGCGGCAGTTCCTCATGACAATGTTTCAGATTTTTATGCACCGACATCATTATTATCGCATATATCTTAGTATACTTTAGATGTTTTCTTTTAGCATCTTCGGAGACGTTTATGCGCTCCCACTGTTACCAGATACTTGACATGTACTTTTTAGTCTTATATGCGTTTGGTATGTAAAAGACATTAATAAATCTTTCTTTCTTTCTTTCTTTCTCTCTCTCTCACATTATTCATTTCAAATCAAAAGAGGAAAGAACCAAAATATTGAGACTCAAACCTAAACTAAAGGGCACATAGATTTCTTGGATGAGAATCTGACCTATGTCCAAGTTTCGGAGCGCAAGAAAAAATTTCAGGAGGCTAAAGCATCATGACGATTTGTTGTTTATCGAGATGGTCAGGTTTGGTACTTGGATCGAGGTCCATCTACCTCTAGTGCCTAGGAAGTTGGGGCTCTCGGGCATAGGAGCAGCTCAAGTTATGTATTTCTAATCTGCATTGGTCCAACAATTACTTACTAAGGGTATGAACAATAAATGCCCAACTGTTGATAATTGACAGTTGAGATTGCCCATTTGTCCAAATCTAAAAATATATAAATACACTTAGGTGCCCAATCTTTGATCCTTAAAAAAATCGATTATTTGGCAAGAATCTTCCCAATCGCACCCTTGGATACGGTAATCATTCTTGGAGACGCACTTACAAGAGAATCGTGGACTTCAAGAGCTAATCACTTATGCCATGTCATCCTCACGGATACACCTTTGCAATGTGGACACGCGTGTTTACTATATGATTCAAACCTGAGGTCTCCAACTCAAGAGTAGATCTTGCATTGAGAGCTTAAGGATGGGTGATGAGTTTGCTATCAATTTTCCAAATGCATCTCAAGGTTGAGTTGGATCTAGAAGGCTTGGTCCTCAAAACAACATAGGAGCTATGACAAGTATCAGATTTTTACTTGTTTATTGCTTTTGGACATTCACAAACTTTTGACTAACAAATACTTAACTTACTCACAAAAAATTTCAAAACACACGATATTTTGTAACTTTCAATGCAATATACGTTGGATCTACTCTTCAACTAAAAATGTAAGCCCAACATCTAGATGAGGTTTGAAGGCAAGAAGAGTTTGACAAGCATTATACTTCATAATACCTCCAAGCATTAGATAGAAATCCCATCGATAACGAAATAAGCTTTTAGCAAGAAGATTAACGACTTCAAACAGTGGGTCACATAATGGTATCAATTTAGGCCACCAGAAGTTACGTAAGATCAGTTCATAGGTCCTATACACACCAGGATGACCTGCACTAGGGCTATCATGACATAAATGGACAATCTTCCTATGCAGCTCCTCACAGGCTGAAACAAGAAGTTTGCCATTTCTCTTAATCATGCCATCTTCTATGGGACCCCATGTAACAAAAGTAGCTCAAGCCTTGCAAATTAAAATGCACAAGCAACAAAACAGATCAATGCATCATCATTCTTGAGGGCACATACGTCATGTCTCGAAGTCGGCATTGTTGTGGTGTGATCTTCTCAACCAAATAATCTTGTTCCACGCATGGTTCACCAACAAAAATATCCAGATACCTATCAATCATCATAAATCCAAAACATTTTCACAATGCCTTCTCAGTTACAAAGATTAATGAAGAGTTTGAAAGACCGATGGCACATTATCATTATCCAGCATATAAAGTAGCGTACTTCAGGTAGAAGTTGGGATCCACGTCACTTGTGACTTTCTCGTTAGCCTTGGCATGGATTATCTTCTTTATTTCACAATTCACCAAGTAATTAAAAGAATCAATGTGCTGTTTCACCAACCCCCTGACCTGGCAAACATTTCCAAACAAGTTTCAAGGGTCTAAGCATATTTATACATGTGTATAATCCTACCTAATAAGTATAAACGATCAAGATGGAGTAATCATCACGTTTCCTGATGCGGTTTCCTAAGAACGGTTTCATTCTAAGGACGAAATAGCACAATACAGACACTCCACTTAAAAATTTAAAAACCAAGGGAAAACAAAGCTTGCAAAGTTGAAACGTGAAAGATTACAAAACCAAACACTACCCCAAGGTCCAAACATTGATTATAGCCACTTCAAACGCTAGAAAACCCACTGTTACATGACAAAAATTCAAATTTGATACCAAGAAATTATTCCAGCAATGTCTATGGAATTAAATGTGTGCCTTGTACCTTAAGAAATGCAGGAAGCAGCTGGAATTTGTCAACGGTCGCTTTAACTGGGGCATCTAAACCCTCTGGGCCACTAAACCCAAAAACTACCATTGCAAAGTTGATTATGGTCCTGAAATGGGAACAATAATTATAGTTAAAAGTCCTGCGCTCAAAAATTCCATAGCATAAGCGATCAAAAAAAAAGTAACGCAAAAATCAGCACAGTAAATGTCTGATCCTGGCAGTTGAAAATAGAGGCTGTAAAAAGGATGATCAACCTTTTGTTGAATCCAACCGGACTCCTAACCCTAACACAAAACTCTGCGTTCAGATTTTAAGATGGTTTAACACTTGCCTCAAATCTCCCACACTGAAGAGAAAATGTTGAACCTTTCACGGAAATATTGTTCTTGCATATTATTGCTTAGGGACTGTACGAAGTGATCGATTGCAACAAATCGGAAATCACCGATTTCCAAAGAAAGAAACAAGCAAGTCGCGTAAAGCTAGAAAACACAACCAAAAACAAATAAATAGACAAAGCAAATCTAGCATAAACCCAGATGCAACTGATTGGATTTTTAGGTATCATTGATGGGTTTTCCCATCCTCTATTGATGAAAGCAGGTTTGATTTCCCCCGTTAATACATATGGGTTTTACATTGGCCAATCGGTATAGTAGGGTTTTAGAATTTTTTAGTCTTTAGAATTTACCACCTCTTATCACAATTTCACAAAAAATTAGGGTTTTTGATTCCCTCTTATTGGGCTTATGGTCTCCAACATGGTGCCAATTTTATTTGAGACTAAGGGCTTCTTTACATAATCACCTCCAACCCACAATAGTTATCATTTCTCAAGAAGCTAGGGCAATGGTTTCCACAAGGCCACAAACTCACATGGCTTTATTTTAATGCTCTTAATAGTAGCTCTTTGATGGTGATCTAACAACCACCCACCCTCATCACTCTTTATGAGTGGAGGAGATGCGAAGATCTGCTTGGGAGCTAGAAATGATATTATGAAAAATTCTTGCTATATCCGGTAGAATAGATCAAGTGGAATTCGAGATCTGGAATTTGTGTTTCACGAAGTGTGCAACCCCAACACAGGTTGAGGGGGGGTACATGGGCTACACCACAAGCCGAATTTGACTCTTGCTCCCTTTGTTGATGTCATCTTGAGGACGTGATGAGATTGCATGTAAGAGGCTCTAAGGATGATTTTAGATTTTTGAGTCTGACAAGTCCCTCAATAAAAATGGAGGGCAATCATCAAGTAAAAAAAAACTTACCCTTTAAGATTGAGCTTCAATTGCCACGATGTGGCACATGAGGTGGCAAGTTCCCCCACTTTTGTGATTCGTATTTGCCCCTCATTGCTCCACAAGTTGAGTTCCAATTGGCCAATCAAGAGAGACATTTTCAAATTCAACCAATGGAATGGAGAGCCAAATTGTGAAGAGAATTTTAAACGGAAAAGGAGGAATGAGACTCCACATGAAATGGAGATGCCATTGTTGCACGGTAAGTCTTTTTCTTTTTAGAAAAAAATACATGGCAAGTGATGTAACTTGATATCAGGTTTATGCATAGCTGGCCTACATTCTTTGATAAATCACATAGGCAATGCCATCATGATGGTGTTTTAAGTTTTTGTGAGTATTGGGAATAATGAAATTTTATTGAGTAAGATGGGAGGATAAAAAGTATGTCGTCATTTTGCAAGGCACAACCATCCCAGTGGATGAGATTTTGACTTCTCACCTGCACGCATGGAGTTGAATTCAAATTGTGCACATGGGACGGAACATGAAAAGATTTAGAAAGGGCAATTAAAAATATATCAAATAACTTAATGAATAATATTTATTCAAATATTGCAATGATCATTATATGTTTACAACATAGAATGCATGCAAGCTATATAAAGAGAGCAAGTACTTCTCTTGTCAGCGATATCATGTGGGATCGCAATTGAGTAGCATCTATATATCTTCCATAGCAGCGATTTGCAATGTATATGCTCTTGATCAGCGATTGAAAGGATTCATTTTCAAACACGATTTCTGGCCAGCGATGGCCTAGTTTACTACTTTGGCCAGCAGTGCAAAATCACATATGAATGGATGCTAAAAAGCCATATTTGAACAGCGATTGCATACAAAGTAATCTCATGCAAACTTTCTTATAATTGATAGCCTATACTGCGATGCATTGAATATACATACCGTGTGCACAGTATCCATGTCTCCAAGCATAGAAGGGAGGGCTCAGAGATCCCCAAACCAATCTTGCCAGAGGAACGGAATGAAGAGAGAGCGGGTAAGCGTGGGAAGAGAGTGTAGGGAAGCGTGGGAGGAGAAGCTGAAGCACCTCACCACTAATATAGTTGCATCCAATTGAAAACAAGGTGGCCATTTGCAACCATGGGATGAGAGGCAGGTGATCTTGACCCTTGAAAAAGTCATAAATGTAGCTGGAGGTTTAAATTTTCCCACCAAAAAACTTTTTAAGGGTCATATGTCTTGCAAGGTTTACCATACCAAGCAAAAAAAGTAAAGTAGGGCACCATTCATGAGAGAGAGAGAGAGAGAGAGAGAGAGAGAGAGAGAGAGAGAGAGAGAGAGAGAGAGAGAGAGAGAGAGAGAGAGAGAGAGAGAGAGAGAGAACCCACCAACCGTACCCGCAGTTAGGGAATCCCTCATGGGGGCAGTTAGCTCCCCATAAGGGAAAGCTAACTGCCCACCAAAAGAGTGTTAATATTTTAAGGCAAATCAGATAGTAGTAGTCCATGAAAAGCTTTTTGTTCCAAAGTTTGTTTATGATCAGACACAGTTTGGCTCAAGGGAAGCCATTTTTTTTTGGAAAGTGTCAGTAAGTGTTTTGACAGATAGATAAATCACATTGCCAAAGAAAGGTTCCCCATTTAGGACGCTCCTGTATGTTTTTGCCTTAAGGCCTGCATCTTCCATAATGAAAGGATACAACATACCAAGAGCACCTATTAGGAATCTCGTGAGTCAAGAAAAGCAACAATCATGTGCATTTGTAATCCATCTTCAAAGCACTATATGAACACATTTAAAAGATTTTCAATTTTGAAATTGCAAAAGACTTCATAAGGAAAATACCAATCCATTTTGACATTTGGTTTATACGATCAACCAAACACAATATCGTAAAAGGACTCATGTATAACGCCAAATGATTGTAATAAAATTCGAGCATAAAATTGCTTCACATGAATGGTCTCAAACATCCTATTGCGGTAAAGTAAATGAAGATGCGTAGTGAGTTGTAGACGATCCATAGTGTTTCTAATCACTTCTCTCATGTTGAGAACCTCATCATCCTGCACAAATGTCAATCCCTATAAAAGTTCAGCTTCTTGATCGGCAGATCTTCCTTTGTACTACTCCTCTGTCCATCTTTGCTCTTGTATCCTGTAAATTTTTTTCTTTTATTCCCACCTTGGCCAGATATGATAGAGTTTGGGTTGTTGAGGTTAAAAGTGCCCATTCTTTTATTGGAGTTTTGAAAGAATTTGTCTTGCAACGTGGAAAAGCTGGGTCTTTTAAACAAACGTTCAATTTCTCTGATGTTTTCAGCATCGCCTAGTCTAGCAAGTAGTTTGGCAAATGGATTAGCAACAAGCTCGATGGATGCATCTATCATGTACTGGCGAAGAAAGAGAAAAGTAAGGTGTGCTTTGACAACCTCCCTAGCGGGTTTGTGAAGCCATAGAAAGAAAGCATCAAGTTGATTATGTGCAAAAGCTCCAGGAAAGAAAATACTTAGGTGGTTCATCATATACCAAATGGCATGGTCAAACCAGATAATAGAGGACTGATTCTTGCACTTGTCACCACATCTACATTTGAAGAAAGGCCTTTTCCAGTTCTAAATTCTAGCTTGATGGAGATTAATTTTGTTGAAACCGGTGTCAAAATGTCCACGAATTCATGCCCAAATTTGCTCAAAAGGGCAGCGAGAAGGCTCAAATTTGTTCATACGTATGATATTATCAAAGGCAATAGGAGTCTCAAGAATAGAGTTTTTGTTCAAAGCAGCAAGTTTGCAAGTTTGCACTTCTTTGTCAGTAAGGTGTGCAAGAATAATCCAAAGATCAATAGGTACTGGAGCTAGAAAATTAACAGTGCGTAAGCTCCAAAGCTTGTAAGCAGTAAGGGCATACTTGAGTTCGATGGTGCGAGAGGGGACAAAGGGGACCTGGCAATTGTTGGATTGGCAAAACTCAAAAGAGGATTGATCACCAGCGTCATAGTCTTGGGAGAAAGTTTCAAGTTGTGAGGCACTGTCCTCATCCAGTTCTTCTAAAAAGATGAGAGGATGTGGAGGAGGGGGTGACTCGTTGATACTGGGAAGAGCATCACTTTCTTTTTCAAGACAGGAAAAAAAATTTCTAATATGGGAATTATAATTTTTTTCTTCCCTTTCATATTTTTTGGCAAGTCCTGCTAATTCAGTAGCAAAGTTTTCAATGAAACCCATAGGATCAGTCTTGGTTTTAACGTACTCCATATAAAGTTTAACCCAATGTAATGTGTCCAAAAGGTTAACCATACAAAGTACCCTATCCTCAGGTCTAGCAGCATTACAGGTAGCACGATCCGTTCCATTAATAAAACTATGCATCATAACAGCTTTTTTCATGCAAATAATCAAAGTCTGAACAAATAGATTAGGGGGGAGGAAGGGGCTCCCCATAACCCAGGTCTATTGCATCCTGATACCATCCTGAGGACTAGACAAATCAGAAAAGGTCTTGTCAGCTAATGAATCCAAGTAAGTAAAGGTTTTGATACTATCCTGACCAAATAATAGTCGGATTTACACCTCAAGGATGCATATAGAGAAATAAACAGATCAAAGATCCTCTTGACAAGTCAAGATCAAAACCTTTTAAAACCCTTTATTCATAAATCAACAAGGAAAAACATAACTGAAAAGTACACAGTACTAGAAAGCACCGTAAAGCAGAACATATTTCAAGACATCCAGTTGGTACGTGCCACCATCCCACCACACAAAATTGCACAAGTTAGCACAGTGAGGAAGATAGCGAGGAAGACAGGTGTCAACGCTGAATTTCAGTTGTTATCTATGTACAAAATACGTTAAGCCCAACTGATCAGCTTGCAGTGTAAATAAGGTTGTTTATAGTTCGTTCTTCCCTTGCTGAAAGTTATTTAAAGTGATAGGCCTAACGATATCGATACTATATCAGGACGAGTGCCATACTGATCAGTTTGATGGTACAGGTTCCTATTTATTATTTGAGCAAGTATATTATAAGGCATTTATGAAAATATCAATAAAATATAGTGCAGAACACTAACATATAAGTGGCTTGGACCAGCACATGAAATTTGGGAAAAATCCATGCCATGCCTAAACTCCTACTTGTAAACAAGCAATGTGTGGTTTTCGTGACTTCTTGGGAAAATCCATGTCATACAAGAGTCCGCAAGCAATCTTATTGTTAGATAAGCTCAAGAACTATGATCGTAATCTACTATGCAATAGAGCACAATACTTGTTATCATAAACAAATCCTTTTATTTATGTCGTTTATGAGGACGATTGTTTATACCAAAAAAATTATATATACTACATTCAATCATGCCAAAGATGAGTGTAATTTTCGTGAATACTATAGCATTCATTCTTATCATATTCCATATACCCAGCTTTGAATCTTTTATCTTAGAGTAACTCCGAAATATATGAGAAACACTAACCTGAATGGTCGACGCAAGTGATTTATGTGATTAGGCCATGTAAGCTTTCGATTGCTCTTGAGAACCATCAAAGTCTGTATGCAAGTCTATTTATAACAATGCAAAGATATGTTATGGTTGTGATCCATACTATCTAATATAACCCATTATCGAAGCATTCTTACCATTGTAAATCGTGCATGGCAACTGTTCAGGTAGTATAGATCATACCTTATCTATTCGTATGCTGGAAACTGATGGTATAAAGCTCAGAGCTTATGCAATCTTGCTGCTATACTGTTGAAAGCCAAATACGATAGCATATCTGGTTATAACATAAATGTATTTCAAGTGCTCATTGTGATAATACAAATCATACATTCAAACATCCTTAAATGAGCTCATAGCCAAAATGTGGAGTGAGACATGTATAGTAGCTCATCATTGGTCTATCATAATATACTTCTCCATATCAAAATTTCTAAAACGTTATCCTACAATACGTAGGATAGTAAACTGGATAGGCAGTGTTGAACCGCATCGAATGCTATTGAAACGTGGATATCTCATGTATCATGCATGCAAGCTATATAAAGAGAGCAAGTATTTCTCTGCTCAGCGATATCCTATGGGATCACGACTGAGTAGCATCTATATATCTTCCATAGCAGCAATTTGCAATGTATATTGCCCACATACTATATGCTCTTGATCAACGATTGAAAGGATTCATTTTCAAACATGATTTCTGGCCAGCGATGGCCTAGCTTACTACTTTGGCCAGCAGTGCAAAATCACATATGAATGGATGCTAAAAAGCCATATTTGAGCAACGATTGCATACAAAGTAATCTCATGCAAACTTTCTTATAAGTAATAGCCTATATTGTGATGCATTAGCAGACTTTATCAGCTTGATTGCAATTATAAAAAGTACATCCAATCTTCCCAATCATGCATTTCATAACTTAGCAATACATTATGCCCTTTAACAAAGCCGTATCAGGGCAAAAGCCATACTGATCGGTAAAAGAGCAAAAAGAATGTATTAGGTTTACATACACATTCTACATATAAGCAGCTATCTTTCATTACGCAGATGCACAGAGACCTAACAATGGCCACAACGCTAGGTACTAGAGTAGCTCCGTTGTTATGGCCATATTCGGTTAAGGACCTGGAATAGTCCTAATATGGTAGACCGGCCCTCCAGTACTTGAGATTATTGGTCATGTCGTGACTTAAGTCCATGTCAAGGCCTGTTTGTGACTAATTACCTTGAGAGGACCCAGACACTCTAATTGAGACATTTGGAGCATTGCATGTCTGTGTGACAGATATAGACAGAAGGACTGCATGAAGAGATGTGATCTATTTATAGTTGACCTGCATGGGGGTTGCATGGTTTCATGCACATGACTCTACTCTCTATATAATGAGGTGGGGATTCTCTCGTCGACATATTGGGTTTAGATCACCAGTTTCTCTCTTCTCCTCTTGCTTCACATGGCATGGCTTGGGGGCTAGATCGTTTTGATCTAGGTTTGGTTGGGAGGTTTGGCTCCATAGTCTCTTCTATTGTGTTCTCCTATCCTCACCTTAGGGGTTTTCCCTAGGGGTCCTTTCTCTAGTTGCATGGTAAGGGAGAACCTGACCCGGTTGTTTGCATGCCTCAATTAGTTCACTGAGTTGTGCATGTGTTGCTTTGATGTCATAGTTTCTGCAAAAAGGGTGTCTGAAATATTTCTAATCGATATTGATCGTTGGATAACGTTTGTGCAAGATACTCGTCAAAATTGAATTTAAAATCATCAAACAATATGAAATGGCCAGATAAAATGAATGATGACAGAATTCTTTATCCGATCAATGGAATCTTGTTTGGATACAGCTTAAGAGTTTTGAAATCCTATTGTAGGATTTCCATTCATGAAATCTCATATTTTGAGTTTAACTATATTCAAAAGATCAGACTAGTAGTGTTTTTCATACTAGTAGATGATTTTTGGTACATCGGTTACTCAGCCCAGGTATAGGATAGAAGTGAAATTGTTTTAGACTTTTTCCTACAGTAATTAATTTTAAACATTTACTAATGTCATTACGTCTTTATGATACCTTAGTTGAAAGATTTTTAGGGAACTGAAGATTCTAAGGAGGGAAGAAGAGTGGACATCAGTGGGAGTAAGTGTGATCGGGAAATGTATTTTGCAATTAGGATCTTAGTAATCCCAGTAAATCATTGCTTGATACCGGATATTAATTTCCTGGGAAGTATTCATTTATTTGAATTCATAATTTATATCTTTGTAACCATTGAGTTATCCATAGTTTTGGATGTCAATTGTGATGTTAGAAGTAGAATCTGATACATGGATTATATTGGATTTGTTAATTGATAGAAGCTTGTCCCTAGAGTCGATGTTCTTGGATCCAGGGGGATTTGAAGCTTATTATTAACCTGTAAGAATCAGAATGTAGTGTTGAACCATGTAAATTCTTCTGTCTAAATCATAGAATCAGGTGTGGATTTGTGGTATCCATCTGATAGGCTTGCCAGCCATCCAAATAAATGGATTCTTCTGTATTTGGGAACAAGAGATAATATCCTACAGTGATTGTAGGACAGCTAGAAGATCAGTGGATCTCTAGAATATCAAATAAGACGGTTAAGGATTTTCTGGAATAAAAAGCTGATGGTATGGGACATTAGTAATTTTGAAAAGAGAATTCTAGGACTGTAAAGATCTGATGATCAATGGTGTGTTTTAGTACCTAGTCGCGATATGGAAAAAATAAAACTGTTTGATCAAATGTGGGGTATTTTGGGAAATTTTGAGGTTTAATCTAGGTCCAATGTGGTATCTCATTATTTACAAAATCAGTGGCCCTCAAATCTATTTCTCGCTTTCTTAATTAATCCTTTACTGCTTAGTAATTTCTCAAATATAAACATCAGACTGGTTATATGATTCTTTCCAGCATGAAGTTATTCTTCTGAAAGACTGTTATGTCATATAAATTACTACTTGTGGGAATAGACTTGGAATTCAGATAAATTCTAAGGTTTAAGTGTTTCAATTTACTAAACCTGGAATATCTCTTGTTGCATAAATGAATTTCAGAGGAATGATAGTTCTGTCACTAGGGTTGAAAATATTCGAATGGGAAGTCCTGGTTGTAATAGAGTGAATCCTTTATTGGAATGCACTTATTACTAACTTTTCTTGGATTTGGATATTTTCATAGATCATCTTTCCAGTTAACTTTTATTGAAATTGATAATTTATTTAAAAGGAGGGGTGAAGTGGTGGAATAAAATTCTATTTGGAAATCTGTAGGTTGCATAGTTTCGGAAGAGATCCAATTGCAATATAGAAATGAGATTTAATCTGAAAGTAATTTTGGATAGATTCAGAGTAAGATACCTAATGGGAACTTTTCGAATAAAAGAAATTCTCTAGGAATTGTGCTGGACAATCTGGAACTAGAACATGTTTGATATCTGAACTATTATCTATAAGTAGTACAGTGAAATATCAAAGGGTACTAATTCCATGTTGGTTGGAATAGAAGTGAGTTTGATCAAAATTTAAGTCTGAGAGTTTTGTATTGGATCAACCTAATCTTAGTTTTAGTACTAGGATCAATGAGGGGTTGATTGAGTGGAAGAAATTATGTAAGTAGAAGGTAAGTTGAGTTGGAAAACTGTTGAGAGTGAATTTTATTCGTCTCAGAGATTTTCTGGATATGTTATTTACTCATGAGAAATAAAAAATATTTTGTAGCTGAGTTACAAGATCTCAGTGAGATATGTGAGTAACATATGTGGGTTATGGAGGAATCTGCTAGATAAAAATGTGTTTATGTACTGGGTCATAGTGAGATTATGAATCTAATGTGTATTCCTGGTTACTAGGGTTATTTGGTGCACTTAACCTAGTCGGTGAACATGAACATATGATCAAGTATTGTTTTGACATATACTTGTAGAGTTAACAAATCTTTGTATGAAAGATTTATGGATTAACTTATAAATGATTTGGGTAAGGATCTAAATGTGGTGTTATACTAGTTCTTCAACTAGACATTTGAGATTTTTGAATCATTGGCAATTAACTTGAGTAGTTGAATACTGCATGATGAAGTTAATTGGTAAAACGATCAGTGTGATGTGGATTCACCGGGATGGTTTTGAATTACATTGCTTGTAAGACGCATGATTAGTGAATCATTTCGGTTCATCAGTTAAAATTGTGTGCATTGAATATACAATACTCTTGGGATAGAGTATTCCTTGGCAAGGAAGAGACTCAGCTCACTAGTTGATTGTATCCCAAAGAGCTCAATTGGATAACGAATCATAATGAATCTGAGAATAATAGCTGAATTGATATTCAGCAGGACTTTGGATATGTAGATTTGATTCTAGATTAGTAATCTAAAGTTTTTGAAGTTGAAGATGATTGTCATCTTGGTATGCGTTCAACCTTTAATTACCAGTGATTTCTAGACCTTGAATCTTGCACTTCAGTAAAGAATCATGTTTTGGAAGTATTCCTAAATCCAATATTTTTTTAATAGAAAGATTTTGGAATGACTCTTACTTTTATTGAGTTATGTGGACATATACTCCAATATCCTATAAATGATTAAGTACGGTTTTGGGATTCCAGAAAATTATGATTGATGAATCATATGAATCTTAATATTTAAGAGTTTGTGGATAATTTCATACTATAATTATCATTTTTTTTCTTTTACTTTAATCTCCTAAGTTAGGGAATATTTCACTCAGTGGTTCATGTAAGTGTTTTACATGAAGGTGATGTTACTAACTTGTGTTGAGTGTAACCTAGTTGAGAAATTTATTGCTTAGTGTACTTTTTTCAAACTTGAGTCGTACTCCAGATGAGAGATTAACTATTGGAAATAGGTTTATCTCTGAGTACTTGTTTTATATGGAAGTCAGACTAAGAATAATGATTTCCTCAATTAATATTGTAAGTTTTAAGAACTGTTCATGTAATTCTTTCCTGTCTTGAGGAGCTTATAAGGATAGAAGCAGTTTAAGGAGGGAAGAATGTTATGGCCATCTTCGGTTAAGGACCTGGAATAGTCCTAATATGGTAGACCGGCCCTCCAGTACTCGCTCGAGATTATTGGTCATGCCGTGATTTAATTCCATGTCAAGGCCTGTTTGTGACTAATTACTTTGAGAGGACCCAGACACTCTAATTGAGACATTTGGAGCATTGCATGCCTGTGTGACAGATATAGGCGGAAGGACTGTATGAAGAGATGTGATCTATTTATAGTTGACCTACATGGGGGCTGCATGGTTTCATACACAAGACTCTACTCACTATATAATGAGGTGGGGATTCTCCCGTCAACATATTGGGTTTAGGTCACCAGTTTCTCTCTTCTCCTCTTGCTTCACATGGCATGGCTTGGGGGCTAGATCCAGTTTTGATCTATGTTTGGTTGGGAGGTTTGGCTCAATAGTCTCTTCTATTGTGTTCTCCTATCCTCATCTTAGGGGTTTTCCCTAGGGGTCCTTTCATCCGTGCTATACTAGCCCCATGGATTTCCCATAAAACATTTCCGGAAGTCCAAGCACTGAACATCTTGGGCAAATCCATGCCATTCAAGTGTACTATAGTCGAGCTCCGTATAAGTACGTGGCATTACTTATAACAACTGGACTTTGAATGTAGGAAAGAGATTTTTTTTTTGCAATAACTCAAACCCATATCAACTTATACGCATGCAAGATCAGCACTTTCTAGAATTATTACCTAAAAACCATTAAAAGCTTTTCTCATGCATGCATGAGTTTGACCGTAGTAACGAGTTAGGCTATCCACCGTGCCGGTGATATTCCATAAGGCATCGTACCAAAATGAGAGGTGATGTCATCTATTGCGAACTACCCATCTTCAACTGCTTAAATGAATCATCTATGTGCTAAAGCATTCAAACTGAAAATACTAAGTTAAGTACCGTGCCATTCGCTTTCAGGATGTGGTCAAGTGTACTTTGTATTAATAAGAATTAAATATATTCTTTAAACCTCATAAGAGTTAGGTCCTATCAGTGGATAAGGATCAGTTAGCCTCACCACGAGGCGAGTCGACGGGACACGCGTCCCGTCAACGGCAACTTGGGCCATGCATGGGTTGCCATAGTGAGGAACTATATGTACAATGTATTTTGATTTTGAGAAATACAGTTGCTATGTGAGCTTGGTGTGGAGAGCGCTTTTTGTCTGTGTTACTATGTAGCATGATCTGTAATCCTGTTTGAAGCAAATTATAAGTTGGTATGAGAGCCGTATAGGGAGTGTACACAATACAATGTCGTCGTTGAAGAGAGCTTCGAGAGAAGAAGAGTCTTTTGAGAGTTCGGGGTCTACGGCGGGCAGAAGGCAGAAAATTCACTGCTTGGAAAGGCATTTAGTGTAACGGGATTTGCAGAGGAGCTGCAAAGAGTAGCAGTGATAGTGGCCATAGCAATTGACATGGCAAGATTTGGTGAAAAACTGAGAAATATGTACATTTCTTAGCTTCGGCGGGGTTTTGAAGCTTTCTCTACAAAGCTGAACCGTGTGTGGTAAAATCCTTACCAAATTGTATGTCGTCAGTCCCATCAGATTGGCAGAACTAGGGCGACCTCATGGAGGTTGTATTTGCAAAGAAAAATCTCATAAGAGGCTGAGAATAGTCTGAGAATGATCTGAGAAGGGTTTCTTGGTAAAAATTAGAAAACTGATGGAAAAATGAGTTGTTCTCAGCTGTTTCAAGGGAAAATACTAGTCTGAAAACCTCCACCAATGTGCAGAGGTAGGGCGCAGCCAGCCATAGTATCATACCACGCAGAAGTGATCAGAAGCAGTGAAAATTTGAGGTAGATAGTGCGTGGAAGGCAGCCATTCCTAAGAAAAGGAGGAGGAAGTGCTTGGGGCAGCATCGCACGGCCAGTGAGAGGAGGAAGTTAGTGGCTGGACACACAGAGGGATCTGGATTGGTGCACATATTGTTTCCAGACCATCGGATTTCATGGTAGCTTGATGGACGATGGAGATCAAACGAGTGTGGACATTTAGATGAGAACCAACCATTAGGATATGGTTGAAGTGAGAGTGAAGTAGACCTATGAAGACCTGAATGGCAAATAGGCCTTCAACTTCATTAAAAAATTTCAAACTGAAATTGGATTTGGGTTGCTTCACACGTGAAAGGTGAAGAAACAGTTCAAAAATTCAAAAAGTCTCTACTTTCTAGTCCTTTATCCGTTTTGACCCAAACGAAGGGCTATAACCTCTAAATGAAGGGCACCCGGACTGTACTTGCGAGTATGGTACCGCAAAACATAGTGATTGTTGCAGAGAAAGTGTTCGGAGCACATCAAAAGTGATTTCACCATTCCATTGGGCACGTAGTTGGGAGTTGGTGACAATGAGCATTTTGAAAGGCGATGCTGATTTGGCTTTCAATTTGGCGAAAAAGCAGCGGGTGGCCTGGTAAGCAAAAAATTACAGGTCATCATTTTTTATTTTTGACATCACGGTTGGCCTCGACATACAGTTTATAGCCTACGGTTGCAGCGTTAGGCAGTTTTGGGATGGCGAACATGGGAGAGTCCATTTTGACCGAAAATAACAAATTGGACGGGATTTCCAACTATGCAGTGTGGAAATTCAAAATGAAGACGAGGAGAACTTTGACCTTCATCAACTTGTCAGTGAAAGACCACATTATTACCCACATAAGTGATGCCATTACACCTAGACAGGCATGGGATGTGCTAAAGGAGAAGTTCGAGACATCAAATCCATCAAGGATTATGTTTCTAAAGTCAAAGCTGAATGCTGCCCGAATGGAGCAAGGAGAGCACATTTAGACTTACATGACCAGAATCAAGACAACGAAAGTTGAACTGCATTCTATTGGTGAGCGCATACATGATGTTGAGCGGGTGCACAATGCATTGTGCGACATTGAAGAACCTTATCAGATGTTTGTGAGTGGGATAGCATCAAGGGGAAGATTGCCAACCTTTGACAAGCTCACATAAATCTTGATGCAGGAGGAGCAACAACGAGAGATGGTGAAAGCTAGATGTCAAGCACTTGCAACACGCCAAAAACAAGGCAAAGGCATGGGCAAAAAGAAGTCTAAGCAGCAATTAGCCAAGACTCAAGAGGATGAGGGCTCATCTAGCAAGACCAAGAAGAAGGGCAAATGCTTCCACTGCAGCAAAAAGGGCCATTGGAAAAGCGAGTGTCGAAAATTCTTGGCGGAATCAGGCAAGGGGAAACCAAAGCAAGCAGGTAACCTTGTCGATGAAGGTGAGATTGAAGACTCTAGCATCTTAATATCAGCATTATCATCTAATCAAGATGATCAAGCACGGTACATTGGCTCGGGAGCCACAAGACACATGACAAGTAACAAAGATTGGTTCAGTAACTTGAAAGAGTTGGATAATGGAACGTCTGTTTCACAAGAAAATGGTAATGTGTGCAAGATCAAAGAGATAGGCACCGTTTTCATCCAACTACCTGATGGCAAAAGCAGGACGATCAAGGAGGTACCAAATTTGAAGAGAAATCTACTTTCTGTCGGTGTCATGACTGATCAAAAGTTGAAAGTAGAATTTGCCCATCGTTGCTTTGTGAAGGATGTGAACCAAAAGTTCAAGGTTCTTGCGGATGGTATAAGGGAGCCCAACACTAAGTTGTACATGTTGAATGCTACAATTAGGGGGCAACATGGACTTATCTCGTCCATTCCATTGCAAACAGAACTGTGGCATAAAAGGCTTGGCCATTTGAACCTAAGAAGCCTTAGCCTGATGAAAAAATTGGAAATGGTGAGAGGATTGCCTATGATGGAAGACCACTTGAAGACGATGTGCGAATCACGTGTGTATGAGAAGCAACATCGAGAGAAATTCAATAAAGGTGGTGTTGCAAGGGCGAAGAACATCTTGGACTTGATCCACATAGATCTATGTGGACCTATGAGGACTATGTCCTTAAGTGGAGCTTTTTATTTCATGACCTTCATAGATGATACGTCACGTAAGACATGGATTTACTTCTTTGAGAAAAAATTGGATGCATTTGCCACTTTCAAGAGCTTCAAAGCATTGGTCGAAAATCAAACAGGTAGGAAGATCAAAGTTCTAAGATCTAATAGTGGAGGTGAGTACAAGTCTATTGACTTAATGATCTTTGTGATCAATGTGGGACCAAAAGACAATTTACGCAAGCTCATACTCCTGAACTCAATGGTGTAGCTGAGTGCAAGAATTGTACGATTGTGGAAAGTGCTAGATCTATGCTATTTGAGATGAATCTACCAAAAGATTTTTGGTTAGAAACATGTAGTACCGCAATCTATCTTCAAAATAGAAGTCCTACCATTGTCGTACCAAAGATAACACCTGAGGAGGCATTCACGAAGAAGAAGCCAAAGGTGAACCATTTGCGAATCTTTGGATGTAAGGCCTTTGTACACATTCCTAGGGAAGAGAGACGTAAGCTTGATGTAAAAGCTATCAAGTGCATATTCCTAGGATATGATGATCATGTGAAGGGCTATAGGTGTTTTGATCCAGTGGAGAACAAAATACATGTTAGCCATGATGTTATCTTTGATGAATCTAAGACGTATGAAGACGAGGATGATGAGAAGATGGACACATACAGTGGGAAAGATGGTACAGTGAGGATTACTCTTGATGATGATCCATTTATTGACTTTCCTAGTGATGGACATGATAATACACCTCATGATACTACCACTCAACCTCAAGAGACAGGTTGGAGAGGTAGAGATAAACCTGTTGGTGCAAAAAGGATTGAAGTTGCAGGTGACAAACGCAAGGAGAGAGATGTACCATGGGATACATTTTCACCAGGAGCCGATCACCTGACAGGAAGCTCCCTAAGTGGTTTGACAGGTTGATGGAGAGTCACGACATGGATGACTTTCCAAGATCATCTAGCTAGGGAGAGCTACGAAGATCAACAAGAGAGAAGACACAACATGAAAGGTATGAAGCAAATTATGCTCTCTTATCTAACAATATTTAAAGCAAAAGATGGAGTCAATTGCTAAGCATAGCACATGGGACTTAGTGAAACCACCAATTGGCAAGAAACCCATTGGTTGTAAATGGGTATACAAGACTAAGTACCATGTAGATGGAAGTATAGCAAAGCACAAAACAAGATTGGTGATCAAAGTTATGCACAAAGTAAAGGCATTGATTCTACTGTTAGGGAGAGAGTTAGAATCAAAGTAGAACTACTGTGTTATTGTACTGTGGGTCCTATCAGTGGATAAGGATCAGTTGGCCTTGCCACAAGGCGAGTCAACGGGACACACGTCCCGTCAACAGCAACCTGGGACATGCATGGGTTGCCATAGTGAAGAACTATATGTGCAGTGTATTTTGGTCTTGAGAAATACAGTTGCTACGTGAGCTTGGTGTGGAGAGTGCTTTCTGTTTGTGTTACTATGTAGCATGATCTATAATCCTGTTTGAAGCAAATTCTAGGCATAAGGTCTTCACCAAATGTAAGTTAGTTGTTTTTTAGAAGATTTAGAACGTAGCAATCTAATTTTCGTGAGCATTCCATTCTTTACCATACCCGCCACATGTTGATTATCAGTTATTGTAAACATGTCTTCTCAAGAGCATCATTGCATACCAAGCATTTTTTATACCACTTCCTTTATAGTAGTCACAACCATACTCATACTAGTTATCAGAGGCAAATAGCATCACAGTTTAATCATACTAAACAAGCATACACATGGAGCCATCATATGTAGCAAGCTACAACCAATCGAGTGTAGAAACAACATTCATATCATCCACATTTATGCTATAACTTATGGTTTTTTTGGTAACCACTTGAAAGGACAGCGGTCCGTCACATTTCTGATGGCCATTTATATTGAAAAATACGTGGAGCATTGCACATTTTCGCATGGAGAAGTTGGCTTGCTGACTGTCAGCAGATCTTGTACTAGACTTTGAGCTGACATTTGCTAATACTGTTGTAGTTGAGGTGGCCAAGTCTGAAATGCCACAATATATCAGTTGATTCAAAAGTGGCTGTTTGAAAAGCTTGACTGTTAAAAGAATAGCAATGCCTGAGTTTGTAACGATAGCCTTTTCTTCTTCCGTAGGCTAGCACCTTCTGAGATTTGCAAAGAATTGTGCAGCCATCTGTATCGAATTCGACCCTCCGACCTGAATCGGATTCTACTAACTGAGAGCAAATTCTTGGTCAGATTTGAAACGTGGAGAATGTTGGACAACAACTTGACTTCACCTATTTTGAATTCAACTCTGACTGTTCCTTCACCTCCAATTGTATGTGATGAGTTGTCTCCAAGTTGCACAACTCGAGAGTGGGTGAATGACTTATAGTCCTTGAACCAGTCGCGATGGTGAGTCATGTGTTGAGTAGCTCCGTAATCTAGGTACCAGGAATTGATATCCTGTTGTTCTCCTTCTTTGGTCATGAAAGCTGATTCATCTTCTTCTTGTTGTTGCTGTTTTGAGTGACTGGTCGTAGCACTATGTGCTTGTTGTTTGGAACTGGTTCTTCTTCTCATTGTTGTACTTCAACGTTCGGCAATCCTTGATTTTGTGGCCAGTCCTCTTACAATATCTACATAAAACTTTCTACGCTGGTTGGAATGATGAGGAGCTTGAATTCGATTCTGAACCATCATTTGGTCCAAACTGCGTGTTGCTCTTCTGGACAGTAGAGCCCGACTTTGTAGATCTCTTGGATCAAAACTTCTCATTTTTTGAATACAGAGCTTGAGGATCCGATCTTGAGCCTGAGGACGATACTGATCTTCTGATCTCCTCTTGTAGGAGCAGCGAAATTACTCTTGATAGAGTGAGGTGCTCCTGGGTAGAAATTGCCATTACCCAATTTTCGTAGGCTTCAGGTAGACTCGATAATAGACTCATGAGTGCATTAGAATCTTCTATGACTGAGTCGGTTGCAGTCATCTATTCCATAAGATTATTGAAGGTGTTGAGGTGACTCGAGATACTATCTACGTCAGACATTCTGAGGGTGAAGAATTTTTTCCTCAGATGAAGCTTGGAAGTAACGTCTCTAATGTTGTAGAGAATTGCTAGGATGTCCCATGCATCCTTAGCCGTCTGAACAACACGTATGTGGCTGATCCGAGTATCCTTGATGTTGAGAGTGATCATGGCAAATGCTTTGCCATCTCTCAGTCTCCACTTGGTGATAACGACTGCATCACCTTCTGGTTTGAGCTCTGTGCCATCAACTATGTCCCATAGTTCTTTGGCTAGAAGTATAACCTTCATCTTGAATTTCTAGAGATGGTAGTTATCTCTATCGAGTTTGTCAATGAGAGATGAACTAGATGATGGATCCATTCTGGTTGAACGAGATCGTTGGTAGAAACAACGACTGTCGGAATATTGTTGGCTGCGTGTTTGCTAGAAAGACGTCTTGATAGAAACAAGACTGATAATATGCAATAGAAATGCAGATTACTGAAATGCCTACTCCAATACCATGTCGTAAAATCACGTGTGGGCGTGAGCGACAGTGGAAGCTCGAGGATTGAGCATGGTGTGTAGGAACGGAAACGCAACAATTAGCAGCAGAATTATTCAAGTAGAAGATAACGTTGGCTACAGATAACTCTAATTGAAAGAGAATTTCAATGAGCTCAATTAACAATTACATAGCTTGATTAAGCTAATATATATATTTACAAGTGTCGAGAGAGAAAATATCTTACAAGCTTTTAATGCTATTTACGCTAGTCTTTGCATATGTACAAAGTTGCTAACCGCCAACCGCCTTTGGGATATTTGGTTGTCCAGCTATTTTTAGGGTTGCTGATAAGTTGGTGACGTTGGTCAACCAATGCAGCAAAAATGCGAAAGCGCCGAAAACCCGGAGGTGCCTTTAGATTGAAGGTTTGCAACTCTTGAAGGTGCCCTTACACTAAAGGTATATAAATCCCTAAGGCGCCCTTAGATTCAAGGCAACGAAGAAGACGAAAAAGGCGAAAAAGCCGAAAAGTGCCTTACACTGAAGGCAAAGAAGAAGCGAAGGTGCCGTAAACTAAAAGGCAGTGAGAAAGGCGAAAAGTGCCTTAGTCTAGAGGCGGCAAAGAAAACCGAAAAAGGCGAAGGTGCCCTAAAATGGTTTTAAGGTTTTGTCGCATTTTTCGCAAAGAGAAAAAGGCAAAAGAGTTGAAGTGGTCCAGAAATGGCTTAAGTCATTCTGGCCAGTGTCTCGCATTTTTCGTGAATGAAAAATGCGAAGAAGTTGAAGCTGGTCTAGAAATGGTTTAAGTCATTCTGGCTAGTGTGTCGCATTTTCCGTGAATGAAAAAGGTGAAGAAGGCGGAAAAAGCAAAGGTGCCTTAAGAATGGTTTCTAGGGCATTCTGGCCACTTGGCCAGTGTGTCGCATTTTTCACTAAGGAGCGAAAAAGGCGAAGAAGGAGAAGGTGCCTTAAAATGATTTATGAGGCACAAGAAATCTGAAGGGAAAAAAAAATGTGAAGGCCTGAAAATATGTTGTCGGCCTTCGGTTTTTCAAGATGTTCATTACTTGAACGATTTGTTTAAGGTTGAGCATAAGAAATCTAACAGCTATCACATGGCATGGCTTGGGGGATAGATCCAGGAGGATTCTCTAGGAGGGATCTAGGTTTGGTTGGGTGGTTTTGCTCCATAGTCTCTCTTGCGTGTTCCTATCCTCATCTTAGGGGTTTTCCCTAGTGGTCTTTACACTCTTGTCTTGTTGTCAATTAAACAACAGTCTAAGAAGAAGAATATTCCTAAAGAAAAAAAGACCAATACTGCATTGACAAATGTGAAACAGTATGAGCAACAATAGAAATCTAAGAAATTATTCTCCAATATTTTGCAAGAGAACCAATCATGATATAAAAGACTGTCAAGTTCTCATGCATATTGAAGTAAAGAATAAGATGCATCAACAGTAAAAATACACCTCAAATTCATCCAAGGATGCCCTAAAAGCCCCAATGCTACTAATGGCACAAGATTAGCAAAGTTGAGATGCCCAACACTGGTATCTTGACTCTGAATCTTCTCAATATATGACACTTTGCAAGGACCTATTCATAGACCTCACTATTGTAGATTGAAATAACATTATCTTTGGAGACTCAAGTCTACACAAAGTAAAAAGTCAAGAGTCAATTCTACTCAAATTCCTAGAAAAAATCACTAGAGTGATTTCTAATGTTTTCTATGTACCTTAATTGACAAAGAATATATTGTCAATCAACAAGATCATATATCAACATTATGTAGCCTTGTTAGATACAAAACAATGTACTATCTTAGATCAAGAGTCTAATGAAATACTCTCAACAAATAAAAAATGGAATTTTTATATCTTGAGTAAAGATTATGCAATGAAAATTTTATATCAGTGTTCAAACTACCCATTAGTTTTGTGCATAAATAAAAAAAATTGATAGATTCTTCGATTTACTATTAGAATATCGATTTGAGTATCTAAATCAATTGAGGCATCTTAGACTGTCATGGTGATTCTAAATTTTGAGACAAATCATCTCAAAACTTAAGTTCCAACCTCTAGACTCAAGACTCGAGACAACATCAAGTACTATGTTTCAACATGGTCTTCATTACAATACAATTTATTTGCTCTCCCAAGGTCCACCATCTAGCCTTGCAAGACAAGGTTCAAGGTTTCTTACAACTCCAAGTTCTCCACGATCCATCTCCAAGATCAAGTTTGCCTCTAACCTTGAGGGCAAGATCTAGGGTTTAATGCCCAATCATCCTCCAAAATTGAAGACAAAGTTCAAGTTATTGATTTTAACACAATCCATCTCCAAACCCATGGTCCAATTCTAAGCCGTAAGGTGAGGGTTTAGGGTCTAGTGCAATGTTTGCGTCCAAACTCCAAGACAATTTCCATTCTTTATTTTCAAAAAGGCAACTTTATATCTCATGGTGTGTTAATCTTAGACCTCATGACCACACAATCACATCACCATGGTATAGAATTCTATGTTATTGTGCACCAAATGTTAAGTTTGTCTTACTCCAAAAATTTGACAAATAGTTTGAGGAGAATCTATCTAGGTTTAGAACTAGGTGTCAAGTTAGCTTGTAATTACTAGTGATTCCAAATGGATATAAAAATAGAATATTTTTGAGAGGACAGAGAAGAGAATATTAAATAATCCTAAGCTATATTTCTAACGAGTTGAGCTAAATGCCATGAGCAACATGCCACCTTGAGTTATGTGTTGACAAAAGATGGAGGCATGAATGCCCAAATAAATAATTCAAATTATTAGTGATCAAGCTAAATGTCATGAGCTAAATGCCATCTTAAACTCGAGAAAGCTGCAAGCCTCAACACGCAATCATCTCCTATGTAAAGTGTTAGCATGAGTGCCTGCATTGTGTAACACGTTTGTTTTTAGGCTTGTCGGAGGATCTAGCATTTAGAATTTAGCTTGAGAGAGAGAGAGAGAGAGAGAGAGAGAGAGAGAGAGAGAGAGAGAGAGAGAGAGAGAGAGAGCTTTTTTCTTCTTGTTTGCTCACTTTGTCATTTAAGGTTCCAAAAATCCCAAAAACCACATGTTGCCCCCATAAGCCAATAGGAAAACATCACATTTTATAACTTGGGTGAACTAGATAATGGCAGACACCTAAAAATCAAAATTAGGGTTGAAGTGTTGTGAAGGAGAAAAGCAGACACATGGCATGTTGTGGTTGGTTAGAGGAGCCTGATTGTAGGCCATAGCATGGCTCCACACAAAATTTCAATCTCAAGCATCTATTTGCAACTACTACGTTAGGTATCCTTCATCCGATGCCTAGAGCCTAGCTACAACACATATGAAAACAACACATTTACTAGCTTGGGTGAACTACAGAGTGCCAAGACGTTTATTAACTCGCGTGAACTACACACTCCTAAGAGAGACACAGTGCTAAGAAAGACATAGTGACACAGTGACATTGACGTTAAAATAAGAATTAGGGTTTTGAAGGTCAAAACATGAGCAGTGGTAGTGTGGAAATTGTTGGAGGCCAAAACTTAAAACATGAAAAAAGGGGTAAAAGAAATGTGAAAGTGGGGCAAAGAGGGCGAATATAAATACTCCTAAAGTGGGAGAGAAATAAATAGGGGAAAAGTGACCAGTGATGGAGAAAGAGAGAGAGAGAGAGAGAGAGAGAGAGGGAGAGAGATGGCAATGGAGACGCGACGTGGGATTCCATCTGGATCTTAGAGCGTCGGTGCGATCGGGGAGGGCAATTGTTTTGCAAGATTTTGTAGTGCTTGCTTGCTTGATTGAAGCATTAGCCTTTACAGCGTGGCCGTTTTGATCTGAAGCTTGCACGGAATGTGTTCCTTGATGAAGGACTTGTTGTGAGGATTTAAAGAGTTCAGATGGACGTAAAGCCGATCTGGATCTGGATCGGGGTGCCTTGCA
Organism: Diphasiastrum complanatum; assembly: GCA_029204225.1. Classification (NCBI taxonomy): domain Eukaryota; kingdom Viridiplantae; phylum Streptophyta; class Lycopodiopsida; order Lycopodiales; family Lycopodiaceae; genus Diphasiastrum; species Diphasiastrum complanatum. The sequence goes on along the minus strand of CM055103.1, from coordinate 35,670,620 downwards.
GCGAGGTGCAGGGTGGAAGATTTGGTGTGGTGTCGTTTGCCAGATCTTTGTTTCTTATATGGCTTTTTCGTTGGGTGTATTCGCCGATTACGTTTACGTGCTGGACGCTTTAGGGTAATATGTCTGCTTGGGGACGATCATCCTGTTTTCAGTTTTGATACAGTGTCTCGAGCTGCAGAAACAGATTGTGATAGCTTCTCTGTCTTGTTCTTTACCTTGTCGTTTCTGTGGAAAACTTTAATGCTGATAGTTTTCGGATTATGCAGGATGTAGAGTCTTAAGTTGCAGAAGCAAATTATGGTAGCTTCACTATATTGCTATTCATCTTCTTGTCTCCTTGATACTGCTTGAAGCGGATTATTTTCAGATTGTGCAGGTTCTGTTTGCGGAAACAGCACTATTGTAGCAGGCATGGTCCTTCCTGTTGTGCAAAATGTCATCAATTTGAAGAATCAGAAGTTTCTTTTGAAAAATAGGAGTTTACTGGTCTCATCAGCTTTGTAACGGTTTCCGTATATGCTTAACGTATTCAGCAAAAAATCTTGCCAGTCAATGGAGCAAAAGACGTGGCCTATGGGATCTGATGGACGCCTCATATTTTCATCATCGCCTTCATCTTCATCAAAATCAATGAGAAGGACACGTATAGAAAAGCCACAGAATGCTAGTAACATACGTGGCTTGCAGAATGAGCCTCATGATAGAGGCTATAATCCAGACCTCAGGCGTCTGGAGCTTCAAATTCGGCAGACACAAAACCATGCTTCAGATTTTTCCGAGTCTCATAGAGACACAGACAGGCATCTGTCTCACGAAAATGTGACCTTAATCAACAACAGCCGGGTTCTGCAGTCGCTTGCAACAAAGAGAGGCACCTTCAGTGAAAAGATTCAAAAGAACGAGCCTTCTGGTTTGGAGAAAAGGTTTTGGGCTGATGAGGCTGGCCATAGGTTAAACAACTCAAATTTTTGTAAGGCTAATTCCTTAGTGTTGCGTTCGACTTGCAAGGAGGTTGAAGAAGCCAGAGATAATTTCAAAAACCTCCCTTTTGATGTTCTTAAGGCCATCGCAGGCGGCTTTTCATGGCCAAATTTATGGGCGGCAAGCATGGTGTGCCAATCGTGGTGCCAAGCACTGGCGCCTTTGCGGGAGGCTATGTTATTTGTGCGTTGGGGAAAGAAGCTAAAACATGGACGTGGTGGGGTTGCCCAAAACCTGGATAAGGCTTTGGACTCATTCCTCAAAGGTGCCGCTCGAGGTTGCGCTGCTGCCATGGTTGATGCAGGACTTCTCTTGTGGGAGCAGGTGGAGCTCCATGCCAACCATATTTACTTCCTTTTTATAGCTCTTTTGTTGTAATTATTTCCTGTGCATTTCCTTTGCGAACTATCAAAATTTCATTTGATCAGTGGCAATCACCAGGCAAATGGTCCAATTTCGCCTCCTTATAAAATGGCCTTTTTGATCTGCTGAAGGACAGTGTTAGCTTTATTTAAAATTCTATGCAGGGTGTGAATTAACTTGGACGAACCTCAAAATAGCAGGTCCTGAACATGCAGTGTGTGATACAGGGGAGAAGGAACGAGGGAATCAAGTGGTATAAGAAAGCGGCAGAGCTTGGCGACCCTGCCGGACAGTGCAACCTTGGCTTGGCATATTTACAAGGTATTTAAATGGATATGATTCTTCAAACAAGTTCATCAATGAAAACTCTGGTGCTGGTTCTCTTTGCCTCTTTGGGTTTGATCCTTCTATTATTTATTGCATATTTGCTTATTACCTCAATCACATGAAGAATTTTCAAGTGTTGATTTCAGGTTGATGTGGCTTTATTATTGCTGCCAGCTTATCAATTGTTAGTCATCAATCTTTACTATGTTATTTATCTTTTTTGGGCAGAATCCATAGACCCCACAGAAGCCGTGAAATGGTTTCAGCGGGCTGCAGTGGCAGGCCATGTCCGTGCACAGTATACACTAGCAGTTTGTTTACAACAAGGTCGTGGTGTGGAGTGCAATACTAACAAAGCTGTAAGTATTTATCGTCCTACCAGAGGCTCCCAATAAAACTTATCAGTTTGTATATATGATAATCATGTATTTTTCAGGTCAAAATTTCATCCTTGATTGCTAGTTGGCTCATGTTTTGAGACTTCTTAAATCAAATATTTACTTGAGATCTGTTTACCTTAGCTTCGGCTTACATACTTCAAATTGCTGTTCCTTTTCTGTTCAGCATAAGATTACTCTTCACATTTCCAATAAATTCTTCTATCTTTGTTCTTTTGTGTTATTTTGATCATAATTGCTTACAGAGCTGAAGATGCTTCATAGGAAGGTCAAACTCATACTGCAAAGTTCATATACATTCATATATGTGTGTGGACTGATTGAGTGTAGGATATCGTAATGCGGAAAATGCCTGTGGTTATTTCCCAGCTTTTCACTTTGTAAGGTGTTTCATTCGGTTTTATATGCATTTCTGGAATCTTGTTGTATCATTGAACGTCGATTTGATGTCTTTCAAAGTTGCATTGCTGGGAAATTTAGTGTTGTTTTCCCTTGAGTATGTTGGAGCTGATTGCATTTGAACTCTTGATGCTGAGACGAAAGCTCTTCACCTCCACACCACTTTTTGGAGGACTAATGCGCATAATGTTCGGTTGACAAAGATTGAAATATGCGAATATGGTCTAGGCTGAAGATAATCTCCTACGTTAGGCCCTTGTCTGCCTCAACGATGAAATATCTCGTTGTAAAGAAACAATGGCCTTTAACTTTCAGGGCCTGGAAGCAGACCAAACTTAACCTTAGATGGGCCCGGTTGCCAAGGGGGTCAACTAACTAGTAGTCTCTATATTCAGCATCCCAACAATGATTAGGTTAGGTGTGTTACCAAATGTGACCTGGTGTGCCCAGAAGTTATTATTCAGTGAGAGGCAGAACAATAATTATTGTGCATTAAGCTGTTAGGAAATTCAATGTTGTACTCATATTGGACTACGAGCTTGTTGGCATAGGCCGGGGTTGACCAATAATCATTGATGTAAGATGGGCCATTGTTAGGGATGGTGTTGTAGAGCTGACTTGAGTGCATCCGGTTTGCCTCGCAAGACTCTTAGGGGTGACACTCCCTTAAGTCCCAGAGCAAGTTATTTAATTAAGGACTGAGCCTCCGACCTGTGGTGAGCCAGTCAAGTAGTGACAAGTCATGAGCTAGCTCTGGTGCTCAAGTCATGGCCTAGTCAGCTCTTGGGACCCATGTCTAGGAGCCAAGCTGGTTCTGCCCGCCAGGACAGCTGTTGGTGTTAGGGACCCAACCCCCTTGGGTCCCAAACCCAGACTTGAGACTGGACGATGACTGGCCTGTAGACTTGACCGGTGACTCGTGAACCTGCATGGTTGCACATGGCTTGGAGTCTCACTCCTTGGAGGTATACAAGGGGAGGAAGGCTCAGTTGCCATCCATTCTATCTACCTAGGAGGAGGTGGATGGAGAGCGTGTGCACGGCCAGTATGTATTGCTAGCGTGAGGCAGGAGATGGCTGAGAGCCTAGGCGGTGGTATGGGACGCCGTCTGGGATGGAGGTCGGATCCAGCTTGATACGGTCACAGGCCAGGGCACGGTGGGTGGACCCGGATTAGGTCCTACGGCGGGGTGGAACGTGAATCGTTCGGTCTCTTGTGTTTAACCGGCACCTGGAGGTTCGCAGTAAGTAAGTTTGTAACATATGGTATCAGAGCCACTGCATACTGAAAGCAGGTGCGTTGATCCGTAGTTGATTTCTTGTAATTTACGATGCTTCTGACGGGATTCAAAATGGTTTTAAAATGTATTTTTTATGCACCCCTTGGTGTTTTGTCCTTAGCTGTTTTTGGGCCTTTTTGAAAGAAAATTTCAAAAAAAAAAAACAAAGACAGTAGGGCCCCTGATACGCTGCCACGTGGTACTGTCCAGTCCCGGACAGGTGGCAGAAGAGAGCGAATCTTGTTTCCGCTCAGATCTGAAGTACAGGGTTGATCTTTCAGGGGCCCCCAGCGTGACAAAAAACTAGTTGATTGCTGTTTATCCAGAGGGGGTCTCTTGCCTTCACGGAAATGTAAAATTTGTAATACATGAACCTTCAAATTGCTGTTCAGGGGCGGACAGGTGTCTTCCAGATTGTGTAGACATTTCCGCTGGGCCAGTAATGAGCAGACAACAGTTCCGCGAGCCTCAATCTTTTTTAATTAAAAAAAAAATGTAAGCCCCCTGTTGCGATGAACTGCAACGATGTTGATAGGGGTCTGAAAACCAGCGATGAAGGCCTGAAGGCCAGTGTAACTCTTGGAAGGGGTGAGGTGGCATCTATTTGCCACGTGGGATGGAAACTAACCAGTCCCTTGGTTGTGTTTAAGCTTAGTGGCAAAGGAAAGCCACTTGGCAGATGGTAAGCAAGCATGGAGAGGGAGGCATACCTCTCCTATGCAAGAGTTTTTTTGGGAAGAAGAGGTGGAGGTGGTGGTGCATCCTTCTTCTTGCTCTCTCTTATTCCTCTTGGCAGCCATGGACAATACCATTTGGTTTGTAAAGAGACAGCAAGAGTAGTTTGTATATTTACCTTCCTTGAGTAGCTTTTGATTCCCTTCTATCTTCTCTTCTTAATTCACCTCTCTTCTCTCTGTAAAAATGGAGCCTACTCCTACTACACAGCCTATGTCCCCTGTTCATGAGGCTACAGTATCTGCCTCTGTCTTAGACCTTGATGCTTTGATGCTAGCTATTAACAGTCTACAACAACAGATTGTGGATATGCAAGCTAAGCACAGTCAGGATCAACAGGACCTCAAGGAATTGACGCAGCTAAGGCAATTGGTGCATCAACCCTTGTTTACTCCTGAAGTTTTTGCTGGGGAAAAGAAGGATAGAACCCCGGAGGCGGTCTTGCAATGGCTGGATCGATGGAATTCACACTTTTCCATGCACGATTCATCCGAGGACAACAAGATCAATCTAGCCGTCATGTACCTGCGAGGTAAAGCTTTTACCTGGTGGCAAGATATAAGGGGTAAGCCTGAAGTTCCTAGGAATTGGGAGGATTTCTGTAAGGCCTTTAAGGCGGTATTCCTTCCTATTCTTGATGATTTTGAATTCTACCGTCAGTATGCAACGATCCATATGGGGAACCGGCCCCTGGATCAGTATTTGCAAGAATTTCAAGAGGTCTATTCTCGTTTTGCAACTAGAATAGATCCTTTGCTAGTAAAGTTGCATTTCATACTGGGGTTACCAAGAGACTACCAGCTAGAGGTCAGGAGGAACCAGCCTCTTACCCTCGAGGATGTTGTTCGCTTCGCCAGAATCTACGATGATACTCGTACCATGGCTAAGCCTGAGACTGGTGTCTTACCCGACGTAAAGGGTAAGAGGCATGCCCTGAAAGTTTGGAGACATTATTTGTATGGCTCCCAGTTTACTATAGTTACTGACCATCAAGCGTTAAAGTATATTAACGATGCGGTCGACCTTAGGGGTCGTAAGGCCAGATGGTCAGAGATGCTCCAAGAATTTCATTATGCCATTGAGTACCAGAAGGGTACTTCTAATAGTGTCGCGGATGCCTTAAGCCGGATTGGAGAGGCTAATCAATTAAGCTTTTCTGAGATCCAATCTGAGTTGTATCTGTCCTTAAGAGATTTGTGTAAGACCGATAGGTACGTCGGTCGTATTTGGCTAGACGTCCTAACAGGTTCTTCTAGATCTAGTGATGAGCTTGTAATGCAGGATTCCAAGATTTCTCCTCAGGATAAGATACAAAGAGACTATTCCATTAGGAATGGGTTACTTTTCCGGAATGGAAAAGTTTGTGTGCCAGAAAATGATGATATAAGGGCCCAAATCCTGCATGAATGTCATGAGAGCCCGTGTGCAGGGCACCCTGGCGCTCAAAGGACACTTGAATCAGTAAAAAGGAACTTTTACTGGCCAAACTTAAAAAGTCAAGTGGAGGCATATGTTCGCAAGTGTGCGCGATGCCAAGCTAACAAAGCTGAAAGACTTAAGGCAGCTGGTTTGTTAATGCCCTTGGAAATTCGCGAAAGAAAGTGGGAAAGCATTTCCATGGACTTTGTGGTTGGGCTACCTTGGACGGGCAAGCAAAAATATGCCATTTGGGTAATAGTTGACAGGTTAACTAAAATGGCGCAGTTCATACCAACCAAGCAAACTGTCAAAGCTTCGGAACTTGCACAACTTTTCGTGGAAAAGTTGTTCAGGTTGCTTGGTTTGTTGAATGACATTGTTAGTGATCGAGATCCAAAGTTCACTGGCAAATTCTGGCAAGCGGTCTTTGAGAAATTAGAGACCACCCTAAGTTTGTGGTCATCAGATCATCCTGAATCGGATGGTCAGACAGAGAGGACAAACCAGTCTATGGAAGATATGCTTCGGGCATATGTTTCCAGAAGACAGTTAGATTGGGAAAGGTTTAATAGCGCAAAGCACTCAGCGACGGGTTTTAGTCCATTTTCTCTGATGTATGGTTTCCAGCCTAGGGCTCCCATTTCAGTGGGCCTCAAAGGCCTCAAGGTTAAAGCAGCAGTAGATTTCCTGCATGATATGCAAGAAATGTTGCTTGTTGCTCGCGAAAACGTAAAAACGGCTCAGGATAGAGCCCAATTTTATGCCAATCAAAAGCGACAACCTAGGGTCTACGAGGAGGGGGCTTGGATATATCTTAGAATTTTAGGATTCTAAGGTACTAAGGATTGGGAAATGTCCTAAGTTATCACCTCGTTATGCAGGGCCATTCCGTATAGTAAAGAAACTCCATCGGAATGCGTACCAGCTGGAACTTCCTCAAGGTGTTAAGGTACATCCAGTTTTTAACATTAGTCGTTTAAAGGAACGACTGGGTGGAAAGGATGACTTGATACCTCAAGAGGACTTAGTTCGGCTGGAGGACCTATCATCCTTTGTACCTACTGAACCACAGGCCATTGTTGATGTACGTCAACGTGGGCTCAGAAACCGGCAAGTAACTGAGTACTTGGTTCGTTGGAAAGGAAGTTCCGAGGACGATGACACTTGGGAGAAGGAACTTGACCTTAAACTGAGATTCCCTGGATTCCTTCCTTAGATAAGGAATTTTTTAAGGAAGAGGGAATGTTAGGGACCCAACCCCCTTGGGTCCCAAACCCAGACTTGAGACTGGACGATGACTGGCCTGTAGACTTGACCGATGACTCGTGAACCTGCATGGTTGCCACGTGTCATGATCCAGGAGTGCACATGGCTTGGAGTCTCTCTCCTTGGAGGTATACAAGGGGAGGAAGGCTCAGTTGCCATCCATTCTATCTACCTAGGAGGAGGTGGATGGAGAGCGTGTGCACGGCCAGGATTTATTGCTAGCGTGAGGCAGGAGATGGCTGAGAGCCTAGGCGGTGGTATGGGACGCCGTCTAGGATGGAGGTCGGATCCAGCTTGATACGGTCACAGGCCAGGGCACGGTGGGTGGACCTGGAGGTTTGCAGTAAGTTTGTAACACTTGGGACCCATATTCGGGAGCTGGATTGATTCTGCCAGGCTTAGTCAGCAAAATAAAAATTAAGAAAGCGTGCTTTACCAGACATCACTATATTCCAGCACAGAGGGGGCGCGCCAACGAATCATAGCAGCAGGGGGAGTCTGATAGACAGAAGCTTGGGCAGCTCAGCTAGCGCCGAGAATCTAGTCACCAGGTCTCAGCTCCCTCTACCAGCGCGAGCCAAGCACAATGCCCAACACGTGTTGGTGGCCCCGAGACCAGTCAGTCTATGTATGAATGTAACCTCTTCCGGATTTAATAAAGCTGATCCTTGGGGATGATTACCATTTCGGTTTCGCCCCCGGGATTAGTCCAAGTGGAAGGACCCTTTTACTATAACCTTTTTGAATCGCTGGCGCGTAAGGGTCCACGTCACCGACATGAGGCCCGCCACTATTTGGTCAGTTTGGCAACCACGAGTGACTTGTCTTTGCCTTTGGTTACCTTTTGGGGATGGATTTTGAGTTGGCTTTTGGGTTGGTTGGGATTCGTGTTTTCCTAACTCTGAATGGTTAGGCTTGTTGCGTTTACTAAGTTGACTTGCAAGTATATCTACCATGAGCATTAACTTCAAGTATCTCTTGTATTGGATGAAACATTCTAATCTTGGTATATCCCTCATGAGAATATCTAATCCTAGTAATAAAAGTTGATGTAGATCTAAAATCTTCATTTTGTCCTGCTTCAGCTTGCTGATGCTGCTTTCCTGTAGTATTTAGTTGAAGTTCAATCATGTTGATATTGACTTCATGCAACTTCCATATGCTCCTTAGCACACCCTTTGGATAACTTGTCTTCATAAGTCCTTTTGTACTTACCCATCATGCATTTTTCTCATTCTTTTCATGTTCACTAACCATAGAGCCATCTACATTAGATGCAATCCTCTTGTTGCCAATGTTTCAGGGGCTCGTTTCATACGTCGTTTCGAATCGCGTTTGAAACGACTGGTTCTGGTTCGAAACGGGATTTTTTTTTTGGTTTTTTTTTTTTTGAATGTGTTTTTGAGGGTTTACACATGTCATAGACAGTCCGGTAACAAGTAGATACATCCAATTTCATGAGAATGCTCTAGAGAATGCAATTCAAGAGGAGAAGCTGTAGTATCAGTATGTGGTCACTCGACACTTTCCTCAGTCAATTATTGATATTGTCACCATTCATCATACATATTACAATCTCAATTTTCAAACATCCAAGAACTTACAAAAATTGTAAACAGTACAAACTAATAACTATTATCTATAGAACTTTCAACTTACTACTTAGTACTTAGAAGTTACTAGTTATTAGTACTTACAAGTTACAAGTTACAACTTACAAATCACAAATTACAATGTACTGACCACTAACTTGGAAGTAACTTCAAGTTGGCACTAAGTTTTAACTTCTAAGTAGTAAGTAGTAAGTTGTAACTAGTAACTACTAACAATTTACAAATCAGTGAATCACAAATTCCAATTCACGAGTCAAAAGTTGAAACTTTAAAGTTTAAAGTAAAAGCAATGATGCTATCATGCTGCATAAATTACAAGAGTGTCAAGCGTGGCCTCGGCCCTCAAGGCTCAAGCCTGAGGCCCCATGAGTCTGAAGTCAACTGTCATATGTAAACAGTAATATGTATAACTATGCTAGAGCCCTCAGCCTAGAGTATGCCACTAATAACTATCATCTATGATCTATGCTGAGCAGTGAGTAGTTATCTATGCTGAACACACTTTTTGGTGTTTCGCACCCGAAACAGTCGGCAAACTACACAATCATAATCCCCTCGATCAGAGCTTTCATCTGATACCCATATTGCCTAAAAATTTTTCAAAAAACAAAAATCGATTCTACACGATTCTGGGAGAATCCCGAATCGCGAATCAGAATCGCGATTCTGATCGCGAATCAGAATCGCGATTCTGATCGCAATTCAGAATCGCGCTGCAACTATGATACATATTACATATACATATTACATAGATGAATACATATTACATACCTGGGTCTTGAATACATATTGCAATTTACTAATTACATAGTAGTATAGTACATACCTGAATAAATTCAAGTCATCCATGAGTGCATCCTGATCCCTGGGATCAGGATAGATAGAGGAGACGTAGGAATGCCATCTTTGCCTGAGCTCTCGATCATGGAATTGATCCTCCATCCTCCATAGTGGATGAAGGAAGCAAGCCACGACATGCAGAGGTTAATGGAACCACTGCCATCTGCTTAGAAATAGGCCCCTTACTTCTTCCAGCCTGCAAACAATCAGGAGTGAAGTTTGAGGCTTGAGCATTCAAGTCTCAAGATTCAAGAACGGAGTAACTCGTACAAGACTTTCCTAACTCATAGTTGAACTTCTTGCATGGTGATTCATTGCCGGTATGCACTCTACATTATTTCACTTCCTCGTTCATTCTCATATCTTTATATTTTCTGTAGTGGGCTCTAAAGTTATTATCTTCTTTAATTAAGGGGGTTATCAATACAATGCACTGACTACTTCTTGTTTAGGTCATTTTTTTTGTGTGTTTACAATGAAATGATTGTTTTTTTGTCAGTAAACTTTCTATGATTTTATAAGCAAGCTGTACCAAACATGTTCAAAGCAGATACAAAGCTTGCTGAAAAGGTTACTGACAGGATAATTTCTTCTTGTAGGCAAAATGGTACCTCAGAGCAGCGGAAGGAGGTAGTTTACGAGCAATGTACAACACAGCTCTATGCTATACATCGGGTGAAGGAGTGAAGCGTGATTATCGTGAAGCTAGAAAGTGGATGAGACGTGCAGCCCTGGCTGGCCATCGCAAAGCACAATTTGAACATGGCTTGACCCTTTTTGCGGTAGGAATTCAGCTTTAGCATTTTCTTGGAGTACACACAAATTTCTGCTGGCCTTGACTGTCATGTAGCAATATGAAAATACTTGTTTTTGTTGCTCGAACTAAGTTTGCAAAATTACTGCATAGGAAGGGGATGGAGGCCTTGCCCTGGTTTTCCTTGAACTGGCAACACGTGCCGGTGAGACAGGGGCAACTCATATCAGGGATGTGCTTCTTCAACAGCTATCTCCAAAGATGCGGGCACATGCAATTGCATGTGCCGATAAATGGCAAGTGAAAGCTCTAACTCCCAAGGTCCATGGAAACTGGAGTGCTTCTTGAATAGAGATCATGAAGTGATGATAGTTTCTCTTACACTGCAACAGATTATGTGAAGAATGGCTGTTGCTGACACGGCCTCTTGTTCTTCAACGTGATCGAACTGGAGATTGAAATCCGACCATCGTGGTTAGATGTCCTCATTGGGAGTGTGCTAACGACTTTTATCTTTACAGAACATAATCTCTTGTCGGGTTCTGAACATGGCTGATGAAGTGTCATTCAAATCTGGCTATGTCAACCACTCAGGAAGGTCAAGGAGAAGATAGATCTTTCAAGAATTCAGTTCCAACAATATTTCCCAGGGGGCCTGTAACTTTATATATTACATGAAGATTGCCCTTTTGGTACGTCGAAAGTTATGCTGATACTAAATGTCGTTGAAACGAAAACAAACACCCTTGAGATTCCCCTCTCTAGGATGATAGATACGTTCTGAGAACAAAGCTATCTACTAGTCTTCAAATTGTCTTGCTTCAAAGGATGTTCTTAGTATGCTAGAAAAATGCGTTTTGCCAATATAAACTGCTATCAGTTATTGTGTTTTCCAGTCTTTTTGGTAGTTAGGTAATGGCAAGATTGCTTCAGACTGAAATGAATAGTAGTGGGCAACATTGTGGGCTTAATGGCTTTCAAGTCTAATAGGTATGGTCGTTTCAATGGGGTTTCTCTTGAAATCCAGATGTCAATTTATGCCTAGGTAGTGAGACTACGAGTGCTGCTTGTTGAGTTTAATTGTATTCTCTTTATGTTGATGGTGTGGTTTGATTCTGCAACAAGTGATATTTGCTTAAAAATTATCTGGAGATGGCCAGAGTCATTTCATTTTGCGACTGATAATATGGATATTTCTCTTACAAAGGGATCTATATAATTCTTGAGAGAAAATAGGAGTGAAGACTGTGGTCCTAGATTTCTGGGTGTTTTGATGTCTTTGTAATGGATAATTGCTCATCAATAATATCTTATCTCAACATCATCGTCCATGAAAGAAGATTTCATGGAGCTTGAAGTTTTGTTTTGTTTTTTTTTCTTTTTTTTTTTGGGGGGGGGGGGGGGTCGATGTCACACTTGTACGCCCTACAAAATTCATCTTGCCCCTCCACGTTTGGTTTGCCACATTTGTCACCAGGGAGTACCTTGAACAAAAAGTTTGTTGCTTGCAATAAGTTAATCGGGACTTAAAGAAAGTGCTTTGATGGCTAGCTTGTGGATGTGATCAAATAATCTTGAAATTGATATTAGATTGATAACACAACAATCTCTAGCTAAGAACGCTTACAATCAATGATGTATTGTTTTGCAATCAACTATGTGTTGTTTCACATACCCTCCAAATATACACTATCTAAGTCTTTGCTACAAAGATGCTCACAACAAGAGTCTCCCACTAAGAACTTTGAACAAGCTAAGAGGCAATAAGTTAATAATGTTCAAGGGCCTGTCTAGTGTTCTACAGGGCCCTTTAGGGAACCTTCTAGGAGGCTATCAACCAAGAGATTATATGTAGCATGCATTCCAAGAGACTATATGTTATGCTTGAGATTTTTGTTCTCTTTATGTTAGTGGTGTGGTTTTATTTTTGTTGCTTCTAAGTTATATTTTTATAGTTGTTATAAGCATTAAACAAATATATCACTAACCTTTCATTTTGAAAATGTGAAGTTGGATATATTATAGTCTTACATGGAGGTCTACATAATCCTTGGAGGTATATAGGAATGAATGCATGCCCTACAAGTTTTTGGGTGTTTTGACATTTTTCTCATGGATTATTGCTCCTCATCAATGTCCATTGTTCCAACAATGTCATTGTGAACAAAATATTTGGTAAAATTAGTAGCTTTCAGAGAAGGCGTTGTGATCATTGTATTATATTTGCTTAAAGATTATAAAACAAGTATTTAAACCTTGACAATGACATGGTGAACAAGTAAACAAAATGGGCCTAAAGTTGAATGGGAGAGAGCTATATATGAATTAAGTCAAAATGGAGCTATTATTGGTTAAAAACATTTCAATTGTAAGATCATGACAATGACATTGACTTGTGTGACCCATAGATTTTGCCATGCCTCTTTTGGCTTGGCGTCATTAGGTATATCATAGTGTTGAGCTTGTGCTTACTAATGATTTCATTGATCTCTTCATTCTTTCAATGCACAATTTGATAATGCTTCTACAAATTGTGGTTTGATATGATCCTTGTTGCATAGCAAAAATCTACTCCTTGCTTGGCAACAATTTTGTAAGTTGCAATAATGGTTTGGCATGAATTGTCTCTAGGGATGCGACGATGAAAAGTAGGTTGGAAAAGCATGTTCTTGGTGCACGAAACTTGGCCCACAAGTCTTGAAAAGTGCTCTAATACTAAGCTATGGCATGGTCATATATGACATCACATAATATTAACACAAATAGCAAACTAATGATCACTATCTCCAACTAAAAACACTTGTACAATCAACAATGTTCTATTATCCAAACCTCTTTCAAAGATACACTACTTGAGCAAGGATGCACACACGAGTAAAACACTTGTACAATCAACCATGTTCTATTATCCAAACCGTCCTTCAAACATACACTACTTGAGCAAGGATGCGCACACGAGTATTTTACAATTAATTTTGAAGGAACCAATATCATTATCTTGTTAGAGTGCTTTTAACAATAAAGTTGTAGCTTGTAGGGACACGTTAGTTATATTTTGAGATACGAAACTTAAAAATTCCTATGTTTTACTAACACAAAATCATGATATATCATGTGAGTTCACATTGATGAGATTTCTACCATCCCAAAACTGAAAATGTTCAATTATGATTTTCTCTGTGCGTAACAATCTCCAAATTTTTTCACAATGTATTTGGAGGACACCTTAAATGGCATAATATATAAACAAGCTGTAAGGTATAGTTGCTATTTTAAGTCCCATAAGCACCTTACAATCTTGTAAGATTCAATTGCTATTTTTGGAATAATGTATTTGTTATTATTTTCGGAAAATTAGATATACATAAATTTGAGACTTGCTATTTTTGAAAAGTTACAGACATGCATAATTACTATATCTAGAAATGCGACTGCGATGGCCTTAAAATTTTAAAAAATAAAAAATATTATTAAAAAAAAAACCTTTTGGTTATTACACAAGGGGAAGCCCCCACCCGGGGGCCTTCCCTATACTTTAAGGTAGGCTAAACAAGCAAGAGATCACTCAAACATGCTTGCAATCTAGCATTTTGATACTTAGTGCACATGATAATATTTTTGTTAGATTAATTCACAATAAACCATCAAAGTGAGGGTGTTTTTGAAAAACATGATTCTTGAGAAGCAACATGCTTCATGAGGACTAGAAATGCGAATACGACTTCAACAAATGTTGTAAAATAATATATAGGATTATCAAATTAGAGTGTGGACTCTTATGATCATGCTAACAAGAAATTTGATAAATGTGGTATACATTGAAAAATTACACATTTTATAATTGTTTGGAAAAGCTGAAAATTAGCATCTAGACCACCACAAAACTTAATCAATACCATTTGTATAGTTGGTTCCTCATAAAATCGATAGAAATGTGCAACCCTGTTTGAAAATCTATAAGATTCAAAATTGATTCATATCTGTAGTAAAATTGTGTGGACTCATTGCATAGCTTTTTTATCATTCAAATTCTTTCCACAATTTATAAAAGTAGTTTTCAACTTTATTGGATGTTTCACACTTTCATGATAAGCCAAATATGATTAAAAAATATCTACTAGTTTTTTACAACTCAAAGTCACTTTCAAATTGAGCTAAGCTAACATCGAGAACTATGTATTTAAGCTTACAATGAATCTGGCAAGCTTTTGTGCCATGTAAGAGCTTGGATAAGCATCTTTTTTTTGCATTGGATTTTGCAATATTTAACTAGAAAATGAATTGTTTTCTTTGTACAAAATCCTTAATATTCCCATGGTAACTGAGCAACCTCAAATCTACTATAGATTAGCTACTCAAATCACACTTAAACATGCAAAAAAAGTAGAAACAATAAAGGGTATTATAGTTATAAGTAACACAAACAACTACTAGGCTAAGCCTCTTTTGCAATATAGACATGAAAACAATTTGGCAACATGGGGGACATGATCTATTACCTCACCGTGTGGAAGGGGCATGAGGCCCCAACCATCAACATTCAATGACTAGGCCAAACAAGGATACAATTGTTGTCGACCCTATCAAGAGACTTAACCCATCACTTTATGCAACTCACTTGATTGTAGATGGTTTGCCCTTTTTTTTATGAAAGGCTAATTAATTGTGGGACTTCTCTCTTGATCATTGACTGTAGGAGCTAGGTGCTCAGCCGGCCTAGATTCTTCCCTCATAGTGTCTTAATCGAGCTACAAACCACAAAGAGTCACTACTTTAGTGACGGAGAATGCTCCAACAAGTCAAAAAATAGGCTTTTTTTAGAGCATATGTTCAACATTTTAAGGCGAATCTCAACCTAGTTCTTTTGAGGATTTAAAACTTCAAGTTGGGTGGTTGCCTAACAGTTTTTGGAGATTCAATATTGTTGTCCCTTGAAATATTTCTTTAAGTGAAGGGATGGAGGGACACAAAAGTGTCCCAATTACAACTATAGTGCTAAGGGAACATATCACGACATGCGTTCCAAGAGGATTTGTGCCCTGTCCTTCTAAAAATAATTAGTACCATATAGTCACACTACACAAAGCTTCATGGCTTAATATTTGTTGTGTTATACTAATATGCAAAATTTGCCACTCAAAATTTGCAATGTCATACTCTTTCTATAGCCTTAAAGAAATAGACTTCTTCTAAAGGACAATAGAGTGTCCTAGAGCAAGAAATTGTCCATTCTACAACCCTAGTGTTAAGCATTAGGACCCTTTTTGAACTCAAAAAGGGCCTCTTCACTAATCTGGATTAGTGTTAATGATGACATGTGTACCAATAAAAGTGTCACAATTGAGAAGGAATGGTCCATATGACATGGCAAATTCAATGGTGCAGATTAAAACAAGTGTGGGCCCACAAAGTAAACCTCTACATTAACTAAACTAATTATGATTAACAAACTTGTTTAGGCAAGGAAGAGGCCCTTTTTGAGTCCAAAAAGGGCCCTAATGGATATATTGTTTCTTTGTGGGTCACTATCACATAGACAAGGCTTGATGTGAGTTTCATCATTTATTACAGTTTTGACGATTGCCACATAGAAATCCAAAGTATTTGTGTTCTCCTTAACCATCATAAACAAGGAACTCATACAACTTCCATCTTTAGTTCCAATGGTTACTCTTGCGTTTGACTTCTAGCGTGTCACTATTTCAATTTAGGATTGTGCAAGTCTTTTTACCTTGGGGTTTATGTGCATGATGAAAGTAGAAGCATCTATGTAATTTGAGGGGAGTCAATCAATTATGAAAGCATGAGGTCAACAAAATTTCCTTTGGACAAAGCTAAGAGCTTCCAAGCGACCCCAATGTTGTGATTTACGTAGCCATGTTTATTTTGTGGTGTACTTTTGTTTACATTTCATTTCAAAGTGTATTGCCTCGATATTTTAAGGAAAAGTTTATGCTTGGCTTTCAAAAGTTGTTCTTCATGTATATAAGCTTGCATAAAAATAAAATTGATGGAGTCTTGCAACTTTTGTATAGGGGAAGGTCCCCGTCCGAGAGCTTTCCTCGATTTAAGGCTTTGGGGAAGGCCTGAGGAATCCCTCGGGGGCCTTCCCCAACGTAAAGCAGCTCAAAAAATTTCTGACTACTCGAAAGTTCAAGAAGTTACCTCTTTCCCACCCTTTTTTTACTTGCACAATGGCGTAGTAGCGATGGAGGTTGAGCATCGGGCGATGGAGCGTGGTGCAGTAGGGATGGAGGTCAGCTGGCACAATAGTGATGAAGGTTGTTCTGCATTTTGTTGAGCGCATTTTGCTAAGCACAACAGTCTATAGGTCTTTTTTAGCTCTTGTGATCCTCTTGTCCCTTCCAACCAGTCATAGTTTCCAGGTTATGTAGCACAGCTCACAGTCTCTCATTCTTGTACTATGAGATGCATTTGCAATGCTTTGTAGAAAGTCACTGGTTTGGTTTTTGCAAGCTTAAATGTTCTTGTTAATAATGGTAGCAAGAGTGGAATGACATGAAAGTAGTTCTGAATCATAGCTATATTTATTTTAATGCTTGTGAATGCAGGCCGTCAACCGCCAAAGGCACTGCAAGGAACCGCCCGAGTCTAGCTTGCAGTCACAATGCGAAGTGGACGAACTACAACTTACGAAGAGGACCGACCGAAGGAACACCGCACGTCAACGCTTGCCATCAACATTGCGGTTGCAGCTTCACGATTCTGTGATCACTTACGAAGGAGATTCTATTGTCTACGTCTTCACGCTCGACTGCTGGATAAACGTTTTGTTAATTAGGTACAGAACTATTAATGATCTTGTAAATTGTATTTAGAATAACATAAGATCATCCAACAATTATATAAGGAACTGAGCGATTAGAGACAATATATAGCAAATCAGTATCAGTATTGACAGAGATCAAACGACCAAAATTGGTTTTCCAGTATCTGACTCCTTAAAGTTAGAGAATATAGAGAGAGTAAAAGTATTCAAAATTATAGCAATCACTTGTTTCTGTAAGTAGGATCACGTGCTCAATGCAATTGTCTTGTGATCTGATAGTTGTTATTACAACATTTGTTATACAGAATTGTTATTGTTCTTATCAGTTGTATTCATGCTTGAATGCCTCTTACTCTTTCTCCTCTATTGTCAATAACTCCACAAATGAAAAAATGTATGGCTTTCATAGACGCCTAATTGATTCACATTTTTTTATATCAGAATATCAGTAACAGAAAAAGTGCACGGCTATCTTAGACGCCTAATCGTTCTTTTCTTTATGGTTGTCTAAGACACCTGTACTGAAGTTCAACAAATCAGAACTGCTCTAATGCCGTTCTCTAAGTAATCCAGATCGTATATCGTTTTCACTATCTTCAGTTGGTGGGGCGACGACCTGCATTTCCTCTGTGGCCTAGACTTCATCCTTGTTCTATTATCCCATTAGAGTGGTATCAAAGTGTGATTTTGGATTTACTAGAGTCCAAGAATTAAAAGAACCTAATACGTTCATATTTCAGAGCTAGTCTATATCTGATTTGTATCATCTCTTTTCATTGATCTTCATGGAAGGTTCAACCTCAGAGATCCGCTTGATCAATAAGTTCAACCGAGATGATTTCCACATGTGGAAATTCAAAATGAGGATGATACCGATCGAAAAGGAGCTATGGGAATACTGTGAGAAATTGGCAAAAATCTAGCTTGGTATTTTTATGTTAGAAGTTTGTGAGTGAATCTCACATGTGTGGAGGATGTTCCCACATGTGGAGAATTGTAAAATAAACTAGAAATGTTTGTCATAGGGGTCTCATAAAGTTTTATGGTCAAGTATTTTTGTGTAGAATGTTGATAGGGTCAAAAATTGACATAGATGGCAAATTGGTCAAATCCACATGTAATGTCTCTATTGAGCCAAAGTAGTGTAGGAGGTGAACCTAGTGCTAAATAGGTTGTTGACAAGCATCTTTATCTAGTTTGATGTGTGGCAAGTCAAAGTTCAAGAGGTCCAATAGAATTTAGAGGTGGAAGCATCAATGGTCCAATAGGATTTGAGATAGGCTTGTGAATGGACCAATAGAGTCTAGAGGTGGATGCATCAATGGTCCAATAGGACAAAGAGGTTGTAAATATGAGGTCCAATCATGTTTGAGTTAGAATTAGCTCGTGGATCTACTAGTATCATTGTACTTCTCATTCTATGCTAATTGATTTTGAGATCAAGTGAGATTTTGGATCAAAGTGTTTTCTAGCATTCTCTCTCTACCCAAGAGCTATTGGTAGGATTCTCTCTCTACCCAAGGAGAGCACCTTAGTTTTACTTAGTTTTATTTTGGAACACTTCCCACATGTGTGTATGTACTTTGGAAGTGAGTTAATGCATGTAGCAGTGTGTTTTTGCCATTGAGAGCTGGATAGATCTTGAATCTCAATCTAATCTTGATCATTGTGCATCTACACACCTTAGGAGATCTAAATCACATGTAGTTGGCACTCCACACATGTGAAATTCACATAGTATCAAAGCCTACCTAAGGCTACCATGCATTTCCATCCATTAGTTTGAAAATTTTCCACCAATATTGAGCTAGGAAATTGTCAAGATCCATTTTTCTAGCTATCTTGTTCAATCTTGGATCATTGGGGATCAATAGGGCATTGATTGGGTTTGGCCTGGTATTGTACGAAATCAGGTGCTCAAACACGTGTGAGGAACATCCAATTTCAGTT
Source organism: Diphasiastrum complanatum (assembly GCA_029204225.1). Lineage (NCBI taxonomy): Eukaryota > Viridiplantae > Streptophyta > Lycopodiopsida > Lycopodiales > Lycopodiaceae > Diphasiastrum > Diphasiastrum complanatum. The sequence continues at coordinate 35,651,506 of CM055103.1, read as the reverse complement.
TGAGAGTTATCTTTCATGTTTGATCCGAAAATCTTGCTAGATAGCTTGTTTTAAAGTTAGTTTTGTCTAGTTTTTGATGCAATCAGTTTCATTCCATTTGGTTGTGCTAGTCAAAAGTTATAAGCTTTTGAAGAGGGTTAGGTAGGGCACCTAGACCTGGGTGGACACATTTGGTTTGGTCAAGAGATTGCTTGTTTGATCCTAGATCATAGTTGTATGCTTTTCAATCTTATCTATTTGAGATCTAGGCACTGTTTTGAGATCTTAGCCATTTTGTTTCATGCAATATCATTGTATTTGAGTCAAATTTGGTTTCTTAGTGTATTTCACACGTGCTAAGAGTGTTTGATCCTAACTTTTTCCATACTCCATCATTTGATGTGAAGTAGATCTAGTTTTGGAGAGATTGGTAGAGCTAGTGAGAATCATCTCATAGTTTGTTGCAAGATTTTGCATATGAGTTGATAGCACATCATTATTGGATCCTATAGTGAGAGAGTAGCAACATTTTAGTGTCTCATTACAAGGATTCTTCACTATTTCCTGGCTTCTATGGATTCCTACCTATTGGAATCTAGTGAAATACTATCTACCTCCAACTATTCTATTTGGAAGGTTAGAATGGAGTCAATCTTGATACTCCAAGCTGTAATATACATTGTACTTGGGTTTGAGGAGGAGACTCAAGTCCTTCAAGAAGTACAAAAATACAAGAAGAGAGCTAGGATGGCTCTCCACTTTATCAAGATGAATGTCTCTAATGAGATTTTGAGAAAGATTGGTGATTGTACTACAGCCAAGCAAGCTTGGGATTGTCTCAAGTCTATCTATGAGGCTAAGAACACCTCTAGGCTCCTCACTCTAAAAAATCAAATCTTCCAAAGTAGTCAAAAGAGTGATGAGAGTGCATCTAATTATGTTTCGAGAGTCAAGGATATTCATAGGGATCGCTTCCTTGCATTGGTGATTCAATCAATCAAAGTGAGCTAGTCCAAGTCATTCTCAATGGCTTGAGAGATGAATATGACAACCTTGTCCAATCCAGTGCCATTAAGGAGGAGCTACCAAGTTTGGAGGCCCTTCAAAGTGTGCTTATTGGTGAGGAATCAAGACAAGAGTACAAACTCTTGAGGATGGACAAGCTATCACTCAATGTAGTGGGTTTCTTTCCTTGCCTATCCTCAACCCAAGATCTAATCAATCTAGCATCAAGGAGATGAAGCTACTTGTCACACGTAGGTTCGTTCCCATGAGAGCGATAGCATATATCAGATTTCAGCATGAATGGAGGATTCACATCTAACTCTAACATCCATTAACACTACAATCATTAACACTAAGATCCACAATGACGATAGCTTACTCTTTCTCTCTCATAAAAAGTATAAAAACATGTAATCCCAATAACAATTAGATCCAACAATTAGCAAACACAACAAAGCATGAGAGATGGAGGAAAAGTGATAGAGAGCAAGGAGATTCATAAATCTATTTCACAAGAGAACCAATATGCTTTATTGAAATGAAGATATGTACATGTGTAGCAAACTCGAGTTGGTTTCTTCTTATAGTGGAGAGGAGGACCCTGGCCTCAAATCTCTATTGGTCCATTTCTGCCTCCCTAACTATTCAAATTTAAAAAAGAGTGGAAACCATCCAAAATTGGAGGGAAACCCAACTTTATTCACTAACTTGACATTTAGGCCCCGCGACATTAAAAGTCCCGGAAAAAGGCCTAAAGTCCTTTTATCGACTTTATAATTAATCAAATCTTTATGTGATCATCGGGTTGGACTTACACACGTAGGGTGCCAAATCCCTCTCACTTATTAACTAGGGTTAGGGTTGCCTTGGGATCTGCAAACCCTCCAACAGTATCCCCCACCAAAACTGGTGGCGGTCCCACGACACCTGTGAGATGTAGTTACTGTGGGCTTTTATTTGCATCACGTCGAATCTTTATTAAATGACATTGCACCTTGTCCATGAAATCGAGTCGGGCAGTGTTGAAATCTAGGCTGTGCGGCAAAAAATAACGATGGGCTCCGATGATCCACTTTGAAATCGTCCAAGCTGGGCCATCGTAAACGTTTTCTGATTCTAGCACTTGTTCTTCGGGTTCACGATGTGCTTTGGGTAAGATGATAACCACATCATCCAGTGTATATCGTTTAAAATGCTCGGGCATTTCATGCTGAACTTCATCTGCTTGTTCTTTGTCAAAAGGATTTGTCTTGGATCTTTGCTTAGCCTTCTTAGCAGGAATTGATCATGGAGGTGATGACTTTCGAGAAGATAGACTCTTCTTCGAAGATGAAGACTTCCTAGATGGTAATGTCTTGCTAGAACTCTCACTTGAGAAATCTTTGTCAACTTTTCCTTTGTCTTTATCCAGTAAGGGTGGCACATTATTTGAATCAATCTTTTGAGGTGGATTTTCCCATTTCAGGATCGTATTATAATGTTGCTTGGCTTGTTTCTTCGTCATTGAACCTGTGGTTCTATCTTCTTTCAATATGACTGCCTTTGGCGGTTTTATTGTTGGTTCATCAGGTACACACTCCAAATCTAATCGAATCCATATGAGTTAGAATCTGCTCATCAGTAAGTTCTGCATTGTCATCATAAGTTAAGGCATGACTCACAGGAATGAGTTCATCTTCAATTGGATCTGGTATAGGCTTCGTTGATATCCAAGCTACATTCAACACATTCAATGGAAAAGTGATCGGTGTATCTAAAGTTCGATCCAATAATGAAGTCTCGCTCAAATCTGATTGACTATCTTGTTGACACATATATCCTACAGTACAGTCAATTGGTGCAAGAGCTTGATTCCAGTTGATAGTATCAATTTGAGAGTCATAATGAACTCCCCAATTTTTTACTGGTCGGTCACAAGTATGATCCGTTGTTGATGAATCATCATCCTCTTTTTGAGCCACTGGTTTGATAGTCCAAGTTACAGAATTAACCTTGACTGCACGTTCACGATTTTCAAAAGTGATTTTTCTAGTACCCTAGTTATGAACTACTTGTGCAACTTGTAACCATGGGCGTCCCAATAGGACTCGGTAGACATTTGGTGCTTCTGTAAGTCCATTACTACGAAAGTAATGATAAAATGTACTCCGACAATTCTGACAGGTATATCTTCAACCATTCCTCGCGGACGAACTGAGCTAGCTTAATGGCAAAAGTCGCAGACTTTATCTTTGTAAGGCCCCACTTTGCACATAGCTTTATAGAAATTAGGTCAACTCCCGAACCGCCATCTATCACAGCTGCTTCTTTAGAAAATTGCATGTGTTGTATCAGAGTGATGTTTTTCTGTTCACTTTCTCAAGCTGCTCCGACATGGAGTATTTCATTAGATTCTTCAAATCCAGCACAAAAAAGTGGCTCTTGATGGACTTCTGGTTGAGCGTGAGTTAACTTTTGCGCTAATATTTCTTTGCTTTTGGCACCAACTTCAGGAACTCTCCCAACAAAATATTGATCCTACTAGACAAAATATTCATGAGTAGTTCTGTTTGCGGTGCTTCCGGTTCAGTCATCTTGAAGGGTTCTTCATGATGATGCAACTAAGCATTCATATCAGTAGGTGGATTATTCAGTGGTTGCACTGGTGAAGAATGAACTTTGGCTGTTGCTCTAGCAGCTTCAAGCTCCTCTTCCTCTTGCAAATGTTTAATCCACTGCCTCATATCCTGATATCTTCTCTTTTCTGCATGAAGATTTGGATAGACTCCAAATGCTATTGGTATATCAGTTAATGGTATGCCAAGTGGCCTTGATGTCAATTTCCATAGTGACAATTGTGTGATCAAGAAGGATGGTGAGATCCTTGCATATGGATCAAGATTTGAAGGCATCTACAAATTGGATCCAAGTGAAACTCTCTTGATGTTTCTTATATGTCCAATGTTTCAAAGGAGGATGATCACACAAGATGCACATATCTTCTCCCTTCAAGTTTTATGGTGTATGAATATTCCTGATTATTCAAAGCATATGTATCAAGTGGTTGTGAATAGAGATGTCATATTGCATGAAGATTCAACCTTGGATGTGGCTGAGATCAAGGCTTCTCAAGAAGCATCACAAGTTATCTCTTTTGAAGGTATTCAAGTTGTGATGGGGCCGAGGTGTGAGGAGGAGCCTCTTCTTCATATGATTTCAAGAAGATCTTCAAGATGCTTGGCCGAGCCTTTATGGCTCAACTTACATGGAAAAGAGGGGCATCTTTCATGTTGTATCTACTACAACACATTCATATATGCTTCTCTTCCTTTATTTGATATACTATCTTGCTTCCATTTTTTATTGTACCTTTTGATAGTACATTTCACTTTTTGGAGATTTTGTTACTCATAATTGTTTTGAGTCCACAACAGTAAAAATGACATAACTTTCTAGTGGTAAGTCCAATTGCGGTGAAGTTTGGTGTGTAAGAAAGCGTTGACAAGTGTTTTCCAATGATATGTTACATCACACACTTGTGAGCTATGATTTAAAAGTTTTGACAAGTCAAAAGTATGGGGATTTTATTAATCATGATTTTTTGAGTCCACATAAAAAATGACATAACTTTTTAGTGGTAAGTCCAATTTCAGCGGAGTTTGGTGCATTAAAAGGCGCCCGACAAGTGCTTTCCAATGATATGCTACATAACATACTTTTGAGGCACTATTAAAAAGTTATGACAAGTCAAATGTATTAGTTAAGAATAGCATATAATAATTCACAAAATCATTATTGGAGTCCCTTCACATGTGTGTACTTTGTGTACAAAAAAAACTTTTGGTGAAGATTGATTCTTCCTAGATCTTGCTAGATCTTTGATTTGTTCAAGTCTAGGCTTTTGGGAATCACAAAATCACTTTGTAGAGTAATTTCACAAGCTTTTATATTGTGTAAATTTTCATTTGTCTCATCATGGCATTAATAGGGGGGTACCTATTGGAGGCAAGTGAAAGGTTGAATTCCTCCAACTATTCTATTTGGAAGGTTAGGATGGAATCTATTTTGGTGCTTCAAGACATTATGGATATTGTGCTTGGCAATGAGGAGGAGCCTCAAGTGCCTCAAGAATCCATAAAGTTCAAGAAAAGAGCAAGGTTGGCTCTCCATTGCATCAAATTGAATGTGTTCAATGATCTCTTGAGAGAAATTGGTGCATGTGTCTCGGCCAAGCAAGCTTGGGATAGTTTGCAAACTATTTATGATTCTACAAACACTTCTAGAATCCTCAAACAAAATCCCTCAAAGTTTTCAAAAGAAAGTGCTCAAATTTATGTTTTGAGCGTCAAAGACTATAATAGGGAGCTTGCATGTGTTGGTTATTCCTTCAAGCAAAAGGAGCTTGTCAAAGTGGTGTTAAATGGTCTTAGTGATGAATTTGCTAATCTTGTTTAATCTTATGCAATCCAAGGAGAGCTACCATCCATGGAGGGTCTACAAGGAGTTTTGGTGGCCGAGGAGAGTAGGCTTGAAAACAAGCTTGCTAGGATGGGGCAACTCAAGAATGGAGGTGAGGAGAATGCTTTCTTCTCTCATGAAAAAGGCAAAGGCAAATCGAAGACATATTCCAAGAAGGACAAATCCAAGGAGGATGGTGATCATAGACTCTTCACAACCATCAATAAGTGGGAAATCCAAAATCAAGTGCTTTTTTGTAGCAAAAAGGGACATGTTATCTCAAAGTGCTACAAGAAGAAGAGAGATGAAGAAAAGCAAGAAGGAAGGCAAGTCAACTTCAGCAATCAAGAGGGAGATGGGTTCGAAGAGGAGGAGTCACTCATGGCATGCACAGGTACACCATCAATTTCTATAAAGGAAGATCCTTGGTGGATTGATAGTGTTGTGAGCTCACATGCCACAAGGCAAAGGGAGTATTTCTCTTCATTTTCATCTTGTTCTAAGAAGTTTATTCATGTACCAAATGGTGCTAAATGTGAGATTCTTGGAATAGGAACCATTCCTATTTGGCTTGAATCAAGGAGAAGAGCAAAACTTCAAAATGTCTTGTATGTTCCTTCAATATCTAAAAATTTATTGAGTGTGAGTCAATTGATTGACAATGGATGTGATATCAATTTTGGTTGCAATGCTTGCTTTCTCATCAAGAAAGGAAATGTCATTGCCAAAGGAATTAGAGATGGTAGGCTTTACAAGCTTGATCATTGTATGAGAGCTATAAATAATCACAATTTGGATGTGAAGGAGGCCAAAGGAGAGTATATTTCTCAAGAGGAGAGATTGGAGCATCCAAATCTCAAATCCACGGATGTTGGCTTTGATGTTAATGTCAAGAATGATGTTTCAAGTGTGGATGAATGTGCCTCTAATGTTGGTGATGTCAAGGATATTGCAAGGTCTCTTGCTCTTGTGCTTTTGTTTTGCAGCCATCCATTGCTTCAACATACTCTTTGAATTCTTTGCTAAGCATAGCTTGAGAACCTGGACACCTCCCTCACAATCTTAAAGTATGCATTATTTTTCCAAATTAAAAAGTAATATTTAAATTAGTAGTATTTAATGTTTTGAGACCTATAGGCTATGTCTAGCATAGCTCAGGGTGAGACCTATGTCGAAACACAAACCTCGACCCAAGCTATGCCCAAAGCAAAGGCTATGCTTGCCCCGAGCTGTGTCAAACATAGGTCGGGTCGAAGTCTATGCCTAGCATAGCTCAGGACGAGGCTATGCTAAGCATAGCTCTCACCCCCAACCTATGTCAGGCATAGCTCGAGGGCAAACCTATGTCTAGCATATCTCCCAAGAATGTTATTAAAGAATTTTTTAATATAACTTGGAAAAACCCAAAAAATTTCAAATATTAGTAATAAATTAGTTTCAAACATTAGAAATTAACAAATTTTAACTAAAATTAGTGAACTTCTAGTCATTAGAAAACCTACAAAATTAGAAATTGAATCGTAAATTTTGAGCTTTTTATGCTTTTTTACAAGCATTGGCACCCGCCACCAACTAGAAATTCCATAGTTTGGGGTGGGAGCGATACATGGTAGAGCTCTGACCAGCAGGACTTAGGCTTGGCATAGGTTAGGGTCTAGTTACTATCTAATTCTCTTGGGCAATCTTGCCATAAACTGGGTCAGTACACTATGATCAGCTCCAAACCTTACGTATGTCAAGCATAGGTCTTGGCCGGAGCTATTCTAGGCATAGCTCCTACCATGATCTATGCCTTTGACATACTTGATGTTAAGCGTTATGCTAGGCACAAGTACTAGTCGGAGGTATGTCACGCATGGCTCTCAGAAACACCTATGTCTTGCATAGGCGAAGGTGAGAGAGCTATGTCTGGCATAGGTTGTTGTGGGTTTTGATTTTTTAGGTTGATGTTTCATTTGTCTTACTATTTTTAATTCAATGAAAGCCCCAGAGAATTGTTCCTTCGATTCAATTTACACATTTCTTCTTATAAACGTAAACCAACAAGCTCATCAAACACAATCGATTATTTTACAGTTGTGTCTTCTTTAGTTTCTGCTTGGTTGACACAGATCACCATTATAGATGCCTTCTCAAACAAGAACTTTGTTCGTTCTTTTTGTCTCTAGCAGCAGTAACTGCCTTGAACCACAAGTTATAGCCTTCTGAAAGCTTGTGGTCTCCTCCTTGAAGTATGGCTAATATGGCTTCAACAAATGATCTTAATATGATCCTTCAGAGGGATTTTCTCAAGCTGATGTTTCTTCAGCTTGATTGAGACAATCTGCAAAAGGCCGAGACATGGTTGAAAATACATGATGTCATCGCTCCAAAATCAAGATCGTTGATGAAACTATCATGTTTAGATTTACTTTCTTGTATGTACAATTAGTCCTGCATTCAAAGAGTTACACTAATATAAATAGTTGAAATTCAATCCAACACTCTTATCACCTGACCATGGGCTTGATACCATGATCTAAAATAGATTGCAATTCTAATCAACTAATCAACACAAGATCTATTAAAACATACAACCACAACAATGAAACTGCTATGGGAGTAGCAACAAGTACTAAGGCCCAATGAAAAGAAACACCCCCATCCAAAAGAAAAACTCCAAAGGAAGTATTCGACAAACTCCAAAAAGAGGCCATAGACCAGAACTAGGAAAAATGAGACATAAAAAAACTTTGAAAGAGCAAAAAAAAAAGCCCAAAAGAGCTTAAAATCATGTTACAAATCATGCATATGTAATAGGTCAAGCATCAAGCTCCAAACCACCCAAGAGTCTCATGGCATCAAACACTGACTTTTGTTTGTGAGCACAAAGAGTCCCCATAGTTATTATCACATCAAAGCTTGGTATAGTCAAATATCATATTCTCAACTGTTATTATCACATTAAAATTGGGTAGTAGTGGAGTATATGCCAAGTGTTAAAATCCATCAAAGGAGCATAACATTAAATATAAGTATAAAAAGGTTGAGTCAAATCTTTACTCAAATAAGCCACAAAAGGGGAAAAACAAAAAAAAAAGAGTCATATTGACATCATAGCCATGTGTTTACCAAAGCAATAATTAAAATTAAATGAGCAATCAAAGAACGAATGAAATTTGTGCGTGTGTGGAGCTTGCATGCGTGCATGCTTGTGTGTGTGTGCGTGTGTGTGTTAGTGTGTTTCCACTTTTACCCTCCAATGCATAGTTTGCATGACCTCTACATTACTAAACATAACCCAATGAGATTGGCTTTGTTGGTTAGGTTGCCATCCAAAATTTCTTTGGTCACAAGTTCGAGCCTTCCCTTGGAAACCAAGAAGCATTACTAAACATATCCATAGGGGCAAACATATGAAAGCAAACTTATTACAGTCCACTAATTGTGCACACAATATATCTCAATTGCTACTAGATGCATGTGTCACAAGAAATGCGATAGGAGACTACATGTTGGTCAACACCAAGCCCTTGTAACAAAAAAAAAGAGTCATCAAGGCATTGAGCTACATGCCATCTTACCATGGTATCAAATTCTTGATGAAAAGGCTTGCATGAGGTGCAAACCTAAAATGTGACTAAAGAAAATTTACCTTTTCAGCGTTGCCCCTTCATATTATTTGAATTAATTTTTCTTTTGCAATTTGAGAGAAGCTCTATTCTATTCTTTTCTTTTGTACACACTACTGATATTGAATGAACTGCAACCTCAATGCAAAAAGATCCTGCTTTGACACATACTCCCATATCTTGTGCATCATGGAGTTATTACTAGAAGGCGAACATGCTTATACTCAAAATTTAACATATTTAGTGCAAGGACAAAGGTATAGCAAACAGCTAAACAACCTTTTAACATTATAATTCTTGAAAATTACAATTTTCATATGATATACATTATTGAATTTATGCATTGTTTCATAAGTTCTTGAACTAGCATTGATTATCTTCTGTGCATACTGGACAACAAACATCTCAAAAGCTTTTGAGTGTATCTGCTACCTTACCCATGATATGACATTTTGGTAGCACAAGTGTTCCTTAAAAGTGACTCCTATTCAGAATGATAGAAACAAAATATGAATATGTCCTAGTCCGAGCACTTGTATCAAGGTACAATAATACATATCGACTATCTCCTCCAATTAATGAATGGATATATTTGTTGCAACTAAGAAACTTATACCATTTTTGCAGTAACTTCGACATCAGATTGCTTAGCAATTTTTTTACAATTAGTTCGAAGGTGAGTCTAGATTCGAGCATGGTTTCCTTCATGTATCATGTTTAATAGACATACAAAGGAGACATGCAATCTTCAACGTTGGACTGTTCACCCAAAACCTCATGGATCATCGACTCACTCATACCATGGATCGATTGCTACACCATCCCTACATCAGAGCTCCAGAGTAGGTGCAGATCATACAAAACCATGCGTCGAGATCCGTTTCTCACATTTTGACGAATGACCGAGTTTCCACAAAACACGTTTGGAAATGCTCCATATTTTGGCCTCCAAAGAGTTCTTGTCTTCCTTGATTTCTCATGATAGAAAGCCTGACCCTGGCAGGTTTGTTGTGCTCTGCATCAGCGGTGATCTAGCTTGAGCAGATAGTTGACCTGATTGACTTGACAGTTGCCCTTGGCCGAAATTCTGGCCCAGTGAAGGTGTGGAATTCTGAGCCTGCTGCTGAGGCGGAACCTGAGGCTTAAATACCACCATATCCTGCAATCAACAAAGACATATTCATGGGCTGGACAAAAATGTTCTGATTTTATCTACCACAATGATCGCATTTTACTTAAATAAGAAGACCAGCATACCCCTGGAAAAAGCATTCCAATCATTCGATTAGGTTTATCAGCACTAGCAAGTAACAACGTTTGAGATGGCAACTGGATCACAGCGCACTGCCATAGCAAGGATGCAAAAGACATCAGTACTCCAAAATGCAGGACAGATCAGTTTCCAAATTCTGGACTCACCATCTCCTTCCATTACAAACAACATTTGTAATGCCTGTCCCTCTTGCTGGAAGAAATATAATGAAATGGCACAACCCCAGAGGTACAACATCTTGCCTACTATAACCACAACATAGTTGGTTCAAGAAAACAAAACATACTTCATCTGGAAAGCACAGTTCACTTATTTAAGCACTTCTAACTGTACATCATATGTCAGCAGTGAAGGTTTTTAACAAATCAGGCAAATCAGACAAAAAGATCCATCATTACAAGCATTATGCATACCATGAAAATTCAAGCAGATGCAGTTCAACTATGCTTTTGCATTTCAACTACTCAAAGAATGCCTCTAATGTCTATTTAAAAAACAAAAAGACTACAATTATGAACTGCTAACCTAGGCTTCCACACCAATTTTGAGTGTCTGGTTAACTAACCCTACCTAGTTCAATCTTCTCTCTCATATGTTTGCACAATAACATTGCAGGAATAAGCTTTTGATTGATAAAGTTAATCTTGCTAGTTTCACCCATTTCACAACAAATGACTCAAACTTACAAGCTTTTTCTCAGCAAGCTGCACGAGAAACCCATGAGGAGTCAATGGTCTGAAAACGAGTAACTCAGCTTTTCCTTGGTAGTCCCTACACATCTCCAAAAATCAAGTCATTATAATCTGGACGAGTGGACCTATATGAAAAAAGGTTCTATGCCCTTTAAAGCGCACCACAATGCTCAAAGGTCTTTAGTCAAAAAATACGTGCTTAAAATACTCAAAGCTCAAAAGAAGTGATAAAGCAATGAACCAATCGAATCAGAAAGCCTTACAAAACAAGAATAAAGAGCATACTTGCTATTCATATAATCCTGCGCTATAAGGCGAACAATCTGCATAGTTGCCGGCCAATCTGATGCAAGCCTGTGAAAAGAGCAAAGAACAGCAAGAACAGAATATCTACTCAATCAGTTCACATATGAGTAAAAATTAGATTGTCATCCTTCATCGCATAGAGGAACTCATCCAATCAATCCAAACTTTTACGGATTGGTACGTTTAAAGGCTAACTAATTTAAGCTGGAAAATAATCTAATGTCCTGATATGTTTGTTTATTCTGAGTGTCCACATTTAGGGATTACGGATGTTCTCAAGACAGAAAAGATAGTCCGATATCCTCCATAACTGCATGATTTGCAGGAAAGGTAGGCCTTGGTGTGTGTGTGTGTGAGAGAGAGAGAGAGAGAGAGAGAGAGAGAGAGAGAGAGAGAGAGAGAGAGAGAGAGAGGGGGGGGGGGGGATAGAGAGAGAGAAGCTTTATTAATGTCTTTTCCATGCCATAAGGCATATAAGACTGATCAGTACATAAAAAGATGGAAACTAGACGGATTGATGCCATCAACATGAATTGCTAGTGCTCAGTCTTTTGAGCCTCAAAACTAGGAATTGATAATATAGTGCCTCACTAAAGAAATATGCATCCACGGGTCCCTCACCAAGTGAGACTTGAGTCCTCAGTTGGATATCATATGTCCAACAGTCCCTTTCAGATATTCTGATTTGAACTTGCATCGCAAGCTTAGCACTAAGAAATGTGATAATAGATTCAAATGTTTGCCCCAATTCTTAGAATATCGACAGGCAAGATGCTATTATCATTTGGAGCAAGAAGATTCTTTGAACCAATGTGTATGTTTTCTTAAATTCTTCAAGCGATTTGTTCATAAAAGGTTAAGAACATACGTGTCTGGAGCTGAAATCTGTCGATAGCCCTGTTCCACATGAAAATGGAAAATGTTACTGAAGCTGAATGAAGGATAGAGATATAGTACATGAAGATACAGGTTATTTACGGGGGTATAAGGGCCAGAAACAAAGATGACTTTTTAGTTTCCTGGAAAAGATTCCTTTTGATGCACAGAAATCTAAAAATGATAACAGAAAGTACATTTCGCATGTAAGAATCAAGTTTATATGTATGATGTAAGACACCTCTAACTTGCAAATTGCCACTGGTTTCTGTTGCCTTGTTCCCGCAAGTATTCCCTGCAGTTTAAAAGTGAATCTACAATTAGAATCAGTGTTACAAGTTTTATCCTTCCATGACACAGAAAACAAAACCTGCTCTGTAGTGATGACACGATAACATAGCATCTGCTGTTTTAGAATGAGCACAAGGTGTAAACACCATTCAAAATGGTGGAATATCTATCTCTCTATTGCTCATTTCAAAATCAGACACCATCCAAGTGCTGAGTGCACATAATTCCTTTATGACAGCCTGCTGCAGATGAAATGCAGACAATGCGTACAAATCAAGTTGCGATCTATGCTGATCCATCGACTCTCAGTCGCAATAGTTTGCAATTTTCTCAGAAGGTGCTCAGTCCTTCCAAGCATGTAGCTTAAGACAGGCACACTAATTATAAGCGCCTAAAAGAGCTCTGAAAAAAAAAATTGGTTACAATTGATGCATTTTCTTTTTGGGAGCATATAATGTGTTTCATTGCCTGTGAAAGACTTCTTCACGCTACTGCTTTTCATTTGCAAACTTCGATCAAGGTGCAAATTATCCTGCTAAGAACAGAGTATACAACTAAGTTGTTTCAACAAAAGACTGATTCTTTGAATCTGTGTTAGTACAAATGCTATGCAAGATGCAACAGTTTATTGTACCTCCCAAAGCTTTGTATACTTTGCTGAACCCCCTGCTGATTGCTGAGGCGGAGTTGCAACTGCAGACGATACATGCAAGGAACCAGGAGCAGCAGCATTACCTACATTGAGAGACTGTACTCCCTGGACAGCGTTATTGCCAACACCAAGAGGCTGAGCTCCCTGAACAACATTACTCCCAACGCCAATTTGCTGCATGCCTTGTATAGGATTATTGCCAACTCCAATGGGTTGCATTGACTGCACAGCACTACTGCTAACACCAAGAGTCTGCAGTGCCTGTACAGAACTGTTTCCAACACTAAGAGGCTGTACTACTGGTATAGCACTATTTCCAACAGTAAGTGCTTGTGCTGCTTGCACAGAGTTGCTTCCCATATTCAGTGGTTGTACACCCTGAGCTCCATTGCTGGTAATATTGAGGGGCTGTAAACCCTGCATCGAATTGTTACCAACACCAAGCGACTGTATTCCTGGAATTGGTTGAGTGATTCCAGGTGTAGGAATCATACTCCCAGGACCTGTGCTTACACCAGCTGATCCTTGTCCACCCATTACACCATGCACAACTCCAAGACCACCTTGTCCAAGCTGTGAACCTGTAAGACCAACCTGGCCCATTCCTGTCATTGATTGTCCAACATTCATAAATGTCTGTCCAACAGATTGGCCACTGTTACTTGAGGGATTCTGCTGTGCCATTACTAAAGAAGGATTCCCACCTAAGCTGGCAGTACCTGTTGCAAAACCTGCATTGCTAAGTGCAGTAGCAACTTGTCCAGCGCCAATCGGGTTGCCTAAAGCCCCCGAATTAGACGTTGCCCCAATTCCTACTTGAGAAACTCCTAAGCCACCTTGACCCATTGTTAATGTGTTTGATCCAGCTCCAACTGACAAGCCTGTGACAGATGACTGCATACTTAGAGAGCTAGCTCCTTGCAAAGAACCTGAATTAACTAATTGACGAGCTTGAGCAGGGTTGCTTAGTGAGTTTATAGTTCCAACAGTGGGTCCAGTTGTCCAAAGCGGCTGCAAGGAATTGCTGCCTAGCACGTTTCCTGTGTCAGATGTCAAGGATGGATGCAGTCCATCTTGACCAGAAAGAGGAGCAGGAACAGCTGTTTGCTGCAGGTTAAGAGGGACAGCTGAAGCATTGCTTTGAATAAGTGAAGAGGAAGATATATGAGAGAGTGCTGACACATTAGGTAAGGATGAAATAGAACCCGCCTCCTGGTTACTCACACCCCAAGCAAACAAACAAATGATCACAGGAAATTATCAGAGTTTACCATTGAAAGCATTGTGAAAAACATAAGCATAAGGATTTAAATTCATGTCTGGATTGTAAATAACAACTCAAAGAACTTAACTAACCAGGGCTAGTGGCAGTAAGAAAGCCCTACCGCTTTTACGGTAACTGTAGGCAATGTTCCATTGGATATGCTCTGACGAACATGACCACCGATAGCCATAGCTGTAAACACAAACAGTTAGCATGAATAGACTAGGAATAAAGCATTCAAATAAATTACTTCGTGAGACTCCTGCCATCATTTATGTCTCAATTGCATGTAGTTAGATGAACCAAATGACAAAATGAAGCCTGAAAAACCATTATTTCTGAAGCGATATGCAACATATCAAATTCTCATCACCAAGGATTCAAAGCGAGCAAACAGACCAAATATTTCAGGTTTCAGAAAAAGGTTAAACACCTGATACAGATGAAACTCTTGGGTTCACCATGGATGGCTGCCCTGCTGGTGGTGGTGAAGAAACAGTTGGCACTTGCTGTTCTATTTTGACAATTGAACTTGGTGCAACTGTGGTAGAAGCAGCTGCAGGACGGCGCAGAGCATTCTTAGCCTCCACAAAACCCTCTGAAAGAAGCACAAGATGCTGGGGATGTTTTAAGACATCAGCCGATAGATCAGTTGCCCTGGCATTGCGTTTTCCCTGCAATAAAAGATGAAATCGCTAAAAAAGAGAACCCTAAATAATTATAAAAATGTTGTAGTCCACTTATAGAATCCAGCTCCGACCAATATAGAAACAAGAAAAGCTAGAAAATTTGAAAGAGGACTGGGAAGAGAACACGGCATGATTTAAGGTAATCTTATAACTCTCATAGCAGATTACAAAGAAAGTCTTTTATAGATTGAGTTCGCATACTAAGTCTCAGAAAAAGTTCATCCAGTTTATAAACACCGTATCTCACTTTTATAGTTTGATGGCTAACACAAGGTAACTCCACAGAAGACAGCAACGTTAGCTAAAGACACGGATTTTTAAGATAGATCCTTGATAACGTTGGTAATGATACACTATAAGTAATTTACTTTAGATCTCCTTGAATGCAAGTTTTTTAGTCCATGAATCTATTTATGAACGACCTTTTGATAGATAAGAGCTTAGTCCACAAGACATCACACACAATAGAAGTCCAAAAAACTTATAGCAGACTATCAGACAATAATTTTCCCATAAAGATATCCATAAAATCTCTCAGCTTCTCAGTAACTTTTTGATAAAAATCTCTTTCAGCAATACCACTTTGTATCTCATGATAGCTTATCGGCTAGATGTTGCTCTCCATCTCTTCACAATTAAAAAGGTCTAGTGAGGATGCACATTTTTCACTCATCATTCCTGCTCCTTTGGTATAGATGTATTCTTTTTTGTTTCCGCATGATCTATCTAATCCACACGTGCATCTTCAGACTATTGAAGGCCTAATAGATTGTATGATCTTAGTTAGGATGTGATCTTTGATGAAGATCACTCACATTGTATGGAAGAGCATGAGAAGATCAACACCAAGTAAATTTATTCCAATGAAGAGGGATATGGAACTTCCATGAAATACATGGTCATCTGCATCACCTCCCACTTCAACGACTCTACCAAAGTAGTACTGGCAAAAGTGAAAGGAGAGATGATAATAGAAGGTGGAGTGCAGAAACCTAGGCATGAGAAGGTCTTACAAGAAACCTATGCAAAGTGAGAGCTAGTGAACAAACTTTGCACTTATGACTACTATGTTGCATTCACACGAGCCAAATTCATCATTGAGGCAGCAAAGGAGAAAGCATGGAGTTACGGAGTACAGGACTACTCTGCATATATTTACATTTACTGTTGGTTATGTATATTTCTGATTACACATTTTATATTAGTCATGTACAGGCCCCAGAGCCTTTTTATATGCTTATGACCCGCACTGGGTCCTTTTTTATGACATTGACTGGCCTTGGGCCCTTATTATATGGTTATATGTGGAGTGGGGGCCCGTAGGAGGGCGCACTATTTTCCCTCCACATTTTGCCTCCCTTTACTTTTGAATTCCTATTTTAGGGTTCATTGGTAGGGTATTTATAGGGGCATTTGTACACTCATTTTAGAGATTATTGATTGGTATTGCTTCGGCTCTTCGTGGGAGAACCTATTGTCTTGTCTATTGCTTGTAGGGCTTTAGTCTATTGTTGTCTTTTATGCTTCATTGATTCAACACCTGAGATTTTGATCATAACTTGGTATCAGAGATTGCTGAATTTCAGATGCCCATTTTCCTTGCTGATTTTCTCTCTTTGCTGAGGGCTTTCGTCTCTTTGCTTCAGCAACATTCAGCACAGTTTGGAGGAGGACCAACTCCCATCAGAGCATTTTCCTTGGCGGAGCTTTAGCAGATAGTTAGCGGAAGTACTTTCGCTAAATTTGGCAGCCGGAAAAAAAAAAAATTTTGGGCAGATTATTTCCGGCGCCCAAGTTCCAAATCCTTTTCCCTCTTTTTTTTTTTGAATCCTCCATTTGATTCAGGGAAAGGATTCCCAGCCATCTTTTCAGCATAGATTGAAGGCTGTCCAGCGCCCTACTTCATCACATTTTTAAGCCATTGTCCCAGCAGACTTTCAGCCATATTTCAGTTTTGATTGGAGGCTGTCCATCGCCCTATTTCATCACGTTTTCCACAGATTTCCAGCCATATTTTCAGCATTGATTGGAGGCTGTCCGGCGCCCACTTTCATTCTCCTTGTGGTCACATTTTCCAGCTAGCTCTTCGCACACGCTTGGAGCTCTATCGAGAGGTATCTTTGCTGGTTTTTCCTTGCTTTCCACACCTTTTCTTGACATTTCTCATTTCCTTTCTTGCTCTTAGTGTCGTTTGTGTACCTAAAGCGTATTTGGGGTGACGACAAAAGTCCGCTCCCTCCGATATTAAGCTTTTCTTACACTCTTTTCACTTCCTGCATTCCTTGACCATGGATACTTCCCCTACATCTTCTGAGCCTCGCATACCGTCTTCCACTTACCTTGACGAAGTACGGCATGAATTCCGAGATCATCTTAGGGAAGCCATGAGTGATGTATGCACTGATTTACGCCAGGAGTTACGAGAGACATTCACTGCTCTTTCTGCCCAGATTGCTACACTATCATTACACTCCAGTGTTTCTCCACTATCTCCACCTGTTCCCCCACAACGTACATTTCCACCACCCGAGACTCCTTCATCTTCTGGTCCTTTGCCACGAGACTTTAAGGATAAGGTTCAGCTTACTGTGTATTCTGGGTCATCAGATGGGAATGAACTCGAGAATTGGTATTCTAAGCTTGAGATCTACTTCCTTATGTTTCCTAAGACTGACATTCAGCAGATACATTTGGCTGCTTTACATTTGGAGGGCCGTGCTGCTACTTGGTGGTGCATGTTTCGCCAGACGGCTTCACACCCTGGCCTTGCTAGTTAGAAAGAGTTTATGACAGCACTCTGCCTAGCGATGATTGATCCTCAGTGGCTTATTCGACAGCGCGACATCTTTCGCAGTTTATCTCACACTGGTGACTTGGCTGCTTATACGAAACGGTTTACAGAGCTTTCCTATCTATTCCCAGATATTTCTACATTGGAGCTCATCTCTCGCTACGTTGCTGGTCTACGAGGCGCACTCAGGTATGATGTTTCTTCTTTTTTTCCACTCACTCTTTCTCACGCCATCTCCCTTGCTACCGCACTACAGCACAAGTACTCTCCCATCTCTTCCTCTGTTTCTCGTCCTTCGCGTCCTTTCACACGTCCTATTTTTTCCTCTCCATCCTCTGCTAGTCCCACATCTGTCAATTCACCTTCGTCCACTCTTCCTTCTGCACCACGTCCTCCTTTTTCTCCTCGTCCTGTTTTTGTTCGTCACTACTCACAGCCTGAGATGTTTGAGATCCGTGAGAAGCGCTTATGTTTCAACTGTAAGAGTCCTGATCATATCGCCCGTGATTGCCGACAGCCTGCCACTGCTACTGCCGTCTATTTCCATGATGCTGACACACCTGATGATAGTCCTGATTCTGCCATATGCCTTCATATTCTTGATGATGACCCACCTGTTGATCAGTTTGCCACACCCACTGAGCCTGTTCCTGATCCCCCTGATCTAGCTGTATGCCATGCTCAGCTTGCTTATGCTACTTGGGCCGGTAAGCCGGGTCCACGCCATATCCGTCTTCGCGTACGTATCACTGGTCGTGAGTTTATTGCCCTTGTTGACACGGGTAGCACTCACTCGTTTCTAAGCAGTCATATTACTACACGCATTCGTGCTTGCCAGTCACTACGCCTCATCCCCTGCATGTTGAGGTTGCCAGCGCACACTCTTTTCCTAGCACGCAGATGTATCAGCAGCTTTCATATCAGATTGGAGACTTCCTTGGTCAGGCAGATTTTCATATTATTCCACTTACACGGTACGATCTTATCCTCGGTGCTGATTGGTTTGCATCCCTTGGTGCGGTTACAGTAGACCTCCAGCAGCGGTACTCAGCATATATTTTCCGGGATTGATTCTCGGCAGGACTATCAGCTTATTTCCGGGAAGCAGTTCATACGGAGCCTCTCGAAGGCCCACTGTGCGGCTATTCTTTCTGTTCAGCCAGTTCAGCCTATTGCGGATGCACCACCTTTGCCATAGGTATTTTCTGAACTGTTGCGTGAATTTGAGCATGTTTTTAGAGAGTCGACTCAATTACCACCTTTACGAGATGTCAACCACCATATAGACCTTGTTTCCTCTGCATCACCTCCTTCTCGTCCTCCTTTTCGTATGTCTATTGTTGAGCGCGAGGAAGTCCAACGTCAGGTGTCTGATTTATTACGTCAAGGCCTTATTGTTCCTAGCCACAGTCCTTTTGGTGCTCCTGTTTTACTTGTTGATAAGAAGGATGGTACTAAACGTCTATGTATAGATTATCGTGCTTTAAATAAACTTACTATCCGTAATCAGTACCCTATCCCTCATATGGATGACCTGTTTGACTAGTTAGGCCAAGCCAAGATCTTTTCTAAACTTGACCTCCGTTCCGGTTATCACCATATTCGTATGCATCCTCCTGATGAGCACAAGACAACTTTCCGTACACACTTTGGTCTGTATGAGTTTCGTGTCCTTCCTTTTGGTGTTACCAATGGCCCGCCCACTTTTCAGAATGTCATGAATAACATCTTTCGTCCTCTGCTTGGAAAGTGTGTCATTGTTTATTTTGACGATATCCTCATTAATAGCACCACTCTCTCTCTTCATGTTCAGCACGTTCGTTCTGTTTTTGTTTTGTTAGTTACTCATCATCTGTATGCTAAACGTTCTAAATGTTCTTTTGCTGTTGTACAAATCGAGTTTTTGGGCTTATTTGTTACTAATGGTACTGTTCATCTCAACCCTCGTAAGGTCCGTTCTATTCTTTCATGGCCTATGCCTGCTGATGTTCATGATGTTCGTATGTTTCTTGGTCTTGCTATCCATCTTCGTAAACCAGTTGCTCATTTTGCCACTCTTGCATCTCCTTTGCATGCTCTGTTGAAAAAGGAAACTTCGTTTGCTTGGACTCCCGCATGTCAGTCAACTTTTGATACTTTGAAGGTTAAGCTTACCACTGCCCCTGTTTTATGTCTTCCAGATTTTTCCCAGCGTTTTGCTGTTGAGACTGATGCTAGTTCCACAGTTTCATCCTCAAAGGAGTGCCATCCTCCTTGGAAGGCTTGCAACTGGTATCATTGTGAGTGGAGATGGGTATGCAATCCTGCATGTTGAACCGGTGCAAGACTTCGCATACATACTTTGCCTGGGACATGAAAACATAATGTTTCTTCTATGCTTCTAACCCTAGGTAGTAGTGAATAAAACCCAAATCTTTCATATCAAACTCATTAGACAAATGAGCTTTCACAAAAGGTTCTCATTGTTCCCTGGGATGACAAGATCATCTACATAGAGAACAATAATGACTATGTTCCCATCTTCCTCCTTTACATAGACATTGCAACTTGACTTACTCTTCATAACATGTTGTTTTGCAACGTAGTCATGAGTACAACTATACCTTGCCATGGTTGCCTGTTTCAAACCGTACAATGCCTTCTTAAGCTTGCACACAAGTTCTTCTTTACCTTTTGCCTCAAATCCTTGGGGCTGGTCCATGTAGGCCTCCTCTGCCAACTCTCCATGCAGTAATGCACTCTTCATGTCCATTTGACTCCCAATCAAAATATCAGTGAACGCCAACACAGTCTTGATGGATGTCATGTTTGCCCTAGGTGCAAAAGTCTCATCATAATCCACCCTTCTTGCTGCGCATAAACCTTTGCAATTAGCGTTACCTTATGCTCATCAATGCTCCCATTCACCTAGTATTTGGTCCTATAGACCCATTTACACCCAATGGGACACGTTTCTCTCCGCAATTACACAAGATTGAGAATAGAGTCACACTCTTCTTGCAAGGCTTGATGCCATGAGTTATGATCAAAATCTTAGGTGTTGAATCAATGAAGCATAAAAGACAACAATAGACTAAAGCCCTACAAGCAATAGACACAATAGGTTCTCCCACGAAGAGCCGAAGCAATACCAATCAATAATCTCTAAAATGAGTGTACAAATGCCCATATAAATACCCTACCAATGAACCCTAAAATAGGAATTCAAAAGTAAAGGGAGGCAAAATGTGGATGGAAAATAGTGCGCCCTCCTACGGGCCCCCACTCCACATATAACCATATAATAAGGGCCCAAGGCCAATCAATGTCATAAAAAAGGACCCAGTGCGGGTCATAAGCATATAAAAAGGCTCTGGGGCCTGTACATGACTAATATAAAATGCGTAACCAGAAATATACATAACCAACAATAAATGTAAAGAGGCCTACGGAATATATGCAGAGTAGCCAAGTAGGCCTGTATCCTGTAGTCCGTAACTCTCCCTGGCTATAAAGAACATTGCCCCCAATGTAGGCAAAATAAGATAAGAACCAGTGCCAGAGAAAAATATTGCATCAAGATATCCCATCTAAGAAAGGAACATCAAGAGAAGCCGGAGCATCCCGAGAAGCAATGGTAGCTGCAAGTGATCGAGCCTGATTAGCCAGGATAGGGGTATGATAAAAAACATCAATGGGCTCCCAAGTAGCCTCCTCAATAGGACGACCATCCCACTGGACCAAAAACTGAACCTGCCGATGGCGACAACTATGCAATTAGAGCACCTGTAAAATAGCAGCTGGCAGGAATGGAAAAAGCTCTGGATCTGTAGGAAATGAGGAATCTCGAGGAGCATCATCCTCAATAGCAGCACGTAATAAACTGACATGAAAGATATCACAAGCCCGAGTAGCAGCAGTTAACTCAAGACGATATGTAACTGGACTGAGGCGCTCAAGAATCTGAAAAGGCCCATAATAGCGCGGCGCAAGCTTCTCAGTAGAAGCAAGACCCTGTACAAAACGATGGCGAGCAAAGCGTAACCAGAGAAAAACAGTATCTCCCTCTGCAAACTCAACATGGCGCCAATGACGATCAACAATGGTCCTGTACCGCTGCTGAATATGTTGTAAATGAGTAGCAGCTCTAGTAATAATCTCCCGAGCACTCGAAAGATAAGATGAAATAGTAACAGGTGCATCATCTGGAGGAGCAGGTATACCGGGTAGAACTGGTGAGTATCCATGAGCAAGCAGGAAAGGAGAAACACCTGTGCTGGAACTAACAGAACTGTTATAACTATACTCAGCCAAACATAAATGCTGATCCCAATCACGACCAGAAGGAGAAACATAATGTCGTAAATAATCCTCCAATACGCGGTTAATAACCTCAAACTGACCATCCGCAGAAGAATGATAAGCAGTGCCCATAAGTATCCTAACATCCAAGATACGCATAAGCTCTGTCCAAAAACCTGATGTAAACTTGGTATCCCGATCAGTAAGTATAGATCGTGGGAGACCATGTAAGCGGAAAATCTCAAAAATAAATATACGACCGAACTGCTCTGCTGTAATAGTACGTCTGACTGGTATGAAATGAGCTTGTTTAGAAAACCTATCAACTACCACCAAACAAGAGTCATGACCACGCTGAGTACGGGGAAGACCTAAAATGAAGTCCATAGATATATCAGTCCACTGGGGGGAAGGAATAGGCCAACTTTGAAGGAGATCGCCAGGTTTTTCACGGGAATACTTGTTACGAAGGCAAAAATCACGAATAAGGTGGGAAAGCTCACGCTGCATGGAAGGCCAATAGAATTGTTCTTTCAAACGGAACAAGGACTTCTGAAAACCAAAATGGCCACCAACAGGAGAGGAATGGGCATCAAGAAGGAGCTGTGGACGTATGTCGAGAGTGCTGGGAATACATAACAAACCATAGTGAAACAAACGATGATTAACAATGGAATAAACCTGGTAAGGGTGAGAGGAAGGACGAGAGGCAGACGACATAACATCACGAAAGTCGGGACATGTGGCATAAGCCTGAGGAAGATCATCATACCAAGAGTGGGGAGACGTAACAAGACTGTAAGTAAGAGCAGGTAAACGAGACAAAGCATCAGCAGCAGCGGTACTTTTACCAGGCTTATAATGAATATTAAAATGAAAGGACTGTAAAAACTGAAGCCAACGGTACTGACGATCACTGAGATCCTTTTGTGTATACAAATAACGAAGTGACTGGTGATCAGTAAAAACATCAAACGGAACACGATACAGATAATGACGCCACTTCTTTAAAGCAAAAATAATAGCAAGCAACTCTTTTTCGTGAGTGGAATAGCGCTGCTCATATGAACGAAGACGACGGGATTCATATGCAATAACACACTGACGCTGACGTTGGCATGTGGGAAGCTTGATTTGTCTTACTAATGCCAAGCTAGATATAGCCCTATTAAGTTGGAGTGGCAAGCTAGTTTATAAGCAACCCAATTGAAGCAATGGAAAGTGGTGACCAAGGTGTTGAGGTATGCCAACAGAACTACTAGCTATGGGATTTGATACCGGGATGCAGATGAGCTTCAGCCTACACTTACTCAAATTGGGTAGGTGATAGAGAAGACTGCATGTTTACTTCGAGGTATGCTTTTAGCCTTGATTCAAGGGCAATTTTTTGGAATAGCAAGAAGGAGCCCACCATAGCTCTATTATTGACGAAAGTCAAGTACAAGGCAACAACGAAGTCTGCCTACGAGGCTGAGGCTACTTGGTGATGTGCGTAGCACTCATGTAGATCCTGCTAGACTGCATTGCAATAGCAAGAGTTGTATTCGGCTGGCCAAAAATCCTTTGTAAGCATATAGAGGTGAATCAATACTTCATACAAGACAAATTGAAGAGTAGTGAAAATCAGCTAGTTTATGCGATGCTAACGAGTAAGCAGTAGACATCTTTACTAAAGCTCTTAGTAAAGAGAAATTTGAAACATTTTGATGGATGCTAGGTGTTAGTGTAGATAAAATAGTCATGGAGGGGGGTTGTTGAAATAAATGCCTATTTGACCCCTCTAGGCTTTGTATATTTGTAACTTGTAAGTTGTGCACATGCCATGGGAGTATTAATCAAAGTGACATTGTGAACCCCTCTCATGTACATTCAACAAGCAGGTCAAGTAGGACACATGGTCCACTAGACACCAAGAGCTGAATTTAGCAAGAGACACCTTGTGCATACCCATGAAGCATGTATGACATGTGGCACCCAAGATCTTTTGGATCTTGAGGGGTTACCACGCCTTCCCACTAATTGATAATTCACTTGTTGGAATCCATCTCTCTTGTCAAGAAGCTTGAGCTTTGATTTTTGCTAACTTTCTTAGTTTTCCATGTATTTGAATCAATGTTTGTTCGAATCGTGGTTGAGGGTTTTGCACATTTCGAGAGGAGAGAAGAGGAGAGAGGGAGTTTTGAGCATTTGAGGTAGTGAGAGAAGAGCTAGGAGAGGGGGGATTATGGATAGGTGTTGATGGAGATGGATTTCTTTTTGCCATTTGGTATAGATTTTTCCATTGAGAGTTGGAACTTGTGTGAATCATCAAATGATCATTGGTAAGAGGGGGAGGGAGTGCATGGTAGGAGAGAGTGTGTGAGTGTGAGGGAGAGGGAGAAGGAGAGAGCTTAGAGGCATTCATTAGAATTTAGGAGTGTGAGGTTTGAGCCGTCATCCATGAAAGTTCAAAGTTGAGAGGAGGGAGTGTGTAAGAACTTAGTAGGTTGGGGGTGAATTTTGAAAGATAATAGATTATAGGTAATAGCCTATAGGTATATTAGGTAATTAGTGAGAGGAATAAGGTATTAGGTGGTAGTACTAGATAGGAATTAGGACTACCCTACGATGCTGAAGGTTAGGGATCCTGCATGGAATCATGTGACCGTTGAAGCAAACTATGGCACATCGGGCACGAAGCAGTGGACTTGCAGGTAAAGTTTGAACCATAATAGTCAGTTTTAGCTTTCAACTTTCAATTACATGTAAGTTGTAGTTGTGAACAATTAACATTCAACAAACTACATAGTTTAGTGAGAGAAGGTCCCGACTCCCAAGGGCCTTGAATCAAAGTATTTGCAATTGCCACTTGTGCACTAGTGACATTGCCCAAGTGCTACCACACTGCATTTGAATTTCATGCTCATTGCCCAATGCCCAATAAAGTTTGCTTTACAACTTACATATCATGATGGTTGAAACTTGACTCTTGACTCTTGACTCTTGAATCTTGAGTCTTTACCTATTTTGTGCAATCTGTTTGATGAATCATGATAGGTATTGCGGTGTTAGATACTGTTACATCCCTATGTAACTAGCAGTACTTCAGACCCCTATTGGTCCATTTAGTGTTGGGGGCTAAATGGCAAGTTACCGTTGGATAAGAGGTACCCTTAGGATTAAAGGTAGGTGCCTTAGATTAAGGTACTAGTGTCCTTGGTTAAGGGCAGGTAGGTGTCTATGCCTTGGATAGAGGTATGGAACCTAGAGAGGTGTTAGAAAGTCATTAGATGACTATTTTTCTAAACCTTCGGCCTCAACCTTGAACCATATCACTTTAATGGTCTAGGACCAAAGTACTTGGGCATTGGGACCTAGTAGGAGGGCGCACTTCCAATGGGTCTAATGAGTTCCCAACTCCCACAAGAAAGGCATTCAAAGAGTCATAGGTTATGGAAGGAGTCTCTTGACTTTCCATAAGCCTATGGAGGTTCTTGGAGATTCTTTAACTTCCCTAGGCTTCTCTCTCTCTCATTAGATGGGCATGGAACTCCATGGTGCACTGGAGGGGTCCATGGGCCATCTGTATGAGGGTAGTAGGGCGCTCATTGGGAGGGGAGAGATCTCTCTTGCTTGCTTTGCTTATGCTCTAGTGTTGCTACTAGTGTGTAGAGTACTTTCTTGTGTGTAGTATGCTTAGGTTTTGGATCTTGCTTATGGTATGGGACATAAGTAGGGTTTGGATCTTGAGTATGCTATAGTCGGTTGTGGTATGCTTGTGATTTGTTTATGGTTAGCAAGGAGGTGCTAGATAGGTCTTGCTTGGAGCTTGGATCTAGCTATGGTTGGGTGGTGAATACTTGAGGCCAGCTTGCTATCTATCTTTGTGTTTAAGAGTAGGGACACAGGTGGAGGAGAGATCCTTGGAGGCTTGTAGATCCTTACTTGCAGGTGGAGGCATCCTAGCATGAAGTTAGGGAGCATCTTGGAGCTTGCAGGTTGCTTGGAGGACATTTGGAGGCTCTACCTTGGATTTGGAGGACTTCCTCACCTCTACTTGTAAAAGTGGTATAAGAGCTAGACAAAGGATGGTAACCTTTCTAACCTTCTTCAAGTTCTACTAAGATCACCAACTAAATTTTTTTTCTTGGGAAAGATTATTGGCTTTTCTAGTTGTAGGAAGCTTGTAGTTGAAGTACCCAATGAATCTAGTTCTCTTTGGAAGAGAGTAGTGATGCTTATAGAATTGTTTAGGGGCTGATTTTTGATCATGTTAGAGAAGTTTTAAAGTAGGCTTTGGGTTTTTAAAAGTTCTATTAAAAGATTTGTGGGATGGTTAGAGGAAGTCTTCCTCTACATACACAAACATTTTTTTGGAAAAAGATTGATTCTAGCTATGCGTTTTGATCAAAACTAGTGTTTTTTTGCATAAGTGAAGTGTTTGAAGTTTTCATTTTCATTTTGAAGTTCAATTTTTCAGACCTGTAAATCTGAAAATCAAATCTGAAAAGAAATGTTCTTATCCAAACTTTGTTAGTTACACCTTTCTATCTCCTAGTTTCATGAAAATGGCAATGTAGGAAGGGAATGGTAGTGTAACTTTGTGCTGAAAACAAGTTTTAAAGTTCTGTTTTTTGTCATTTTGAAAATCCGTTTTTCATATCTGTAAATCTGAAAATCAGATCTAAAAATTGAAGTTTTCATAGAGCTTCATTATATTTTCCATTTCCAGAGACTAGTTTCATGGATTTGGAGATCTAGAATAGTGAGAAATGTGAAAATTTTGGTTTCTTTTGAAATGACAAATGGCAATGGAATTGGAATGGGAACTTTAGGTAAACATTAGCTTGGATTAGTTAATTGAAGTTTACATAAAGATTTGGTTTTCATTTTTGCTTCGGATTAAGGCAAATGTAGCTTCTTGTTGTTTTTTTCTTAAGCTTGGATTGAGCTTGCAAATAGTAGACTTGGATTGAGCTTACAAACAATAAGATTGAATGAGTAGAAGTAAATGCTTTTTATTTGCATCGGGTGTAAGGATTGAAGCATTTCTATCATTCTAATTTGAGCACTTGTTGTTGTATTTGCATATAGGAACACACAAGCAACCCCAATGGATCAAACCAATGAAAACCCAATGATCTATCAAACCCATCCAATGTGGCACAAGCTCTTGAACTTTTATACCAACAAATTCAAGCCACTAATAAGCAACTTCTTTAAACTAATCAAAGAAACCAAGACTTAGAGTCTAGGTTAGTCAATCAGAAGAAGCATGTAGTTCCACCTCCCTGTTTAAGGGGGAGAAGAAAGATAGAAACTTACAAGTGGTAAGTTCTTGGCTAAATGTTTGGAACAAATGCTTTGCCATGAACCAATTCCCTGAATCTGAAAAGTTATCCACTGTCACCATGTTCCTTGAAGGAAGAGCCTTAGATTGGTGGGATGACTTAGTTGCAAAGGGCAATCAACCTTGTACATAGGACGATTTTGCAAGCTTTTTGGGGATTATTTTCTACCACTTTTAGATGACTATGAACACTTCCAAAAGTTAAGTCATCTAACCATGAATAAAGGTTTGGAACAACTTATTCAAGATTTTCATGAATATCTGAATCCACTTTATAGTGACATTCGGTGGGTACAACCTTGTAAGTCTCCTTGGGCATCACCAGTGGTTCTGGTTGCCAAGAAAGATGGGACTATGAGGTTTTGCGTCGACTATAAGAAATTGAACAAGGTAACCTTTAAGAATAGATATCCACTACCGCTGATGGATGATCTAATAGACTATCTTGGTGGTGCTGGGTACTTTACCAAGATAGATCTAAGATCGGGCTACCATCAGATACGCATTAAGGCAGAAGATATACCAAAAATCGGGTTTCGAACTCGCTTTAGTCACTACGAATTTTGGTGTTGCCTTTTGGTTTGACCAATGCACCGGCAACTTCCCAACAGATGATGAACGATTTGTTCAGGCCATATTTGGGAAGATTCGTAGTGGTATTCTTAGATGATATCCTAGTGTTCAGTAACACTTTGGCGGAACATAAAGAGCATCTTAGGATTGTCTTGGTCATCCTAAGAAGGGAAAAGCTCTTTGCCAAGGAGTCTAAGTGTGACTTTTTTGCTAAGGAATTGTCCTACTTGGGGCATAAGATTTTCGAACGCGGAGTGAAGATTGAGGCCGATCGTATCCAGAGGGTTATTGATTGGCCTATTCTCACCACAGTTCGGGAAATCAAGTCTTTCTTGGGGTTTGTAAGATTTTTCTGTCAGCATATTCCCCAATTTGCTCGATTGGCATTTCCCCTTACCCAGGCCTTGAAAGGCTATAAGGAGCTAAGCCGGAGGGCTAAGAGTCCACTAGTGGTGTGGATGGAGGATATAAATAATTGTTTTGAGTTGCTTAAGACAAGTGTCACTTCGGCACCAATACTAATCATTGGCGATCCTAATAAGGCTTTTGTGGTTAGGACCGATGCCAGTTATTATGCTATTGGAGCTATTTTGATGCAGGATGGACATCCTGTGGCTTATGAAAGCAAGAAACTCAATCCTGCTCAGTCTAGGTATTGTACCTATGAGAAGGAACTGTTTGCAATTGTTCATTCTTTGAAAATTTGGCGACATTATTTGTATGGAGCCAGATTTGAAATTTTGACGGATCATCAGACTCTTCGATATTTCTGTGATGCTACAGATTTAAAGGGGAGGCAAGCTAGATGGGCTGAGTTGATGCAAATCTTTGACTTTTCTATACGTTATTGTAAAGGAAGTCAAAATACTCTAGCGGATGCTTTGAGTCGGTTACCGATCATTAATCAGTTGTGCTTTACTGTTATAGAACCGCAAAGAACACTTGACTTAGTTCGAAGGCAATTTTGGTGGCCTAAGATGAAAAGTCAGGTAGAGGCCTATGTACTTAGATGTACTAAGTGCCAGTTAAATAAAGCAGAGAGGCTAAAAGCTAGTGGCCTATTACATCCTTTAGATATTCGTACCGGGAAGTGGAAAAGTATATCTATGGATTTTGTGGTCGGGCTTCCACGTACAGGGAAGGGCCACAATTCGGTTTGGGTCATTATTGACAGACTTACGAAGTTTGCTCAATCTATTCCAACGAAAACTACTGTTAAAGCTTTAGAACCAGCCCAACTGTTTGTTGAGAAGCTTTTTCGACTATACGGGCTACCTTGCGATATTGTCAGTGATCGTGACCCAAAATTCACTGGGAATTTTTGGCAAGCAGCATTTGAAAAGTTGGAAACAACTTTAAGTATGAGTTCTACAGATCATCTAGAATCAGACGGTCAAACGGAAAGGACCAATCAGACGATGGAGGATATGCTTCGAGCATATGTGGGCCATCGGCAGTCTGATTGGGAACAGTACCTTCCACTGGTGGAATTTGCATATAACAGTGCAAAACATTCAGCGACCGCCGAATTCAGCCCTTTCATGCTTATGTATGGTTTTCAACCTCAATCACCAATTAGTGTTGGCATTAAAAACCTGCAAGCCGCAGTTGATTTCCTTGCGGATATGCAAGAAATGTTACAACTGGCTAAAGATAGCATAAGAAGTGCCCAAGACAGGGCAAGGCACTATGCTGATCTATCTCAGAAGCACAAGGTATTCATGGTCACTATGGAAGATCTAGTGGAACTTCTTCGTGATGAGTCCGTGAGCGGACCACTTGAATCCGAGGCGATTGTTAATAGCCGGCAAAGGACTCTACGGAGTAGAGTGCTTCGGGAATTTTTAGTCAGGCGGAGGGGCAAATCAGAAGAGGAGGATACCTGGGAAGGAGGCTGATCTCTAGAAGAATATTCCAAATTTTTCCCTACAAGGAAAAATTTAAGTTTAAGGGGAAGGAATGTTACATACCTATGTAACTAGCAGTACTTCAGTACCTATTGGTCCATTTAGTGTTGGGGGCTAAATGGCAAGTTACCCTTGGATAAGGGGTACCCTTAGGATTAAGGATAGGTGCCTTAGATTAAGGTACTAGTGTCTTTGGTTAAGGGCAGGTAGGTGTCTATGCCTTGGATGGAGGTATGGAACCTAGAGAGGTGTTAGAAAGTCATTGGATGACTATTTTTCTAAACCTTCGGCCTCAACCTTGAACCATATCACTTTAACGGTCTAGAACCAAAGTACTTGGGCATTGGAACCTACTAGGAGGGCGCACTTCCAATGGGTCTAATGAGTTCCCAACTCCCACAAGAAAGGCAAAGAGTCATAGGTTATGGAAGGAGTCTCTTGACTTTCCATAAGCCTATGGAGGTTTTTGGAGGTTCTTTAACTTCCCTAGGCACCATCGAGGGATAGAGCCCTTGGCCAAGGATACGATGAGGCAGGGACTATTATATGGCCTCTTGGATGCAATCAAACAAAGAATTGGCTGAGATTGTTGTTAGGAGATGCTTTTACGCATGTGACCTCACATTTTACCTTGTTGCGACCCCTGCACGGAGGGAGATGATGAGAGCCATTTCTAGGATCGGTTCGGAGTGGGAGGGTCCCAACATGGATCATTTGTGGAGGAGAGGACTTCTTGACGAGTAGGCCTCCATTGATCGGGAGCTACAACCGATCAAGAAGTCGGGGGAAAAGTAAGCACTTTCAAGTTTTAAGTTTCAACTTTATTATTTAATTTTTGAAGTTTGAAGTCTATTTTATGTTACAATGTTCCAACTTCCAACCTAACTACTAAAGTACATGCCAATAGGAATCACGATGATAGGCATCTAGTAACTAGTTACTACTATAATGTTTCTAGTATCTAGTAATAAGTATCATCCACTATCTACAAGTAACAGTTCTATTAAGAATTTAATTGCCACAATCATCGATTGACAATGTTGAACTTAAATGGCCATTGGCTGTTTGGAAACTAGGTATGGGTGTACCATCACATCCGATGGCTAGACTGATGTAAGGAAGCGGCACATTCTGAATATCTTGGTATCTTCTTGCATGGGCATAATGTTTTTGAGAGCCATCGAGGTAACCTACTCAATGCTCATTATTAACTAATGAGTACTTATTTAGAAGTTAGAACTTATTAACTACTAGCTTGAAATCATTGTCAAATTGTCCAGATTTGCATTCATGTTCATTGTTCTATAGCGTCTCCTGAAAGTTGATGCAAGGTTGAGGCAAATGGTTGTTTCAAACCATTGGACGAAGTGTTAGGAGATTCAAAGTTCTCGTGCTCTCATCTTCATTTTGGGATGAGGCACGATCCATTGTCAATGGACTGCAGCGGGTATACAGCGTCCTACGCCTTACAAAAGATAGAGAGAGTTGCACATTAGGCCTTCTATGCGAGTTCATGGACAAGCTGGGCGAGGGGCTTTGCATTTGCACTACATTAGCCCTAAGAGGTATGCAAAATGTATATTGAAGTTGTAACACTGTTCACTATTCAAACTTCAAAGTTTGAACCTCATTGTTCCTGGAAGTTACTGAGTTGCGGTTCTAAGAGATACGAGACCTATGGCCTCAGCTCAGCTTTAAGCAGCAGATATGCATACTGAGTACTCCAGCACTTTCACATGAATTGAACATTTAGCATGATGACCATCATAAAAGATAAAAGAAATCATTCCACCAATATTAGAGTGGCATAAATATCAGGTGAAACACATACAATTCTCCAATGACATCTACAATCTTCAAGAAAATTGCTTGCTCAGTATCCACTGTAACAGACTTACCCCATTATAAACTGTCTTGAGAACTGGGAGCTGTCTTGGGGAGACAACTGAGAGAGAAACAAGGCACTGCATAAGAAAAACAAAAGCAACGTACTAAGCAGGATAATTCCCCAAATAAAAAGTCTCAAAACATGCTGACAAGAAAGGGGGGGGAAACTCTCAGATTAATGGATATAGGACTTTCAGTTGTTACTCGCAATTACTTGCTAAGGATAAGATACTCATTTATGATAAAAACTGATGATTACACCTGTGGAAATGCCTTGGCTACTGTATCTGCATCCGCAAGCCACCAATGTTCTGCTTGAACTTCGCTGCCACCTCCCTGCTGCACAAATGTCGTAAGGGGTGGACGAGGAACAGGTGTAGCAAGCCGGTGAGGATTAGAAGCAGCCACTAAGACACAGTGCTTCTGGCGTTCTACTCCTTGTGAAATAGGAGGTACAGATGGGCCAGGACAACACATCTGTCATTTTGACATGCAATATGCATTTCAGCTAAACCTCAGTATTCCCCTTTCCAATAAAAAATAAAAGCATTTTTCAGCAACATAAACTTTTTCTACTTCCAAACAACAATTTACGAAGATTTTGCAATATTCTCATTTTGCATTTTTTAAAACACTAAATTTTAAAGCTTCTAAGCTAGAAAGTAGATGTTTGCACTTCCATACTTTTAGTACATCACATCATAGTTCAATATTCTTTAATCTTCACAGTATCCGTTGAAAACCAAATTTCAAATCACAAGCTGGATTGTCATAAGTCATGCACGCCGAGTTGTCCCAACAGTACTTCAATGATTTAAGTTTTAACACCAAAACACCTGTTCAAACCCAACAGAAAAAATGCACAGCTCAACTTTATGGTTCCATCCACCATATTCAACCCCTCAAGAGGGAGAAGACAACTATATGCAGACATGCCTGGAGACAACTACAAGGAATATAAAGATATCTGTGACTGACAAACAGACATCCACGCGGACATTGGTAGATAACCTTGCATCTAGGTTTTGAAAGCTCATGAGCCAGCAATCAGATATATCTAGATCCAGTTCTGAAGTTCAACCCTGCTTCAGATACTGTGTCAACAGTTCTCCTACTTTACTGGCTTGACTTCCCAATCACGTTGCAGCTACAGTTGTTCATCCTAACACATGTTTTGCTCACAACCTCAAAGACAGCGTGATCATTATATATGTGTATGTACTATGTATATATGTATATGTGTGTATATATATATTCATACATATATTTAACCTTTGTTACACTTTTATGCATGGGTGAGGGCCCCATGCATCCTCCTCCTCTCACCCATGCATACACTTTTTTTAACTAAAAAAGATGGGGACAAGGATGCATGGGTCCTCTTCCCCATACATGCATAGATTCTCCCACTCTCTCTCAATTTAACCCTTTCACTCCCTTGGTCCCCTCCCTCCTCTTACACATCTATATAATAAAAACTATTTTAATGAGAGAGAGTGACAAATCTATGCCACACACTCTAAAGCCTATGGCACACACTTTAAGACTTAAAGATAAAGAAATGAAACTTTCAAACTTCAAATATAACTTTCATGACATTTTGTTTACTTTGTTTTTTCTTTTAAAATAAGTTTTGAAGTTTTGAGTTAATGTTTTATTTACTTCACACACTTTAGTGCTTAAAACTTTAGACAATAATCCCTATTACATGTTTTTCTTATTTATTTTACACTACAAAATTTTAGCCATGAACCATGAACCAAAAAATCTCTCTTGATTACCTTAAACTTTTTTCTTTTTCAATCCCCCAAATTCCTATTTGACCTTTTTTCTGAATAATAACCCATGAGCTCAAAATCACTCATGATAACACCGTGGCCGTTACCCACCAGCTTTTATCCATGGGCCACAAAAAACAACTAAAAAAAGAGAGGGGGATGGGCGTGAGGGAGAGGAGGAAAAGAGGCAATAAAAAGGTAAAATGTGGGGGGGGGGGGGGGGATTTGGATGCGCACGTGCACACACACACATAGATATGTGTGTGTGTGCGCGCGCGAGTGCGCGCGCCCGTGTGTGTGTGCGCGCGCGCTCGCGTGTCTGTGGGGGTGTGTGTGGGCATCCGTTGGGTGGGAAAGCGCGCACACATACACACGTGTGTGTGTGTGTGTGTGTGTCTCCACTCGCCATTACCGACAAGCTTTTATCCGTGGGCCACAAACTGTGCAGCTGAAAAGAAAAGGAGGGGGATGGGGGTGAGGGAGGGGAAACAAAGAGGCAGTAAAAAGCGAAAGGGAAGGAGGGACGAAGGTGTTTGGATTTGGAAAGCACGCAAACACACGTGTGTGTGTGTGTGTGTGCGCGCGCGTGCACGCACATCCGTTGTGTTTGGTGGAAAAGCTCACACACACAAATATGTGTGTGTCCCCGTCCGCCGTTACCTACAAGCTTATCTGTGGGGCACAAAATACACAGTTGAAAAAAAAAGGAGGGGGATGGGGTGAGGGAGGGGAAAAAAAGAGAGAATAAAAAAAACATGGAGGTGCACAAATTGACAAAGAACAACGCGTCATGGGCGTGAAGGGTGGCGATAAGGATGAGCAATTGAGGTTTGCAGATTAATTGTTAAGTGTTGGAGATGGTCATGAGCCCACATTCGTGCATATCGCGACTTGGACTTGATTTCCCTGCCAGAGGGCATGTGCCTAAGGATGCGTGATGTAGACGAATTGATTTCATTCACATTTTCTGATGTTGCACAACGTTTTAAGGATGAGGAGTTTCTGAGGAGTCGTGCAATATTGACCCCATTGAACAAAGATGTGGATGAGATCAATGCAAGGGTTGTTGAGCAGCTTCCGAGTGACGCTTGCACGTTTTATAGTGCCGATAGTGTTGGTGACTGTGAGGGCTCTAATGTCCACCTTGTAGAGTTTTTGAACAGCCTGCAACCAAGTGGATGTCCTCCACATAAGTTGGTGCTGAAGGTTGGGATGATTGTGATGTTGTTATGATCGATAGCATCGCACAAGAGATTGTGCAATGGCACAAAATTGATCCTCCTCAGATTGGGTAGTCAGGTCATAGAGGTGAAGAGTGACCGGGAAGAATATAGGGAGTAGAGTCCCTACAAAAAACACTCCACCCACTCTCCGAACAACATGCTGACGTACTACATGATCGAAAATCTTTCGCTGATCCACGTTCAATCTCTCGATGTCAACTTCAACCTCTAAAAGGTTCTCGTTGACAAACATCTCCTCGCAAAACAATGGAGATGAACCAAAATCAACATCAGGGACCCTAAACCCAAAATTCACCAACGACTTTCCAGCTGCCTGCATGTGCGACTCCACATCAAGAACAGCTCTGTCTACTAAAACCCGACTCACAGAAATGGTCTTTCGCGTTATTGGCTGTCCCAACTTGTGCGCATAATCCTTAACTAAATGCGGCTCTATGCTCCTCCAGAGCTCCAACGGGTCGGAAGGGGCACACGTCAAAAGAAGCACAATGAACATGAGACGATGCCCCTGTCGTCTAGCTCTAGCTGATCTAGACTCTGCCTCTGGAGTCCTATATGACGGGTGATTACGCACCTCCTCGAGTGTAACACAGCGTGCTGGACCACCCCTACCGAAAAATCTCCTCTTCGCATAGTATCTACGCCTCAACCTTTTAGTCCTAGCTAATCTAGACTCGGCCTCAGGTGTTCTATACGACGGGTGGTTACGCACCTCCTCGGGCGTAACCACCTCTACAAAAGTGGAATCTGCACCTAAAGACATCAACGAAACTACCTCTCTTGACTCTACTCCTCTCATAGGCGAGCATACCTGTGTGATCGACCCTACTCCCAAACTGCTCGGTGTAACATCCTCCTCAAACTCTAACCCTCTCACAGACAAACTGACATCTACTCCAAGAGTGTCATCGTCAAGACTCGAAACGGTGGTTGAACCAACTACATCCCTATGAACACCCTACTGAACCTGCTCCAACTTGTGAGAGAGAAGCCTCCTCTTCGCTCTTCTCCTCCGCTCTAATCTACTCTTCCTCTCCGACCTAGACTCCAACTCCGGCGTTCTATACATGGCATTGCCTCGCACATGCTCTGGCGTGACAACCCTCCCTGAACTACTCACAACACCGACACTAACAGTCAATATGTGCTCGACACTTTGCAAGTTTGAAACCAAATTTGTGGTCGAACATGTTGCCTCGTCAACGACACGAACTATAGGTGCAAGCGACAACGCCCTACGCACCGCTTGTCGCTTCCTATTCAACCTCCTCCTTCTTGCAAACTGGCTCTAGCCCTCCGGAGTGATGTATACACACTCGGGAGTGTCCATGTCATGGAATCACTCCCTTAAATGCAAAACACCTACAAAATTTGGAACAAAAAAACATCAGGTTTTATATCAAACATTGGGAAACAATCAAATACATCAAAAACTAACTTAAGAAGGCTTTAAACTTGTATTAAGAGAGTGAGAGACAGATTAATGGTTTGGGGGTGAAGGTCATGTATAAGTAGATTACGGTTTAGGAATTATGGGGTGCAATTTTAGCCCTCTCATACACATAATCTTTAGGCATTATACATTACCATTAGGCTTTACGCATTAAGCTTCACGCATTACATATTAGGCAGTAGGCATTACACATTACGTTCCAGGGCAAATTTTAGGGATTAGAATTAGATAAAGAATAGGCAAAACCCTTCCAATGGATATGCTATTTTTATGATCAAATCAACCAATTACACATTACATTCATTATTTAGAAATGTCCATGTTTTATGTTATTAGTATGCTTCCAATGGATTTGCTACTCACATACGATCAATTTTTATGATCAATGCTAGTTTGTCAAATCAAGCAATTACACATTATGTTCATTCTTTATAAATTTCCATGTTTTATGTTGTTATTTTATCCATAGTTGCACCGAAACGCGATTCTGGGGCTGAGCGTTTCGGAAATCGCGTTTCCGAGAAACACGATTCTCAGCCCAGAATCGTTCCAGAAATGTTTTTTTAAAAAAATAGTAAATAAAATTTTTTGAACACCTCTTCACGGCCAGAATCGCGCCAGCCGTGGAGGTGTTAATTTTTTTTGTTTTGAGCTGTAGGCATTGGATCTTGGCGTGTGGATAGTCGACAGGCATCTACTCAGCGATACGGAGGTGGTGTGCACGGTGCCAAGGGGATCTGAGCTTCGTGGAGATCGAAACGATCAGTTTTCGATTTTTGGTAGGTGTAGGCTTGTTTTTTTGCAAGTGTTGACATTGAACTGTAGGCAACCAAATCAAGCGCAGTTTAGCTCTAGACCACCTTTCTTCATGCCCACGGTGATTCCTACGGGGTCAGTTTCAACCATTACGGCACACCTTGCGAGATTTGAACACCACAATCCAAATGCTTGTTTTTTTTTGCCATTTTCAGAAAATGGCTTCTGGGCAACCGATTCAAGTGGTGTCTGAGCCTAGAATGCATTTCCACATGCCTGCACAGACTCCTGTGACCTCCGTTCTGCCCGTCTACGTCCGTAGCACAAATTTCAATTTTGTTGCCCTAATTCCATGTTTTTTAGGGTTTAGGGTTAGAGCATCGTGCAAGCATCCGCCAGTAGCGTGGTTTAGGCCTGCACTGGACTCATAGACGTTGTAAGGACTCCCATGCTAGCGTCAGTCGCCCGTTTTCGCTCGCACTGGAATTATTCTATCCCTCGCCCTGTCTCGTGTGTTTTTTGGCAGTTGCTATGATCTTGCCTGAATCAATGTGATGCGTGCTCGGATGTGTTCAGCTCTGTTTTAGGCTGGTAATGTTTTTCAATGCAGTGTGTTTTCTTCTACTGAACGGTTGTTTGCTTGTTTTTGTTCGCAGGTTTGATCTCGTGTGGACACGATGCCGGTGCAGGGCCGAGGCCTTTGGGGCGAGGTTGAGCTTACTGAGGGGGATGTGGCTACACACCATGGCTCGGGAGTCCCTAGATGGAGATGCTTGCATTGTGGTGGTCTCTTCACAGGATCACTTACCAAGGTTAGGGCTCACTTACTGAAGGTCAGAGGGCCGGGTGGGCGGGCATTGGGCATATCTGATTGCCCCAGGATTTCCGATGAGGAGAGACAGAGGTTGTCTATTACGTACGGGCACGGTGCTGCATCACAGGTTTCTGGACAGGGACAGGGACTGGGACAGAGACAGGGTGTTGCATCACAGGTTTCTGGACAGGGACAGGGACAGAGACAGGGACAGGGGGAAGGAGCAACTGCAGGTTCACAGGCAAGGGTCACAGGTATGCAGGCACGGCCTACTACGGGTGCAGAGCCTAGTACAGCACGTTCTTGGTAGGGTTTAGGTGCAGTAGTGCATGGTCCAGGCAGTGCCACTCCAGTTCCACCCGCAGCAGCAGGGCTTACTTCAGAGGGGAGAGCGTCACATGAGCAGGTTGGATCAGCAGCAGCGGGTCCTTCTCGTCCCTCCTCTTCTTCGGCGACAGATGCAGCACATGGTTCGACAGGTCCTCCCAGAGAGAGTGATACACCCACAGATCAGCCATCCGGTTCGCGTGTTAGACCACGAGCGCCATGTGCACAACACAGAGAGGTTAGGCCCAGACAGCAGACCCTTGATCGATGCGGGTGGCAGAGAGAGCAGCATGCCCGATGCACTCGACTTGCTGGTCAGTTCTTTTACGAGTGCGGCATTTCCTTTGCTGTTGCTGACACTTGGGTGTTCAGAGAGTTTTGCGCACAAATGGCAGCCGTGGATGCTACATGGACGCCTCCCAGACGAGAGGCATTGCGAGGCAGGATGCTTCGTCAGGAGGAGGAGACCATTACGCGGGAGCTGAGTTCCATTCGCTCAGCTTGGCAGATGTAAGTACTTTGTTTTCATAAACCCATTGCATGCGTTTAGGGTTGACTCGTGGCACAATTTTTGCATTCGGCTAGTGGGTGTTTTGTGGCAGGTATGGATGCACGGTATTGAGTGATGGATGGACCGACATTCGTCGGCGATCCGTCATCAATGTCTTGGTTTCTTGCCCGCTTGGCACAGTATTCCTACGTGGCGTGGATGCCACTCGAGGTGGTGACGCCATCACAGCCGATTTTATATGGGAGGTTATCAGAGATGTTATTGTTGACATTGGAGTAGAGCATGTGGTTCAGGTTGCCAAGGACAACGCTTCGAACTGCAAGCACATGGGAGAGATTATGACAAGGGAGCACCCCAGCATTGTGTGGACACCTTGTGCTGCGCATTGTATAGACTTGCTCATCCATGACCTGTGTGCACTTCCATGGATCAGAGAGGTATTGGTTTCTCCATTTGCTATGCTATCTTGATTGACGCCTGCTCCATGCTGCTAAACACATCTCAACTATTGTCTAAATTTTTCACTGGATGTCTGTGTTGCAGGTCACTTCTACGGCCATGCGCCTGGTCACTTTTGTTACCAGGAAGAGGCGTGTGCTGGCCCTATTCCGCACCTTCTCGCACCTGAACCTGAAGAAGCCAGCACCCACACGCTTTGCCTTTTACTTTTTGGTGCTAGAGCGATTAGTATTAGTGAAGGACGCATTGTGGCGGATGGTTTCCAGCGAGTCCTTCCGAGAGTTCATGGACGTCTCACATGCGACGTTTTTCCGGTCCATTGTGTTCGGTGAGCCGTTCTGAAGAGATGCTGAGGAGATTACTGGGGTCCTTCTACCCATTTTCAGAGTGCTGCGCCTGGTAGACCGTGAGGGGTGCACTCTCGGCCTCATTTACAAGTTCATGGACCGCATCGGCGAGGGGATTCAGACGTCAACCTTGGTTGAGCACAGGTATGACTCTTCAGTGTCTAGTTTGTTGTTTCTCACTCAAGTCTGATTCGATTCTTTTATGCTATGGCAACTATGGTTACATGATTGTTGTGATTTGCCTACTGCAGGAGGCGCGAGATCTCACGTATCTGGGAGGCCAGATGGGACTACTTCCACCGACCCATCCACGCCGTAGCCCACATATTGCACCCCTTGTGGTGCGAGACTCGGGATCGGGACGATCGAGAGCTGCACCGGGGATGGGTGGAGTACACGGAGCGCGTATGACCTGGACCAGGTACGTGTGATAAATTGCTTGGTAGGCTAAGTACTGCAGTAGTGACTGTAGTGTGCTCATTGCTAGTGTGTGAATTCAAGAGGACTTACACGAGCCATGTTTTTTCTTCTGCCAACAGGTCCGATGCTCACTAACATTGCATACCAGCTGCTGATCTTTGAGCACTACCAGTTTCCTTTCGATGGAGAGCAGAGTCGACGGAGGGAGGATATGTTGA
Source organism: Diphasiastrum complanatum (assembly GCA_029204225.1). Lineage (NCBI taxonomy): Eukaryota > Viridiplantae > Streptophyta > Lycopodiopsida > Lycopodiales > Lycopodiaceae > Diphasiastrum > Diphasiastrum complanatum. Next base: position 35,611,336 of record CM055103.1, on the reverse strand, counting down.
GGCCTGTTTCATGGTGGGGCTACCATGGGCGCGGCACAGGTGACTTGCGACGACTGGCCGAGAGAGTCCTTGCACAAGACTGTTCAGCGGGAGCTTGCGAGCGAAATTGGAGCACCTGGGCCTTGTATCACATGCAGAAGAGGAACAGGTTGTCCATCGAGCAGTGTAGGTGGTTGGTGTTTGTGAACACCAACGGCCGTATGCTAAGGCGCACACGAGGAGGGGGACAGATGCTCGAGGTGAGTCACATCATCACCCCCTGTTTCTTGCTGTGCTTTGACGAACTGAATTGCTTTTGAATTATGCAATGAATTGCTGACAACAATGTATTGTTTTTGGTTGCAGGTGAACCCTGACACTTGCTTGGTGGATTCGGCAGCTGTTGCTCCTCGGGCATCACCCACGCAGGAGGAGATGGATGATGAGATCTATAGAGATCTATATAAACAGGCGCAGGCTGACGCACGGGCTCTACGGTGTTCAAGGAGGGCAGACAGGCAGAGGGCTAGGGATGAGGAGGGGGATGATGAGGGCTTGGAGGGTGGAGAGGAGCTCGGGGCTGACTATCAGGAGGAGGAGTGGGTTGAGGGGGATACGGAGGAGGATGAGGAGATGGGGGCGGAGGCACAGGGGGATGACCTTGCTGACTTGCTGGTGGACCCTGATGCGGAGACAGAGGAGGAGCCAGCCATTCCTACACGTAGGCCTAGGGGGAGACCTAGAGGTTCTGGGAGGGGGGGGCTGAGTTCGCTTTTTGTAGACAGGAGTGGAGCATCACAGGCAGTCGTCGGCCAGGCATCATCACAGTGGGTAGGGCCATCCCAGGGCATTGGATCACAGTCACCTGACACACAGACACGCAGGGGTAGACATAGGGGTGGGGGCAGGCAGAGGGGGGGCAGAGGAGAGGAGAGAGGCAGAGGCAGAGGAAGAGGCAGGGGGAGGATCCAGAGCCAGAGCACGCAGTAGAGAGCCAGAGCACACGGCAGAGCCAGGGCCACACCACGGCATATGGCTCCCTCCAGTTCTGATTCATCTACAGACCCTTGGGATCTGCAGTCAGGCACAGATTCAGACGATGGTTCCTACCATGACTCTGACGAGCCTTAGTTGTGTAGTTTTCATTATGTTCATAGAACATCATTGTACTCCATTTTGGTGCCATGTGGCCCGATATTATATATTACGATGATCCTATTCACAGCAGTGTAACGATTCAGTACTGTTGAGAGAGAGAGAGAGAGAGAGAGAGAGAGAGAGAGAGAGAGAGAGAGAGAGAGAGAGAGAGAGAGAGAGAGAGAGAGAGAGAGAGAGAGAGAGAGAGAGAGAGAGAGAGAGAGAGAGAGAGAGAGAGAGAGAGAGAGAGAGAGAGAGAGAGAGAGAGAGAGAGAGAGAGAGAGAGAGAGAGAGAGAGAGAGAGAGAGAGAGAGAGAGAGAGAGAGAGTTGAAAAATGGTTCAGTACGGTTCAGGACGATGCAGTATGGTGATTGGTTTAGAACACTTGGCATGGTTTTTGTTTAGCATGATTCAGCATTTACTTGGCAATCATGAGATTTTCCTAGAACAATAACACTGAAATGTAATTGTTTGAAAATGACTTTCCTAAGCAAACCTATGCACTAAGGCATTCAATAGCACATCGATCATCTAACACAATTATAGAGAATTAGGGTCTAGGCATTAGGAATAGATAAAAAATAGCCTAAACCATTCCAATGGATATGCTATTTTTATGATCAATGCTAGTTTGTCGAATTAACCAATTTCCTACCACATTCATTCTTTATGAATTTCCATGTTTTATGTTGTTATTAATTTAAATGAGTTCAAATCTAAAATAGAGTTCAAATCTCAACATATATTTTGTATTTAACAATTGTACTTGGCAATCATGGGATTTTCCTAGAATTAGAACTCAAAAAGTAGTGACAAAATTAAGCCACCTATTTTGGGTCCAAAATCAATGTTTCAGAATATGTACAACAACATAAATTCTGGTTAGTTTGCTTATAATTGAGCTATGTAGGCTTTTTGTATCAATTCAATTTGAGGAAAGATAACAGGTCTATATGCCTAATTATGGGTCACATTATAAAAATACTTTAAAATTATCGTCCATATAGTCAATGCAAAGAACTCAAAAAGTACAGCAATATTGCTTTCTGCATCACTTGAATCGGAGATCATACTTAGAAGATATTTAGTTTGAAAGAGAGTTAAGAAATTCCGTAAAGTCGTAAAACTTCATCTATCTAAATAGGATCTTTAAAAATCTCAGTCAAACTGAAATCAAATATTGTCATGCAGTGGAATCAGCTCGTAGAGTAGAAAAATAATATAGTTATGACTTTTTGAATTCAGGTCATTATTTTAATACTTTTATTGATAAAAGCATTTTTAACACTCGAAGACATTGGATTCTGGAATTTCGTGGACATTGAGGGCCGAGAGCCAAGGATGATTTTGGAATTTGTATTTTGTAATCTAAATCTAAAGTCCTCGTCTGATGAGTGATGAGAAAAAGGACTATGGAATCTACGGCAGCTTGTTTGGCGTCAGTGATCACGCTGGCTATCAACCTAGCAAGCCAATGTTGTGTAAGTGACTGTAGGTCGTTGAGAGAGAGAGAGAGAGAGAGAGAGAGAGAGAGAGAGAGAGAGAGAGAGAGAGAGAGAGAGTATATCAAAATTGTGAACAACAAACCAGTTGGTAGAGAACGCACTCTCAGTGTGTGTGCGATGGGGTGGAGATAGTTGCCCGTTGCTCAATCATGTGACAAAATGACGTGTAGTTAGTAGCCTACATGCAAGTGCTTGGCACTCTGACACAGGTCAATCACAAGCTAATCAAGCATTCCACTAATTGCGCATGAGTGCCAAAGTCCAAAAGTAGAGTCACAATCATAACTATCAATCTGCCTCATATTTTTCTGCTAGGCGATTTCAGAAAATTACCAAGAAGCGGTGAGTGATATATGAGGGTAAGACTCCTTAGTGACTACTTTAGTGTCTTGGCTAATAAACGGTTTAAACGGTTGGAAAAAATAACAATATACTGTTGGAAATGCAGCACTTGCTTTGCCATTGGCTAGAGGCACAACACCTATCTTGAACCATTGGCTATTTTGCAGGAATTTTCATGGTGGGTGTCACTGTTTTTATACAATGGCCTCCCTTATGAGCATGGATGCCTGCATGGCCAGCCCATATGGTAGCATCTAAATACTAAATAGAGGTTTGAATTTTCTTGCCAACCTTCAAATTGGATTGCTCCTCTTGTATCTACATTTCTTTTGTCTGAAGTGCTCATTACTTAAATGTTTTTAACACGCTCCAATTTTCTACACACCACTACATTGCAACTTTGAGAAGTTTTTTTCTCTCTTGCAAAGGGAGCTACCATTATGAACCTATTGACAAATCCTTGTGAGCTAAGTTAGGCCATTATCAGGGAACACCCAACGGGGTTGGCTCAGTTGGTTGGCTTGGCATCCAAAGTTTCTTTGGTCCCAGGTTCGAGCCTCCCCTTGGAAACCAAGAAGCATTATCAGGGAACTTGTAAGCCTCTTATGAGAGAGAGAGAGAGAGAGAGAGAGAGAGAGAGAGAGAGAGAGAGGAAAATGAAAAATGAATGAAGCAGCTAATCTATCTGTTTGCAATTTGATGACACTGTAATTAGTTAGCTTAGCCATTTTCACATTAAGAAATTCAGGCGAGGGTGTCAGCAGAGATAGGTTCACGTTATTTTTCTCCCCTCTTGTGCATAGAGAAGAATTGTGCCTTTGTGAGCTGCTGAGAGCAACAACATCTGAGAATTCCTACATCACAGTTTGCCTTCCAGCAGGCGAAGAAGAAGGCAGCAGGAGGGTCGTAATGGCAACGCTACCTAGCTGGTTAGATGTTAATCGAGGACGTAGTATGATGGAGTCCAGGTTTGGTGTTGACAATATTTGGGATCCGTTTTTTTGATGAGTGCATAGATCGGATTGCTAGAGGCCCTTTATGTTATATAGGCAGTGTTCCACTGCTGCAGATGGTAAGTAGTAGTGCATTGCGCCATATAGCACCCTCTATTCGTCAGTATGCTGGTACCATAGCTAACAGGGAGTAAGATTGGATATATTAGATACAATTACTTTGCAAGACACAATTAGCAGATGTAGATTCAGGAGCTGTTGTCTTTTTTATCTAACTTTGTCGGATGCAGGAGCTGTCTTTATGTCTAATTTTCGTATTCTGACAACAGTTGGTTATGATTTCTCCTAGGTCTGACAAACGAAGACATGCAGGTAACGGTGGAGGACGGCCGTATCTTGCAAATCCTTGGTGAAAAGGAGCATGGAAGCCTACATGGCCAACCCATATGGTAGCATCTAAATACTTGATTGAGCTACGGGCAGTAATGATAAGAGGCAATGTACTGAGAGTCTTGGTATATGTCTATCAGTATATGTCTCAGTATATGTCTATCTGAGCCCAATAATGATTGAGCTACGGGCAGTAATGATAAGAGGCAATGTAGGTCGTTGAGAGAGAGAGAGAGAAAGAAAGAAAGAAAGCTTTATTAATGTCTTTTCCATGCCAAAAGGCATATAAGACTAGGGAAATACATGTCAAGTATGTGGTAACCGTGGAGCGTATGAACGCCTCCAAAAACTGTAATAAAGAAAAAAAAAGAAAACATCTAGTACAAGTTAAGATAACTACATAAATGATAATTTATGTGCATGGTAGTCAAATGTGTCCACGTCTGTATTGGCGCTGTAGAAGGATGTAATGAGAGCTGTAGCATGAGGAAGTGCAGGAGCCCGCTGACGTCGCCTGTGAACAGGAGCATGTATAGTGTCTCTGTGTAAGAGGTCTAGTAGGGCGTGTAACTCTCGTGACCGCCTGAGGCTGGGTGATGCGTCGTCTCTGCATCCTAGGTCTGGGAATGTCGTCGCAATCGCTGTCAGCCATGTCTGCATCAAGACGTGATCTCCGGCGAGAGAAGAAGTATGTAATCTGAGACTGTGTGTCTGGATAGGTGTGCTGAGTTGTCTGACATAGGTCCTGACGCAGGAGGGACATCTCACGTATCATAAGTGCCACACATCTAGGGTCCTCATATGAAAAGGAAATGCTCCTCTGTCTCAACCATAGATAATGAACATAACTGACAAAAACGCTCCTCACGTGGGGTACCCTGGAAGCGTCTAGTCTCAATCGCCAACTGGTGAGAGGACACTCGGAACTGGCCTAGAATAAATCGGAGCCCATGAGATAGTCCTGAGGTGAGATAGTGTGGCAAAACTGGAAATCCAACTGTGTCTAGCTCCAGAAAGTGTGTCCTGTAATAGTCGGGTTTGACCCCGAGCTGTCCCTGCCATGTCCGGCTCAGGTATGCTCTATAGAGAAAGCGTCTGATATACTCATGGGTGCCCGATGGAAGGTCTGTGATAGAAATGCCAAGTGTATCTAGTATCTGGAAGGCCTGAGAGAACCATGATAGTCGATGCCCCTGATCATAAACGTCTCGCGAGGAGGCAAGTGTTGTTTGCGTGTATCTCTGCTCATCTGTGGGTAACGTCATAATACGCTGAATATATAGAATAAGCTGGAAGATGGCGGATAGCTGAATGGGAGGGACCGCGAACTCTGTCAGGATAATCTGATGTGGGACAGATGGCTTAGCCCGTATCATATGAGTTTTCATGAGAACCTGCAGTCGTGAAAGATTGGCCCAATCCGAAGATGTAAGACCCGCACACCATACCTCTGCTGCATATAGGGCTGTGGGAGTAACGAGAGTATCAAAAAGCTGACATTTACTCGGGGCATCCCGAATAAACCGTCTAAAACAAAAGCGCTCTAACTGGACAAGGGAGGCATGACCCTTCCCAAGTCTGGCGGAGGCTGCCTGTCGCATGCCAAAGATAGGGCCTGTAAAAAGCACGCCAAGGTAAGTGTAAGAAGATACGACCTCCAAGGGTTGCCCATCAAAGATGAGTTCCTGGCGCTGCATAAAAGCTCTCGATGTGTTGAAAACCATAACTTTGGTTTTCAATATGTTAACCCCCAATCCCCATCTATTGCAGACGGCATGAAGACTGTCTAGTTGTCGCTGTAATCCCTCTCTGGAAGAAGATAGGAGGACCACGTCATCTGCATATAAAAGTATAGCAATCAAGATGCTCCCAAGCCTGCAACCTGTGCCACCGCATCCCACAATAACTCTCTCAAGCTCGTCAATATATAGTCCAAATAGGGTTGGGGATAGAGAACAACCTTGTTTCACGCCAATAGTGCTCTAGATGTGGTCTGAGATGCCGGTATCACTCCGAAAACAGCCAAGGACTCTCTCATATAGTGCCATCATTGCCAAGATCATGTCAGTAGAAAAACCAAGATCACGTAGACGCTGAATGAGAAGGGATCGTGGAACAGAGTCGAAGGCTTTCCTGAAGTCAACAAAACAACAGTAGACCCGTTCTCTTCTGTGTCTAGCCTCCTCAATAATGGCCCGAAGGGTGAAGATATGATCTGTGGTGGAGTAGTGTGCTCTGAAACCTGCCTGGCCCAATGCATGTAATCTCCTAGACTCTGCCTCAGAACTGACTGCTGACTGTAGGATGGTGCCATATAACTTAGCAATGATGTGTCAATCATAATGCTGCGATAGTTACCAGGGTCCATCGGGTCACCAGTTTTATGAATGGGGTGGATGATGTTGGTGCACCAGGAGGAAGGGAAGCCGGAGACAACTGCTTGATTAAGCAAAGTGGCTAGGATCGGTGAAAGTGAATCTGCAGCATGGATTAATAGTTCGGATTCAAGGTCGTCAATATCACGGGTGCGACAAGTTTTCAGTCTTTTGATGGCGGTCAAAACCATGTCCCGAGTGAAGAAAGTGAAAGTAGTCGGTCGGGGAGAAATGGAGATGGGTGTGTCCGTGGGTACAGTATATAAGGTAGTGGCGTATGTAGTCCAGATCTGGAAGTCAGTGAGGGGAGGAGGTGGGGCATGGGGGATGAATTCTCTCCAGAAGGCACTGGAGGAGGAACTGCAAAGGGAATCGACTAAGCTTTTCCCTTTTTGAGTTTCATACGTCCGTTTCTTCCGTCGAAGGGCATAATGGAAAGATCGACGAGCTGCAAGAAGGTGTGTATTATGCAATCTAGCTTGGGGTAACTTGGAGATGGAGGGATACGACACTCGGCGTCAAACCAGGGAGGTCGCATAGGGTGTGACGGAGTCGTGGGCGTCGATGTGGTTTGGAGGGAAAGGAAAATGATGCAGCGGTATGTAGTGACGTGGTAAAGAAGATAGCTTGTGTTTCCAACGACGTGTGGTGGGGAAAATGACAAAGAAATGAACTGACGGCCTCCTGGTATGTCTTGATGTGAGAACGACAAAGGTGTATTTGGGTGCACGAGAGATGGATGGAATAATGAGTGGTTGGGAAGTCGGGATGGAGCCCATACTGAAAGATAGGAAGGAGTGATCGGAAAGGGTAGTGGGAAGAAAGTGGAAATCAGATATAAGTGGGATAAAAGCTGGTGACCCCATGAGATAATCGACAACACTGTGTCCTCCGCTATGTGGATGGCAAGTGAATTTGCTAGAATGTGGCCAGCAAGCCAAGCCGTTGTAAACAGCCAGCTCGTGAGCCTCACCCATCTGTAGAAGGTACTCTCCATAACTCGTGATAGGGCCCATCATATCCTTTGAGCTCCTAGTCCTCACAATCAATAGCTCGTGTACGTAATATGTCATCAGTGTCGTGGGAATCCACCTGTTTGGTAGCAGTCCTGGCATTAAAGTCGCCAGTGAGAAGGACAAGTCGCCAGTGAGGACATAACCCCGATCTGTAAATCTGACAATGTCTGCGGAGAGATCAGTATAAGGAGAGCCAGATCCGTCTGCAAAGGAGGAGGACTTTGGAGGGAAGTAGCAGGCAGCAATGAAGAGATCCCTATCCAAATCGATAGCTCGCCCAGTGATATGAGCCCATATGTATCGTGCCTGTGCATCATGTCAGAGAAACTCTATAACTGGTCGTAGTGACTCTCGATAAAGACATGCAACTCCACCCGAACTTCTGCCACTCGCTGATCGAGTCTTTGTCCTATAAACTGAATCCCATCTGCAACCTGCAAATGTGGGTAGTCCTCTCTCTGGGCTCTCATGGGTCTCCATAAAAAATTATATATCTCTGTTTGTGATGAAGTCGGTAAGATCTCCAGCCGTGGATGATGAGTGTATGCCATTACAGTTCCATATTCCAAGATGTAGGTGGTGTGGAGGGGGTCCCGGGATGCTCCCATGCCCGGGGACCCCAATTTCCTATAGGTTGTTTCCGGATGCAGTACCATCGAAGGTACCGAACAACTCCATCACGATAGATCGCTTGTCTTCCGGTCGCTTTGGCAGTTTGGAGTGCTTGGCGTCTCTCTTCAACTTGGATAAAGGTAAGGTCATCATCCATGAAAATCTTGGTGTCTCTCAATTTGGTTCTTTTCCGCAAGGTTGCCTTACGATATGCATGTGACGGGAAGTGGAGGACCAAGGTAGCGGTGTCTTTTCTAGTACGCCATGCTGTATCCAAACCATCTACATTGTGTCCTAGGGTAGTGCATAAAAATCTTTTTGCTTCGTCAATGGCATTTTGGGTGTCCACGATGCCTCGTACCCTAATATTGAGAGCCTTGGAATCTCGAAGTTTCTCTTCCGTAAGAGTAGCGGAAATGAATGATGAAAAAGGGGGAGACTTACTTCCGTCATCGGCTGTCCAAGGTGGACTGGTAGCTTTGTTCTTGGTGATGATAGAAGCCCATGTGTTGGTCGATTCTTTGTGTTGGTTCAGTCGTTGTTCCAGATCTTGAATCTTCAGTTTTGTCTCTTCTTCTGGCTGGGAAGCATATTTATTTTCCATTTCTGTCCGGAGCTGTTGGTTCTCTGTGCGTAGGTGGATGATTTCCAGTTTCAGAGTTTGCACATCTGTCTTCAATTCTTTCAGTTGGTAGGCTAGGAAATTCTCGAAGGACTTGGAGGTGGTGTAGTCGGCATGAGACAGGAAGGGGGTGTCTGGAGCAACGTTGGTAGAGATGGGAGTCGAAGGGACAGGGGATGAGGGAGGGCTCGATTGGGATTGCTGTTGCGTAGCAGTGGGGGCAGTTGTTTGTTGCGCAGCAGGAGGGACCTGTTGCTCAGTAGTAGGATGGCATGTGGAGGGGGAGTGGAGAGGAGGGGCAGCAGGTGGGCAGGACAGGGCAGCAGGTGGGGCAGAGGAGGAGGGCAGAACCACAGATGGGTAGGGCAGGGCATTAGGTGGATCAGAGGAGGGTGAGTGGGCAACAACTGGAGTGGAAGAAGGGGGCAGATCAGCAGATGGGTAGGGCAGGGTAGCAGGTGGAGCTGAGGAGGGCAGCTGGTGGATAGTGGACAGAGGATGGTGTTGGTGGGCAGCAGATGGAGCGGAGGAAGGGGGGGGGCGAAGCAGTAGGCGGAGTGGAGGGAGATGGAGCGGAGGAGGGGGGTGGAGCAGTAGGTAGAGCGGAGGGAGGTGGAGCGGCAGTAGGTGCGGATGGGGGTGGGGTAGAGGATGATGGAGGGGGTCGGGGAGGAGTGGGGGAGCAAGGGCTCCCCCTGGTTCTTCGTGCCATGGAGGTGGGAGAGGAGGGCGAGAGAGAGAGAGAGAGAGAGAGAGAGAGAGAGAGAGAGAGAGAGAGAGAGAGAGTCAAAATTGTGAACGCACTCTTAGTGTATGTGCAATGGGTTGGAGAACGCACTCTCAGTGTATGTGCGATGGGGTGGAGATAGCTGCCCATTGCCCAGTAATGAAGACTTCAGACAAAAGAAATGTAGATACAAGAGGAAAATGAGGAATGAATGAACGCACCTGGTACTCAGGTTATACAGTCTGATTATGGAGCCAGAGCAAGCCGTTCAGTACACGCAACTGGAGCAAGCGGTTGAGACACATTTGAGCTTTTATGTATGCTCCAGAAATCGCGATCCAATCCCCACACCAGGTGTCACTTCTGGTTATGGATGCTTCAAAGTTACACGCACTTCTAATTATGGATGCTTCAAAGTACAGGCAGCTAGAGCAAGCGCTTCAAGAAATGGTATTCCTTAATTAGTACGCTTGCTTGCTTGTAGCTGCAGCTCAACGCTTAGAATACTGAAGCCAATCAACGCTTATAACACGCTTACGATGGAGGCCGCCGCTGAAAAGTGTAGAAACTATATCAGAAATAGATGGATCAAACGATGGAATTCGAGTTGCCGATGCTAAAGAGGGAGCTGCAGGAGCAGATCAGGAAGAGAGCATAGTGAAATAAAGCATATGATGGTGAAGTGGGACTCCTTCTACTATGTTCATGAGATAGGGCGGAATGGTCATGTAGACTATAATTGAACGGATGTCCTGCAAACGCGCCCTAGAGAATGGGTACTGCAAACGCGATACATGCAAACGCGATCCACATAGAGACCAGTCAGTCGCACGCGCGCGCGCGCGCGCGAGAGAGAGAGAGAGAGAGAGAGAGAGAGAGAGAGAGAGAGAGAGAGAGAGAGAGAGAGAGAGAGAGAGAGAGATGCCAGTCGAGGAGAGAGATAGATATTAACAAACCTGAAGGGGAGGGAGAGAGAGAGAGAGAGAGAGAGAGAGAGAGAGAGAGAGAGAGAGAGAGAGAGAGGCCCGTTATTCTTAATCATAACTTGACAAGGTAAATACAAAAGTTGGCCATATTAAAAAAATTGGCTAATTTGAAAAGTTGGTTAACAAATTAAAATGTGATTATCTTGAAATATGCACTGCCACTTGGAGGTCGGACAGTGGCCAGTGCATGCATGCATGCATGGGGAGGAGGGCCATGCATGCTCCTACCCATACATGCATCCCCCTCCCCATCATTTTTAGTGAAAAAATTGTTATGCATGGGTGAGGGGAGGAGGATGCATGGGTGCACCCATACACCAAAACTGTACATAAGTTCAAATATATATAGAGATCATAGATCCAGCGGTACCAGGATCCGCGGATCCACACTGGTACCGCGGATCCATTTTGATCCGCAGTACCACAATATTTAATATTTTTAATATTTAATATATTTATATATATATTTTTGCCCTAATCACCCCCCCTCGCTTCATCTTTCTCCCTGCCCATCGCGCTGCTGTCCGCTCCCTCTTCCTGCTGTCCGCGCCCTCCCTGCTGTCCGCGCACTCCTCGCCATCACACTGTCTTCGCGTTGCACAGATCGCTTCCGCCTCTGCTACTGCTACTTCGGCCATTGCTGCGAATTTTCCAGCCTTCCGCCTCCTATCGCACTCACGATCATCTCTCGCCTTTTTTCCCCAGTTCCCTCTACAGAAATGGTGCATTCCAACCTTGCCGATCTTTGGGACGAGGTGGACATTGTCAGGCGGGTTCCTGACAAGTCCAACAAGTCTGGTGCAAAGATCGTGCGATGTCGATATTGCCAAGTCGAGTTCAGTGCCACTCTCACTAGCCTTAAAGGCCACCTACTCGGTGCACGCGCCAAAAATGGTGGCACACTGAATGTGCCCCCCAATGGCAACATGTCCGTTCCCGTCAGGTAGCGACTTCTGGACACCTACGGGCCACGTCTTGTGGCGGGGGAGAACACCATTTCGAAGGTTGTTCTTCGGTTTTGCACCGCGCCTTACGTGGTTGACCCCGAGTAGTTGCCTGCTTGGCTGGCACGCACGAGGAGAGGGAGTGCATCGTCTAGTCCCTTTGTCTCTCATCCCCCTCAGACAATTCCGCCACACGCACCGTCCCATCGCGTCCGCCAGTTGCCACTGCGGTTCCACCACCACCTACTGTTGCTCGCACTCCCCCAGTTTACAACTTTCTCATGGACTCTCCACCACCCGAGCAGGAGCAGGCCCAGGATGCCAGTGACCCGGCCTTCCAGGATGTTGAGGAGATCCCTTCCTCCCTCCCTTCCCATCCGGATGACCTCCCTAGCCAGCAGTTTTCGTATCCCATGCCAAATGTTCCCCCTCCACCAGTGCACCCCACTTATGCTGCTGCACCCATCCCTGCCAGTGCATCCCACTCTCCCCATTCCACGTCCACAGCCGATGCATCCAATAGTGCCCAACCTATCGCGTCATCATCCATTCCCGTCATGTTTGGTGCACTGTGCTGGAGTTCCGCTACCCGTCGCCCAGCTGGGAGAGTTCTTAGGCAGCAGAGCATTCGCGGCGCGCATCAGCCGCACATGGACAGAGAGGCCACACAGGCCGTGGCCAGTCTGATTTATGAGCTGAACCTTCCATTTGCCATCACCGACTCTGAGCCCTTTAGAAGGGCCTTCCGCCTTGCACAGTCTGTCAGCCCTAGCTGGAGAGTCCCTAGTTCAGAGGTTGTCCGTACACACATGCTGAGGGATAGGGTCGAGTCCTTGTCTAGAGAGATGGAGCCTCTACGTCGCCACTGGGCCACTTAGGGTTGTAGCATCATGTCCGATGGCTGGACTGATGTCAAGAGGAGGCCGATCCTCAACATCTTGGTCTCCAGCTGCATGGGCACACAGTTTTTGAGGGCCGTGGATTGCAGCAGGGGGGGAGAGTCATATCTGCAGAGTTCATGTTTGATGTCATCAGGTCTTCCATCCTGTCCATAGGCCCACAGCATGTCATCACGGTGGTGACGGACAATGCCACCAACTACATTCAGATGGGTGTACTGCTAGAGGCTTCGGGAGTGTGAAATGCAGCAAGTCTTCGTGTGCTGATTACTGACAAGGACAATCGATTTACGGATGTGGATGGAGTGGCAAGGTACACTCAGAACATTGTGTATTCAGAAATGTTGTAGGTTTTTGAGATGCAAGGTACAGTTAGGGTTAGAATTGGAGTTAGACTTAGCATTTGGGATGTAGGGTAGAGTTAGAGGTAGAGTTGGAGTTACAGTTAGAGTTATGGTTAGATTTGGAGAGAAAAATCTGTCAAATTTTGTACACGGAGAAGGTTGTGTAGAAGGAGGTTCTTGGATATAGTCAGGATTTGGAGTTCAGTATTTGATTTGACATAAGGCTTATACTAACATTGTGTTTCTTTTTTGTAGATTTTGTTGAGCAGGCTGCTGGAACGAGCAAGTATCTTCATTCCAACTTGCTATTGACTATGTTTTAGGTAATTGCATTAAGTTAACGAGTGTGTATGTTTTTGCAGATGGTGAAGGTCATTGTCAATCGATGAACTTTCGTGTGGGACTTTATGGAGCGGTTTGTTTTGCGAGATGGCGAACACATCCGCACAATTATTTGGTTGTTGCAACTATACGCAGAGTTTTTAAAGGATTTACAAGATGTCGGATATTTGATTCCACGAGAACACCATATGTTATTAGATGTGGATTTGTTAGTACAAAATCTAACATACATTTATAGAGCAGTATTGGTTGTAGATACTACTGATGCGTCACAAATAATAGATACCTTGGTGTGCTCCCAAGGCTTTGGATGTGATTCGTGGAAAGAATTTTTTGAAAATTATTGAGTTTTTAAATAAAAATATGATAGATTTGTTTTTTTTATTTTATGTATTGATTTGCACTTAACTAATTGTTGTACCCATACTAATGCATCTTTCACACATTTTTCGTAGTGAATATGTGGTTTTACATGTATTCTACACATAGAATGGCTTAACATGTTTGTACGCATAAATAGCTCAAAGTGGCTAATCTTTTGAAGTTTGCATTCCATGTGATTATAAACCACATATTAAATTTTGAAATTGAGAGCATGGTCTTCTGAAATGTACGTACATTCTCACACATACACATATATGTGCACACATTCTCACACATACGCATATATGTACACATTGCACATGCACATGCACATGCATGTACAGACACATATATGTACACATGCACACACGCGTGCACACTCACTTATACATGAACACTCTCACTCATACATACACGCATGCATAGATGTATGCACTATCATGAATACACACACATACATAGATGCGAGATCGGCCACCATCCAAATCATCGGCCGCCACCCAGATCGGCCTCCATTGCCCGTCAACGATGGGCACTCATTACTAGTATATATATATATTTGTATAACTATATATATAAAGATATTTGTGTGTGAGATTTGTGCCTATGTATGGAATAGGAGGATGCACCCATGGTTGCATGGGTGCATCCTCCTATCCCATGCTCTTATGAATCTAATTTAGAATTTAGAATGTTCAATGAATCTTAAATCTTGATTCTGGTTACCTGAGTCTTGGATGCAATTTGTGTTACATGTACAATGTTGAATCATGAATGTAGTATGTACTATGGAGTCTAGACTCGAGTCTCAATCAGATCCACAACCCAAACTCCAGATGTTGAATCATGAATGTAGTATGTACTATGGAGTCTGAACTCTAGAGTCTCAATCAGATCCACAGTCCAAACTCCAAAGTCCACTATCCACAATGTTTAATGCCCATCAACTACAATGTACATGGTACATGATGGTTTAATATTCTTTATAGAGATAGCAAACTCCAATAACCAGTCTCCAATGTCCATGAGTGATGAGACCTTAATATTTGGGGATAAAAAAGTGAAGCCTGAGCCTTGACTCTTGAGGCCTCTATGAAACAACAAAGCTGCTCAAGAAGCGATATGTCTCTCGAAGAAAAGCAAACAAAATTAGCAAATGTGGAAATCTTTAAAGTCGAGTCCACTGGTGCACTTGTCAACATCTGTCATCTGTCATCGAGTCTTGACATTAGGCTTTAGCATAAAATTTAAATCTCATCTATCGATAGATCGTATAGTATACTACATAGTAGTAACCTGTAAGTACATAGTAGATATTGTTCAAACTTCAAACTTCAGTGCGCTGTGCAACCAAGAGAGTCGAGACAAGTACTAGTCAATGCTCGCTCTCTCTCTCTCTCTCTCTCTCTCTCTCTCTCTCTCTCTCTCTCTCTCTCTCTCTCTCCCCCCTTACTTGTAGCAAGTGCCAGGTTGCAGCCTGCAACTACCTGTAGCCTAGTACTAGCTAGTATGTAGTAGTATGTACATTCAACATTGTACAACAGTCAACTAAGACTCGTCCGCTGAGTCCTGAGTGATGAGTCCTCACTCCTGACTCCTCTAAAGACTAACTTGTTACTATTATCAGACTATCAGTATGTACTTAGTACTTACTACTATGTAGTATGCTCATTGCTATGCACATTACCTAATTGGCGATTCAAATCGGTTTGAACTTGAGGTTACTAGAGTCTAGAGTCCAAACAAATGATGAATTGGACATAAAACGTTACTTGAATGCTTAATGTATAGTGTACAACCTAATTTCTAGACTATAGATCCTGAAATTCATGTAGATACCCGGCCGATTCGGTTTCCAGATGGGCGCTTCGAATCGGTTTGTCGGTCGAATCTCATGAAACTATAATCACAAAATTCCCTTTCATGAGTTTTCAGCCCATGACAAGCACATGGAAGCTTTATGATGGTATACATGCACTAATTATGTTTCAAATCCCTGAGAAACGGCCCTGTAAGCTGTAGTACATGTAGCACCATAGGGATCCAAAGGAGGGACCATGGATGCCAAGTGGGCTCAATTGGAACTAAACCAATTACCAACTACATCCTAAGCTAGTCATATAGGCCAAGAATACCATATATTAGCAATAGGGACCAACTCCACCAACGCATGAGATGTGGCATCAACAAAAACTTCAAAATGGTACATAGAAATCTATGGAAAACTTTTTCTTGAAAAGATATAAGACTTTGATCACCTATATATATACCAATGGCACCAAACATAATAACATGTAATTCTTACATCCAAATCATAAAAATCCATGAATAAGAATTAGTAGTCAACTAAAGATTGTGTTATTAAATCAAAAAATGAAGGATATATGTACCACAAGAGCCTCGGCCAAACCCTCAGCAATGGCAACTTCTCCAAAACCTCCACCAGCAAAGGTTATGGAAGAGAGCCATTGGATGAAGACATCCAAATTTGTTGTCCAACCACTTTGTTGTAGCAAACAACCTACCTTTCAACAAACCAAAGGCAATCATCTCACAAAGAAAAGCTTTGATATTAAAAAAATAGCAATCTTAGAATTCCATGAAATTAGCAAATGCTCTTAAGAGTTTAAATACATGAACATTTCAAACTTAGGAGTTATAAATTACCTGTATAAGATCCATGACTACCAAAAACTACTAAAGCCATCTCTCCAGTCCCAGATATGCCTGCAAGTTTCTGTTTTGATACCAAATGTAGTCAACAAAATTAATGCCACTCATTTATTTCAATAACCACTACAGAACTTTGACTTCCTTATATTATAGTAATAAAAGCTATGTAGACCCATAATAAGGTATATCCAAATTATAAAACAAGTATGAGATGCAATCAATTTTTCAACATTGACCAACTTACTTCTTTACCATCTAATATTTGTGATGGATATCAAGTTTATAACTCATGCATAAAAAAGAAGGATGAGAAAAATGAATGCACAATCGAAAAAAAAATGTATGGCCATAACTTCGGGCATTATCTCAACATCCCTTTGAAATCAACTCAAGAGGGTCTACAGTAAACTACATTTCTTTTTAGCCAATGTTTTTGAATTCTTACTTTACCATGTACTATTCATATAGAATGGGCACAAAGAAACAATCTCAAAAACTAAAAATATAAGGTATTATTCACTCAACATTAACTACAAAAACTCAACCGATATAAAAAATCTCTCTATCATTCTTCTTCTTAATTTTGGCTCCATTATCTAGTTAAGGAGCCATATTTTCAAATTGTAATGTAGACACTTGTCTAACACATCATCATTTCATACAATGTAATAAATGAAGCATATTTTAATGTACCTAGTTAATGCCATGACTTGAGTTTGTCAAGTAAAAAAATAATCTGCTCCACTTGGGCACAAAGCATGGATGCCAAAATTGAAAAATTCATAAAAAACATTGGATGGAAAATAAGGAAGATTGGTTGGAAAATAATGTTTCAATCATAGCAATGCTTTCTATGGTTATCTTAGAGAACTATCTTTTACTCAAAGTGGTGGAGGTTGGTCCCATCCACTTGGCACAAGTAGCAAATGCCACGTATATAAAATTTATTTATGAGGCCCTCATAAGGGTCAATCATTAATATGAAAATAACTAAGTAGACCCCTATTATACATTGAATTAAATTCAAGGGTCCTACTTAATGATACAACTTTACATAGTAGTAGAAGCTTCTAGAAATTCCTATTAGAGTAGAATAATCTAGAATGTTCAGCTTCTAGATTTTTCTAAAAAAAATTAAATAGAGAGCAGGATCTATTTTTTGAATAACACTCCAAGAGAGAGTGAACGTAGAGAGAAGAAACAAATTTTCTGTGTGCAGTCTATTAGGAGAACTAATAGTTCTTGAAAGGAGAATGATTGAAACCGAATGGAGAAAGGTTACAGAAGCTATAGACTTCATTTAGATCTAGACTATTCTTGTGATTTTTTGTAACAAACATCAGATTGTCATTTGCAAATTTTCCAAATTTGAGGCATGCTAAGTTGGTTATTGTACTCCATACATTTCTTTTGCAAAGCTATATTTATAAGAAAGATAAAAAATAATTGTGATAGAGCCTACGAGCCAATAAGTTACAAGCTAAACATCACTGAGCAAAAAGAACTAATGACTCTGAAGTTTGTTGTGATGGGATAAATATAACACTTGCAGCATATTGTTCAAAACTTCAGAGTCAGGAGAGGTACCTCACTATTTGCTTCTCAAACTAATATGAAGTAGAACGATAGCCTGTTCTTGTGTCCCCATAAAAATGCATGTCAATATTAACTTGCTTTATGAACTGAATTTCCACATAGCTTGTAACAATTGCCAACAATGAATTTATCGTTTGCCACCACAATAAGAAACTATGCAAAACAAACCTTGTGCACCCAATTCTGATTCAACACTTTGCCTACGTTTATAGGGAACAAACCTCAACCTATACAAGATTAGCAACTCTTTACTTTCACAACCCTAGAATGACCCCCTCACCAGCTCACGTGCTGATCATGGAAATGCCACATTTTGTGCAATTGACCAAGGGACCCTTCTTGACCACCCTATGACTCAACTCTACCGATGCAAATTTAGTTGCTTTGGTTGATCTTTCCATTAAGTCTTTCATTGAGGGCGTTGTATTTCCCCTCTAACAAAAATTATAACACTGTGAATCCATGGTCCATACCAATCTTCCTATGCGCAATAGTCGACATGTAGCTCTCCTCCCAGAGTTGTTACGATAACTCAAAATGATGAAATTTGCTACCCTATAGCCAAAGAGCTGGTATCCAAAAACATTACTTATGCCTTGTAGCACACACACTACCCGCATGTTATTGAGGAGATGGAGACCACACTACATGGTGGCCTCCGCAACCATGACAAATTTGATGTATTGCAATTTTAAAGAGTTCAATTTGGCAAGCTTCATGGCCCAAGCAATAATAGAAGCAGTTAAGGCCTGGAGCTAATAACATGAGGTCCTTTAGGTTCATAGTCGCACTTTAATTGAATGCACAAAATCTAAGAAGGGCATAGCAAGTAGCTAAAGTTTAGGTCATTTTTAGGGTTTTTTAAATAGCCATTTTAAAATCCTGGCTGTATTTAGTTGCATCTCAGTAGACTCGTGAGTGCATAGCGTGGATCTTAGGATTTCTAAGTTACCGACTTGTGGTACCAGATGTTGTAAACAAGTTACTGCTTTGTCAATCTAAGATACTACAGGTCTACACACTACGCTAGTTCATAATCAATCTAAAGTGAAATAAAGAGGAAAATTCCTCACCTGGCCAGTTGTATCATATCCGCAAAATGCCCTGCAAGTATTCAAGTGGCATGCTTAGAATTGAACTGCATACGGCCTGATGGCAAGGGTAATTAGCCAAAACAGTGCTAAACTCTTAGTACATGCAGTGCTTTCAATCATAATGGCAAGATCCTGACCAGACATCGATGGACATGTTACGTTAGCAGGAAAGATGAGCACCTCACAATTTTGTCAACATACTCCGAGCGCAAGCTGGGCCAAACAGACCCTAATGCCGCCGTGCCTTCTACCACCAACACTAGCTGCCGCTGTTGTGTACCCACTGCCCCCATCTCTCTCCCTCTCTCTCTCTCTCTCTCTCACACACACACACACACACACTCACAGTAATTAAGCTCTGCAGTGCATAACTGCAGTATCAAAACCTGCAATTCCCAATACGGCAGAATCAGGCAATCAAAACAACGATAGTACAGTGCATTTGATAACGACGGATCATAATGACAATGATCCAGAATTCAAGAACCCTAAAACTAATCTAAGCATATGAGAACTAGCCAGAATTCAAAAACCCTAAAATAAATCCAAAATTTAATCCAAGCGTGACATAAATTTGCCCATTTTCAACATAGCATAAGATAGCTATCAACAGACAATGAGAAATATTAAGTAGAAGCAGATACATAGGCGGCAATCCACAAACGCATTAATCCTCCAAACTCGAATCTGAGCGTAACAGTTCTCACTAAACTGAATTGCAAATAGCGGCTTTAGAAACAGATGAAGCTCACGAAATAGCTTAGTGAAAGTAGAATAGAACACAATATGACTAGAAGTTCTATCGTCAACCGAAAACGACTTGCCCGAAAGTTAGCTGACTGCAATTACCAACATGCAAATGCAGCAAGAACAGGGAGATATCTTTACTGCAAATCAGACTATATATAAGAAAAAACTTTTTTAAGGATTTCAAAGTGATCACGACTCTAGATTGTACTACTAATTATGTTGCTAATTATGGAAAAGCAAAAGATTTGGATGCTGGCTTCTATCCTGTGTACCGATCACTTACGAGCTCAATTGATCGATCTGTCGATCCTCTTCCAACAAAACCAGCTCAATTCTGATGGAATTCCACGGAGCCACGGCAGGTGTTTCTGCAGCTCTGGCTTCCAGCTTCTTGCACGATAGAAAGCTGAAGATTTCAATTTGACGGGTGTGTGATTCGCGAAGTCCCGTTTTGAACGTTTTAGGACGTCCTTAACGGAGTTTTCACACACATAGCCCTAAGCCATGTCTATTTGTCAATATATGTACTACGTTATCCGCCATCCAAAAGCGGGGGGCTAACTCTTGTAGCACCCCGAGCCGTTGGAGCGGCGAGGGTGGTTACGGCAAGTAGTCCACCATTGGATGGTACATACCATACGTAGCAGTTGCAGATTTACGATGAAGATTGAAAACGTTTTAGCAACCCTTGCTAAGGCTCAAAATTTGGTTGTTCTCAACCAACCGAGTGATGCCACATGTCCAACATCACTTCTCATGACTGCTACGAAGGCCATTACCCATTTAAAATGATAATTTAGGGTTATTGAAGATGTAGAGTACTACCCTCTCGTATCTCCACTACCCCCCTCGTATCTCCACTATTGTAGGGCCACTATTTTTTTTGGAGAGCTTGATGAGATTTGAATTATTAGGTGGACCGTGGGAGAACATTATGATGGTTGTTATTGGATAGAGGAGAGAGAACAAAGGCCCACCAAGCCTATGTTTTGAAGGGTGGGTATATGCTTTTTGGGTAAAAAGGTGAAAAACCAAAGCAACTTTCATCACAAATTATTTTACTCAATTTGAAGGGTGCTACGAGGTTTTTTGAAATTATAAACTTTTAACTGAAAAGACTAAAATAAAATTGCATATCTATGAAAGGGCTAAGAAGATTTCAAAATGCAAGCCAATAGACCCCCTATGCACATTTGTATGTGAAATTGGATGAAGAAAAACCAGAAAAAAAAAACCAAACAAACAAACAAATGGGCGGTATGTGTGACTCATCATCGCTATTGTTTCCCCTTGCGTGTAAAAACAGCCTTAAGTCATGGGTTAGCATAATTGTCAAAAATGCATTTTCTTTCACGTGCTCATCCACCAACAATCGCGCTTAAGTGAGAGGGTGTCCTTAATGATCCAACTTAAGTGAGAGTGTCAGCTACATCGTTGGATGGGAACCTAGCATTTGAAACCTATGTCTTTCTCATCCTAACACATATAGATCCTAATGGTAGTTTCTGTGAGAGATTTCAACTAGTTTAGTCTAGTTTAGTCACATTTTGGTAAATTGTCAATAAGAGGCCAAAACTCATTTTAGACTTAGAGATAAACTTTTTGAAGTTATATTAGTTTAAAATACATTCAATAAACACTTTTGGAAAGTGTGGGAAAGTTGGTAGTCGAGTTTGAGAGAGATTCAAATTTGAACTTTGGGTACATTGAATCTAGACCCAAAAATAGTAGGGTTTACATTTTGGAGGGAAAGCCAAGTGGCCAAATAGGGTTTGAAAACTCTATAAAAGGATGTAACTTGTGGAGAGACACATCTTCTCTCTTCTCTCTCTCATTCCATCATTATA
This sequence comes from Diphasiastrum complanatum, assembly GCA_029204225.1. NCBI lineage: Eukaryota > Viridiplantae > Streptophyta > Lycopodiopsida > Lycopodiales > Lycopodiaceae > Diphasiastrum > Diphasiastrum complanatum. The sequence goes on along the minus strand of CM055103.1, from coordinate 35,589,839 downwards.
CATGGTTCTCTTTGGATTCTACTAATTATTGGTGCACTATCTTGGTGTTATCTTGCAATTCTATGTGTAGAATGATCATTTATTGCTATTTGCGGTTCCACACGTGTGAAATACAGTAGGGTACTGTAATTGTACGGACGGCAAACATATTTTATGTTTTGGTTCATGTTTGATCAATATCTCTTAGAGTTTGCATCTCATTTTGTATGTAGATGCTGATTTTTCTACATTGGCAGGATTGTTGGTTTGCTCCTTATTGTAACCAAAGATTTGGGACATGGATTGGATCTTGAATGATCTGAAATCCTTCACAGTTTCTTATATAGAATAGCCTTAATTGATTACCATTCACCCTATAATCCAACATCTTATATTCAAAAGCTTACGACGTCTCAAATCATTTTGATTGCAAAAATATTTTAGAGGTTGATGATCCGTGTTAACGACAAATTTATTATCATACAAGTAATGTCTCCATGATTTCAATGCATGGATCACCACAAAAAGCTCTTTTTCTTGCATTGTATAGTTGACTTGCACATCGGTTAACTTTTTGCTCTCAAAAGCAATGGGTTGGCCCTCATGTAAGAGAACAGCTCCAATAGCCGTATCACTCACGTCAGTATTAATCATGACGGATAGAATATATGGATGCGCTATTCTCAAAATGGGCGCTGAGACAATTAGAAGCTTGAGTTTTTGAAAACTCTCATCCAATTTCTAATTCCATTTAATGGGAGCGCTTGGCCTTTCTTTCCGACTTTTCACCTCCTTCAACAAATTGTTGAGAGGTTCGGCAATCTTAGAATAGTCTTCTGCAAACTTACGGAGAAAAAAAAATTGAAACCCAAAAATGACTTGAGCTCACGGACCGTCTGAGGAATTGGCCATTCTACAACCATCTTCATCTTTTCCTCATCAATCTTGATCCCAAAAGAGGTGATCTTATGACCACGGTAAAATTCGTTCTTAAAAAATTCACACTTACATTCTGTAGCGTAAAGCTTCTCTTGTCTTAAAATACATAAGACAATAGGGAGATAATTTACATGCTCTTTCAGTGTTTTACTATAGATTAAAATATCATCTCAAAACACTACTACGAACTTTCCCAAATATGGATGAAACAAGCCATTCATCATTTGCTAGAAAGTTGCCAAAGCATTAGTCAATCCAAAAGGTAGGACTAGGAACTTGTAATGACCAAATATTGTCCTAAAATTGGTCTTAGATACATCATCCGGATATATCATAATCTGATGATATCCCATATGAGGACTGATTTTCGTGAAGTATCTCACTCCATTCAATTGATCTATAAGATCATTCATCCTAGGTAACGAGTATTTATTTTTTACAGTAAGTTTGTTTAGACCGTTGTAGTTCACACATAACCGAAAATCGTCATCTTTCTTACTCTTAAGAAGAATGGGCAATCACCATGGGGATTTACTAGGTCTGATGTGTCTCATCCTAAGGTATTCCTCGATTTGCCTAGGTACTTCTCCCTCTTCCTTTTGACTAAACCTATAAGGTTGTTTGAAAATGGGACGGCTACCGGGCAATAAATCTATTTGATGGTCCACCGCCCGGTAGGCCATAAGGTAGCTCCCGCCCCCTCCACTAGGATGAGGCTTTTTCTCTAGAAACAACAAGACGAAAGAAATCTGCTTTTCTTCTCGAATGCTGTGCAAGCTAAAGTAGCTAGACCAACGATTTATCCAGTCTTTCACAACTTCAAGGTCCTTAAATTTTCTCATCGGTGAAAACATCCGATTCATAGCCCAAGTTGTGTGAATCAAGTGTTTGCAATTGATTAAACAAGTTCTTTGTCTGATTATCCCTTTGTTTATTACTTTGATGCAGTTCTAATATTGTCTTGCTTAAAGTGTGTAGCAAAGAATTTGAGTCAAGTGGGTCACCCCCATCAGGTGAAGTCGGGTGAATTTTTAGTGAAACGATAAAATCGTCCCCCATAACGGGAACGTCATCGGTTGCCTTTTGCCTAGAAAAACAAAAAAAAAACATTAATTACAAGATTATTCTAGGTATAAACGCTAATATAAAAGCAATGTCCAAAAATTTTTGTTTTTAAGACAATAAGAGCTTTTTAAAAACCATTATACCAATAATCTTGCAAGTGTATAGGCCTATAAAAAAAATGATAACTTATGCAAACTTTGTTTAACTACGAGTTGCCTTTGAAATTTAATGAACCAATGACAATTAAATCCACTCAATAAATTTTTTAAAAAAATAAAATAAGAACCAAGAGCATAATTACTACCCCCCCCGCCCCCCCTTCTCACACGATAAGAAATTAATAACTTTCTAATCCCCAACCCCCCCCCTTCCTCCTCCTCTCGTTTCATTACTTGAGACCATCGGGCCTCCTCCCGAACAGAATTCCGATCCCGAGTTCTACAAATTCCCTAGCTATGTGCAATTGCTTGAACCCGAGCAGAAAGGGCGCACACAATATAAATAAATAAATAAATATATATATATATATATATATATATATATATATATATATATATATATATATATATATATATATATATATATATATATATATATATATATATATATATATATATACACACACACACATATACCCATGTACTAGCGATGTGAGCCCACAAGTCTGCGGGCGGGCTGGGTGGGCAAAGGGGAGGGTTAAAAATTTGAAAAATGGGGAGTTTTTTTTTTCTGGGCAAGGTCAGGCTGCCCGCATGGCAACGCGATCGCAGCCCGAAAAAAGAAAACATGAAGGAAAATGTGGTTTCCGAATAGCTCACGTTGTCTGCGTGATGGGCAGCGTGAGCGGCCCGGGAACACTAATGTTTCGTATAGACCAGTAAGAATGTCTTATGCCTCTTTGGAGTTAGAACAATTAGCTACATGACCTCTTTGTGAATCTTTAAGATTCACAAATAGTTCATGTAGCTAATTGTCGATACAATGACAAGAGCTTTGCCATCCTTAGCTTCCCAGATGGTCAGCATGTCAGGTTCAGCCGACTTGGCTATAGAACCATTGACATATCCCCAGATTTCTTTTTCAGTGAGTATCAAAAAAATAGTTAGGCATCTGAGACAACCATATTTCCTTTGAGATTAGACATTCCAAATGGAATGAGTATCAATGAGAGAGAAAATATCATAAAGCATTCACAGTGGAACACACATAAGAAAATAGAGAATCTGAATTAAGCTATTGTGAATACAATGATCAGATCACAATCTTGTGCCCTTGAATGGTTCACAGTAATAGCGCACTATGTGCTATGGTCTTACTTAGCTAGCCACAGATTGAATAACTATCTCTACTCTTTGAATAGTTTTCACTCTCTCGAATATCTCTGATCCTAAGGAATCAGATAATCAGATACTTAAGATACAATGGAGTTCGTGGAGGAACTATGAATCACGCTAAATTATTATTCATGTTCTTGTCACTCATCCATTCATTCATCACTCTTCTCACTTGCTGCATATTCGTGAGTTGTCGTTATGTATATATACATGGAATAGTTACAATGACTGTGTGGGCAACGACCCTAAAACAATGCAGTTACTAAAAAGTACTGAAGTGAACTATAACGTAGTCTGCATTGGACAGGGCAGAGCAAGTTGATAGGATGGTAATGACGTGGACCTCGAACTTGAAGGATATCAAAGAATTTAATGTCGATCCTACTTCTGCTTCAATTGATTGATTGCACAGACGTTCGACTTTAGAGAGTAAGGCTGCAATGTTGTTGTAGATCGAATTTGGGTGTGTCGGAGTGAAGCTGTAGTGGGTTTATTTCCTAGCCTATTCTCAACCCAAGATCCAAGTAATCTAGCATCAAGGAGAAACAATGAGATCGGATCTAGATTTTCAACTTGGAAAATTTCTTTCACTTGATAATAATCAGATTTCTGATATGTGATCAAGTGATCGACACTCCTAAGAATGATGAATTCTCATAATCATCATCAAATTGTAAAAAAATTGTTGAAAAATTTGACCGAGGCTTGATCTGGAAAATCAGAACCTAAAAATAGTATTGGCGAATGTTTCATGGGCAAAGGTTGACTCGGCGAAGTTCTTTATGCACAAAAATATGGTTTTTGTAGTTTGGCAAGGGTAAAAATAGAGATTTTTTCTAGAGTCTAACAAAATTGACGTTCACCGAACTCAAAAATGGTAACTTATTATAAATAAAATTCTCATAAGTTTCAGCGAAGATTTTGGCGAAGGTTACAAATGTAATACTATTTTTTTTTGCAAAAAAACGACTTTTTTGACCAAAGTTGGACAATATGACATGTGGCCTATGCTTATATCATTCGTCGAACTCATTGACGAACTAAAATAGTAAGTCAGACTGACACAAACTTTTTGGAGACTGAAAATTTTGTAAAAAGATGTTAAACCCTTCACAAAAATTTATCCATTTCTAGATGAACAGTCATTTTGACCTTCTATTTTTAGAATTAATGTTTGTCGACCTGGCAATAGATAGATCTGAATCACACCTATGCACAGTGAATCGGACAAACGTTCTTTTTTTTTTTTTGTATTTTTTAGGGTTTTGGGTGTTTTTTGGTGTTTTCTACTAGTTTTTCTGATGGTTTTGGAAATTTGCTAGGAAGGAATGTTCACCCATCAATCTGAGGGTTATGTGATCAAAATCGGAGGTGTCTACAACTCGGCGAATTTGTTTTGAAAGAGGATAAAAAGTTATCAGCTCTGATCACAATTTTGTCTCCTTTTGTCCAAAATTTGACAGATTTGATTAATTTTTGTTGTTTTTCCTGCTTTCTCAGATCCAGATGGATCTTAAGAATGGTGATCAAAATAGCTTCCCTTGTTTAGTAATCGGATTAGATTTCAAACAAGAAAATCCACTCAAATCAAGCAAAATCACTTCCAAACTATACCTAAAATGCAATTTTAAAACTATGCATGCTAAGACAAGATGCCTAATGCAAGCTAACCATCCAACAACCATGCTGTAAACTGAAAAATTGGGGTAGCTCCCCAATAACGGCTCCAAAATTGTAGTGGATTTATTTCCTAGCCTATCCTCAACCCAAGATCCAAGCAATCTAGCATCAAGGAGATGAAGTTAGTTGTCACGCGTAGGTTCGTTCCCATGAGAGCGATAACACATCTCAAAATTCAGCATGTATGAAAGATCCACATCTAACTTTAACATCCATTAACCCTAAGCATTAACACTACGTCCATTAACACTAAGATCCGCAATGATTACAGCTTACTCTTTCTCTCTCTCGCTTTCTCTCTCACAAAAAGCATAAGAAATGACAATCTTAATAACATTCAGATCCAACAATCAACAAAATACAACAAAAACATGAGAGATGGAGGAAAAGAGTTAGAGAGCAAGGACATCCACAAGTCCATTCCATAAGAGAACCAATCTGCTTGTATTGAAATGAAGATCTGAATATGAGGAGCAACTCGCGTTTGCCCCTATTTATAGTGGAGAGGAGGGCCTTGGTCTCAAAATCCCATTGGCCCATTTTTACCTCCCTAATTATTCTAACTTAAAACAGAGTGGGAACCCATTTCGAATTGGAGGGAACCAATTTGAATTTGAATTTGAACCAATTTTGGTAGGAGTCCCAACTTTATTCACTAACTTGACATTTAGGTCTGCGACATTAAAAGTCCCCCCAAAAGGCCTAAAGTCCTTTTATTAACTTTCTAATTATCAAATAACTATGTGATCATCGGGTTAGACCTACACACACAAGGTGCCAAATCTCTCTCACTTATTAACTAGGGTTTGGGTTGCCTTGGAATCCGCAAACTCTCCAACAGAAGCTTAATTTCAACATGTTGTTCATTATTGTCTCCTGAAACACTTTCTGGACAGAGGTCTCCTCTTTTGATGTTGTTGTGCCACTACAATTTCTTTGAGCTCTTTTCACAATTCGAGAGCTCTTTGAACTGTAGCAATTGTATCTAGAGACTTGTACAACGTGTTTTTTTTTTGTCATACACATAGTCATGTGCTTTTGAGTTACCAACATGCTAACAATTGTCGATCTCTTTTGCGACGACACTACTGGCATTTTATTGGTGAGAGCCTCTATCATTCTTGCTTTATTGCCTTTGAGCTTTGAAACTGCATTAGTTGTCTGCTGCAAATGTCATAGGGTTGTTTGCTTTACAAAGTACGTCAATTGATAACCCAGAGCAAGTTCAGATCGATCCATCGGGTGGAAATGAGGTCTTGAAACATGGATGGGAGAAATGAGATGGAGCTTCAAGAGCCATTATGTGGGGGAACATGAGGGGATGAATGGAGGTGAACTAGAGATGATGTGAGGTTCGTGGGGCTTGTCAAACATGTCCAGAGTATGACCACTGCTCAATGTACATGTTTTCAATGAAGTATTGTTCTTGGTGTTTGTAGGAACACTTGTCGTCTGCGTCGGTTTGCACATAGCTTTTTCCTTTGATTTGACTTGAGAGCCCTTCATTGGTACAAGCTGCCACTTTATTGATGATGTGAGGGAGGGTGAGGCAATTGGAAAAGCATGGATTTTCAATCACTTACATAGGACCAACTGCTTATTGATGATGGCGGTGGTGGTGTGTTGTCGCAAATATTCCATCTTGTTGGAAAGATGGATCTTTTGCTGGATCACGAATGTAGCCCTATAAGGTGTTCCATATGTTTCAAAATAGAACATTGTCGATGAAGTCCATGGAATACTTCTTTTCCTGGTTGATTGTTGTTGTAGTCATTTGTGTAAGTTGTTGAAGTCGATACAAATGACAATCTTTGTGATATTGCAATTGTAGAGATTAGAATAGAAGTGCCATCCAAACCTTTTCATGTAGATCTGCTTCAAAGAAAATATGCTAAATCACACAACATTGAGACAAACAACATCAACAAAAAGACATAATGGGTAGTACGAAATTGGAAAGAAGAGAAAAAAAGAAAAAATTGTAGCAAATATCAAGGGAAAAAATTTGTGTGACGCTGTCATACCAATCTCTTGCAACACAGTATTGAATTTGGCATAGGCCATGGTTGCATTGTCACAGAAAGATAAAACCAACATGATAGGTAACATTACGTAGCACACAAAAGACAAAAATGTCTTGTTCATTGTCAGTCATACCAAAAAATATGTCATCTAGATGCCGAACTACTGACTCATCAGGAGGTAGCTAAAACTAGCTTCAAGGTATGATATCAAGGCTTGGGCATAGAGACAAAATAGAAATACAGATTTGAGATGGTACATTTGTGGTCTTATCTATGGATGTTATTGAGATAGACTTGACATGCTTGCTAAATCAGATATGACTCTGTTTAATCAGGAGCAACTATGTTGGTGGATCATTGGAGGTTTACGATGGGGTGCAAACAAATCAACTTGATGAGCAGGCACATTGGTATCTTCAACATAATACATCGTTGGGTCTATGTAGTCAGAATCAACTTGGGTGATAGACGATGTAGCAATATGTTGACTCTCTACAAAAAGCTTTTGTGTTGGATGGGGAGCGATCGGCCTTGGATAATAAGACTCTGGTTCAGGATGCAAAAGTGGTGTAGGACGCTTCATAGATCCAGAGAATTGAGGTTGATGAGGAGCTATGCCTGTTGGCCTAGGTTGGTATTGTCGTGGCTTTGCGAAATTCTTTTTTTCACTTTGGAAGGAGGCTAATCTGACTTCCCACTCATGGTGCTCTAGCAGGAAAATCAATATACTTCGATGATGGATGGTGGATGATGACCGAAATATCCTATTCATGCTTATATATGGCTCCCTACTAGGTTATATTCAAGGCAATCCCTACTGCATATACCTAAGGCTTATCCCAACTAGACGAGGTAGGAATAGGTGACCAAGATGTTGAAGGCAATTGTGAATATGTATAGGCCTAAATATAAAGATATCTCACTGGTTCAGTTTTGGCGATGACAGATCTCAGTTTCACGCTTGGATTGATGATATCTTGGGTTGATTATATCTTGGGTTGAGGATAGGCAATGAAAGAAACCCACAACAACTTTGTACGTTCAAGGCACATAAAAATGCGTTCAGATGGATTACAAATGCACATGACTGCTATTTTTCTAAGGTGGCTACGTTTATTTCTAGAGCTCTTGGTATACTGACTCCTCTCCTCATGGAGAGGGCAAGCCTTAAGGCAATCTCATACCAAAGTATCCTAAATGTGGATACCAACCTATTTTGGCAGTGCGATTCATCCACTGAATTCTACCTTAATGTGCCAAACAAAATCACTTCGATGTGGTCTACCGACATCTCAAAATGCTATGAAAATATCCCTCTTAATGGTCCTGATGGGCTGAAAATAGTCAGATGAAAAATGATCGGGTATGCATTCAAGTCTTGTAAAAACAAGAAGCTTGCCTATAAATGGAAACCAAGCCTTAGGAAATTTGATTGGAAGTGGGTAAGCAAGCAAACTGATAATTGGACTAATATTGACAGAGAACTTCTTTGCCAGTGAAATGATTTACTGATTGACAATTGCATAGTGAGATTAGAAAACAGGACATGGAGACAAGTTTGTGGTATTCCCATAAGTTTTGTCTGTTCCCCCACTTGGTGTAATTGGTATCTATCATTCTATGAATTAAATTTCATGAAAAGACTTGCCAGACTTGGTAAGGTAGAATACCTACGTGCCTTCAAGCATACCTTTCGCTATATTGATGATATTTGTTTTATAAATTAAATAGATGCTCTTTTATTTCTGGACAAAGAAATGCCATATGGATCTATCCCTTGGAGTACCTCACTATAAAAAATGACAATACTACTGAAAATACAGAATTTTTTTTGAATATTACTACTACCTTTGATTTGTTATCGGGTAGTTTTTATATGAAAAAATTTGACAAGCGAAGGGAACTTGCTTATTTTTTTTTTTCAGTATATACACTTGATTGCCAATAGAACGATTCTAAACTCGTATAACATCATTATTGCTCAAATCATTGTTGCCATGTAATGTTGTAGTGAGCATGATACCTTTGTTGATGAAGTTAATAACATCATTCTTGCTTTTCAACTAAACGGCTTCATGAAAGGAAGATTGTACGAGATTATAAACAGTTTATTCTTACACAATGTGTTCCCAGGACTCAAGTTTACTTTACCAGAAAATGCTAAATTTCTTTTGGTGGGCAGTTAGCACTCCATCTCAAGGGTGCTAACTGCCCCCTAAGATACCTTGCTAACTGTGGGTACGGTTGGTGGGTTCTCTCTCTCTCTCTCTCTCTCTCTCTCTCTCTCTCTCTCTCTCTCTCTCTCTCTCTCTCTCTCTCTCTCTCTCTCTCTCTCTCTCTCTCTCTCTCTCTCTCTCTCTCTCTCTCTCACACACACACACACACACACACACACACACACACACACACACACACACACACACACATGGGCTCTGTCACATACATATACTACTTTATTCGCTTCACGAGTTTCTGCGAAAAGCATGTGTCTTGTATAAACCATATTCACAGAGGTGCATAAAATTGCCTTACTATGTTGGAAGACCCCACAAACCAAAAAAAAACTTTTTTAAAAAATGGTAGGAAAGCTGGAAATCCTTCAATGGCCAAGAATTTTGCACATTATGGACATTCAATCTAATGGTAAACAATAATCTGCATCTAGTACACCTAAGTGTTCTCTGGTTTCTATAAATAAGGAGGTCACACAACCCTATTTTTCACTCTTCATGCTCTCTCTCTCTCTCTCTCTCTCTCTCTCTCTCTCTCTCTCTCTCTCTCTCTCTCTCTCTCTCTCTCTCTCTCTCTCTCTCTCTCTCTCTCTCTCTCTCTCTCTCTCTCTCTCTCTCTCTCTCTCCCTCTCGTACTCTAGCTCTCTCAGTGCTCTACCTTACCGTGATTGTTGATGAGGAGAAGGCTTGTGAATGTTCCTAGATGAGTAATCCCATGAGCGATACTGCAAACAAAGGTACGGATACTATTGGTGACTTGTACAGTAGTAACTCATTGTTAAAGGAGGATATATGCTAAGCTTTGTGGTGTAGAATGAATGCTCACAGTTTGTTGTAATTACTTTTGTGTAATAGCAAGTTTTGGCTTGCAAACTTTTGGCTGGATACCTCTACAATCAAGCGCTAACTGAAGGAGCAAAAGTGGGCATTTTCACAAGTATTACACCGACTATTCTATGCTTGTAGTAGGCACTGGACAGTGAACTAGCACATGATAATGATGATCACATTCGTGTACACAAATGATATTGAAGTGGTCGTTGGCCAGCGTCTTCTTTGATGGGAGATTGGCCGCTGGCGCGCTTTTTTATGGCTCGTGGATCGTGATACTACCATCACTCAAATATATTCGAGTGTTTGGATGCATCACTTTCGCTCAAATCCATGAGGATCTAAGAAGAAAGCTAGATGACAAGAGCAGAAAAATGATCTTCATCAACTATTCCCCAGACCACAAGGCATACAAGCTCTACAATTCGAATACCGAGAAGGCATTCACCAGTAGAGATGTCATTTTCGTGAAAGACCAGCTCATCGACCACAAAGGAAAAGCTGCTGATAATTTCGACTCACAGATCGAACAACCAGTTAATTCCAATCCAGAGAGTCAAATATAGAATCTTGATGCTAATTCAGACAATGAGTCAGAATTTCAACGAGTCAACCCACATCAGAGGACCAAAGTTCAACCCAGAAGGTCGAACAGGTCCAGACAGCCTCCATCCAGATTTATGGATGATCCGGTTCGCTACTTTGTGCAGGAACCAAACACAATTGCTGAGGCGATGTCTACACCTGATGTTGACCAGTGGAAAATAGCGATGGACACCAAATTCGATTCTCTTATGGAGAATCAAACATGGACACTCACTAAGCTACCAAAGGACCAGAAACCAATTCCATGCAAATGGATATTCAAGGCAAAGTACGACACTGAAGGAAGACTAAATTGTTACAAGGCCAGGCTAGTCGCCAAAGGCTTTTCCCAGATTTTAGATCTGAATTACTCAGAAACCTTCAGCCTAGTAGTCAAACATGCGTCGATCTGCCTACTCCTCTTTTGCAGCCATGACAGACCTTGAAGTCCACCAGATGGATGTCCAAACCACTTTCCTCAATGGAACCATCAAAGAGGAGATCTACATGACGCGGCCAGAGGGATACGAACTCAACGGCAAGCAACATCACCTTGTACGCAAAATCCACAAGGCGCTTTATGGGTTGAAACAGTCACCCAGAGCCTGGTTCCAGAAGATCAACACATTTATGATAGAGAATGGTTTCATTCCAAGCTCAGCAGACTCAAATGTCTATTTTAAGTCTGTATTAGATTACTTCATCATCATCACTCTCTACGTAGATGATACACTTTTATTCAGTAATAATCTGAATCTGATGAATGATACAAAATGCATGCTGGCCCAGAAATACAAGATGACTGACATGGGTCCAGCCCACTATTGTCTCGGAATCCAGATTCAACGAGATTGACCAGTAGACTGATCTTTATCGGTCAACAACGATATCTCAACAACGTGTTGAAAAAGTATGGAATGGCCAAATGCAAACCCAGTCTCTTTTCACTCGAGTTATCAAATGAACAATCTCCTCAAACTGAGGCAAAAAAGGAGGAGATGAAGCGTTACTCATTTCAATCCATCATCGGCTCACTGATGTACGCAATGATTTGCACATGACCAAACCTTGCATATTCGGTCAGTACACTCAGCTAGGTCCTGTCAAATCCAGACGTAGCTCATTGGAAAGAGCTAACAAAGGTCATGAAGTACATCCAAGCAACGACAACTCTCAGCATCTGCTACGGAGGCAGCCAAACTGCCAACATCCTTGGATGTGGATTGGGCAGGAGATGTCGACACCAGAAAATTAACTTTTGGATTTGTATTTTTATACAAAAAGGTCCAATCTCATGGAACAACTGGAAGCAGACCTTAGTTGCATAGTTGCCACCAATGCAACCAAAGAGGCGATCTGGCTAAGGCAATTGCTTGCAGACCTAAATCTTGCACAAACACTTCCTACAACAATCTATTGACAATCAAAGCACAATAGCGCTATCTCTCAATCCAAGATTTCACTCTCGAAGCAAACATATAGAAATCAAGTATCATTACCTTAAAGAAAAAGTGCACAACAAGGAAGTAGAACTAGTTTTCTGCAGAACAAATTACATGGCAGCATATTACTTCACAAAGGCTCTATCAAAGGAGCAACATCTCAGATATAAATCTGAAGATCAAAGTTTTTCAAGATCCACATTAAGGAGGAGTGTTAGATTTCTTATGCTCAGCCTTAAACAAATCATTCAAGTAATGAGCATCCTGAAAAACCGAAGGATAACAACATATTTTCGGGCGTTCACATTTTTTTTCCCTTGAGATTTCTTGTGTCTCATAAATTATTTTAAAATACTTTCTCCTTCTTCGTCTTTTTCGCTCCTTAGTGAAAAATGTGACACACTGGCCAAGAGTCCAGAATGCCCTAGAAACCATTCTTGAGAGGCACCTTTGCTTTTTTAGTCTTCTTTGCCTTTTTCGTTCACGAAAAATGCGAGACACTGGCCAAAATGACTTAAACCATTTCTAGACCAACTTCAACTTCTTCGCCTTTTTCGTTCACAGAAAATGCGAGACACTAACCAGAATGACTTAAACCATTTTTGGACCACCTTCAACTTTTTTGCCTTTTTCTCTTTGCAAAAAATGCGACAAAGTACCCATAAGACCTTAAAATCATTTTAGGACACCTTCGCCTTTTTCGGTTTTCTTTGTCGCCTCTAAACTAAGGCAATTTTTGCCTTTCTCACTACCTTTTAGTTTAAGGCACCTTCGCCTTCTTCTCTGCCTTTAGTGTAAGACACTTTTCTCCTTTTTTGCCGTCTTCGTTGCCTTGAATCTAAGGACGCCTTAGGGATTTATATCCCTTTAGTGTAAGGGCACCTTCAGGAGTTGCAAACCTTCAGTCTAAAGTCACCTTCAGGTTTTTCGACTTTTTCGCATTCTGGCTACATTGGTTGACCGACGTCACCAACTTATCAGCAACCCTAAAAACAACTGGACAACCAAATATCCCAAAGGTGGTTGGCGGTTACCAACTTTGTACATATGCAAAGATTGGCGTAAATAGCATTAAAAACTTGTAAAATATTTTGTCTCTCGACACTTGTAAATATATATATTAGCTGAATCAAGCTATGTAAGTGTTAATTGAGTTAATTGAAATTCTCTTTCAATCAGAGTTATCTGTAGCCAATGTTATCACGCTCAGCAAGCTGAAGTTATTACTTGAAGATATTGTACCGACTGTTGATATTGATCAGAGTGCAATTTTTGTCTCACTACTACGTCGTTCATTTGCACATTCTGTATGAATTCTTCTACTTGAATAATTTTGCTGCTAACTGTTGCATTTCCATTCCTACACGCCACGCTCAATCCTCGAGCTTCCGCTACCGCTCATGCCCACACGCGATTTTACGACAATAGCAAGAGGAGAAGAGCTCAACTGGTGACCTAGACCAAAGTCGTCGACGGAATAATCGCTACCTCAATATATAAAGAGTAAAATCTTGTGCATGAGCACATGCAATCCCCATGCAGGTCAACTATAAATAGGTCACAACCCTTCATGCATACCTCCTACCTATAACAGTCACATGTACATGCACTACTCCATATGTCTCAATTAGAGTGTCTGGGTCTTCTCAAGGTCATTAGTCACCAACAGGCCTCGATGTGGAATTAAAATCTAGGCATGACCAATGATCTTGAACACTGGAGGACCGGTCTACCATATTAGGACTATTCCATGTCCTTAGCAGAATATGGCTGTAACATTTCTCCTCCCTTAAACAAGTTTTGTCCTCAGAACGAAAAAAAGAAACATGAAACTATTCCTTAAGATTTCAAACCTTTCCCATGAATCGTTATTCTTAGTCTGATCTTTCCATCTGAGTAAGTACTTAGAGATGCAACAATAATTGAATTGCTTGTCTCTACTCATGAATACTGAATCAAATTTCCAAAGATACACTAAGCTATAAATTTTCCAAATGTGTTGATCTTATCCAAAAGAAGAGTTTATCACCTTCATGTAATCTCAATTACATGAAATATTGGGTGACTTACCTTATTTCAGAAATCAAATCCAAAAGCTGAAGAAATTCCATGTCAATTATCTTGTAGAAAATAATGCTTCTTGGTACAAATATTCTTAGAATATCCAAATATTCTAAAATACCACAAATCAGTCATCTAAAATCTCTAGGAGATTCATCAAGTCTCAGATAATTACGACTTAAAGTGGAGTACTACAGTTACTCTAATGAGTTAACAACCCCATTTCTAGCATCATATGCAAGAATTCAACAACTATCTATATCTTAATAGATTTATCTGTTGCCTATAAAACTGGGATATAAACTGAACTTTGCACACAAGCACTTATAGACTACAATCTGTAAGGTAAGCAAATTCCTCATAATAAAACAATTACTTAATGAAAATGCTTGTGAGATCTACACAATATCATATATGTGCTTGATGATGCATGAGGATGTTGGTGAAGAAGTTATAGATTTCTTCCTCTATATTGATTGGTCGTTGAAAGATCTTACCAGTTGTTCCACTTCGTGTTGATGGCCCTGCCTTTGAAGCTGGTATTTTTTGAACCTTAGATGCTTGAGATGGATCAATGTCCATCAGTCTAATGCTTGAATCGTCTTGTCCTTGATCTGGATATTGCGGTGGTGGTGAAAATGTTGGCATGGCATGTGGATCTGAGGAGTTGTTTGTAGGACCACAACAATGGACTGTTCGTAGCCCTTAATTATCTTCTTGGCATTGGCTAATTCTGTGGTGGCCTTCTCTTTAAAGTTGTTGAACCTTGCTTGGAACCCTAATAATGCTTTCTTATAGATCTCGACTTTTTGAAGCAAGTAAGTGATGTCGTTCTGCGAGCATGATGTTTTGCTATGAGTGTGTGGAGCAGATTATCCCGCTCTTCCACAATAGTATCCAACTCCTTTAAAATACGCTCTTTTTCTAGCTGTGCCATATCCAAGAATTTGTTGTCTGGCATCTTGGACATCTTCATCTACTTGATCATGGGTGTTTATCAAGGCTTTCTAGAGTTCGGCCACATAGTCTTCCAATGCATCTTCATGTTGCTGGGCCTTCTTGAGGTGGACTGTTGATTTAGCTTCGTGTTGCTTGGCTATCTAGAGCTCCCAAATAAATTGAATCAGCTTCTGGCTTATCAATGTATTTTTGGATCTAAGCTCTAATATCCGCTTCTCCAATGCTGCTTTTTCCTCTATCATAATTTGGATCATTTTTCCTAGATGGGTGTGAATCCCCCAGATGTCACCAAAATCAAGAGTGACAATAAGTTATGTGGTTGTGACAGGAGTAGATCCAGCAAGTGTGGTTGATTTGACTTGAAGGCCTACCTACAAATCTTTCTCTTTGAATACATCTTCACTCATATCCGTCTGGTACCTAAGCATAAATTTTTTTTGGCAAGCGTACCGTAGACCGGAACGACAAGGTGTTTTGCTTGGAATGCTGATGATGGATCTGCTGTGGAATTCGTATGAGGAGCAACATTCAAAGTTTGTGAAGCGTCCAAGAACTGTTCGAATCCATTTCAGGGGAGTTTGGATCAAGAGGTGCAGTGCTCTGTGGCATGATGAATTGTTCTTCGGTATCAAGAGGATTGAAATCATTGAACAGCTCCATGGACCATTGGGTAGCTGGCGACATGGCTGTAGTGTGTGGCTGTAGTCTGTGCTTCTGCGACTTGAACACATAATCAGTCCAAAATTCGTACACTTAATTTTTCAAATAAGATGCTGCCAATGAAGAGAGGAGAGAGTTGGTTGCAAATTTCTTCTTAGTGTTAGCCTTGATGGCTCTTTTCATCTCTCCAAAGACCGTCTTATGCCAGTCATAAGGCTGGACTTTCTCCTTCACAAAATCAATATGTGATTCGACCAAACGGTGGACAATCTCTGAGGTTATCATGTCCTTTCGTAGGTTTTCCACCATCAAAAAATTATTGAGCAGGCGTACGATGGCCTGAAGGGGTGGATCTTTGATGGAATCTATGAGATAACCATCATTGATCTGGTACTGATTCACTCGGGTATCCACAAATGGTTTAATGATCTGATTGGCCATTTTGTGGGATAGAGAAGATCTAGGCCCAAAGACAATGCCTACAATGTCAATTTTTAGAGAAAAAGGACAAATATGATTGTACTTATCAATCATTAGAGTTATTGATTGCTTAATCCAAAGATTTATCAAGTTCTAGGTGTTAGATCTTGATCTAGATGCTTTACACTATGATTTAAGCAAGAGCAATGAATCAAATGATCAAAAACATGGATGGGCGGCCTCACACGTGTGGAGGACAGTACCAGTATGGCCTGTTTACAAAGAGTAAAGTATATAAGCTTACAAATGCATTTCAATCACAAAAACTCAAGATAAATGTGGAAATTGCAACTAAGATTAGAATTTTTTTTTGCATGAGGTCAATCTTTTCACCTTCAAAGAAAAGACGAAGGCCAAGGCGAACTATACAACAAATGCCAAGTGGGGATGTTGGAGGGACAAGCAATGTGAATCTGTTGTGCTCAGAGAAGAATTTTTTTTTTTTTGACAATGATGTAAGAACTTGTAAAATGACTAAAGGATGGAACCTCAACGACTCTAGTTCTACTTGGAAGGCTAAATGAAATGCCTCATCTTTACCGGTTTCTCTAAGCCTACATTTTTTGTATCCTATTCCCACTCATTTATTACCCTTGAAATAGAATTGTCCTTTTGATCAATATAGATTATGTCCTTTTGCGTGATGGAGAATGCAATATACTCTTCCTTTTTGGTGCCTTATGGGTGTTATTTTCTCTTAACTCCAATTTGCATGCAATCATCTTTTTCTATATTTGGCTATTGTTGATAAGAGGTGTCCCCCTTCTCTGTATTGGCATAATTGCATGCTGTGAGTTTTGTAGATTTATGCAAAGCAACCTGAATCCTTATGTAGATTAGTGTCGAAGCATGACTTTTGCACACCTTTTTCAAACTAACATATCAAAGTAGTTGTGGTGTAACTTTGGAGATGCAAATTTTGTTGTCAATATAATATTGTTGCATCAAATTTGTATTACCTTCTTGTCACTTCATGATAAATGAGACTAGTGTAATAGAAGCTTTGAAACTTAGCCTTGGGAGACATTGCCAATCATTCTTTATGCAAATGTTAAAGATCTAAATTAGTATTCATGTGGTCCACTAATTTTGTTGATGTGAGTGCATAATAATAAAAAATTGTAAGAAAAAACATCACAGTTTTTCATACGAATGTCTCAACGCTTAAATTGGATGTATCATACAATACTATACGAGTAGCAATCAAGTGTGCTTCGCAACTTAGGAATAATGCATCTAGGAGGCCAATTTTTTTTTTAAGCCTCAAGCTCTCCTTGAATGGACCTGTTAAAATTGCAAAAATGGCTTTGGTGTACTTTTTGGTTTGCAGCTAGACAACATTGATCCCCTTAACATTGGTCCTTTTGTTGGAAAAGGACCAACAATTTTTTTTAAGTACGTTGGTACGCTAAAGAGGGCAAGCAGTTGAGGGTGAGATGTGAAGGACGTTGGGGTTTGGAACGTCAAAAAATGGGCTGAAAAGCTGAAACATGAGGAGGTTGACTATGGGCGCTAAAGCACTGGCGTGGGGCTCAAGAGTAGGCAACAACATGAATCTAAATCATTTGCGGGACGGTGGGGCAGAATGGGGGGGGGGGAGGGGGGAGCGCAACCCATCGTCATGGTGCAGAATAAGCTGGTGGCTCTAGATCATCAAGTGGTAATCACATATGACATATTTTGCTTGTGTGAGCTCCAAGTTCCATTTTAACCATCAATAATACCTCGTTATGGAACTTGTAGTTCATGGCCTAAATCGACCCGACCCAACCATTCACGTTACGTAATGCCAAGTGCTCTGGTTTCCTTTCTATTCTAGAGGCACCTTTAGAGCCAGAATATGCATCCACCTTTCTCTCTCTCTGGCCACCAGAATGAGCATCCACCTTTCTCTCTCCTCCGAAACCTACCATTCTCTCTCTAGAATGCACATTCTTTGTCCACCGTAGCGGAAGGCTCAAGGGCTCGGGCTTTTTGCGCAGGTCGAGGCCCTGCCCTCGGGGCCCTCCATGCACAAAAGGCCATCAGACCAGGCCCTTCCAACCCACCAAGTAGTAATTTCGTAGGGAGTAAAATCTTATGCACTTACAACTATAGAGCATTTGCACCCCCACATATAGGTGATGCAGCAACCATCTAGTGGAGATGGGGAATGAGACCACCATATTTCCAAAACAATGGTATCATTCCCGAATCCCCGCCCTTAGATTTGTGGGTCCACTTCTTTCTTTGGTCTGGCAGTGGTGGTGCAGCATAATACACTCACCCTACAACTACAGTCTACAATTGAGCACAAGACTTAAGTCCATAAATTGCCTCTATCTGCCAAAACTTAAATGGACATCACATTTAGATGAGGCCAAGCCTCAAGGGATAATCACACTACTTCCACATGGCCCATCATAAGTGCCTTTTAAAGTCCCTACACCAACCAAATGGCCTTTGGGTCCCTCCCTACCCAATGCTGCTTAATGGCACGTCATATTTTACATCCCTCCATTGGATCTCAGCCCCGACACATATATACCACGTGGCATGCTTTCATCAGTGCCTGATGGTGAGACGTGGCAGAATCTAAATGGTTATAAGAAGATCCAATGGTGCAGAAATTCAGAGTGTCTGTGCCATTAAGATATGAGCTGCCTTATTTATACGTTCTAGTTCTCTCTCTCTCTCGCTCTCTCTCTCTCTCAGAGCTTTGTCTTCTCCAGCGATTTGTGATCATCTTCCCGAGGAAATCCTTGGCATTCTGTGATCAATTGTTAGTAGGAGTGGGAAGATCGAAGTGGGTTATGGGATCTCTACCTCCAACTCAGCTCACAGAGCTCAGGGTGGTGGCTGAGAAGCCTGAGATAGTAAGGCCTGCAGAGCCCACTCAGGAGGGAGCCTTCTACTTATCCAATATAGATCAAGTTTTGGCTTACTATGTTGAAACTGTGTATTTCTACAAGGCTGATGCAGCCAAGGGAGTGGAAAGGGTGGCGGAGGTGCTGAAGGAAGCGCTGAGCAAGCTGCTTGTGCCGTATTATTTTCTGGCTGGTAGATTGGCTCTGAATGTGCAGCAGATGCGGCTGGAAATTGACTGCAATGCTGCGGGTGCTCTCTTCACGACAGCCATTTCACAACTCTCCATTTGCGACTTGGGTGACGTTTCTCTGCCTAATCCGCTGTTCAGATCCTTCGTACTGCTGCCAAAGGATGCCAAGACTCTCTCTGATGCTCCTTTGTTTACTGCCCAGGTGAAAGATTGTGTCTGTCATTGCAGACTTCTCTTTATTCTGCTCTTGCTGATTGAAGATTCTCATTTGTGCTGTTGATTTCTCGTCCTGCTATTGACTGATATATCTGTGAGAACTTTGCAGGTGACATTGTTTAGTTGCGGGGGATTCTGTCTTGGTCTCTATATGAATCACGCCGTGGTGGATGGCGTCGCAGCTCTCAAGTTTCTGAACAATTGGTGCTCCATCGCTAAAGGAGGGGGCTTAATCCTGCCTCCTTCTCCAGATAGAAACCCTCTTCGTCCTCGCTCACCTCCATCTCCTGTGTTTGAACACCCCGAAGTTGTAAAGCTCAGCGATATGCCTCTCAACTCCTCCTTCACCACCACGGATGCCATTACTGCTGAGTTCACAGGCACATCTGCTCCGAGCAAGCACGTCTTTCAGATTTTTCCCTTCACAGCACAGGACTTGGAGTCTTTGAAGAAGCAGGCAATCAGCGATCCATCCATTTCCAAATGCTCGACCTTCGAAGCCATCGTTGCTCACGTATGGCAGGCGAGGTACAAATCCGTGGAAACAGATCCCGATCAGCCATGCAAGCTCTTCTTTGTCGTAGACTTTCGTAACAAAATTGATCCACCTCTTCCCAGCAACTACGCAGGCAATGCCGTACTTGCTCCGGTTGTCCAGCTGCAACAAGCAGATCTCATCAGCAACTCGCTCTCTTTTTGTGTGAGGAAAATCCAACTGGCTATCGAATCCATCACAGATGAGTACGTAAGGTCAGGAATAGACTGGTGGGAGATTTACAGAGGCATTCCTGCTATTCTGGATGGAGTTATCGCAGCTGCATGGTGGAAGATCCCATTTGAAATGCTTGATTTTGGGTGGGGGAAGCCGATCTATGCAGGACCTGTGGTGAATGATCGCACAGAATTTATTTTGCTGCTATCCAATGGGAAGCACGATGGAGGTTTGAATGTCTATCTTGCTCTTCTTCCAGATGAGATGGCCAAGTTTGAGAAGAACATCAAAGTTCCCTCTCAAGACTGAAGACTCACTGCCCATTTCTATCACATACAATCTTTAGTTAAAGCTCATCACCAATTGTATCGTATAATCGGAGGAGTAAAGTTCCATTGCTGTTGCTATCATGCATTCTACGTTAAACGTCCCTTTCATCATCAAGTCGTTGCTGCTACAGCAGTGAGCTGAGTCTTGAAATATCACATTTTACAGCTTTTGCCGAACTTGGGTAATTGATCCACACAATCCATGTCGCCATTCTACCATCGAAGCTCCCTCTTGCATTATTTACTGCAATGCGTTGTAACTGACATTGGCTAATTTGTCCGATGATGCTGTTGGCATTACAAAATTTTGAGTTTCTTATGGGCGGCTGATTGGAATCTGATCGGTTGTTAGCTGTATTTGCTTTTGCATTTTAACAATTTTGATCAGTTTTTTAATCCATTGTTAGTTACATTTTTCTTTGCATTTTGCCTTGATGGATCAGCCTTTTTAGTCAATTTGGCAACACATTCCGTCATCAAGAATAATTCCTTGAGGATACAAGGCTTTTGTTTGGCAGTCACCCACACAAACCAACTTTTAATATTACAAAACAATTCAAAATTTTTGCCAATTGGCACTAGTGAGCCTTCTCCCTCTATCCCTATCAATGCTTCTCCTTTATCCCATAAGCAAATATAATTAGCAATTCTTAATGAGCCCCATGCAAGGAGATAGCAATGGCTCTCACAAGGAACATTTGAATGGGTATGGATTGCCTTTGGATATTCATAACAAGGCTTAGTTGGGTGCAGAAGTGCTCCCATATTATAAAGTGGATGGCTTGGATTATCTTTGTGTGGAGGCTATGAATATCATGAGGCAAATGATGGAGCTCTACTAATAAGATTTCATTTTGGATGCAAATTTAAGCCTGTAAGGATCTGCCCGGAGAGAGAGAGAGAGAGAGAGAGAGAGAGAGAGAGAGAGAGAGAGAGAGAGAGAGAGAGACTGACTGCCCACATGAGTTTTTGTTCTTGGCTGCTCATCCAGGAACTGGGTGCCTCAGCCAGCCTAAGTTGAAATAGTTCATTGTCACACAGTCATCCTCAAATTAATATTAAAATATTGGTCTCATTTCTACATAAGCACTTGCAAAAATATTCTTTGGTCATGGATCAACTTGTTTGACATACCCCTTGTTCTTAATTATTGAGTCAATATGTTCAAAAGCACCATCTACAAATTCAAATAATTTCAAGCACGTTAAACTTTGCCATTATGCAAGAACTATATTCTATACAATATAAAGTAGAAAATACTTAAAAAAAGACAATCACATACCTGTCACAAAAGTTAGTACTAATTAAATCTATTTGCCACGATGGCAATGGCAAGAAAACATCAATGTGTATTAAGGACTCCATGCTTATGGTTTTGACTAAATCAACTTCAAAACATTAGCTAGGGTCTTTTAACTTCTTGACAATGATGTGTACACTTTATATCAACTCATTGCACATGATAGTGTATACTCTATGATTGTGAACTTTTATCTTGGCACTACCACTTATGACAAGCACAAAATTTACTACTAAACGATCATAAAGTACACTACATGACATGAATGCATAAAGAGCATCTCCCTTCTATCAAACTAAACAAAAAATGATCATTATCCATACATATTATCATTTGACACTTTGTAGATCATGTTTTTTCACTCTTCTCTTGGTTGTGCTAACTTTTATCGAGGTCCCTAATCCTTTAGACGAATTGACACTTTCTAGCTCATGCTTTTTCATTCTTCTCTTGCATTTTATCATTCAACCATTTATCCATATCCTTAGGGCTTGAATCAAATAATATCAACATGGATACTTTTTCTCATAAAGATACTGTGATTTTTTTTTTTGGGCATCCACATCTCAGGGGCTTTACCCTTGTACATGCTCTTTGTCAACAACATGCAATTATCATTGTTACCATAACAATAACAAAAGATAACAAAAAATGTGCAAACTTTAACTTTCTACTCGTTATTTTTTATGAATGCCGGTCTATATCACTCAACTAGGGTCTTAGTCTTGGTGTAAATAGGGGTCCTAGTCTTCATATCAATGATCACTAACCCTTTAGTCTTGGTGTCATTTATTATTTGCAATTTTATATATTATCATTGCAAATAAAGCTCTCATTTGCCCTCGTATGAGGGTAGACTTGCCCAAGGGTGGGAATTTGCAAATTTACTTAATATCATTGCAAATAAAGCTCTCGTTTGGCATGACCAAGGGTGGGAAACTTTGTTCTTGCCTTCTAGAAAAGGCCCTCCCTTCCCCTTTGTCCTTCCACTCCACTCAAGATTAGGTTTATCCCACTTGCTTATAAGAGCTCTTCATGTACCAATAGCTTTCATAATTCCTCCAAAACAAAAAAATGCATATAATCACTTTAAGTGGCTCTAAAGAGCTTCTCTTGACATCTTTCTTACTTATGTTAGCACAACCATTATAAGCAATTAAATTGGAGCCCAACACAACTTCTAACTAAACACTTGTGAGAGAGCTTTGGTATTGGCCCAACACAAATTTGCCAAATCTCTCTCTCTCTCTCTCTCTCTCTCTCTCTCTCTCTCTCTCTCTCTCTCTCTCTCTCTCTCTCTCTCTCTCTCTCTCTCTCTCTCTCTCTCTCTCTCTCTCTCTCTCCAACAAACACACACACACACACACACACACACACACACACATTTGATCACTAAAAATGACAACTATTCTTCAATGTCAAACCATTCTTATTCATATATTATAGAGTTGAATGTTGCTTATTCATGCTTGCTTTTGGATAATTTTGATGCAATTTGTACCTTCCCATCGTACAAGGTAGTCATTGTGCACAAGCATTTGTAGCCTTCTTGCTTGTTAAGTTGAGCATGGGTTGTGGGAAGCTCCTCATTGGATTGAAATGCACAATCTATGTTACACAACTATTGTTGCTTGAAGCAAGCTATTCAAGATGCATTCTTAAAGAGGCTTGTGCCAAAACTTGCCACATAGTGATCATGGGAATTTTCAGGCCCTCATAGAAATGATCATGAGAGGCTATATCATTTCTGCTATGATATCCTGATTTGATCCTAGGTAAGCTAGTTTTAACAAGAGATAGATCGTTACTATAGTAACTCTACAAAATCTATATGTTTCATCTTTTAAGCACGCATCTCACTACATGTCCTATTATATTTGTGGATGTTTTGCAATAGTCTCAATGATTAAGATAGATCTTTGTGGGATATTCTAACAAGGATGTGGCCCTCCCATAATCAGTGGATGCCTTATCTAGTAATCTCCAAGTCAAAGTCTCAGATAAGTTTATATGACTTTTTGTTGATATGTTTCTCCCACCATAATTGTTTATGGATCTAAGCATATACCATAAAGACACTTGCCTCTTTTAGATTGAGCTCTAATCTAGATCTCAACTAGGATATATGTGTGGATAAATCTTTAATACTCTAACATTACTTGTAAGCATATCTCAGTTTACCCCTCATTTCTTAGATTTCTTGATAGAGTCTCTTAGATTCTAATAATGTGGATACATCTTTGGTTTGCTTCTTAGATAATTTAATGTTTCCTAATCTTCAATACACTCGTAAAACTATTGGCATAATTGTCCTTTGTGGAAACTTTCACTGATATTTTTTTGTAACAACTTAGAGTTTTTCATGTGGTGCATGACATGTTCCAGTAGAGTATGTGTTACTAGTGTATTTAAAAGTTCCAATAATATTTGTAACCCACTCTTTCTATCTCAAAGATATTTCAAGTTTCCATGCCAAGAATCCAAGGTTTTAGGTAGGTAAATCAAGAGGTATACTTCTATAAATCGGGTTTGTAAGAGTCTAGGGCATACTACTCTCCTGCCATGTACTAAGTCCTCTTATGGCCTGAGTTCTAAGTGGTTCTTGTACTTGGAATATGTTTTGTCTTTTAAATATTGGCACTGTAGATTCTCTAAAGCTCAAGCCCTCAGTATAAGCCAAGATTTAGGCTCCTAAGAAACTCAAGATCTGGATCAACATCCCAACTCAAAAAGCCAAGATTTTTGGATTCTAAAGCTCTCATGATAATGAGTCAAGAGTGTTGGATTTTGATGCACAGTTCACCAACTATTATACATACATTTATTGTTACAAGGCGGTTGTAATTATAGCAAATAGCATTTAATGCTACAAGATATTTTAAATAGACAAATATTTAGCAAGTAGATATTTATAAAATCAATCTGAGAATGCACTTAGGATTAAGTTGATCATAATCAATCCTCTCATAAGAAGAATTTATGTTGCCAGTGTTACTACAGTCAACAAACACGCTGAAGTTATCACTTCAAGCAAACAACCCATTTGGTCATATAGTCCATTGCTACGATAATATATCTAGCTTGAGTACCTTGTGTCGTAGGATAAATAGGACCAACATAATCAAGTCCCCATTTTTTAAAAGGTACTTGTGCTAAAACTAGATGTAAATGCTCATACTTTTGTTTCATAGGACGACGCGCACATTGAAAAACATCACGGGACTGGATATACTTTTCAGTATCTTTATGAAGTGTAGGCCACCAACATCGTAATGGCAAATATTTTCGAACAATGATATTAAATGAAAAATGTCCTCCTCCCAACAAACTTAATGGTTACCTCCTTGTACGATGCACGTGGTCTTTGACATGTGGAAAAATTGGATTGGTCCATGTTGACAATGGGGAATATTATTCGACATGTGGGCAAATTGCACATCGACATGTGGCTGACCACACACATGAGCTGACAGGTCAATGATGACTAGCATGTGAAAACATAATTAGATCGGGTACTTCATGTGGTAAAACACATCTAAGAATATCATAAGCTCCACATCGATACTAGCAATCAATTGATAAGGTTGTGCTTTTGTTGAAATTTGGACAAGGATTCGTTAGGTTGGCCCATCATCAAATATTCAACAATGTCTGCTGCCCACTCAAGTATCGCTTCAACATAAAATAATGCAGCATCTGGTAGTTCATCATCAACTTTGGTATTAATTGGTGATGTTTGTATTCTAGAAACATGATTGGCAAGATAATGTTGTTTGCCCTTCTCAACCAAAACTCAAAAATCAAATTCATATAGTAAAAGTAACCATCTTGCAATGCGTCTCATATTGTATGTTTTATTCACTAGAAAAAGTAAAGGCTGATGATCAGTATAAAACGCAAACTGTGTCACCATCCAGTAATGTCGAAACTTTTTTACTAAAAAAACCATAGCCAACGCTTCTCGTTCTATGGTAGAATAGTTCATTTCAACATCATTAAGTTTTCGGCTAGCAAATCTGATCAAGAAGTCTTTCTTATATTCCCTCAATTGTGTCAACACATATCCAATAGCATATTTTGATGCATCAATATGCACATGGAATTCAATTGTCCAATTAGGAGCTCATACTATCGGTGCAGAAGCTAAGGCTTTCTTCAAATTTTCAAATGCTATACAAATTAGTACAATAGTCAATTTGTATATAGGTCATGCCAGATTTGCAAAGAATAAGATAAATATTCGATAACAATTTGCATGACCCATAAAGATGTAAACTCCTCTGATTGTTCATGGTGGAGGTAATTTCACAATAATCTCGATTTTTTGAATAATTTGTAGCAATTCCATGTCTTGATAGTACATGTCCAAGAACAACCCCATCAGTAACCCAAATCTGGCATTTTTCTAGATTTCTAGAAAGTCTGATACTTGTTGGATTATTCTCCTACTAATCGACTAATCGACATTTTAATCTTTGCCAACTTTCATCCAGACCTGCAGATTTCTTCATGTTTCCACAAAATGCATAACTACTCGGAAATAATTTATAGTGTCGGCATTTTCGGGATTTTTGCCTTTCGGGATTTTCTCTCACTTCGGCTTTTTCGCAAAATTTCAGATGCCTCATTGTATATGTTCCATGTGACCTCTTTGACAAGCTAATGTAAAGGCGTGATTTCGGTGCTACATTTACATTGCCTTTGGAAGCCAAGGAGTTGATTGTTTCTTTTTGCTTTCTAAATATAGCCTAGAGAAAGTGGAGAATCACCCTCTACTTCATCCTCGAGAAAAGTGAAGCCCAAGAAGGATAAAAGCAAGATCCAATTCTTTTATTATGGCAAGAAAGGCCATTATGCATTTGAATGCTTCAAGAAAAAGAATGCAAAATCAATCCAAGCCAATGTTGTTGAATAAGAGGCCAAGGAGAATGAAGAATCTTCAATGATGTTTTCATTCTCATTGTTAAGTTTAAGAGGTGAAGATCCATGGTGAATAGATAATGGGACCACTACCCACATGACTAGCCATCAAGAGTATTTTTGCTCTTTCAAGTTGCCAAATGGGTTTTTGTGCTCTCTCTATAATGAGTTCATAATAAGCTTGTTCCGAGATTGTAACAAGTTTTTTTATAAGATTTTACAAAATCTAAGAATAGAAGGCTTTTATGTTGATGCAACATGTAGTCTATTATGATCTATTACATGGATCATATGAAACTACATCTCAAACAATTAGGGCTTATTATGAATCAACATAAAAAGTAAAAGGTTGCAAATTAGAAAGCTTAGATCCCATTATAAACAAGCTATATACACCTGAAATGCAAAGCTTTAGAGTGGTCAAGATTTTCTAAGGCAAGGAAATCTTGACTATCATCTTGAAACTCCTTGGCTCTATGCAATGGGTCATGGTTAGCAAAGCAGAAGTGACCTAGCTTCTTAATTGAGCCTCATCTTGAAGAATACAACACCATGAGTGAAATATTTGAGCAACAAGAGTGAAGCCTTCAAACCTAGAAGTTAGCCTCAAAGTTCTCAAAATTTGGGCCAAGGCTTGAGGTTTCGACTTCCTAAAAAACCAAGAAACCATATGGCATTGACCTAGTCTCTTAAAATAACTTGTGGTTTTCTCAAGTCAAAATTCTTCACTTGATCTCTTGAAGCCTCCTAAAGAGACTATGAGCAAGCTATTGTAGCCAAAATATTGGTCTGCTATCTTGATGTATATTTAAGAGGCTTCAAATAGACTTTTAGAAGCCAAGAGCTTAATTGACACCTTAAGGCCTCTTGAAATGCTATAAAGAAGACTCCCAACTCCATGAACCTTGGGGCCAAATTTTGAAATGCTTGAAAGAATATGAGACCAAGCTTTAAACACCCAATATCTTGATACCTCTTAAAAATCAATGGAAGAAGCCCCTAACAACCAGTGTCTTGATTCCAAATTTTGGAAATCTTGAAGGACCATGACACAAGCTCATTACAGCCAACATCTTGATCAAAATTGTAAAATGTCCTAAAAAGGCTTCTAGAAGTGTTGGCTGATTCTGACGAATCCCCAAGATACTCGGATAGAGCAACTCAAGAGCACCTCTCACCTTAGACCGAGGAGGTCTATGAGAAGATGAGACTAATGAAGACTGAGAGCCGAGAAATACTAGCTAGGAAAGACATGCAAGGACTGTGTAAGCCTCATGGTGAATCCCAGAAGATGGAATGACCATGTAGGAACTAGTATTTCTAGGCAAATCTAATAAATGCAAGTAGACCATTCTTAAAAAAAGTAGAGTGAGCCACCTTTTGAAGATGACCTCTAGTGGAGAGCATTATTCCACTTGTAATTTGTGAAATGTGGAAATTCCACTAGGATGCCACCTAAGGAGCTCTCTTGCTTATTTAAGAGACTCCCTCTTTGTGAAGAGGAGCTTTTTGTGTATTGTATCAACTCCATGATGAATTGAGAAGAGCCTCCATGAGTTAAATGCATCCATTGAGCTCCTTGATCATGATGGTTTTCTTGAATGATGCCCCTATGATCATGCCCTTCCATTCATATTGTGTGTGGTTGTGGATCTAGAGTGGATTAGTTTTCTTGCTTTCCTAGTTGTGGTTTAGATTTCATGTTTTCTTGTGGATTAATGTAGGAGCCAACATTCAAGTAAACTAAATAGGCTAGAAATGTGGCATAAATCTTGCATATTCTCTAGCATTCTAGTTCTTGATGTTATTGGGATGTCCAAGAATCAAAAGATTGGTTGGTTTCTTGATTCTTGGACTTCTAACATGCTGTAGATTAGTTCTTGTTTCTTGTTTTGTCAATTTATGCAAGTAAAGTAGTGTAGGATCTGATTTTAGTTCATTTTGTAGGAATCCACCGTTGTTCAACTGAGCAGTAACGTAGATCATTTGTTGAACGCATTGGCTTGCATTTTGGTTGATTATGCATGTGCATTCAGTTCAAGAGTGACCCATCCGGATGTGCTCTGACAGGCAGGACAATACTACAATGATTATTTGCCCCTTCTGCCTAATCTGGGCCTTAAAACAAGAAAGGTAATCTCAAGAAGTGCTCACACTCTCTGTTGATAGACAAAAGAAGAAAGAAACAAAGAAGAATTAATTAATAGGTTCTATAGGCTCTGAAGATGTCAACAAGAAGCTAGTTACTAGACATTGCTTGAGCCTATTAAAACTTTTTGAAGAGGCCGTGAATAGGCTATCACAACTAATATCTTAAGTTGCCCTTTAAAGAATCTTGTGATCTTTGGAAAACCCTTGAACAAATCTTGTAGCAGCCAATATCTTGGCTTGAGCTCTTGAAAGATATTGAAAAACAATGAGCAAGCTTTTAGAGGCTAACTTCTTAAGCTAGACCATGTTAGAAATCTTGAAGGCTATGGAAGTTTGAATATTGGCTTCTTGAGCATAGATCTCCAGACAAATCTTGAGAGTTTTACTGGAATATAGAGAGGCTTAAGAACAATCTCTTGGCCAGTCATTTTGAGAGATTTTGAGAGGTTAAAGCCCAATCTCTTGGCATATTTTCTTGAGTGTCTAAGAGGGCCTTAGAGATATTGAAGCCAACATCTTGGCTCATTCCCTTGAGTTTTTTAAGATTGAAGATCAACCTCTTTGTCGGAAATCAAGAGTATGAGCTGATATTGGATTAGTAGAGAACTAATAGAAACAGAACTCCGATATCAGATCATGATGACTGACAGCAAAAGCTTGAGCGAAAATGGTTTAGGATCGAAAGCACGTCAATTAGCAGCAAAAAATAATCAAGATGAATAATTCACACAAATGCTCAATAGAACGATACAATAGTGAGACAAAAATTGCACTCTGATTAATATCAACAAATGAGTACAATTGCTTGAAGTGATAACTTCAGCGTGTTCGTTAAGTGTAGTAACACTGGCAACAAGAATTCTTTTTATGAGAGGATTGATTCATGATCAACTTAATCTTGGGTGCATTCTCAGTTGATTTTATAAATATCTACTTGCTAAATATCTACCTGTTTAAAATATATTTTAGCATTAAATGTTATCTGCTATTTATTACAACCGCCTTGTAACAATAAATGTATGTACAACAGTTGGTGAGCCTCAGAAACAATGGCTGGTTCCTGCACAAAGTAGCAGGCTGGATCATCCATAAATCGGGATGGAGGTTGTCTAGATCGGTTCGATCTTCTTGGTTCAAACTCATTGTCGGAGTCGGTGTCAAGCTTGTGGTCAGTTCTGAGTTCAAAGTTGTTGACTCTGGGATTGGAAGTTGATGGAGCTTTCCCCTTGTGGTTGATAAATTTGTCTTCCACAAAAATGGCATCTTTGCTCGTGAAAGTTTTCTAAGTGTCCAAATTGTAGAGCTTGTATGCCTTGTGGTCTTGGGAATAGTCGATGAAGATCGACTTTCTGCTAGTGTCGTCCAACTTCTTTCTTAGATCTTCAGAGATCTTAGAGTAAGCAATGCATCCAAACATTCAAATATGCTTGAGTGATAGTTTTAATCCTATCCATACCTCATGAGGTCTTTGGTCGTTCAGGGCTTTTGTAATGGATCGATTTTGTAGATAGGCTGCTGTAGTAACAACTTCGGCCCAAAAGTTCTTTGGAAGAGAGGCATGGGCCAGCATACTCTTGGCACTTTCAATGAGTGTCCGATTCTTCCTCTCAACTACGCCATTGGACTGAGGTGAGTAGCTGGTTGTATATTGTTGATGTATTTTGTTGGCCTTGCAGAACTCCTTGAATTCTGTGGAGATAAATTCTCCCCCTCCATCAGTGCGTAGAACTTGAAGAACTTGAATGCTTCTGATTTGTTCTTCAAAAAATAAGTAGTAGTCCTTGGAGAGAAGTCATCGATGAAGATTAGGAAATAGAGAGCTCCCCCCTGTCAAAGTAGTCTGCATTGGGCCCCAAATGTCGCCATGTACAAGATCAAGCAAACCTTTGGAAGTATGAATTGAATCAGAAATAGAAGGACTTCTAGCATGCTTGTTGATAATATAGCTTTCACATGGAGAAATTGGTTTGCTAACAGAAGGAAGACCTTGCACTAGATTTTGATCGACATTTGCTGAATACTATTGAAGTTAATATGGCCTAATCTGAAATGCCAAAGCATATCAGTTAATTCAGAAGTGGATGTATGAAGAGCTTGATTATTAGAAGAATAGTAGTGACTGAGTTTGTATAGATAGCCACTTCTTCTCCCAAAAGCTAGAACTTTTCAAGACTTGTCAAAATTGTGCAGCCGTCTATATCAAACTCGACCCTTTGACCTGAATCAGTAATTCTGCTAGATGAGAGCAGATTTTTGGTCAGATTTGAGACATGAAAAACATTTGACAACAACTTGACTTCACCTTTCTGAAATTTATTTGGCCCTGACTGTTCCTTCACCCTCGATAGAATGAGATGAGTTGTCTCCAAGTTGCACAACTTGAGAGTGGGTGAATGACTTGTAATCCTTGAACCAATCTTGATGGTGAGTCATATGTTGAGTTCCTCCAGAGTCCAAATACCAGGAGTCGATATCGTGCTGCTCTCCAACCTTGGTCATGAAGGCTACTTCATCTTTCTCTTGTTGCTGGGTCGAGTGAATGGTTGTAGCACTATGTGCTTGTTGTTAGAACTGCTTCTTCTTATTGTTGTATTTTAGAGTTCTACAGTCCTTCATTTCATGACCAGTCCTCTTACAGTATTTGTAGAGTAAATTCTGCACTGGTTGGAATGATGAAGATCCTGAAGTTGATTGTATGTTTGATATAGGCTATTGCATTATGCTCTTCTTTTTAGAATAATCTGACTGTGTAGATCTTTTCGATCTGAAATTTTGATTTCATTTTGAGTATAGAGCTTGAGGATTCGATCCTGAGCCAGAGGAGGATGCAGTTCTTCTGATCTTCTCTTGTAGAAGCATCGAAATTACTCTTAATAGAGTGAGATGCTCCTGGGTCGAAATTGCCATGACCCAATTTTCATAGGCATAAGGTAGACTTGATAATAGAGTCATAACAACATCAAGATCTTCTATAATTGAGCCAGTTGCAGTCATCTGCTCCATAAGATTTTTGAAAGTGTTGAGATGACTCAAAACACTATTTGCATCAAACATTCTCAGGGTGAAGAATTTCTTCCCCAAGTGAAGCTTATGTCCCAGATATCGTAAAGGATTGCTAGGATGTCCCAAGCATCCTTGGCAGTCTGAGCAACACGTATATGGCTGATTTAGGTATCCTTGATGTTGAGAGTGATCATGGAAAATGCTTTGCCATCTCTCAGTCTCCATTTGGTGATGATGGTTGTATCACCTTTTGGTTTGAGTTTTGTGCCATCAACTATGTCTCACAATTCTTTAATTTGGCTAGTAGCATGACCTTTATCTTGAACTTCTAGAGATGGTAGTTATCTCCGTCAAGTTTGTCAATCAGAGATGAACTAGAAGACGGATCCATTCGGGTGTGTTGAGCGATATCGTTGGTAGGCACTTGCTAAACGATGTCTTGATAGAAACAAAACCTATAATCTGCAAAAGAAATGCAGATTATTGAACTGCCTGTTCTGATACCATGTCAAAAATCAAGAGTATGAGCTGATATTGGATTAGTAGAGAACTGATAAAAACATAACTATGATATCAGATCATGATGACTGGCAGTGAAAGCTTGAGCAAGGGCTTAGAATCGGAAGCACATCAGTTAGCAGCAAAAGCAAGAGCAATTCGTGTTGACGATGCAAAACTACTACGAAGATTGTATATGAGATCATTATTGTTCGATTTGGTTGTCCAATTGAGATTGTCAGTGATCGAGGAACTCATTTTGTCAATGAAACAATCAAGTGTTTAGAGGAATTTTGTGTTATTAATCTATTTAATACTCCGTATTATTTGAGGGGTAACGGACAAGCATAATCTTCAAACAAGATTCTTTGTAGTATTATGACTAAGACAGTGGCCTGAAAAACCTTGATCTTCATATTTAACATATCGTTAAATCTGAGATGTTGCTCCTTTGATAGAGCCTTTGTGAAGTAATCTACTATCTAGTAGTTTGTTCTGCAGAAAACCAATGCTATTTCCTTGCTATGCACTTTCTCTGTAAGGTAGTGATACATGATTTTGATATGTTTGCTTCGAGAGTGAAATCTCGGATTGAGAGATGACGCTATTGTGCTTTGATTGTCACAATAGATTGTTGTAGGAAGTGGTTGTGCAAGGTTTATGTCTGCAAGCAGTTGCCTTAGCTAGATCGCATGGTTGCATTTGTGGCAACTATGTATTCGAATTCCATTGATGATAATGCAAGAGAGGTCTGCTTCTGGCTGTTCCATGAGATTGGAACTTGGTTGTATAAAAATACAAATCCAGAATTTGATTTTCTGGTGTCGACATCTCCTGCCCAATCCGCATCTATGTAGGCTTCAAGGATGTTGGCAGTTTGGCTACCTCTGTAGCAGATGTTGAGAGTTTTCGTTGCTTGGATGTACTTCATGACCTTTGTTAGTGCTTTCCAATGAGTTAAGCTTGGATTTGACAAGAACTGGCTAAGTGTACTGATCAAATATGCAAGATCTGGTCACGTGCAGATCATTGCGTACATCAGTGAGCCGATGATGGATTGAAATGAGTAGCGCTTCATTTCCTCCTAGACTGTTCCTTTGATAACTTTAGTCCAGGGTTGAGTGGAAAGTGACTTGGTTTGTAATTGGCCATACCATACTTTTTCAGCACGTTGTTGAGATATCGTTGCTGCATGATAAAAATCAGTCTGCTGGATCGGTCTCGATGGATTTGAATTCCGAGACAATAATGGATTAGACCCAGTCATCTTGTATTCTTGGGCCAGCATGCCTTTTGTATCCTTCATTAGATTCAGATTGTTACTGAATAAGAGTGTATCATCTACATAGAGAGTGATGATGATGAAGTAATCTGATACAGACTTGAAGTAGACATTCGAGTCGGCCGAGTTTGGAATAAAACCATTCTTTATCAGAAATACGTTGATATTCCAAAACCAGGCTCTAGGTGACTGTTTCAGCCCGTAGAGCACCTTGTGGATTTTGCATACAAGGTGTTGTTGCTTGTTGTTGAGTTCGTATTCCTCTGGCTACGTCATATAGATTTCCTCTTCAATGGTTTCGTTGAGGAAAGCGGTTGGACATCCATCTGGTGGACTTCAAGATCTGCTACGGCTGCAAAGGAGAGAAGTAGGTGGATTGAAGCATGTTTGACAACTGGACTGAAGGTTTCTGTATAGTCCATATCTAGAATCTGGTTGTAGCCTTTGGCGACTAGCCTGGCTTTGTAGCGATTGAGCTTTCCTTCAGCATTTTCCTTCAACATCATACTTTGCCTTGGATATCCATTTGCATAGAATCGAATACGCAACAATTAGCAACAGAAATATTCAAGAAGAATGATTCATACAGAATTGCGCAAATGAACAATACAGTAGTGAGACAAAAATTGCACTCTAATTAATATCAACAGTGAGTACAATGGCTTGAAGTAATAACTTCAGCTTGTTGAGCGTGATAACAATGGCTACAGATAACTCTGATAATGATAAAACCTAACACTTTTATTTTTATTTTTATTTTTTCTTACATAGCTTGATTCAGCTTGTATATGAACAATCCAGAACTAAAGGTGGTTTGAAACTTGAAATCATTATTTATATGTATAAGTAGTATAGAAAAAGATCAAAAGTTACTAATTCCAATTTTCATGATTGGAGTAAGTTTGAATCTGGAATGTCTGTATTGGATCAACCTAATAGTGGATATGTTCTTCATCTCATAGATTTTATGGATATGTTATTTACTCATAAGGAATAGAATTATTTGGTAGCTGAGTTACAAGATTCTCAATGAGGCACATGAGTAACATATGCGGACTTTGGAGGAATCTATCGGTTATAGATATGTTGAATTATAGTGAGATTATTCTCATATGTCCACAACTAATATTGTATGAATCTACTATGTACTCTTGGTTAGTGGGTTTATTTGGTACACTTAAACTGGTTGTTGAACATAGACATATTGACAAGTATTGTTTTGAACAATCACTTGCAAGTTAATAGGTCTTTTTATGGAAGATTTATTTGTTAACTTAGAAATGAATCTAAATGTGGTGTTGTCTAGTACAATTGAGATCTACACCTAGACATTCGAGATTTCGAATCATTGAAAATTAACTTGAGTAGCTTGGTTATTCATGGATAAAGTTAATTAGTTAAATGAGTAATGTGATCGGCCATGTGGCATTAGTGTGTTTATCCCTTGAGGCTTGGCCTCATCTAAATGATGTCCATTTAAGGTTTGGAGATAATGGCAATTTATGGACTCTTGTGCTCACTTGTAGACTGGAGTTGTAGAGTGAGTGTATTCTGCACCACCACTGCCAAATCAAAGTAGTGGTGGTGGCCCACAAATATAAGAGTGGGGATTCCTGAATGATATCATTTTTTTGGAAACATGATGGTATCATTCCCCATCTCCACTAGATGGTTGTTGCACCACATATATGATTGCAATGGTGGTGCAAAATACACTGCTCTATAGTTTTAAGTGCATAAGATTTTACTCCCTGAGACTTTACTATTGCGTGGGGTGGAGGGCATGGTTTGATGGCCTTTCGTGCAGGGAGGGCCCCGAGGGCAGGGCCTCGACCTGCACAGAAGACCCGATCCCTTGAGCCTTCCGCTACGTAATGCTCAGGTGTGTGGGTGGAGAGGGAATGTGCATTCTAGAGACAGAATGGTAGATTTCAGAGGAGAGAGAAAGGTGGAATTACATTTTGGAGACAGAATAGCAAATTTCGGAGGAGAGAGAAAGGTGGATGCATATTTTGGCTCTAAAGGTGCCTCTAGAATAGAAAGGAAACCAGAGCACTTGACATTATATAATGTGAATGGTTGGGTCGAGACAATTTAGGCCATGAACTGGACGTTCATAACAAGGTACTATTGATAGTTAAAATAGAACTTGGAGCTCACACAAGCAAAATATCTCATATGTGATTATCACTTGATGATCTGGAGCCACCAGCTTATTCTGCACCATGACAATGTGTTGCGCCTCCCCCCCCCCCAATTCCGCCCCTCCGTCCTGCACATGATTTAGATCCCTCTTGAGCCCCACACTAGTGCTTCAGTGCCCACAGTCAATTTCCTCATGTTTCAGCTTTTCAACCCATTTTTTAACGTTCCAAACCCCAGTGTCCTTCACATCTCACCCTTCAAAGCTTGCCCTCTTCAGCGTACCAAGGTACTTAAAAAAAAATTGCTAGTCCTTTTTCAAAGAAAGGACCAATCTAAAGGGGATCAATGTTGTGTCTAGCTGCAAACCAAAAAGTACACCAAAGTGCCATTTTTGCAATTTTTACACCATTCAAGGAGAGCTTGAGGCTAAAAAAAAACTTGGCCTCTAGGGTGCAGTATTCCTAAGTTGCAAAGCACACTTGGTTGCTATACTAGTATACAAAGCCTCTTATAATATTGTATGATACATCCAATTTAAGCATTCAGACATTGATATGAAAAACTGTGATGTTTTTTCTTACAATGTTTTTATTATTATTCCCTCACATCAACAAAATTAGTGGGCCACATGAACACTAATTTAGATCTTGTAACATGTGCATAAAGAATGATTGGCAATGTCTCCCAAGGCTAGTTTAAAAGCTTCTGTTACACTAGTCTCATTTATCATGAAGTGACAAGATTGTAATACAAATTTGATGCAACAATATTTACTAACAACAAAATTTGCATCTCCAAAGTTACGCCACAACTACTTTGTATATCTTAGTTTGAAAAAGGTGTGCACTCCCAAAAGGTCATGCTTTGACACTGATCCACATAAGGAATCAGGTTGCTTTGCATACATAAATCTACAAAACTAACAACATGCAATTATGCCAATACACGGAAGGGGGACACCTCTTATCAACAATAGCAAAATATTAAAAAAAGATGATTGCAATCAAATTGGAGTTAAAAGAAAATAATGACCATAAGGCACCAAAAAATAAGAGTAAATAGCATTCTCCATCACGCAAAAGGATATAATCTATATTGATCAAAAGGACAATTCTATTTCAAGGGTAATAAATAAGTGGCAATAGGATGTACAAAAAATGTAGGCTTAGATAAAGAGGTAAAGTTGAGGCATTTCATTTAGCCTTCCAAGTAGAACTAGCATCGTTGAGGTTCCATCCTTTAGTCATTTTACAAGTTCTTACATCAGTGTCAATTTTTTTTTTTTTGTCTGATTTTCTTCTCTGAACGTAGCCACTTCATATTGCTTGTCCCTCCAATATCCCCACTTGGCATTTGTTGTATAGTTCGTCTTGGCTTTTGTCTTTTTTTTTTAAGGTGAAAAGATTGGCCTCATGTAGACAAGGCTTGAACCAAGATCGTTATCTTGGACTCAAAACTTTTTTGTTTGTTCATTGAACAATCAACACCATGTTGTTAGCTTGGACTTTTTGAAGTTCCAATTTCAATCCATTTTATAGAAACGAAAAATGTGGCATCAAGGATGCATCATTGGAAAACAATTCTTGAATGTTGCTATCACATCTGTCGCATCCAACCAAAAGGACACCTCTGGAGCCAAACCACCCAACCAACAGGAAACGGAAAGTCCTTTACCCCTGAGCCATGGTGACTTAGTGCAAGAGAGGAGAGGATCCTGACTTTTGAAAACTGAAAAATGAATGAGGAGAGGATCCTGACTTTTGAAAACTAAAAAATGAATGAGGAGATGGGCAAGTTCCTACCAAGTTCCCCAAAATCCAAGGAATATTTCCTCTAGGATCTCCCAAGGCCATGCAAAAGCAACTTTATCTCCTATTCTTGCACAAGAAGCTGTCAATCACCATGCACTAGCTCCATAGGTCCAATTAGAGCATCTAGGCCCTCACAAGGTTATTAATAACATTACTGGCCCTTTTTGGAATGACATGGCATAACTAATAATCTCGTACACTGGAGTACAAGATATTCATGTCACGGACTATTTTGAATCCTTCACACAAGACATGGAGGTAACAGTTGCTCTCATTTTTATTGATTGATGCAACATATCAAAAAATGTCGTTTCCTTTTTTAGCTAAAGATTATCTTGGTTGGTGTATGTGTCATGACTGGTGTCATTGGTATAAGTATTTGGCATTAGTACAAGTACCAATTTCTCTTAAGATGTCATTTGAGACATTCATTTTAATATAATGTAGAGCCATCCTAGATCTCTTTTTGTACTTTGAAATTTCTTGAGGAATTTGTGGTTCTTCTTCAATACCAAGTACAATATCCATCACATCTTGTAGAATTAAGACAGATTCCATCCTAACCTTCCAAATTGAGTAATTGGAGGTTGACAATCTTTCACTTGCTTCTAATAGAAAGACACCCATTTAAGTCATAAAGAATGATGGAAATCAAAAAAGATGGATGAAAAAATTGCTTATCTTCTCACTATAGGAACCAATCAAGGGTAAAAAACCAAATCCTATGTAAGACTAAGCAAAAAAAACTGTGAGATAGATTTCACTAGTTTGACAATCTCTCTAAAACAAGATTTGAATCATAAAAAAAGATGAAGTATGGCAAAAGTTATGGTTCTCTGAATTTCACACGTGTGAAATACTCCAAAAATGTCAAATTGACTCAAATACTATCTATTTGTATGAAACAATTTGCCTAGAACCTATAAATTTTGTCCAAATCACATATAGATGAGATTGGTCAACTTCTGGATGATTTTTGTGATCATTCAAGCAATAAATGACATGTACTCACGATTTGCCACAGGT
The DNA here is from genome assembly GCA_029204225.1 of Diphasiastrum complanatum. NCBI lineage: Eukaryota > Viridiplantae > Streptophyta > Lycopodiopsida > Lycopodiales > Lycopodiaceae > Diphasiastrum > Diphasiastrum complanatum. Next base: position 35,551,138 of record CM055103.1, on the reverse strand, counting down.
CTAGGCGCCCTACCTATGACTATTCAAAAGCTTATAACTTTTGATTGGCTTATCCAACTGTCATGATTCAAATTGCATCAGATTTTACACATTTCTAGCTTTCTAGTGGGCCAAATTGCATGAAATCTGGATCTAAGGTGCGAGAGAACCACCAAACTGAAAATGGGCAGATTTCACACGTGCTTGCACCTGAAATTCCGTACAGTACCTGATCTGGACCATTCAAAGTGGTTTGAAGATCTAAATCACCAGAAAACTGCAAACTAGCTAGAATGTAGAATCTAGACAATTCCTAGCTTGAAATCTGATCAAATTTGCAAACTTTCTGATCAGATTTGCTTGTAAATCTTGGGTAGGCTCTGATACCATGTTGAATTCACATGTGTGGGATGCCCTACACATGTACTTTTGATCTCCTAAGCCCAATAATACCATAAAGATCTAGCATTGATTGACAATAGGAAAGCTGATCATACAAGAAATATTATTGTGTTCAAGCAAGATTTGTTAACAAAACATAAAACTAAGTACAATAAATGCCTCAACTAGGCTAGAGAGAGAATATGCATGTACAAAACTTGAGTAGAGAGAGAGGGCACAAAGAGCTTAGTCTCCAAATTTGCATTATACACAAATTTCATCATCTTCTCAATGAGAGTACATCACATACATATAGATCCATGGACTCTCCTCCTACTTTGAGTTGAATTGGAGTTATAAATCCACCTCTCAAGCTATCTAGACTTATTCAAGCCACCTCAATATGTCTAATTGTGCCACCTAGTATTTTCATGCATTAAATGTGGTATGCAAAGTACAAATGGAAATTCCTATGGTAGCTCAAGTTTCTACTTCTACCTACCTTGAATATTTTATTCTAAGATGGGTCTTTACTAAGCCAAAAGATCTCAATTCATCTTTGGCATTTTTAAGACCCCTACTTACAACATTAGATAGATTTTTCCAATATTTCAACACAGACATCCATCTGATGAACTTCGAGATCTGTTGCAGCTGCAAAGGAGAGAAGTAGGCGGAGTGTTTGACAACTGGGCTGAAGGTTTTTGAATAATCCAGATCTGGAATCTGGGAAAAGCCTTTGGCGGCTAGTCTGGCCTTGTAACGATTTAGCCTTCCTTCAGCGTCGTACTTCGTCTTAAATATCCATTTGCATGGAATTGGTTTTTGGTCCTTTGGCAGCTCAATGAGTGTCCATGTTTGATTCTCCAACAGAGAATCGAATTCGGTGTCCATTGCTGCTTTCCATTGGTCAACATCAGGAGTAGACATCGCCTCAGCAACTGCGTTTGGTTCCTACACAAAGTAACAGGCCAGATCGTCCATAAATCTGGATGGAGGCTATCTGGACCTGTTCGACCTTTTGGATTGAACTTCGGTCCTCTAATGTGGGTTGACTCGTTGAGGTTCTGACTCATCTTCTGAGTCAGCATCGAGATTATGCAATTGAATCTCTAGATCAAAATTGACTGGTTGCTTGATCTGTGAGTCAGAATTATCAGCAGCTTCCCTTTGTGGTCAAGGAACTGGTTCCACAAAAATGACATGTCTACTGGTGAATGCCTTCTCGGTATCCAAATTGTAGAGCTTGTATGCCTTGTGATTTTGAGAATAGTCGATGAAGATCATTAAAGCACCTCACTCACCAATGGACTCAGGCTTGCGATAATCTAAGGAGCATTGTCCTCAGACAAAGCAGAAAAATGAGTAGATGAGAGAATATTCCTATCAGTTGATTCTAGGATCTCTCGTGTACACAATGGTCTATACTAGACCTGACATCCCTTTTGCGGTAAGCTCACTAAGCCAATTTATAGCTAATCTTGGCACGATCCATTGGAAGGTCCTTACGAAAGTCACGAGGTACATTCGAGCTACAAATAACTTATGTATATGTTATGGATATGTCGACAACGACAAGTGTACTTAGTGGACAGATGCAAGCTGGGGGGGGGGAGACGTAGATACTCATAAATTCACTTCTGGATTGACATTCTTCCTCAATGGTGGTCCTATCTCCTGGAACGATTGTAAGCAAACTTTTTTTGCTCTTTCTTCTATAGAGTCAAAGTATATCGCTGCTTCTCAAGCTACCAAAGAAGCAATATGATTGAAAATTTTGCTATCAGACATTTGTTTGAATCAGTATGCTGAGACAATTCTATTATGTGATAATCAAAGTGCCATTGCCTTCCCTAGACTTCACTATAGGAGTAAGCACATTGAGATTAAATATCACTATGTCAGGAGCAAAATTCTCAACAGAGAAGTAAGCTTAGAGTATTGTCAAATGTAGGGCATGACAATAGATGTATTCACCAAGGCACTGAGCGTTGATGCACACAACAGATTTTGTGCATCGCTTAGTCTAAAAATCAAGGGAGGGTGTTGAATTTATTCCTTCGCACCCTAAATTCCATTGTTAATCTAGATTCATTCATGTCATTGCATATATACTCGCATTGTGGCACAGTCTACAAAAATACACAAGAATTGAGGACAAGGATCTACATAGCAGTCAAAACTATCAAAGGTAGTCAAAATATTGAAGGAGTATTGAGTCTATAGGCTATCGACATGTGCTCAAATGTTCGATTTGACCAACTATCGATTCGAACATTCAAACCCTTGTCATGACTCCAACCTATGCGGATCTCACATTGGCCTCCTACTAAATCATGAATCAACCAACCCATGTGTAGCAGCCTTGTTTTTAAGATCACTATTGTCGTTGGTGCTAATTTCAGTTCTCTTTCTTGGAGTCTAATCAAGATCATTGTCTCTCTCAACATTCTAACTTGCATTAGAGACAACAATTAAGTAGCATCAATACTCATGATACCTTCAATTTCCTACAAGGAGGTCAATGAGGAACATGTAGCTAAATGAAATTGAAAACAACTCTTGAACTAACAAGAACTCATTGAAGAACTTGAGCAGTAAGATAAGCCTACGAGCAATATTGCAACATTACCACGTGGACGATTTCTTTTTATGTGCAAAACTCTCCTTATAGAGTGGTCTAAAGGCAATCATCACACCCTGATCCATGGGACAACTCCATTTGGCTTCTTTGTCAATTAAGATCTTTTCCCTTTGTTAGTCATGATATGCCAGTCATTGCCGGTAACTTAGTGAGCTTTATAATAACTTAGTGAGCTTTGGAATCTTTCAAGACTAGGTTTAAGGCCTTAAAAATCCTAACTACAACTAGTGGTCTCTTTGGATAGACTAGGACACCTTCATATATTGGCTATAGGTGCCACTTTAATTCCATCTTAACTACTACAGTGCATGTTGTTTTACGTAGTTGTTTTCATTTTGTGTATCTTTCCAATCATGGTAGTGAAAAAGAGGAAAATTGTACATGAAAAAAAAGATTTCAAATTTTTATTTGTAGGGATCAAAACGGTTCAAAATGCACTTAAATGTATTTATAATGAATCGAGACCAAAAAAGAGAGGTACCAATGTATAAGAGCCATATTGTGTGCTGTTCAAGTAGCTAATGTTAGTATTTAGTGTTAGTATTAATAGGCAATTAAGCCAATGGCAATGTACTTCACGAGGTTTATAAGTTAAAAATTATGCTCCCATTATAAATGGTTAATGATAGATGTCAAGTGATGAAGTAACCCTTTTATACGTCACATTCTCGTCACAAATGTCGTGTCCTTCTTGACAAAAGAAAGCATATCGCAATTCTACTATGGGGCAATATTGTAGATGCTATCAAACTCGTTTGGAAACAATCAGTTTCAAATGTGGGTCTTATGCATGAATTTTTTTTTAATAACTATGTCTCGAAAATTACATAGGGTGATTTGGAAACTAGAACAATGGTTGAAATAGGTCACTATGGTGTGGGATTTACATCTTGCAAGGGAGGTCGTGTCTTTAGCTCCTTAAACAATGGCCTTTTGAAATGGTCTTCACGTTATCTCAATAGAAGGCATGCATTCACCGCAGATATGTGTCTTCTCGGAAACTCATGATTCACCATGTACGCAAATCATAAGCTCAACTGCTTTTGAGCTACAAATTCCATATATGAAAAATTTAGTGCATTTGACACATTTAGAATTATGAAATTATGTGGCAACATACTTTTTTCTATTTCTTCTTTTTGGTATATGGCTTTGCTTTGCTTGATAAGTGTGTTGCTAAAAAATCCATTGTAACATTTTATACGTTTTTTTTTCATGAAAAGGAATAATTCAAAAAATCTAAAAGTGAAATATTGGCCCTACTCCACATATAGTAGGTAGCATATGTAATACATTTTTCCTTTTTTGTTATTTTTCAAATCTCGATAATTTTCTATAAGGTTGGCCTTGGATTTTCTCCCGCATCTAGATTCATATTTTAGCTCATTACAAAAGTGAATCCATCTTGTGGGGCCTTTCATGAAGTCATTATGAACCTATTATGGATGGTTACATATTAGGAAGCTCGTCAAGTCCCTCATTGAGAATGGAGGCATACCGTTGGTCCATAGGTAAAAGAAGGGTCTTCTCACATTTCAATTTTGATTTGACTTACCACCGCATCGCACACGAGGTGTCAACAACCCTTTGACATGCAAGGGCAATTGTATAGATTTTTTTGGGGCCTCCTAACCTTGCTCAACAAGTGCACTAGGCTGGTCAGGTGCAAAGTCCACCCGCAAGTTCCGACCAATCACACAACGCTACAGATGAAATCGTTGCTTTTTTCTCGCCTCTGCACATATCGAGCATCTCCTCGTGCGGTGTGAAACTGTAGGGGTATGCCAACACGACGACAACATGACGCAGAACCAACCAATGCTCAGTGAGAGTGCTTTTGCCTTGGCACTTGAGAGGGCACTAGCCTAAGTTTGTAAGGGCACAACCCAGTGCGGTGTTGGTCCATGGGGCTTAAGGGTGGACCTAAATGCATGATCCTGGCCCAATGTGGCTTCAAAGACTCACTGACTCACTACTGCTACTGACTGCCACTGCTACTGAACTGACTTGCTGAGCATGAGCATCAATGCATTATGCGAGGAAAACATCCTTTGCATTGATCGGTGAGTGATCAGATCTGATTTGTGGTGGAAGTTGCATTCTGGGGCGTTGCTAACAGTGTATTATCATCATTTATGATCTATAATCAGCTGCATTTGCTTTGAGCTGCAAGTTTTTGCGGGTTGATCCATGTTAATTATCCCAGATTAACCAGCTACTGTTGCTGTGAGCTGCAAGTCTGAAGCAATCCGTGATACTGATGCTGAATTGGGTGCCGTTGCTTCTTTCCATCAATGCAGTTTGCACTTTCTCATGTGCTGCAGCAACATTAAATTCCCTTTCTCCTTGGGAATGCAGCTTTTCAGCTCCCATCTTCAGGTTCTTGACTCTGATCCATAGTTTAGGCCCACTGATTATGCCAACACAGGCCTGCAAGTCTGACTGGAAAAAATGCTTAGCTCAGGACGAGAGATGGACAAATTGAATGCTTCGTAGTACTGAGTGATAACGGAATCAAGCCTAATACTAGATCGTGCAGGACCGTGGTAATTGAGCTACTGTTTTGACTGGTCCTAAATGGGTGGAATTTCTTTAGTTCTCACTGCTCAGAGTTGTGAATTGTGATGTGATTGATGGACGTAGTGCAACCACCTGCAGGATAGCTAGAATGGTGTCAGATGCTATCCCTGGACAGTCCTGCAGCGGGATAATTCTGCACTGCAATCAATGACCGGTGGTGGTTGAGAAGCTGCATCAACCTTTCACCTCTTACAGCTCAGAAATTTCTTAGAAAGTTGTATCATGGTTGCGACTTCTTAGCTGGAAATGGTCAGTTGCTCTTGGGACAAAGCCTTCATCTGCATAATATAAACTGCAAGGAAAACGCATGCGAACCTCTTTAAAGAGCTCAAGCTCATGCAAAGATCAATTTGGAGATGAGTTCTCCTTTCGTGTCTCATAAGGGTTATGATCGTGCTTCTGTCAAGATATTCCATTCGTATAATGGTGAAATCATCATTCAAATCTAGAGGAATGACAGTGCAATTAACTAAGATGAATCTTTTCAAATCTTCCAAGATCAAAATGTACAGATTGTCGTCTTAGAGAGGTTGTCTGGCTCAGAGAAATCATATTTTTTTGTCTGTAAATTAATCACTCGGAAAGCTATTTTTTATTTTAACGGTTGCAATCCCATCGGTTATCATGGAAGAGGAACTAATAGCTGAAAACTCAGCTAGCTTGCCTTTCTGGCCGAGGAGACAGCGCAAGCTTCTAGGTCCTAGCCCTCTGCGGCCAAGCCCACCAGAGTTTGTAGATCTAAGACGCATCGAGGATACGGAATTGTTGGATAACAAGGGTGATCCAGCAGCATTCACAAGCGGAATGATTACCGCTGAAACAAGCCCATATAATGGATCTTCTCTAGTGAGTCCCATCAATGTTGCCGATACATCGGTGCATGTTAGAGATCAAGGAACATCTTTAGAGAAAGAATTTGCTCGGACATATGCAAGAGCCATGGCTGTAGCTGACGATAGCTACGGAAATGGATCTTTTCAACTAAGCCCCAGCCAAAGAATATCGTCCTTTGGGAGAAAAATTGATCATGGGGCAACTTTAGTGTGGAGATATCTCACCGTAAAAATAGAAGGCAGGAATGGGGCATCACAGAAAGTGATTCAAAGCTCCACAGGATATGCATTGCCATCCACTGTGACTGCTATTATGGGTCCTCCATATTCTGGGAAGTCATCACTGCTGAGATCTCTTGCAGGTACATGAGGAATTACGAAGTTGGAGAGAGAGAGAGAGAGAGAGAGAGAGAGAGAGAGAGAGAGAGAGAGAGAGAGAGAGAGAGAGAGAGAGAGAGAGAGAGAGAGAGAGAGAGAGAGATTTTCACTATATCATTTCCAAAATAATCTGATGCAGGAGTACTTCCTCCAAATGCTAAAGTTTATGGAGAGGTTCATCTCAATGGTCGTCCGCGTAAGCTTAATGATGGAACTTATGTAAGTTGAGCTTCAAATCATATCAACTCTAGAAGACTATCACATTATCTTTTCTTTTTGCAGTTAGGTAGCAGTACGCCAATGCGCCATAACCATAGCATATTGCTACCATGTCAATTTAGCTACAAATCTCTAGGCCCAAGATCTAAACCCAACAAGATGAACCTTGAAATCCATTCCAGAACTAGAAAATACGCAGAAACAGATTAGAAATCATTCATTGAGATATTCCAGAGAATTCGATTACTTTACGGGGCACCCGCCCGCGTAGTGAATCACTGAATGAGCGACCAAACATTTATCAGATACCAAATCATCACTGCAGCATACTGTCAGTCGCAATGTCAGTACACGCACTGGCATCTTTGGTCAGCTAGAACAATCAGACTATGTCAAAATTGTCCTACTTTGCATGCTAAATTAGTAAATTGCCATGAAAACAATCCAGGCAGAGCCCATGTGGAAAGAGTTATGACGGTTTGACAACCTTAAGCCCTGAGAGAGCAGGATAGTACAAAAGTATTGTTAATAGATATATCAATAAACTTCAGTACAGTCGACACCAATTAGTACAAATAATCATGCTCTATTCGTAGTAGTGGTTGAGAACCTATCATAACTTCACTATATTCCAGCAATTGAATGCTCAAACCACTCAAAATTAGTCCTACTCCCGACATCAGATGACGTGTGGCCTTCTTAACCGGTGTAAAAAAGCTAAATTCTGCAGTTTGAGCATCCTAAAATGCTACTGACGCCACACTGTACATGATATTCGTCTTCAATGCTAGTTAAAGAGCTCTTACTTCCTTCGCTCCCCCCTCAAATGAGTCTTTCTTGCTGCATAGACTCTTTGAAAGTAAACTTTTACCGTATGAATTTTGGACCACCAACTCTCTCGTTCCTGCTGCTTTTTTATTCTCTGCATTCTCCTTACTCGCGGACTTCTGGCATCTGATAGATTTATCTTATATACACTGCAGGCTTATGTAAGAAAGGGAGGCGAATTTACTGAAACACTTACGGTAAGAGAGACCCTTTTCTATTCAGCTGCTATGCGGCTTCCTGTCACTGTCTCATGCACAGAGAAAATATCCTTGGTGAATGACATATTGGCAGATATGGAATTAGAGAACTTTGCTACAATGCTTGTCGGAGTGTGTTTTTGTGGAAGTGGGCTCGCAGCAGGTGAAAGAAGACGTTTGAGCATAGCCATAGAACTTCTTACAAGGCCCCGCTTGATCTTCGTGGAGGAGCCAATGCTTCAGCTTGATAAGTAAGCTTCTATCCGATAGGCAGTTTCAATTTCTTGAATTGCCACAGATTCAAGAAGCAAGGGTAGGTAGAGCAGCAGATCTGTGAATGCATGAATCTTCCTTCTTAGGAAGCCTTCTGGTCCTCTCTTTTCACAAAGGAGTCCATGTTAAATGGTGTAAACTGAACAATTTAGTCTCCAGTTATTTAACACTTTGTACAGTCTCATGACTTAAGCTGCAAATTGTGATAAGATGGCTGGGGATGAGGGGTTACCTTTAAGATTTGTATAGCGGCTGCTGAGACTTGAGCACAGATGTTGCTCCAATTTGTTAGGTTGCTAGTACGCCTTATAACTTGGTTTCTGGTGATAGTGTTTCAGGATTCTTGGTCATGGGCTCATTAAAAAAGCTTGCAAGCAATGGTTGCACTGTGATTCTTACAACTCAACAAACAAGCACAGACATTTTCAACCTTTTTGACAAGATCTGTCTCCTGGCAAGAGGAAGGACACTTTTCTTTGGCGAAATATCTGCATGTTTGGAGGTACAAGATTGTTCATGCTCAGAACTTATGCAATCACTGTGCTGACCAGGCACTCTCTTTTACTAACCAAAAGACTTGCTAGCTCATGGGCAAGTCACAAAGATAAGTTGAGACTAGCCCACCTTTAGAACAGGACAAAGTTGCCCCTTTGATTTAAAGGATCAGTGGTGCTTCCACTCACAATGCAGTGGAAATTCCAAAAGTGTAACACTGCATATAGTTACCTCTAGGGATCTGCCAAGCAATACTTAAATACAATACAAGCATGTGATTTGCTCTATTTCGGGACACGCCCCTCTGTTCTGTTACAAATACCTTCTACCTCAAGTGCACACCACACCTTTTGATGTACCAGTTTTCTGCTATTTCTACTTAGTGCTTTGATTATACATCGTGTGGTACACCGAATTCATGGTGATCACTGTTATCTTTTCTTATTACATGTTCTGGTAGTTACTTGTACATAATTGACTACACTTCTTAGTTGAAAGCTAAAATCACTTTTCATCATCTTGCACCTTAGAAATTGCTACTGTTTCTAGTCTTACTCAGCATGTCAATCTTCGTATGAATGCATGAAAGTTGATATGGAAGTATCCTCATGCATGTAACTCGCGTATTGATGATGCGAGTAGGGATGTTTCATCATCTAGTCTGTACGATGCATGATGGAATTGATGGTTTAAGACTTTGTGGACTCCATTAAGTTAGGATAGAGCGTTTTCTTATTATGTTCTTGTACTGTTTGACACTCAATATTGATGAATGTTTAAAATATTTTTCACTTTTTGCAATTTGTACCAATATGCATACATTCTTGTTTATAATGTCTTTGGTTGATAACCTTTGTGCTCTGTGTGCGTGTGTGTGTGTGTGTGTGTGTGTGTGTGTGTGTGTGAGAGAGAGAGAGAGAGAGAGAGAGAGAGAGAGAGAGAGAGAGAGAGAGAGAGAGAGAGAGAGAGAGAGGATCTCTTCAGATTGCTTGATGCATGTTCATTGTCTTGCAGCATTTTGCAAGTTCTGGCCTTCCTTGCCCGCGTTTTCAAAATCCTTCTGATCATTTTCTTCAAGCCATCGACAGGGACTTTGACAGGGTCATTTCTTTCAAATTGATGAGACAGGTTTGCTCTAGACTTTTTGTAAATTCAACCTCAGTGTGAAAAATGGATACAGGGCATCAGTGTTCAACTTTCAACTCTTTTTCTGGCTAAAGGACTCTTGAATTTTTCAAAAGGGGATTTATGTTGCTAAATAATATCTCGATTTGAGTATTTGGCAGCATAAATGATTACTTCAGCTTGTTCAATTGATTGCCCTCGATGCTATAACGTCTTCAAGCCTTGCAACTCTTTTCTATTGGAGCTTTTTCTGTGTAATATGTCCAAAGAGGTCTTTTGGGAATATATATTCTTCCTACATGTAAGCTATAACTTTACAGGATCTGGAACAAGGCGCATTTCTTTGGAACAACTTGCAAACTTCAGTGATGGTTAGAACCTTGGAAACCACATACCAAGCCTCTAGTGAGGCTGCAACTGTGGAGGACTTGGTCATCCAGCTCTCTGAAAGGGTAATCGGCATTCTAACTACTTTCAGTCTCTGAATAGTAGAACAGTAAAGAGAAGAAGCAGAATTTATCTGATAATCAATTTTTCTTGATAGGCTAATTTCCAAGAAAACTTATAAATCCTAGCATTTGGAAAAGGGGAAATCAAAGTTTTGTTCCGTAGGTCTTCGTTCTTCGATATTGATTCATGTTGTTGGTAGTCTCATCTGTATCTTCTACTCATCTGCCTTTTCCCTGGCCAAAGCTCACAGTCAATAACTCTTTGCTCCACCAGAAAGGGCCAATTTTGGAGGCTCCAGGCAGGGCAACATTTCTCGCACAACTAGCAGCAGTGACATGGAGGTCATTCTTAAATATGTCCAGAGATTTTCGCTTCTACTGGTTGAGACTAATATTGTACATTCTGCTCATGTGCTGCATTGGAACTGTTTACTACAAGCTGGAAGAATCACCCAGTTCAATTCATGTAAGTTATTCTTAAGTGCAATTCTTACAATCTTCCACATTCTTGGTACACATACTGCTAGCTAAAATTCCATGGCACTTCTTAACTTTTCCTGCAGTCAATATTAACTTGTCAATCCTTATCTTGAGAATTTGATCATTTCATCTTCTGCAGTGGATAGACCAATATTACAGAGTCACACAATTACCTACTGGAATCCACAGTTCGATGAACTCCTCGCATGGAAATAAAAGAAAAACTAGTCCAACCATGATACCATGTTAGAAAATCTACTTGCTCATACAAGTTACCAAAGACAAGATTCAAAAAACCTCCATCATAAAACAATTGTCCTGAATCATTTTCCAACACATCCACCAAAATCTTCCATGCTGATAAACAAAATTAGAGATCAAAAATTCTTGATACTTCCTCACCTTGAAGGAACCTGCTTCACTTAAGAAGACTTCATATTGATTTTCTAAGGCTGATTAATAACCTGTTGATTCATAGAAATGAGCCCTGATGTTTTTCATGAGGCTAAACAGCAACCTATACTGTTGATTTTCAAAGGCTAATCAACAAGCTTAGCTTCCAAATCTTATTGGAAACAACATAATCTACCACATGAAAGACCATGAACTTGGATAGATTCAAGAACTTGAAGAAAACAATGTGCAAAGACAGAGATGCCAATTCTTAGCAGCTACAAGACCTACAAGACAGTCCAATCAATTCCTATCTCTTACTTAGCACAAGGAGCAAGGCTCTTAATCTATTGTGCATTAAGAGATTCTAAGTTTTTGAAGTATTATATTTGTGTTTAATAAGGCCTTTCCATGCTCACCCCCTCACCCACTCACCCATGCTCACCCACTCACCCAGGCAGACTGACGTGAGGCAACAGCACGGGTTGCTCAACGGGTGAGAGGGTTTGCAAGTTTTTCAAAAATCAGCTCTTGGAGAGAACGGGTGACCCATTCTCTCAAGTGGGTGATGCACGGGGGTGAGGATGGAAAGAGCCCATTACGATGGGAAACCATTGCACGTCAGCTGTTCCATTAAGCTTCAGTATCATCTTACAATCACGTACATGAATTTCAAATCCTTAGCCCTGAAACCTGAAATAGCAGGGTCAGGAAAAACCTCAAATATTAGGACACCAAACTAACATGTTCTAGAGCTAATAGGATTTCTTGCTGGCTTGAAATACGCATGGCTTCTAGAAGCTGAATTTAAAAAAGTTTACCTTTTATGATGTGCACCTTCCGGGCAGGGAAAGGTGCATGTGAAACAAAATTCACGACAAAAAAAAAGGTCAAAAAAATCTCCTGTCAGGGAAGGTTTGCCTCAATCATTCCGACCATTTGCCCTAGGCTACCCCTCTCATCCGAAGGCCCTTCCTCGACATAACAGCCCAGGAAAGCAACCTTCTCCTACCCTCGATAATGCTACTATTGCAAAGGTAAGAAGAAACTCCAGCAGTTAACCCTTTTTTTTTAAAGTAGCTGCCTTGAATTTCTTTATTGACTTTTTTGGGGAATGTGTCAATTATCCCATAGATCTTTTGAGATGGATTATGAGCATAATTCATGTTATGAAACTCTACCCTAGAATGAGCAAGGCTTTACCCTACGTAAACTAATTGCCTTGAATTTGTTTTTAAACTTTTTGGGGACACATGCCAATCATCCCATAGAATGTACAAGATGGACTATAAGCATAATTCAGTTATGGAAATGTGCCCTAGAATTAGCAGGGCTTTACTTTGGGTTAAGTAATTCCCTTGATTTTCTTTTTATTGTCCAAGGATAGATTTCCATAAACAAGAATCATGCTAATAATTTCTTCCTTATTATGAACATAATTTCCTATGTGGGAATCTACCCCAAGCAAATTCTCATAAAGGGAATTATGTTTTAATGTTGCTCATCTCATGGACAAAAAAATTATGTTTTATGAAATATTGCAAAAATGAATTGAAAATTTTAGGGCAAGTCTTCATGGTAGATGGTATGCTTGAAAGTGGCACTAACCTCATGTATTTTTTTGGGTCTTTGTTTGTTTGTTTGTTGTATTGTGCAGGTAAGAGCTTCTGCTACTTTTTTGAGCGTATCATCCCTTTCGTTGATGGCAATTGGAGGATTCCCTTCTCTTGTGAGAGAAGTTGAGGTTATTCATCCAACCTTTGTCTTTTGGTCATTCAAACTACACAATATAGTAGCATTGACAAAAGTTATCTTCATGCTTATAGGAGGTCTAGGCTAAAGCTCCCTCCTATCTTATTTGACACGAGATGGAAACCTACAAATTGTGTCATAGGTTGATTGGCTCTTAACATGATGGTTCCAATTCATATTCTGAGACGTATCTATTTTTTGAAACCTACTTACCTACTTGTCAATTTACCTACCTACTTTCAGTAAATCAAATAACAATTACGTCCAATAATGTGCGGAAGTAGATGCGCTACAGCCATTATCGTAGTACTACGTACCTCACCACTTTTGCGCCTCAATAGGTAGTGCTACCAATTATGGCCAATAGAAGGGTTGCTCATGCATGTTGTCGAGTCCATAGTTTGCTAGTAAATGGGCACGTGTATTTGAGACCTACAATAGCAACTCTTGAGTACAAAATGAAGTTAGCCATGTAGTTGACTCCTAAATAACCCATACACTTTTATTCCCATTATCATTCTATGTATGCTCATCTTTTTGTACATTGATGGATTTTCCCATCCTTCAATAATAAAAGCGGGAGTTTCCTTTTATATAACCTTCGTGAACCAATCTCGCTCAAATGGTCACACCTATGAGCAGTCTAAGAATGTAGGACTGAATAATCTAGAGTAATTTTTGCTAATTGTATGTGCTTAGAAGATGTTATAGCTTCACAAGTGGGGCTATCAAATTGCTTATTGAAACCATTTGTTGGGCAAGAAATGTTGTCAATCAACGATGTGGGCCTATCAAATCGTTTGTTGGGCGACAAATGGTGTCAGCCAATGATTTGTCTGGGCATTAACCTTGCTCACTAACAATTTTCATGCCTTTGAGCAACTTCCATGTTGAGGGCCTTTTGCCCTCGAGAGCAACTACCCGAGTTCTTAATTTAAGCCATTCATTGAGTGACGAATGTTGTCACCTAGATATTCATGTGGGCATTAACCCTAGTTATTGACAATTCTTGTGCCTTTGAGTAGCTTCCCTACGATGAGGGATTTTTGCCTAGCAACTCTTGACACTAAAAAATGTAGCAAACTTATGATGGTCTTCTTGCATTATTGCTTATTGTTATCTTGATTTGCTCTAGTTGAGACTGTTAATGTTCATCTGATATGACATGTCCCTTTACTTTAATGAGCACCTCTACATGTGAATTTATCTTTCCCATATGTTTCTTGTTCACATGTATGCTTAGTCATTCCCAACTTACACTAAAGAAATATGATTGATATCATGTGGTTAGATTATATTGCTAGCCCTATCATAATCACAAAACATGGTATTGATCATGTTATTTTTTTATCCAAATTAGTGAATGTTTATTGAGTAATGGATATGTACGATAGATCTCCTCATTAACTTGCTACCTTTGCATAGTTTTTTAAATGTGCGTAAATTTATTGGCAATGAATTTTATTGTTCCAATAGTCAAATTATAAGCAAGAGAGTAATCAAGTGTATAACTTAGGAGCATTAGAGTTGTTGGCTGCTTGTTTACAACCAACTAGTCTAATTGTCAATTTCACTCTTGTACATGTGAAATTGTTATGAATATCCCCTTTTGGAACTGCCCAACTCCCAATCCAACCCCGTAACATTTAATGATCCATCTTTTTTTAACATAATGTTTCTGGCACATCTTCCAATAATAGCCCAATTTGTTATGCACTTCCCATTTTCAAGTTTTCACATATTCCTATTTGTTTAGTCTTTTATTACATCTCTTTTGTTTCTATCCACGGTTTTATTAGTATGTGGTAAGGCACTTTTGGCTACCATCATTTGGCATCCTTGATCTATCAAGTTGGCTTGGGATATCATTATGTCTATTGTGCCACCTATCTTTGTCACTCTTGGCTCATTTGTCTTGTAAGTTATTGTCTTGTCTTGATTGTAGGTTTGCTAATAAATTTTTCGAGTTTGATGTATCTATGTAGCAACAACATAGTCTTATTACACTTCACCAATTCATGCTAGTTGCCTTTACTTGGCACTCCTATGTCACTCAAATAGTTGCAGGATCCGCAATCGATGGGTACACATTTCTTATTCCACTCTCTAACCTACTTCACCACATGTGTGTGTGTGTGCGCGTATGCGCACGCGCATACACGCATGCACGCTTGAGAAGTTTTTTTAAATATTTGCAATTTTGCCCAATCAACTTTCTTTTGTTACATCAGTTTTTTCATTTTTGTAGCATAGTCATCTTTAGTTTGTTAACCTGAGGACTTTCATGTTGTGGCTTCAATAATTTTTTTATACCTACAAGAAGGACAATGTTATTTGAGGAGTTATAGGCAAAACATAATGTACTGAGACATTACATGGACCTTAGCCTCTCAAATAGTTCCCATGTAGACCATACATTTTGGGGTCTTGGGCCCATCATTTACTAGTTGACATTCATTAATACATTTATATATTATTTGGCTATGAATAAGCTTTAAAATAAGGCATATATCCACAAGGCTAGTGGTATACACAAATAGGCATGTGAGCCTCATTATTTATGGTTGATCATTTAGAAACTTAGCCTAATTAGTATAATTAGTGTAGATAAAGATATTATATGGCATATGTATTGTTGTATCTAGTATTGACTTGATTTTTAATATGTTCTTGATCACTGTCATTGTTCTCTCTCATGTGTTCAAAATAGAGACATTCTCCTTAACTAGTCTAGCATACTGGTAAATGCTTTCCTCATTATTTATTCATCTTAATTGTCATGAGCCTTAGATGGAATTTCTTAATTAGATAGCATTAGCTCTTGTTTCTTTGACTTTTAGGTCTTTATTTTGTGAGTTTGCATATTATGCAGGTGTATTATTGGGAGAGAAACATTGGTCACACAAAGCCTGAATTGTTTGTCCTTGGAAACATGCTATCTTCAATGCCATTCTTGCTTCTCATCTCAAGTGTTTGCTCTACAATTGGCTACTTTTTGATGGGGTTCCATCCAACTTTAAGCATGTTCACATACTATGTGCTAACTATATTTGTGTGCCTTACCCTTGTGGAAGGGTTGTTGATGCTCATTTCCTCGATTATAACAACAGTCTTTGAGGGTATTGTTGTTGCAATAAGCATTGAGGTATTTTCCGAAATAAACTATCCATTTGGATTGAATGATATTGAAATATTTAAACTTTGTTGGTTCTTCCTACTAAAGCATAATCCTAAATTATTGCCAGTATACACATGACAACATGTGATTTTGAGAGTAATGAAGTCAAGGATTTTCAGGTTATGTTCATTCTTGTTGGTGGATATTTTCGTCAAGTGGCAGATCTCCCACAACCTATATGGAGATATCCAGCCTCTTACATTGCATACCAAACATATGCAGTGCAGGTATGCTTACATGCTACTCTTTAGCTCCTCATCTGGCTCTATGAAGTTCAATATCTTTATTAAGTTGAGTTGTCCCTCATATCATGATGGCAAAAAGTACCAAGTTCTCTTTTTTGTCCTAGTGTTTTAATTTACTCCAAAATGCCCATGGAAGTTTTCTTTTGAATTTCTTAATATGCAATAACCAACAAATTTTGTCGTATGATCCAAGTTCACCTCTCTTGTCTTTAACACATTTCCATGGTTGGGGACTTACATTGAGTTTTGCATATTTTCCTCTATTAGATTTTATACTGAATTTTTACGTTTGAACTTCTAGTCCTTGACATAGTACATGTATGATAAATCTACTAATCCAAAACTATATAGGTATTTTCTAATGATTTTTCAAGATAGAATTGTGGAAGATACATACAAAATCAAGCAACGAGCTACTCTATGAGCATAGTACATGAGTGGAAGCACAAGTTGGCAAGCATTAATATATTGATTCTAGCTTATGAAAATGTTTATGTATGGAGTGGTAATAATTGGCTCAGTCTCACTCCCAATGACACATATGAATCCTCTGTCTCTCCAAAAAATAGATGACTCCATGCATCTTCCTTCATCCATGTTGTTGTTGTTGATTCCTACTCAAGCTTGAGGAAGAGATCTATGAGGCTAGACCTTCCTATCGTCCTACAAGAGAATGTATATAAACTTGGTATAGGCGTCGGCTATGTCTTTGCAATGGGAGTAGTTACCTCTATCATTTTTGCTACCCCCCTCCAGCACATTAATCTTTTTCCTCATGCAACCCTTTGGTCTCTCACCTCTTCACCTCAACGTATATACTATAAGACTTTATACAGCTTTGTTTTTACCTGTTATGCTATAAACTAAAGGGTTCAAAGGGTTTGGTCTTGACTTGTCAAGGGGGACTATGTGAAATCTCTCTCTCTCTCTCTCTCTCTCTCTCTCTCTCTCTCTCTCTCTCTCTCTCTCTCTCTCTCTCTCTCTCTCTCTCTCTCTCTCTCTCTCTCTCTCTCTCTCTCTCTCTCTCTCTCTCTCTCTCTCTCTCTCTCTCTCTCTCTCTCTCTCTCTCTCTCTCTCTCTCTCTAGCATCTAAGTGCTCAAAAGTGCATATTAATATCCATTTAAGCTCTGTTGCATCCAAAAGGAATTGTTAGCCATAAAAAGATGGTTCTCTCTTTAGACCTCTCAAAGTTTGTTAAAAAAGGATTACAAGCCAAATAGGGAGTAAGGTGGATTTAACAAGACCTAACGAAAAGGCTAACTAGAGTAGGTGACAATATGTTAAGCTATGGAATGTGCTTTGTCCCTAAACAGACATTGGACAACCATTTTAGGATTGTTTTGCTCAATTGCAATCGAGTGAACTTGGAGTTTCCGCCTCTTCCTCTTGTGAATGAGAGCCATTGAGATCTTCCAAGCTAGGTTCATGTGTTGTAACACATGATTGTGAGATGTTTTGGACTCGAACTGGCTAGTAAGTTTGATAGATGTTCGCTAGATAAGTGAAAATGTAACTAAGTATGAAATAGTTGTTTAATAATTTCAACTCACAAAGTATTTGTCTGACTAGTGTTGGCTTGCAGTTAAGCAACCAACAACTATGTTTTTCTTGCCTTCCATTATTTTTTTGCAATAAGCATGTGGATATGCTCCTTACCATTTGTGGAGGGAGAAAAAAAAGTTCTCCCTTAATTCTCCCATCTCAATCAAGGGGCAGTTTATGTGTGCTTCATATTTTGCTTCAATGGGTTGTATTTGAAAACTCAAATAGGACCTAGATACACCTAAAGAGCTGGAGGATTAGTTCAAAAAGTGTTTTGAGAAAATTTACTTTTGACATGCCAAGAGGCTTGTTGTTTGAAAGGAGTGATCCTTAAAGCTTTTTTATGTGAATATTTCAAAGATGGTATTCCATTCGATATACATCTTTAGTGGAGGAATTTAATACGTAACTTTTAGGGAAGCCAAATGTGTCCAATTCCCAATTGAGAAGACTAATGTAATGTGCTATATGCATGGACTAGAGCCTCAATCACAAGTAGCTGTGGAAAGCGACCTATATAAAGGCAAGTATTGTCTAAAACAAGCAAAGAGTTGTGCATCATTACAAAATAAAGAACTGAACATCATTTTCACTATCTCTACTTTTGATGGTCAAAACCCTACGGAACTGGTGAGTTGGTGGACTACTATTAATATGGTTATGCAAGTTCCAATTTTGACAAAGTTACTTTTGCGATTCGTATTTTATGGGATCTATTAGGTATTGGTGGCAACATGCTCAAAATTTTGTGAAACGGAATTGGAGTTCCTTCAAAAGTAAATGCATAAGAATCCATGGTCAATATAGTTTCAAACAATGGTGTTCTTTGACCATTCAATTTCTTCTCCAATTAGTCTATTAGGACGTTAGCTTTGTAGTATTTCTTCAACGACTCATCTTATGTTTGTTATTATCATGACTGACTTCAACCATAGCTCAAAACTATTGTAGTAGTATCAATGCCAATGTCATGTACATTGAAGTATTTGATGGAATTGGATATCAATTGTGACAAGAAGCTTCAGAATAAAAAATAAGAACAAACAATGAAATTCGCCCGCGATACAAACCAACAATATGAAATAGCCAAAAGTGCACCAATGAATATACATATGAATATCCAAGTCTAGAATGATGCTTCAATAGTTTAACATTTTAAAAAGGATGAGAAAATTGAGAGTCCAAATAAAGAAGCATTTGCAAATAACAAAAGTCCCAACTATGTTAAAAATAAAAAATAAAAAAAAGACTAGAGTTCGTCTAAAGATTCAAATAATGGTGAATTGGATGAGCCATTTTTGAAACATGTGGTAATCAAAGGAGTCAACTAATCGAGTTGAAATTTCCTATAGTGATCCAAATAAACAATGGGATTCTTTTAGGGAGAAAGCCAAGAATCAAATGCTCATCTTCATCAACTAGAGCAACTTAATTATGAAGACAGGTAGTATGAAATTGTTTATGATTGGTGTCAATGATAATACCCTATTGTTGGAAAATCATATAAGATGTAATATGAAGACCATGAATCAAGGCAACAAACTCTTTATGAGTGGTGTCAATGATTTTATCATTGAAAAATCATAATAGATGTAATCTCAATTCCATGAATCAAGGCAAAAACATGAATCCAAGAAATTTGCATGTTCACATGATGACGTAGACTCAAATAGATTCAGCAGAGGAAGAGCTCCATTTCGAGTGGAGCCATTCAACAGTCGAAATTGTCGAATTTTGAGGTTCGGGTCAAGTTGACCAGTTGACTTGTAGATGGTGAGTCGCAAGGCTCGAACTCGAATATTGTCAAGTGTCGAGTCAACTTTTGCTCTGCTTCGAATGTGCGTGTATTTCTACAGATTGTCTCGAATAATAGTTCATTTCTGCAGATTGTTGTAGAGAGTGGATATTTACATTGTACATGAATACTCAATATGAATTAGGGTGAGTAGGAGTAAGATTAAACTCCAGCACATTGGACATTATTTTGGAGGATCTTTTGGCTCATTTGCATTTGAGTGAACTTGGAGTTCCATCTCTTGTTCCTCTTTGTGAATGAGCCTTGGTTGTTCAAAAGTAGATTTCGTTGATCAAAATTGTGCGCATTGTATTAGTGATGGAGTTTGGATACCATATATGGGCTGGATTCAGAATGCTACAGGATGTAATATATGCTAGTGATGATTAAGTGGGTTATGCAAACTAGCAAAGAGTTTTCCGGTCAATTTGTACATAATAGTGATTGTTATTGTGGATGAAGTAAGCATCACTATTAGGTAGCTTCTCTCTTGTTGGATCAGTTATGAAATAACATCATAGTAGAACATGGGTATGGAACACTTGAGGCCTTGAAAAAATGACGCACGTGTGTGTGTGTGTGTGTGTGTGTGTGTGTGTGTGTGTGTGTGTGTGTGTGTGTGTGTGTGTGTGTGTGTGTGAGAGCGAGAGAGAGAGAGAGAGAGAGAGAGAGAGAGAGAGAGAGAGAGAGAGAGAGATGTGTGTGTGTGTGTGTGTGTGTGTGTGTGTGTGTGTGTGTGTGAGAGCGAGAGAGAGAGAGAGAGAGAGAGAGAGAGAGAGAGAGAGAGAGAGAGAGAGAGAGAGAATGTGATTTTTGTTGTCATTTCTTGTTAAGTTTATGTTTGTCCATGCTATTCTACTTTCTTAAAAATGATTTTGTTTCTTAATGCGAGAGAGAGAGAGAGAGAGAGAGAGAGAGAGAGAGAGAGAGAGAGAGAGAGAGAGAGAGAGAGAGAGAGAGAGAGAGAGAGAGAGAGAATGTGATTTTTGTTGTCATTTCTTGTTTAGTTTATGTTTGTCCATGCTATTCTACTTTCTTAAAAATGATTTTGTTTCTTAATGCAACTAGTAGAATATTCTTATTTTTCTTTCAGCATGATGTGAATTTTTCAAGCATATTGTTGGCCTCCATTTTCACTTGTAAGCATGCTTTGTGGCTAAAAGCAAGACACGTTTTAACTTTTGTTGTAGTTAGAATAAGTTGAAATAGGCTCTCTAATCCATGCTGAAATAATTACCTTGAAGGACATGGCAAAGATGATGAATGGCAAAGTTTAAATATTATCTTCTCCCCACCTCTTTTATTTCCGCTGCTTCTCCGGGCTCCCCTAAGATTCTGTGATAGAAAGCCACGAGAAGGAGCAGTGCGCTCAAGTAGGTAGGATCTTCTTCTATGAAAGTTGGCAAAAGAGCAAACATTTGGTTGGCTTGGGTGCCCTATCAGAAGGACGTGGACTTGCAAAAAGATGGGACTAATGGCAATATCCTAAATGTTGCAAGTTACCAAAGGACTTAAATAGGACACAATGTAATTAACTGATGCTTTGAAGGTCTAAATCAATCAATGAGGTTCTAAACACCATAGGATGTAAATAAGGGATGTAGTACATATCTATATTTGCTCACAATAGACTACATGTACAAATTTGAAGCCATCCAACTCACCCCTACACTAAATGTGAATGCCCAAATATGTTTGGGCATCTGTAGCTTTAAGCTCCCAAAGGCTCACATCTTTCACACAATGGGACATACTTTTTGCTGATTAACCTTCATAACTTTGAACCTTTGATGATGCCTGTGTTATTCTCTATCTCATGCAGGCGACCTAAGAAGTGATTATGGTCACATCCTACAAGCTTTCCCAGTTGATGAAAAAGTAATTTTCTCCTGCAACCAGCCGAATACTCTTCAAAAAAACTTGTGGCATCAAGCTATACATATTGCATCTAGAAAAAAAGTTGCAATATAAATGATTTGAATATTATTTGAAAAGACCCACAAAGTGCATTAGTAAATTGTTGCCGCCTACCAAATACAACCTCAATGTACAATACAATATTGACTCTTTTTTATGCTATCCCCACAAAAAGCTTAAATTGCGATGGGCTAATTCAAAAGTGATGCTAATCATGTCATGCTACTATTAGTTTGTCTTTGAGCAAACCCAAACTAGCATACTTTTTCCTCCACACATTGAAGATATATCAATGTGTAGAAGCACTATATTTCTTAGTGTTCTATCTATTACAACTACGAGAACTCTACTTTATACAATACCACCACAAGCATATTTGACTAGATAATACATAGTGCGTATGTGAGAAGGTTTGAATTCCTTCTTAAACACTATTAAATCATATCATTCTACATTCCATATCCACTTTGCTTAGATTTATTTGCATAAATAAAATTTGCTACTTTTGGATTCTCATTTCTTGTAGTGATAACAATGGTCAAAATATATTATAGTCTATTTTGTGACAGAGGTGATTTTCCAATCAATACTATAACGATTGCCGAGTGAACATCTTCAAGAATCATGTCACATGCAAACCAAAACGACACCTATGGAGCATAAACCACCCAACCAAAGGAAAAGGCTAGTCAATACCCTAACCAATTCACCCCCAAGCCATAGTGAATGAATACAAGAGAGGAGAGGTTCTTGGCTCATGAATATGAAATTCCAATAGGGAGATGGGCGACTTTCCATGGTATATATTCTCTCCAAAAGGAGAGAATAATCCCCTTAGGATCTCCATGCAATCATATAATAAGCTATTGATCTCTTATTCTTGCATTCTAGTAGTGCTCCTATGTCCAAATATAGGTATGGGCCCTCATATGATTATTAATTACTTAATCGACCACGTTCGGAATGACGAGGCATAACTAATAACCACATACAACTGGAGTGACCAGCTATCCACGTTAGGAACTATTCCGAATCCCTCATACTGGACATGGACATAACATTATTCCCCCCTTAAAACGCTTATGTCCTCAAAAGCGAAAACCAGGGAAGTTCTTCTTTATGCTTTCGAATCATTCCCATGAATCATCATCCTCAGTCTGTCCCTTCCACCTAATCAAGCACTCATAGATAGAATGATTTCTCAATTGTTTATCTCTGGTTTTGAGTACATTTTTAGGTTCCAAAGGAACACTAAGTGATAAGTCCCCCAAATGGGTAAGATCCTCCTCGAACCAACTACATCACCTTCATGTAAACATAATTTTAACCAGCTTACATGAAACATTGGGTGAGCAGTAGTCTTGTCCTAAAGATCTAGTTTGTATGCTAAAGAACCAATTTTTCTTATAATCCGAAACGGTCCACAATATCTGGTAGACAATTTATAATGCTTCCTTGTACGCATAGTCTTAGAATTTTTAGGTATTCTTGTCGTGAAACCGTGGGTGTGAGCGACAGTGGAAGCTCAAGGCCTTGAGCACAAAGTGTAGGAATGGAAACACAACAGTTAGCAGCAGAAATATTCAAGTAGAATGATTCATACAGATTGCGCAAATGAATAACGTAATAGTGAGACAAAAATTGCACTTTGATTAATATCAACAGTGAGTACGATCGCTTGAAGTAATAACTTCAGCTTGCTGAGCGTGATTACGCTGGCTACAAATAACTCTGACTGAAAAAAAAATTCGATTAACACTTATATAACTTGATTCAGTTAGTATATATATTTACAAGTGTCAAGAGAAAAATATCTTATGCCTTAATTGCCATTTACTCCAGTTTTGCATATGTACAAAGTTGGTAACCGCCCTTAGGATATTTGTTTCTCCAACCGTTTTTAGGGTTGATGATAAGTTGGCGACGTCGGTCTGTCAATGTAGCAAAAACGCAAAAAACCCAAAGGTGCCCTTAGACTAAAGGTATGCAAATTCTGAAGGTGCCCTTAGACTGAAGGTATGTAAATCTCGAAGGCACCCTTAGACTGAAGGTAGTGAAGAAGGAGAAAAAGGTGAAAAAGCCGAAGGTGCCTTAGACTGAAGGCAGCGAAAAAGCCGAAGGTGCCTTAGAATGGTTTCTAAGGCATTCTGACCAGTTTGTCACTTTTTTCGCGAAGGGGCAAAAAAGGTGAAAAAGGCAAAGGTGTCTTAAAATGGTTTCTAAGGCATTCTGGCCACTTGGTCACTGTGTCGCTTTTTTTGCGAAGGTGCGAAAAAGGTGAAGGTGCCTAAAAAATGGTTAAGGCAAAAAATCTCAAAGGGAAAAAATGTGAAGGTCCAAAAATATGTAGTCGGCCTTTGGTTTTCAAGATGCTCATTACTTGAACGATTTATTTAAGGTTAAGCATAAGAAATCTAACACTCCCCCTTAATGTGGATCCTGAAAAACTTTGGTCTTCAGATTTAACATATCGTTAAATCTGAGATGTTGCTCCTTTGATAGAGCCTTTGTGAAATAATCTGCTGCCATGTAGTTTGTTCTGCAGAAAACCAATGCTAATTCCTTGTTGTGCACTTTCTCTCTAAGGTAATGATACTTGATTTCTATATGTTTGCTTCGAGAGTGAAATCTCAGATTGAGAGATAGCGCTATTGTGCTTTAATTGTCACAATAGATTGTTGTAGGAAGTGATTGTGCAAGGTTGAGGTCTGCAAGCAGTTGCCTTAGCCAGATCGCCTCTTTGGTTACATTTGTGGCAGGTATGTATTCGGATTCTGTTGATGATAATGCAACTGAGGTCTGCTTCCAGCTGTTCCATGAGATTGGGCCTTGGTTGTATAAAAATACAAATCCAGAAGTTGATTTTCTGGTGTCGACATCTCCTGCATAATCCGCATTTGTGTAGGCTTCAAGGATGTTGGCAGTGTGGTTGCCTCCGTAGCAGATGTTGAGAGTTTTCGTTGTTGGATGTACTTCATGACCTTTGTTAGTGCCTTCCAATGAGTTAAGCCTAGATTTGATAGGAACTGGCTGAGTGCATTGATCGAACATGCAAGGTCTGGTCGAGTGCAGCAGATCATTGCGTACATTAGTGAGCCGATGATGAATTGAAACGGGTAGCACTTCATCTCCTCCTTTTCTGCCTCAATTTGAGGAGACTGTTCCTTTGATAATTTTAGTCCATGGTCGAGTGGAAAGTGATTTGGTTCGCAGTTGGTCATTCCATACTTTTTCAGCACGTTATTGAGATATCGTTGCTAACTGATGAAGATCAGTCTACTTGGTCGATCTCATTGGATTTGGATTCCGAGACAATAGTGGCTGCATCTGATACAGACTTGAAGTAGACATTCGAGTCTACTGAGTTTGGAATAAAACCATTCTCTATCAGAAATGCGTTAATCTTTGGGAACCAGGTTCTGGGTGACTGCTTCAACCCATAGAGCACCTTGTGGATTTTGCATACAAGCTGTTGTTGCTTGCGGTTGAGTTCGTATCCCTCTGGCTGCGTCATATAGATTTTCTCTTTGATGGTTCCATTGAGGAAAGCGGTCTGGACATCCATCTGATGGACTTTAACATATGTTGCGGCTGCAAAGGACATGATTAGGTGGATCGAAGCATGTTTGAAAACTGGGCTGAAGGTTTCTGAATAATCCAAATCTGGAATCTAGGAAAAGCCTTTGGTGACTAGCTTGGCCTTGTAACGATTTAGCCTTCCTTCAGTGTCGTACTTCGCCTTGAATATAATTTTGCATGGAATTGGTTTTCGGTCCTTTGGCAGCTCAGTGAGTGTCCATGTTTGATCTCCATAAGAGAATCAAATTCAGTGTCCATCGCTGCTTTCCACTGGTCAGCATCAGGAGTAGACATAGCCTCAGAAACGGTGGTTGGTTTCTGCACAAAGTAGCATGTCGGATCATCCATAAATTTGGATGGAGGCTGTCTGGACCTGTTCGACCTTCTGGGTTGAACTTTGGTCCTCTGATGTGGGTTGACTCATCAAGGTTCTGACTCATTGTCTGAGTCATTGTCGTTATTCAGCAGTTGAATCCCTAGATCATAATTGTCTGGTTGTTCGATCCTTGGGACGGAATTATCAGCAGCTTTTCCTTTGTGGTCGATGAACTGGTCTTCCACGAAAATGACATCTCTACTGGTGAATGCCTTCTCAATATCCAAATTGTAGAGCTTGTATGCCTTGTGGTCAAGGAAATAGCCGATGAAGATTGTCTTCCTACTCTTATCATCCAGCTTTCTTCTTAGATCTTCCAGAATCTGAACGAAAGCGATGCATCCAAACACTCGAATATATTTGAGTGATGGTTTTGATCCTGTACACACTTCATAAGGTGTCTTGTCATTCAGGACTTTGGTGATGGATTGATTCTACAAATAGGCAGCTGTAGTAACAACTTCTACCCAGAATTTTTTTGGAAGAGATGCATTGGCCATCAAGCTCTTGGCACTTTCGATGAGTGTTCGATTCTTTCGTTCAGCTACACCATTGGACTGAGGTGAGTAGCTGGTTGTATATTGTTGATGTATCTCGTTGGCCTTGCAAAACTCCTTGAATTCTGTGGAGATGTACTCTCCCCCTCCATCTGTGCGTAGAGCCTTGATCTTCCCCTGGGTCTGGTTTTCTTCAAACGCCTTGAACTGTTTGAAGAACTTGAATGCTTCGGATTTGTTCTTCATATAGTAGGTCATAGTCCTTCGAGAGAAGTCGTCAATGAAGGTTAGGAAATAGAGGGCTCCCCCTGTGGAAGCAATCTGCATCGGGCCACAAATGTCGCTATGTACAAGGTCAAGCAAGCCCTTGGATGTATGAATTGAGTCTGAATTGAAGGGACTTCTAGCATGCTTGCTGATAATACAGCTTTCGCATGGAGAAGTTGGCTTGCTGAGAGAAGGCAGATCTTGTACTAGACTCTAAGCTGACATTTGCTAAATATTGTTGAAGTTAAGATGGCCAAGTCTAAAATGCCATAGCATATCAGCTGATTCAGAAGTGGCTGTGTGAAGAGCTTGACTATTAGAAGAGTAGCAATGGCTGAGTTTGTAAAGATAGCCGCTTCTTCTTCCGTAGACTAGAACCTTCTAGGATTTGTCAAGAATTGTGCAACCGTTTGTATCGAATTCGACCCTCCGACATGAATCAACTCTAACTATTCATTCACCTTCGATTGAATGTGATGAGTTGTCTCCAATTTGCACAACTCAAGAGCGAGTGAATGACTTATAGTCTTTGAACCAGTCGCGATGGTGAGTCATGTGTTGAGTTGCTCCAAAATTTAGATACCAGGAATCGATATCATGTTGTTCTCTGACTTTGGTCATGAAAGCTGCTTCATCATCTTCTTCTTGTTGCTGATTCGAGTGACTGGCTGTAGCACTATGTGCTTGTTGTTGGAATTGTTTCTTCTTTTTGTTGTTGTACTTCAAAGTTTGGTAGTCGTTGATTTTGTGGCCAGTCCTCTTATAGTATCTACAGAAAAGTTTCTGCACTGGTTGGAATTATGAAGAGCTTGAATTCGATCCTGAACCAGAATTTGGTCCAGATTGCATGTTGCTCTTCTTGTCAGTAGAGCCTGACTTTGTAGATCTCTTGGATCTAAACTTCTGATTTTTTGAATACAAAGCTTGAGGATCCGATCTTAAGCCTGAGGAGGATGCTAATCTTCTGATCTCCTCTTGTAGGAGTAGCAAAATTACTCTTGATAGAGTGAGGTGCTCCTGAGTAGAAATTGCCATTA
Source organism: Diphasiastrum complanatum (assembly GCA_029204225.1). Taxonomy (NCBI): domain Eukaryota; kingdom Viridiplantae; phylum Streptophyta; class Lycopodiopsida; order Lycopodiales; family Lycopodiaceae; genus Diphasiastrum; species Diphasiastrum complanatum. The sequence goes on along the minus strand of CM055103.1, from coordinate 35,523,698 downwards.
CCCAGTTTTCGTAGACTTTAGGTAGACTCGATATTGAGAGTCATCAGTGCATCTGAATTTTCTAAACACTATCTACATCAGACATTCTGAGGGTGAAGAATTTCTTCCTCAGATGAAGATTGGAAGTAACGTCTCTAATGTCGTAGAGAGTTGTTAGGACGTCCCATGCATCCTTAGCAGTCTGAGCAACACGTATGTGGCTGATCTGAGTATCCTTGAAGTTGAGGGTGATTATGGCAAATGCTTTGTCATCTCTCAGTCTCCACTTGGTGATGAAGACTGCATCACCTTCTGGTTTGAGCTCTGTGCCATCAACGATGTCCCACAGTTCTTTGGCTAGAAGTATAACCTTCATCTTGAATTTCCAAATATGGTAGTTATCTCCATTGAGTTTGTCAATGAGAGATGAACTAGATGATGGATCCATTTTGGTTGAACGAGATCGTTGGTAGAAACAACGATTGTCGGAATATTGTTGGTTGCGCATTTGCTAGAAGACATCTTGATAGAAACAAGACTGATAATCCGCAGTAGAAATGTAGATTACTGAAATGCCCACTCTGATACCATGTCGTAAAACTGTGGGTGGAGCGGAAGCTCGATGCTTTGAGCGCGGCGTGTAGAAATGGAAACGCAACAGTTAGTAGCAGAAATATTCAAATAGAATGATTCATACAGATTGCGCAAATGAACAATGTAATAGTGAGACAAAAATTGCACTCTGATTAATACCAACAGTGAGTACAATCGCTTGAAGTAATAACTTCAGCTTGCTGAGCGTGATTACGCTGGCTACAGATAACTCTGATTGAAAAGAAATTTAATTAACACTTACATAGCTTGATTCAGCTAGTATATATATTTACAAGTGTCGAAAAAAAAAATATCTTATGCCTTAATTGCCATTTACTCCAATTTTGCATATGTACAAAGTTGGTAACCGCCCTTAGGATATTTGTTTCTCCAGCTCTTTTTAGAGTTGATGACAAGTTGGCGATGTCGGTCTGCCAATGTAGCAAAAACGCAAAAAACTCGAAGGTGCCCTTAGACTGAAGGCATGCAAATTCTGAAGGTGCCCTTAGATTGAAGGTATGCAAATTCCGAAGGTGCCCTTAGACTGAAGGTATGTAAATCCCGAAGGCGCCCTTAGACTGAAGGCAACAAAGAAGGCGAAAAAGACGAAAAAACCGAAGGTGCCTTAGAATGGTTTCTAAGGCATTCTGGCCACTTTGTTGTTTTTTCTGTGAAGGGGCGAAAAAGACGAAAAAGGCAAAGGTGCAAAAAAGACGAAGGTGCCTAAAAAATGGTTAAGGCCAAAAAATCTCAAAGGAAAAAAATTAAAGAAACAAAATGTTTCTATTACCAAAGCTTTGCTAGCTTTCAACTCCCAACCTGACAAAAAGACACGAAGCGAAAATGTTCGCGAACATCCTGACGAAAAGACTCGAACGTACGTGAAATATTTGAGAAAGGAAAATGTTTGTGACACAACAGGAGAAAGTCAGACGACGTGAAAGTCAAACGACTTGAAGCGACACGAAAATCTTCGTGACACTTTTCGACCTTCATGCTCCAAAGGATCAGGAAGATCATACAAGTACCATGAAGTACAAAACCCCTGGTCTGATATAATGACATCAACGAAAGACTGTTAGGACATGCCTAACCCACCATTCTTGTAATCCATGATTAGTTATAGATTGTTTAATCTATCTAATTAGAGATGCTACTCTGAATGTATGTAATTATTAGATATATAAAATATATACAGTAGCAGATAGAAAATATACAAAATAGAAGTCCACCTATGAGCGAGACAATTTTGTAAGCAGGTGACAAAACTTCCAGAATTCACACATGTGGGGAAGATCCACAAGTATGGTAGATCTAATTAAGCTTTATGATTAGCACAATAACCTGATTCTAGATTGATTAGCAAGATCTAGTACATAAGTTATGGCTTAACCACAATCTAGCATGCTAAGCAACAGAGAATGATAGCAATGAATCATTAGTGAGCAAAAGTACAAGAAATTAGTGTATTGGCATTAGCCTCAACACGAGTTAGAGAGAGAAAGATAGAGAGATAACACTTCCTGTTAGAATGATATCATCAACATAAATAAGAAGGATGACAATAACTTTATCAAAAAACTTGACATACAAGGAAGGATCATAGTTACTAAGATTAAATCCTAGTGACTCAAGAAAGGTGTTAAGTCAAGAATACCATGACCTTGGAGCTTGCTTTAGTCCATATAGACTTTTGAAGAGCAAGCAAACTTTGTCTTTGTCATGGATGAACCCAATAGGCTGATCCATATAAATCTCTTCTTCTAGATATCCATTTAAAAATGCATTAGAGACATCTAGTTGAAGAACTTGCCAATTGAAAAAACAAGCAATAGAAATTATGATTCTAATTGATACCATCTTTGCAACTGGAGCAAAAGTCTCCTCATAATCAAGTCCATAAACTTGAGCAAAACCCTTAGCACAAAGTCTAGCCTTGTACTTGTTGATTGTGTCATCTTGATTATACTTGACTCGAAAAACCCACTTGCAACCAATGGTGTGCTTGTTGGATGGAAGATCCACAAGCTCCCATGTCTTGTTGGCCATCAAACCATCATATTCCTCCTTCATGGCAAGGTACCATTCCTTCGCATTGAGTGTATCATATACATCCTTTGGGTCCTCATGTGAAATAAAATAAGCACAATTAGTGGAGTTGATTTCCACTTGCTTGCCTCTATCTTCATAAGTAAGCCTCCTAGGCTCGGATCTTTCTTTTTGAGATCTTCTTGGTGAAAAGATTCGAGGTGACTCCTCCTCAATTCTCGGCCCCATCTCTCCATGATAGTCTTCAAGGGTGATGATTGGAGTATCTTTGTGAGAATATTTGAACTCGGCCTCCTCAAGAATTTTATCTTGATCCTCATGGAATATAACATCCCTACGCTCAATTGTAGTTGAGGCAGAGGGAACATAGATTCTGTAAGCTTTCTTGTTGGATGCATATCCAACCGTGATCCCTTTAATAGAATTAGGATCATCTCTTTTCCTTGTTTCCAAGGGTACATGAACAAAGCAAGCACAACCAAAAACTCTAAGGTGATCTACCTTAGGTTTCTTCTTAAACAAGACTTCAAAAGGTGATTTTCCAGCAAGTGCATTGTGAGGTAATCTATTGCACAAATAGTTTGCACAATTTATAGCTTCACCCTCACCCCATTATTCAATAGGCAAAGAAGTTTCAACTCGGATTGCTTTAGCACATTCACATAAAGATTTGTTTTTCCTTTCAGCAATTCCATTTTGAGATGGAGAATAAGCACAAGAAAACTCTCTCTTTATTCCTTCACCTTCACAATATTCATGAAACTTGTTGTCATGAAACTTGTTGGAGATGTATTCACCTCCTCCATCACATCTTAAAGCTTTAAATCAAATACCATAGCTTTTAAAGAAAGTAGATACAACCAAGTATATCTAGTAAAGTCATCAATAAAGGTGACAAAACATGTTGCACCACCAATATTTTTAGAAAAGAAAAAATGTACATCCGAGTGTATAAGCTCTAAAGGATGAGTAGTCTTTATAAAAGATATCTGATATGGCTTTCTGTGTGATTTTGCAATAGCACAAGCCTCACAAGGCTTGAAATCTTTGGAAAGAGATTTTGGAAGACCAATAGCCTTCACTTTCTTGACCATAGAAGACATAGATTTAAAGTTAGGATGACCCAACCTTCTATGCCACAACTCCTCCTCAGATAACAAAGCAACTTCACAAAGTTTTTTATTCTCATAAGAATTCAACTTAAAAATTCCACCACATCTAGATCCATCAGCTAGGATCTCATCATTTTTCTTGATAAAGCAAGTATTGGAGTTGAACTTTACATCACAACCATTATCAAGCAACTTTCCCACACTAATCAAGTTCTTTGTAAGTTTTGGAATAAAAAGAACATTAGAAAGTGCAAGAACTTTTGAAGAAGCAAGTTTCAATGGAATGTTGCCAATTCCTTTTATAGAGCACTCATGATCATTAGCAGTGTAAATAGATCTCTTAAGTCCTTTGTAAGGTACAATTGAGTCAAAAGACTCCTTTGAACAGCACATATGTGAAGAAGCTCCACTATCTATGTACCAAGCCCCATCTTTCTTGAAAGGTGATGAAGAAAAACTGGACACCATGACTGATCCTTCTCCATCACTTGCAACAGAATCTTCTTCAATCTCTTTGGAGAGATTTGCTTGCTTGAGTTGGTTTTTCTTCTTAAAGCAATTAGAGGCATAGTGCCCCTTCTTGCCACACAAGAAACACTTCACTTTCTTCTTCTCGATCTTTGAGGTCTAGGGATGAGATGAATCATCCTCTTCACCATCTTTGTCTCAATATTTGGCTTTGTCTTTGTTGGATGCTTGAGAGAACTGGTTCTTACTCCTTCCTTTATGCTTGTCCTTGACAAAGAGGGCTTTGTCACTTCCACCATGCTCGAGTTTGTTCATCCTGGACAATTTATAGCTTTGCCTAGCTTTTTCATAAATAAGAATACCTTGGAGAGTTTCTAGATTAGGCAACTCCTCCTTAATGGCAAAAGACTAAAGAAGATTATCATAGTCATCTTTCAGGCTATTTAAAATGACTTGAACTAGCTCATCTTGGTTAATAGTAACACCAACACAGGAAAGCTCTCTATGAAAATTTTTAACTCTCAGAACATAGTTTGATGCACTCTCTTCACTTCTTTGGAAACTTTGGAAAATCTGATTCCTAAGAGTGAGTATTCTAGAAGTATTTTTTGCTTCATAGATGGACTTAAGTGCATCCCAAGCATCTTTGGCTGTAGTGCAAGATCCTATCTCTCTCAAAATTTCGTTAGATACATTCATCTTAATGAGATGTAGAGCCATTCTAGCTCTCTTCCTATACTTAGGAATTTCAGCCTGTGCTTGAGGCTCCTCCTCAACACCAAGCACAATGTCCATAACATCCTGGAGTATTAAAATAGACTCCATTTTGAACTTCCAAATTGAGTAATTTGAAGTATTTAGTCTTTCATTTGCTTCTAGAGGATATCCTCCCAGAGGTGCCATTTAGATGAAGACTTCTTAGTTATTGGACTGCAATATGTTTGAGCTTGTTCCAATCAAACTTAAAGTTGCTGCTCTCTTTCACTATAGGTATTTTCAAGGATGTTCTACCTTCCTATGTGAAACACTTGCAACTGTATTTGAGATGGATCTCAAATATTCCACAAGACAAGGTTATCTAGATCAGACACGCAAAGTGGTTTAAGACACTTTGGCAAGTTTGAATCCTACTTTTGGCATGTGTGATATGCTTCAAAAGAAAACACTATTGACACTCAAAAGGCTCAAAGAGTGTTCAATTACTTCAAACTTAGTCTTGATCTTCAGTTTCTTGTGAAGGATGTTCAAAACAATGGATTCAGAACAAAGCAAGATTGAATCAAATCAGAATGTTGTCACTCGGATTTTGGACCTATCCCTATCCTCTTTAAGAGCCTATAAGTCTTGATAGACACACTAGATTGATTTGGTTTCAATTTCTATGGAAACTACACATCATAAGCTTTCCATCAAGCTATAAGACCACTATCTTTGGATCTACAAACAAGGAGATAAAAGGGATTGGAAATCTTTGATTTTCACACGTGCGAAATTCCAGAATTCCGTACTACCACTTTTCAGGTCTAAAAATTCAGTTCCAATCCGATTTGATCCAAATACACTTCAGAGAAAGGTGAGAAAAAATCTAAAACTATTTTTTTGCTTGATTAAGCTCTCAAATTCTTGTACAATCAGAGATGTTAGCATGCAAAGCTCAATTTGGCTCTAATGCCATGACAAAATTTCCAGAATTCACACGTGTGAGGAAGATCCACAAGTATGATAGATCTAATTAAGCCTTATGATTAGCACAATAACCTGATTCTAGATTGATTAGCAAGATCTAGTACAGAAGTTATGGCTTAACCACAATCTAGCATGCTAAGCAATAGAGAATGATAGCAATGAATCAAGTCTTTGACAAAAGGAGTACGTGACATCTTACCCTTCATACATGCATCACAGGTCATCGAACTGGTTGCATTCGAGATGCTCACCCTTGTGATTGCTCCATGATGGCTTGCTTGATATAGTGCCATTGAATTCATATGACATAGTCTCCTGTGCCATAGAATATCTGACGAATCATCATGGGTTTGATGTACTTGATCTGCAGGTAGGCGTACCTTCAAGTGATATAGGTTGTCTTTTCTTCTACCTTGAGTGATAAGTGTACTGGTGCTTGCATCAACAACATTCCATGCTTCATCTGAGAACGTTACACGCATCCCTGCATCAGTTATTCTTGCCACTGATAGCAAGTCCTGCTGCAGTGTAGGCACGAACAGAACGTCTTCGAGTCGTCTATCTCTGCCGTTAGTGTTGAGCCATAGTGAACCAATATCATTCACTTGATGCTTTGATCCATCTCCAAGAACGATTTATCTTGCTGGATCTGCACTTCGGAAATCAGACAGGATCTGTCTTGATGTAACGAAGTGTGAGGTAGCTCTTGAAGCAAGAATTACCTCCTATGTGTCAGATGTTGATACTGCACACAAGTATGCACAGATGTAGGCGGTCGAATTTTCGTTATTCAATCTTTCTTCGTCTCTCCGGCTCCTCGACATAGGACGAACTATTATTGTTCTCCTGTTTGCTTTGAGCTTGCTTGTTTCTTGGGTCCTAGCGGCAGTCCATGGCTACATGACCCTTTTTATGACAGTGGATACACTCAATTTTTGGATTTAGCCAACACGAATCGACAGTATGTCCTTCGCATTTGCATCTCACGCATGTCTTCTTGTCTCCACTCTGTTGTTTTGACCTTTCTTTGTTCTTCCATTCGCCTTTGCTGGTTCCTTCTGCTTGCTGATCTCGGTCCTGCTTTTGATCTGACTCTCTCTTAGGCTTGAATTGCTTCTTAGTCTTTTCTTTGTTGCTGTAACGGGCTTGGTCAGAAGCATCTTTGTGATCAAGGTGCTCTCGAGCTTCGACTTCTTCTCGAATCTCGACAACTACCTTTTCGAGTGTCATAGTAGAATCCTTTGCTAGCAGCGTTCTGGTTGTTTGTTTCATCTTTCTAATAAAGAAAGTGAGATCTTTGCCATCCCACTGCAGATTTGTCAGCTGATATTTGAGTAGCATGATCTGACTGCGTGATTTTGTCTGAAATCTTGTGAGTAAAGTATCCCACATCTCTTTTGCTTTAGAGATTGTAGCCAGGTCAAGAGTCAGGCTATCCTCGATGGATGAAGATAATATGACTACTGCCTTGTCATTCTTTTCCCTCCATTCGCGTAGCTCCTTGCATGTTGTTGTAGGCATCTCCTCGGTGCCATCCACCCAGAAAAATAGTCATTCTCCCTTTAGTATAAGCGAGGTCTTAACTTTCCATGCTAGGAAGTTAGATCCTGATGAGTCGAGGATTGTACAGATATTCGATTGTATATTGCTTATTGAAGCCATTGCTATGAATTGTGTTCTCACTTGTTAATGATTCTTTGTCTTGAATGTTTAGCCTCCTGGATTTGATATTCTTGTGGCTATGTCAGACTATGGCAGGCTCTGATACCACTGAAGCTGGGAGTGTGGAAATTCAGAAACGTCAAGAACGCTCTGATACCATTGAAGCGAAAAATAAATTAATCATGAAGGAAATGAATTTGGATGGATTTCAGATATGATTGCTGGTCACTATCTGCTATATCATTCCTACAATCCTCCAGAAAGTAGACAGACATTGCTGATCTATGTTAAAAATTAATACAACATTCAACAAAATTGAACCAATGTGAGAAATTGATAAAAGGTGAATGAGATACACGAGCAATACCAGACAATAATTCAATCAAGATCATACAAACATTAAGAGTGATATGTGCATAATAGCTACAATATCATCTATTGATCCTCTTGATTTCGAACGATGTATGACAGACCCACACAGTGCATTGGCATGAGAGAAGCGGCGTTCTCCCATGAGTAGTGTCTCGCTTACTAGCAGACTTCTTAGATCTATGTGGATCCTGTTGAAATGAAAAAATAATCCATCTTGACTTTAGGCTTGTTACAAACATTGTACCATGCAAGTATGTTGTTCATAAATGCAAATGCCAAGTTTGGCCTAGATAGAACTCGAGCTACATGGATATGTCATATCTAGAATGATGAGTACAACTTGCATATAGATTGTAGACATAGAATTAGCAAAATTATGCTAGTAGAAACTCATGGTAATTCACATGCATTAATTGTAAGTGATCCACAGTGACATGCAAGACATGCACAAAGTGAAATGGACACATGCATGATGATTTGTATATTTCTAGTTAGAACTAGGACACTTGGAAAAAGTTGGTAGAGATTCATGCATGAAATGTGACAAATGTCACATAGACTCTAGTTTTCACTTTAGATGTCATTTAATGATGGATGGATGTGGTTCTACCTTGAGCTAGCTCAAACTCCATAAATATGTGTAGCTCTCCTCATAATTTTTTACGAAGAACCAAAGCTTTGTAACTATTTCTTGCCATTTTGGATCCACACAAATTTTGCTTGTTATCTCTCTATCTTTCTCTATCTAACTCGTGTTAAGACTAATGCCAATACACTAATTTCTTGTACTTTTGCTCATTAATACAGAATTACAAAGATTCTGGAGCATGTACATTCAGACATTTGTGGACCTTTCAACGTGATCTCAGTAGGAGGCTCAAAGTATTATATAACTTTTATTGATGATTACAGTAAATTTGTCAGAGTCTATTTCATTCATAATAAATCAGAAACTTTTGAAAAATTTACAAAGTATTTGAATTGGACAGAAAGATGCACAGGAAGTAAGGTGAAGCAGAGCAGAACAGATTGAGGTGGAGAATACATCTCAAACCGATTCACTGATTTTTGCAATGATCGTGGAATCATTCACAAAAGAACTACATCTTATACACCGCAACACAATGGTATTGTAGAAAAGATCTTCATATAAAACAAGTTGAACCTACACTACTTTGGTGTGACAATCAGGGTTGCATTCAGCTTGCGAAGAAAGACCATGACTCTTATGGAAGCTGCCAGGTGCATGATGGCCTATTCAAAGGCTCCAAGAGTGTTGTGAGCTGAAGCAGTAGCTACAGCTACTTACATTTAGAACAGGATAGGAAAATCTGGTGTTCCTCATACAATACTACACGAATTATGGTGGGATAGAAAACTCAATCTGACTCGTATTCAAATCTTTGGTTGTGCAACATATGCACATGTTCCTGGCAAGCTTCAAAAGAAGCTTGATGAGAAAGCAGAACAAGGATATCTTCTAGGATATGACAATCATTCGTCATACTACAGAGTCTATATGCCAGAGACAAACACAGTGAAGACAGTCAGAGACGTCAAATTCGATGAGAGCAGAACAATGGCCAACGATGATCTTGTCAGTTATGAAGTCCTTGGAAGACAGTACTATGATCTACCAACTGTGACAGAGGGAGCAGAGGACGAACACTTAGACGAAGATGTTTGAGTCGCACCTCATTGAGTGACAAATCAAAAGAAGAAAGATTTGCAAGCCAGCCTACTGCTACAATACCTATAAATTGAAATGGTTTCGGACCTAGCAGAGCAGATAAAAACAAGAGCATTGCAGTTCCAGAAGGATCTCCTAAAAGATCGACAAGAGAACGAAGAGCGCTAGCAAGATTTGTGTCAGGCAGCTCAGCTTCTACATCAGAAGAGTTTTGTGAATTCAGTGGAGAAGCACAAACATTCGAGGAAGCAATTGAATGTCTAGAGAAGGACAAATGGATCCAAGCCATGAATGAGGAGATGGAATCCATGAGGAAGAATCAAGTATGGACATTGGAGCCATTACCAAATAAGTGAAAGACTGTAAAATGCAAGTGGGTATACAAGCTGAAGTATGGACCGAATGGAGATATTTCTAAGTATAAAGCCAGACTTGTAGCGAAGGGGTTTTCTCAGAGATATGGTATTGACTATGTTGAGACCTTCTCTCCTGTCGTGAAACATTCGTCCCTATGTCTATTATTTTCATATGCAGTTGTTTATGATCTCAAGATTCACATCGTGGACGAGAAGACAACATTCTTGCATGGTGAGCTAGATGAAGAAGTCTACATGGATCAACCTCCAGGCTACATTTCAAATTACTTCCTACTTATGTATGTAGAATGCACATGAGTATCTGCAGTTTCAAGCAGTCAGTGCGACAAGGGTAAAAGAAGAAATATCGAGCCTTAAAATCCTTAGGATTCAAGCCACTAATAGCTGATTCCAATGTTTATGTAAGAATCACAGATGGAAAAATCATCATTGTAGCTGTATATGTGGATGACACTTTGATACTCTGCAAAAGTGAAGAACTTATTGCTGAGGTGAAATATGACATCTCGAAACATTTTGAGATTGCAGACCTGGGAGAAGCCAGATGTTATCTTGGCTTACAGATTGACAGAGACTATGAGGGAGGTAAATTGTATCTTCATCAATCCAGATATACCTAGAAAATCCTAAAGGATTTCGGGATGCTGAATTGCAAAGGAGCAAATACTCCAATGCTTGCAAGAACAATCTTGACGAATGAAGATTGTTCGAAGACTAAAGAAGAAAGAGAGTTGATGCAACATACACCATACAGGAAGCTGATCGGATCACTGATGTACCTTGTAAATAACACACGTCCTGACATTGCTTATGTCGTGTTTAGGATGAGCCAATTCAGTACTAATCTGGGCTCGACTCATTGAAAGATTGCAAAACGAATCTTGCAATACCTTCAATTAACGAAGGATTTTGGATTGTGTTATTTATGTGATGCAGAGTTCTAGATGCTTTCTTACAGTGATGTTAGCTAGTCATCTCTCAAGGACGACTACAAAAGTGCCTCAGGAGGATGCACCATCACATCAGAAGCAGCAATTCGTTGGTTCAGCAAGAAGCAGACCATTGTGGCTCAGTCATCCTGCGAAGCAGAGTACGTAGCAGCAGCAAAGATGGCCAATGAAATCATTTGGCTCCAACAGTTCCTTGACGAACTGGACGAAACGAGAAATGAACTTCTGATTTTGCAGATGGACAATACATCTACAATACATCTAACAAAGGATCATGTGTTTCACTCAAGGATGAAATACATCGCAATCAAGTACCACTTGATAAGGGATCTGATCGAAAAGAAGATGTTGCAGACTACTTTCATTGGAACGAAGGAGATGGTTGCTGACATTTTTACAAAGGCCTTAGACAAAGGTTTGTTTGAGAAACAGAGGAATAGTCTTGGAGTCATCAAGCTACCACGCTTTGAGAGAGAGCTGAAGAAACAGATTGTTTCTATTACCAAAGTTTTGCTAGCTTTCAACTCTCAACCTGACGAAAAGACACGAAACAAAAATATTTGCAAACATCACGAAAATGTTCACGAACATTCTGTCGAAAAGACACAAACGCGAAATATTCATGAAAGAAAAATGTTCGTGACACAATAGGAGAAGGTCAGATGACGCGAAAGTCAAACGACTCGACGCGACACGAAAATCTTCGCGACACTTCACGTTCCAAAGGATCAGGAAGATCATACAAGTACCATGAAGTACAAAATCGCTGATCTGATATAATGACGTTAGCAAAAGAGCGTTAGGACGTGCCTAACCCACCATTCTTGTAATCCATGATTAGTTATAGATTGTGTAATCTATCTAATTAGAGATGCTACTTTGAATGTATGCAATTACTAGATGTATAAAATACATACAGTAGCAAATAGAAAATATACAGAATAGAAGTCCACCTGTGAGCGAGACAATTTTGTAAGCAAGATCCACAGAGATCCAAGAAGTCCGCTAGTAAGCGAGACACTACTCGTGGGAAAACGCTGCTTCTCTCATGCCAATGCGATGTGTGGGCCTGTCATACAACGCTCAAAATCAAGAGGATCAATAGATGATATTGTAGCTATTACGCACATATCACTCTTAATATTTGTATGATCTTGAATGAATTATTGTCTGGTATTGCTCGTGTATATCATTCACCTTTTATCAATTCCGCACACTGGTTCAATTTTGCTGAATGTTGTATTAATCTATAACATAGATCAGCAATGTCTGTCTACTTCCTGGAAGATTGTAGGAATGATATAACAGACAGCGACCAGCAATCATATCTGAAATCCATCTGAATTCATTTTGTTCGCGATTAATTTATTTTTCGCTTCAGTGGTATCATAATGTTCTTGACATTTCTGAATTTTCACACTTCCAGCTTAAAAAATGTGAAGGTCCGAAACCATGTAGTTGGCCTTCGGTTTTCAGGATGCTCATTACTTGAACGATTTATTTAAGACTGAGCATAAGAAATCTAACAAATCTAAGATATACCCAGTCATCAACTTTGAAATCTCTGGGAGACCACTTAAGATCGACATAGTGCCTAGCTCGGTTCTGAGCACTCTGGATATAATCATGGGCCACTTGCAATATTTCATGCATATCATGCAACAACTCCGCAACTTTATGGATCTCAACAAACTTCGTCTCCACATTTACCATAGATCTAGGTTGAAAATCGTACATCAGCGTAAATAGACTATAACCAGTCACAGAATGTTTTCGACTATTGTAAGCAAACTCAATCAAAGGAACGTAATCTTCCCACTGAGTTATCTGTGAGACACATATGTTCTCAACATATCCTCCATAGTCTGATTAGTTCTCTCTGTCTGGCCATTTGAATCAGCATAGCTAATACTAAGCAAGGTTTCTAGCTTAACGAATACAGCTGACCGAAAGTGACCTGTAAATTTAGGATCTCTATCCGTATGAACATGAAACTCTAATGTCCAATCTGGAGAACGCAATATTGGTGCTGAAGATAATGCTTTTTTTAATTTTTCAAAGGCTTCTAATGCCTCTACTGTCCAAATAGGAACAATAGTTAGTTTGTATATAGGTCGTGCTAAATCCGCAAAGAAGATAATAAAAATTCGATAGTAGTTCGCATGACCCATAAACACATAAACCCCTCGAATTGTTGCTGGCGGTGGCAATTCCACAATAACTTTGATCTTAGAATAATCGGTGGCAATACCATGTCTTGATATCACATGTCCAAGCACAACTCTGTGCAAAATCCATATCAAACATTTTTCTGGATTTAGAGAAATCTGATATTTGCGGCATCTTTCAAATACTTTCTCCAATCAATCCAAGTGGTCTGTATCTGTACTATGAACTCCCAAATCGTCCAAGTAAATTTCAAGGAATTTCTGCTGATAATCTTTAAAGGCAAATTGCATTACTCTTTGGAATGAACTTGGTGCATTACAGAGTCCAAACGGCATTACTTTGTAAGCATAGGTGCCCCATTCTGTTGCAAAAGCAGTTTTGTGACGATCGGCAGGTGCAATCTTAACCTGGTTGTAACCACTAAATCCATCCAGGAAACTATAAGCTTCCGCTCCAGCAAGGCGATCCAAAATGCTTTCAGTAAAAGGTAACAAAAAGTGATCCTTCCGTGTCACTTTATTCAATGCTTTGAGATTCACACAGATTCGCAGTTTCCCATTTTTCTTAGGAACAATGACAATCGGTTAAATCCATTTGGTATGCTCGATCTCATAAATGAAATCGGCGTCAAGCAATCTCTGAAGTTCTTTCTTTATCAGATCTGCCACATTAGGATTACAGCGATAGAACTTTGTAACCTTTGGTACTGCATCAGGTACTAAAGGTATGGTATGTTCAATCACTGATGTCGGAAGACCCTTCAAATCTTGATAATCCATGCAAAGCAATCTTGATACTTAATAAGTAACAAACGGAGTGCTTGATACTGTTCAGGAGTAAGTTGTGATCCCACTCGTACAATCTTTTTCGGTTCTCCTGGTTCGGCAAGATTCATTGGCTACGTCCTAGCTGGGCCATCGTAAACCTCTTTAGATTTCGGCATGTGTTCTTCAGGTTCATGATGTGCTTTAGGTAACATGATAACCACATCATCCAGTGTATAACGTTTAAAATGCTCTGGCATATCATGCTGGACTACATTTGCTTGTTCTTTTTTGAAAGGACTTGTCTTGGATCTTCGTTTAGCCTTCTTAGCAGGAATTGATCATAGAGGTGATGACTTTCGGGATGATAAATCTTTCTTCATAGGTGAAGACTTCCTAGACGATGATGTCTTGCTGAAAATCTGACTTAAAGAATCATTCTTGACTTTTCCTTTGCCTTTATCCAATAGAGGTGGCACTTTCTTTGAATCGATCTTTTGAGGGGGATTTTTCCATTTCAGAACCGTATTATAATGTTGCTTAGCTTGTTTCTTCGTTATCGAACCTGTGATCCTGCCTCCCTTCAATATAACTACTTTGGGCGATTTGATTGTTGGTTCATCAGAAACATTACGCACTCCAAATCTGGTCGGATCCATATGATGTAGAATCTGTTCATCCGTAAGTTCTGCATTGCCATCATAAGTTAAGGCATGGCTCACTGGTATGAGATCATCCTCAATTGGATATGGTATAGGTTCTGTTGATATCCAGGCTACATTCAGCACATTTAGTGAAAACGTGATTGGCGTATCCAAAGTTCGATCTAATAAGGAAATCTCGCTCATCTCTGATTGAATATCTTGTTGACACATATATCCTGCTGTACAATCAATTGTTGCAAGAGCTTCGTTCCAATTGACAGTATTCGTTTGAGAATCGTAGTGAACTCCCAATTTTTTTTTCTGGTCGATCACAAGTGTGATCCGTAGTTGATGAATCGTCATCCGCTTTTTGAACCATTGGTTTGATAGTCCAAGTCGTAGGATCAACTCAAACTGCAAGTTCACGATTTTCAAAAGTGATTTCTTCGGTACCCCAGTTATGAATTACTTGCGCAACTCGTAACCATGGATGTCCTAAGAGAACTCGGTAGACATTTGGTGCTTCTGGTAAGTCCATCACGATGAAAGTAATGATGAATTGTACTCCTGCAATCCTGATAGGTATATCTTCCACCATTCCTCGTGGACGAACTATCATTTGATCAGCTAGCTTAATAGCAAAAGTAGCAGGCTTAATCTTTGTAAGGCCCCATTTTGTACATAGCTTTGTAAAAATCAGGTTTACTCCTGAACCGCCATCTATCACGGCTGCTTCTTTAGAAAATTGTCTATGTTGTATCGACAGAGTGATATTCTTTTGTTCACTTTCCCAAGCGGCTCCAACATGGAGTACATCGTTAGATTCTTCAAATTTAGCACAAAAAAGCGGCTCCTAATGGACTTCTGGTTCTTCTTGAGCTGACTTTTGCGCTAAGACTTCTTGTGCTTTTGGCACCAACTTTAGGAACTCTCCCAATGAAATATTGATCTTGCTAGACAAAATGTTCATGAGTAATTCTATATGCGGTGCTTCCGGTTCAGTCATCTTGAAGGGTTCTTCGTGATGATGTAATTGATCATTCATATCCATACGTAAATTTCTTGGAAGCTGCAATGGTGAAGACCGAACTTCAGTTGTTGATTTAGCAGCTTCAAGCTCCTCTTCTTCTTGTAGATGTTTAATCCACTGTCTCATATTATGATATCTTCATTTTTCTGCATTAAGATTTGGATAGACTCCCGATGCTGTTGGGTATCATTCAATGGTATAGAATCAGTAGGTACTGGATCCACTACTGGTTTTTTTTGCTTCTATGCTCTGGTGACCACCATCAAGAGTGCACTTGGTTTATTCTGAGCTACTGGTCTTTGCTTGACTGTTATCAAATTTACAGGTGCTGTAGCTAGTGTGGTGGCTTTGGTCTTGCTGGACAGTCTTTATAGCAATGCCCATATCCACAATCACGACAGAATGGTACAAATTTTCCTTTATTTGGGCATTTTGCAACTCTGTGATTTTCTCCACATGCAAAGCATCCAAGTGGTGCTCTGGTCCAATTTCTCGAGGCTTGTTGTTGAGCGGCAACATAAATGGCACACTGTTCTGAAGATCTATCTTCCTGATCATTACCATAGCTTGCTCAGCACTTCCGTAAGTTCTGGTTCCATCAAATTGGCAGGAGGAGTGGAGTGTTTTGGTGGGGCAGGCAAAGCTAGACATTCCGGGTATCCAAGAGTAGATTGTCGCAGTCTTGCTGCTGGATTTCCTCCATACTGTGGATCTCGATATCCCATCTGGACATACCGTTGCTGAATTATCCGAGGGTTGAAGTTGCAAAAAGCAGTCTCATGGTCAGGTGAATTACAAAGATGGCAAACACTGATTTTCATTCATTTTTTTAATTGAGGACACTCGTTCACTGTGTGATTTCCTGTACAAATAGAACACCAGATATTTTCCCTGGTAGGAAAAGTCTTTGCAAACTTCTCAGGTTCCTTGAACGCTTCTCCGTCGAAATTTTTCAATGCTTTGATCTTCTCATCAAATTGCAACTGCAACTTTTTCATCTGTTTCTGCTGGGTCTTCCCAAGTTTCTCGAACTCATTGAGCATCATTTCTGCAGTAGCATTGGCATTCGTTGATGGAATAGTGGTGGATGTCGTAGTAGTCTGCCCTGCTGTATAAGGCAACATACTGACATTCAGCTCATCAACTGAATCTTCATCCTCCTCCCAAATTGCATCGTCCATAGCATTTTGCAAAAGTGCATACTCATTATGGCGTTTCAGCTCACGTCTGATCCGTTTAGGTAGATCTAACAAAAACCACATAATCATGGCATTTTCATTAATCAGCCCAGGTTCACATTCAGATCTAAGACGTTTCACCCTTTCGATGTAATCTCGAACCATTTCCCTCTTTCCCATTTTAATTTTACTTAAAAGTAAGAAAGGGTCTTCCATAAACTTCCGTAGTTTGAACCGTGTGATAATGACTCATTTAACAACCTCCCAATCTGTACGCTCAGTTTCATCTTGGTTATAGTACCAATCTTGTGCTGCGTCTGAGAAGGCCATAGGAAACAGCTTAAGTTTATCTTGAGGATAAATCTCACCATAGATCTCAC
The DNA here is from genome assembly GCA_029204225.1 of Diphasiastrum complanatum. Taxonomy (NCBI): domain Eukaryota; kingdom Viridiplantae; phylum Streptophyta; class Lycopodiopsida; order Lycopodiales; family Lycopodiaceae; genus Diphasiastrum; species Diphasiastrum complanatum. Next base: position 35,506,594 of record CM055103.1, on the reverse strand, counting down.
AGGATTCAGCATAGATATGAAGAAATCTAACTGGATCTGTTAATCCATTATATTTGGGTAGATCCAATCGGGGTGCTCTTCTAACAATAATTGGATTGACCTCCTGTGGAGCACCTCCAGGAGCAGCTCCAGGGGCAGCCATTTTTACAAATTTAGATCAAATTGATAATGAGATTGGATATAGATTTTTCCAAAAAAAACTATCTCAGATTAGATCTGCTAGCTCTATTCCACTTCTCAAGAATCTGATTCTATATGATGAAAAACTTTCCAAAATTCGATCAATCGATACTTCTCAAAAATGATAAATCTCTTAGAATTCAATTCTAAATATATCAGATTTGATTCAAATTTTGACAGAGACTTGATTTGAAAAATCAAGAACTAAAAATAGGACTGGCGAAGATTGGCTCGACAAAGGTTCAACAATGCTATTTTGGAAAAAAAAAATACTCTTTGGACACTTTTCTAGCAATTTCTTGGAAAATAACCTTCGCCGACTTCTCAGATGAAAGATTTGACACAAATAAAACTCTGGAAAACCGGACAAAGGTTTCTAATCTAAGAAAATACAGTTTCTGTAATCTGACGAGGGTAAAAAGCAAGATTTTTTGTGATCTAATCAAAAAGAATCTTCGCCGAACTCAATAATAGTATTTTTCTATAAATAGAATGTTCTGGAAACTCGACGAAGGTTCTTGCGAAGGATCAGGAGTAATACTGGTAATTTTGCAAAAAAGTGACTTTTTTGACAAAAATATGACAATATAACAACTGATCCTCTGAAACCCTTTCTATTTTTGGTATTATTCTTCGTCGACCTGGCAGTAGATAGATCTGAATCACATCTAAGCACAGTGAATCGGGCAAAGGTTCTTTTTCTATATTTTTTAGGGTTTTGATAATTTTTGGTGATTTTTGGTGGTTTTTCTGATGTTTCTGGAAATCTGCTAGGAATTAATCTTTGCCCTTCAAACTGAAGGTTTTGTAAACAAAATCGAAGGTGTCTGCAACTCGGTGAAGGTTTCCTGAAAGAGAGTAAAAAGTTCTGAACTCTGATGACGCTTTTTTTTTTGTCTCTTTTTGACCAAATTTGGCAGATTTGACCGATTTTTGTTATAATATCTCAGATCCAAATAGATCTTAAGATTGGTGATCTGAATAACTTTCCTTGTTTAATAATCAGATTAGATTTCAAACAAGCAAATCCACTCAAATCAAACAAAATCAATCTCAAACTAACCCTAAAATATAGATTTAACACTATCCATGCCACGACAAGAGGCCTAATGTAAGCTAACCATCAACCAAACATGCTGCAAACTAAAAAATTGGCATAGCTCTCCGGCAGCAATGGCGCCAAAATCGTAGTGGGTTTCTTTCCTTGCCTAACCTGAATCCAAGATCTAGTCAATCTAGCATCAAAGAGACGGAGTTAGTTGTCACGCGTACGTTCATTCCCATGAGAGCGATAGTATGGTGAAAGATTTCAACATGAATGGAGGATCTAACACTACATCCATTAATCCTAAATCCACAACAATGATAGAAACTTATTCTTCTCTCTCTCCTTTTCTCTCTCACCAAAGCATAAGAAATAGCAATCCCAATAATGATCAAATCCAACAATTAGCAAATACCAAAGAACGCATGAGAAATGGAGGAAAAGAGAGGAAGAGCAAGGACATTCATCAATGCATTTCTAAAGAGAACCAATCTGCTTTATTGAAATGAGAAAATGAACATCAGGAGCAACTCGAGTTGGTCCCTTTTTATAGTAGAGAGGAGGACCCTGGCCTTTGAATCCTATTGGTCCAGTCTTGCCTCTCTTTTTATTCAAATTTAAAAAAGTGTGGGAACCATCAAAATTGGAGGGAAGCCCAACTTTATTCACTAACTTGTCATTTAGGCCCTACGACATTAAAAGTTTCGCAAAAAGGCCTAAAGTCCTTTTATTAACTTTTAACTAATCAATCAAATAACTATGTGATCATTGGGTTGGACTTACACACGCAGGGTGCCAAATCCCTCTCACTTATTAACTAGGGTTAGGGTTGCCTTGGGATCCGCAAACCCTCCAACATCTACCGACCTGGACGGTGGTATTCCATGAGTAATTCTTCTGGAAACACATCTTTAAATTCAGACAATATCATATTCTTCTCAATCTGCTTTTGAGTTAAGAATCTTTGACAATTCACAACTACTTAGATGCATTTCAAAAAAATCCAAAATGGGCTTAGCAAATATTGAATAAGCTTTATATTACAAATCAAAAATAACCATTACATTCGCAAATGAATTCATCCCAGATGGATGTACATATTTGTCTCCAAACAATGTAACTATTTCATTACCCTCATGAAATAATTTCGTAACAAGATTTTGTTCATGAATCTTTCGAGCTTCAACAAGAAAGCCACGAGCTTCTACAGGTAACTGTTTTGTGATCTTTCACGAATCTTTTGAGTTGACTGCAAGACAAAGTTCGTGAATCCTTCGAGGTTGATCACGAATAAAAATGTTTTGAGTTCGCATTTGTTTCTTATCCTTTTTCAAGTAAACTGCGCACTTTGTTAGTAGAATCAAGATCTGTTTAATCAATTGTTCTACACTATCATTCTAAACACTAGGTTTGAGATTTCATTATGGCTAAAGCATTTCATTCAACAAATGAGTCATGATTATTAATTACCATTGTGTTCCATAAACGTGCTTCTCAAAATCTATATCAGGATGCTTATTAAATAACCACTTGTACCCTAAAAGTATATCCGTAAGTGCTAAATCTAAACATTGAAATCTATTAACTCTCCATTATCTTGGATCCATATTGGGAGTCTTGAAACTTTAACATCCCATGTCTCCAACTCCGCACCTGAAGCTAGATATACTAGATATCTATGGTTATTGGCTTCAGTTTCTAGGTCGAGTTTCTGCACAAGACCATAGTCAATAAAATTATGAGTAGATCCACTGTCCACTTAAATACTAACTCATGTACCTTAACAGTGTCTTTCAAACGAAATAATTCATTTGGCAAGAATGAAGTAGTACTAAAAGAACAATCACACTCACAATTAACCTTGTTGATTTTCAACTTCAGATTTTTTTTATCTGGCTCAATGACTTGAGCTGCGCCTTTCTTTTGTTCTGGGTAGAATTTCATAACATGTCCAAGATCACTACAATAAAAACACACATTCGCTTTTCTAGTCTTTTTCTAGGACAAATGTTTCTTTTGTCTAAATTCAGATGCAGCTTGATCCAATTCGTCAAAATACTTGGATTTATTTCCACGGACTCTTTTTTTTCGTTTCTTCTGGCTAGGCCGATGGATTAGCTTGTAATTGCTTTCTAGATGCCACCACTGTGGAATCATATGCTTTCATGACCCGTACGACGCCATCGAAAGTTTGAAGCACATTATGCTTGCACTCATTCTGATAATCTACTGGCAAACCTAGGATAAACTACCACAATGCTAGTTTTGCATCGAATGAGGGAACTTTGTTCCACAAATCCATAAAATCTTGTAGGTACGAGTCCAAACTATGAGTACCCATTTTGCAGTTGACAAATCTTTGGTAGAAGTTCGAGTCGTCCACAACCACAACGACCTTTTGAACACTTCCTTGAACTCTTTCCATGTGGTAGGTTTCGGTTGTAGGTCACGTCACCACGATGAAGCTTTCCCTCGGAAGAACATAATAACACTCTCAAAAATTTTATCTTCGGGATTTCCATGTAGATTAATATAACCGGTCCACTTGGTTAACCAGACATCTAGAACCTCAGGTTTTTTCTCTCTCTTCTCCTCCGAAAATGGTTAAGGTTGAAAGCCCAAATTCGGTGCGGATAGAGTTTTCGCTTGATTCAACAGTACTTCCATCTGTTGATCCCCTGAAGTGTTCATGTTGTTTATTTCACTAAGTGCTTGGCTTAACGACTGGCAAATCTGCAGGTAGGTAGGCATAGGCAGGTCTGACCATCAAGAGCTGCATCTGTATTATCATCTGCCATATTGATTTTCTGAAATACAAAATTAGCTTAATTAGTCAACATATTTGTAATCTTCAACTAACAAGTGAAATTTACTGGACCTTCATAACTGGCCGATATTCAGCAAGGTCTTTCACTTTATTAAGAAAATTTTGTTTAATCAATATCAGAATGATTAAAAACAACAACTACTTCTTAGGCCAATTTTAAAAATTTACGAAAGAAAACTGGGATTTTCGAAATCTATTCGAAATGGACCAACTGTGAAAATCGATTATACTGATCGATCTTTCAGATTCACAAGAATTGTCACATATCAAAATCATTTCAAAACATCTTGCATGCATTAAACTTGACATGCACTGACTTTTTTAAAAAAACAAAAAAAATTCGTAAATAGCCTAGTAACTAGGAAATCAACTTTTTGATCTGGAATTTCCAAAAATAGTGCAAGAAATCTTCTAATCGACCTACTAATTACGCATGCAGTGTGAGGCTTAGGCATCATTATGTTGAAGTTTTGCTTGTTGAAGGAGTCCAAAAATGCACTTTTTGTATGATCTGAGCTTATGATTGCTTGCTGGACCTGATCTAAGCCTCTATGCCTCTCTAATGAACCTTAGAAGAGTGCTTGTAACCTCTGATTGGATGCTTATTGGGCTGGAGATGGATTTTTGAACACATCACCTTGGAAAAGTGCGCCATCCTACCTGTTTTTTGGTCATTTACTACTCGCACATGTGAAGCCTAGGTGGAATGGTGACATGGCAAGTGTCTTGTAGATCACTCTCCCTCTGCACTGTGCTTTACAACGACTAATTTGGTGTCCTATAGAGAAAGTTACGGCATGCATGTATGTAACTCACTGTAGTGATGATGGAAATGTGTGGATAGACCTATATGCATGCTTGGATGTATTGGATGTATGATGGCTCAAAACGGAGGAAATACATCATATTTTTAAGCTTGTAATGAGAACCAATAAGTTCAAATCACCATTTGATAGGTATTCATGCTCAAAAAACCTCAAAAATACACTATTTTTTTGAATTTTTGAGACCTCTAATGGTGTCCAATCCTAACCAGAATTCATGAGAGCCTCGTGACAACTTCATTACACCTCTAAAAATGTGCATGCAAATTATTGGCTATGAATTTTATGAAATACCACAAAATTAGTCCAAAAACCATCAAAAAAATCTTTTTTTTTTAAATCAATTTTGACCAAAATTTGTGGGTCAAATCCACAAATAAGTGCAATCAGGTCCAAATCCCTGTAAATCCATTACATGCAAGCACTACAAGTTCTAATTTTAGTCAATTATGGATTCTATAGCCCATATCCAGTCCAAAAACTCCAATTTTTGGTCCAAAATCACTATCTAATCATTATTTTGACTATTCAACCAACATGCAATCATTAGATCCAATCAATAATGACTGTAAAAAAGCAAGTACAATCTGGAAAACGTACTAGATCAGTAGCTATGATCAATTCCATGCAAAAAAACTTGAATTCTAGGTGAAAAATCACAAAAACCATAAAAAAATATCCATTGATTTCCATCAAAATCTATGGAGAAAATCCATAATCGTGATCTTTAGGTTGAAAGTACATCAAGGATCTGAGAAGCCACCTACTTGGAGGTCAATTCCACCACCTGGAAGCAAAAGCAAAGAGATCTACCAAACAAGCTGCAAAAAGCAAGATCCTCAAACCCCACCTCCTGATTGATGTGATCCAAACTCTAATACCACTAGAACGATCGCCAAGTGAGGATCTTCAAGAATCCTATCACATGCAAACCAAAAGGACACATGTGGAGCATAGACCACCCAACCAAAGGAAAAGGCTAGTCAATACCCTAACCAATTCACCCCCAAGGCACAATGAATGAATACAAGAGAGGAGAGGATCCTGGCTCATGAATTTGAAATTCCAATAGGGAGATGGGTGAGTTTCCATGGTATATATTCTCTCCAAGAGGAGAGAATAATCACCTTAGAATCCCCATGCAATCCTGTAATAAGCTATTGATCTCCTATTCTTGCAGTATAGCAATCAAACACCATGCAAGTGCTCCTATGTTCAAATATAGTTCTGGGCCCTCATATGATTATTAATTACTTAATCGACCACGTCCGGAATGATGAGGCACAACTAATAACCACTACAACTGGAGTGACCGACTATCCACTTCAAGAACTCTTCTGAATCCCTCATACTGGACATGGACATAACAAATACTCTATCTCCAAAATTAAAAAGGTTCCTTCAAGTCTCTTGAACTAAATGAACATTCATTCAGTGGTGGAAAAGTCTCCTTGAGTACATATATCTGCCCAATAAACAATACAAGTCAATAATCAGAAATTCACATACTCATAATTAATATTAGTTGTTAGTGAAATATGGATCGATTTGAAAATTCACTTTTACATGGCGATTGATGTTTAGAACTTTTTCATAACACATCTTAGGATTGTACTGGGCAAACCTTTAGATAAGGTAATGATTTTTCTACACCTTAAGTAGTGGTTAGAGTGAGATGGCACTTAAAAAATGACATGACCCACTAGTAAAGGTCTCTATTAAGAACCTAAACATGTGCTTTATTGATCTTGTGCATTCCTTGGTGCTTGACATTAGTTAATTAACAGTGGTTTTGCATCTTGCCTTATCTTCCTTCTTGCCTTTGACATTTCATAATGTGACAGGGACTTCTTCAAAATGAATATGGTGAAATGAGTTTTTCACCTTCCAAAGGTGTAGAAGCTCTTCAACAAGCATATCCTAATGCCAATGCAAATAATGGAAAGTGGTTCAATTTATTCATTTTGATAGCAATGACAGCTGTATACAAGTTTCTTTTATACCTTTCACTTATCATGGTAGAAAAAATTAAGACCATATGCCAACAATCTGAGGTTCCTTATTGATTAATCTCTACTTATTCCTATTTGGCCAATTATCCCTACCTAGTCTTTAGAGCTAATTTGCAATGCTCATAACAAATCTTAGAAGTCAATCGTTCAAATTTCAATTTTCTTTGATCAATCTCAGAATTTGTGGATTTTTTGGCTACTAATTTTAGTAAATATTTTAGGTATATGTTTTATTCTAGTATCTTATTACTTTCATTGAAACGTTGTAGTTTTCTATATGGTTGGCTTAAAAATGTACGAGCATTAGAAGCAAGATGTCAAGATCATATAGTGGGAATGAAATTGCTAGCGTTGTGCTTGTAATCTTTTTTGTTATAAGCAAATCAATGTTGTGCATAACTGCTTATATAGAAAAATACTATAAAATGATGACAATCATTCATGTAGCACAAAATTAGGCATAAACACAATAATGTGCTCTTGTTCACACGTTATTAGATTCCATAAACTTAACATTATTTTCCCTTATGGATTCTATGCCCTTTTGTGGGAAGTTCAAAGACTTCTGGTATTCTCATGGAATTTAGTCATCGTGTTTATCTTTCTAGTCTTCAAAGCCAATCTTCAAATGGCATATTACATGTTAATTTCATTCTTAGGCTCTTCAATGAGCCTTTGAGATTGAACATTTCTAAGAATGCTAAACTCAAGGTATATAAAGAATTTTTTCATGACAACCTAAGTGGGTCATGTTAGAAAGTGGTGTTGTGAAGATAGGTCTAGCTCAAAAATTAACAAATAAAATAATTCGAGGGTCTAGAAAGAAAACTTTTTGTGCATGGAAGAACACAATGCATGACTACGCCTATCAATTTCAAACAAAACAATAGTGATAGAAATCACGTTTGATCTTATAGTAACTAACTTTGGAATCGTTAGTACTACAGTGATTACATAGCCAAACAATTAAGTATTAAATTATCAAACAAATAATTAGTCACGAAGAACTCCAGAAAACGCATACATTCTGAGACGAAGCTAAACGCAATAAATGATAGTATTGATTCAGTATAAAACGAAATAGAAGTAAATGAGTACAATAAGTTGCGGATTAAAGCCACGTACTCTATGCTATCTCTGAGCAGCTAAAATGAAAGTCTGAAGTAATGCGCAATGCTGATAAGCAGTGGTGCAATAGCAATATCTAAAACAACTCTAAGAAGTGAGCTAGAATGCTCAGGAGTGTTCAAGCTCGCAGGCTTGAGAGAGAGAGAGAGCTAACTATTCAAATGCTTGGTGATAACTTCTGATTTGATAATTCTGATTATGAAATTGTATGAATATGAACAGCTATTTATACTAAGAAATTAGGTCATCAATTGTGATCGCCAGTTGGCTGATGATCCGTTGGCATCCATCCGGTCCTTGTCATTGATTGCTGATAAGCGGAGAAATTGGCCGTAAACATTATGTCTGCATAAATGAACCAAAACTGTAGCTCTGCAGAAATGAACTAAAATGGCTACAGGCGATAGTGTCGCTAAAAGACGACAATGTCAAGATTTTGCGAAAAATCCGACAGTGCCCTAAAATCTCATTTAGGGTTGTCCCACACTTTGCCAGAGTCATTTCTTTAATATTTGAGGCTCTTTGGAAACAACAAAAAATGCGACACTATGATTTTACACGAGATTCCTGACAGGCGAAAATGCGAAAAAGATGACACTGCATTTTTCAGCAGGATTTCTGACATGCAAAAAAGGCGACACTGTTGTCAACTCCGTGTATTTCTGCAGACTGTGAAAAACACTTGTAATTGTGCAGACTACATAAAAACACGGGAAAATCCGCAAAATTGGATAAATATGGATAAAGATTAAAACCGATTAGTCGATTGGTAAGAAAGAGAATAATCCAACACTCCCCCTTAATCTGAGTCCTTGAATGCCTTGACCTTCAAACTTAGTTCTACACAGAATCTTCTGTGTGACTCCAAACTTAATGCTTTGGTAAAAACATCTGCTGTCATATCTTGCATTCTACAGTACTGCAATCTAACCTCTTCGTTGACAACTTTGCTTCTGATGAAATGATATCCATTTGTAGATAAAGCTCTATCGGCATTAGGCTATTGAGCATGATATTGTAGTCATACTTAGAAGAACATTCAATTATCTATATGTTGATTCAAATCTATGCTTTCAAATGTGGCATATTAGTTGATATCTTCTTTCTTTATCTCGCGAGATATGAACTTCAATTTCACTTCCACATGCTAAAGGACATATAAGGAATTCTTTTTAAAATGTCCTAAGAAAAATTCAGCTTTAAATGAATGGAAACATGACTTGAGACAATACATCTTCCCATCCTTATAAAGGCATGATTGAGCTCTTCCTTGTGAACTTATCTCATGGCATTGTTCTTGACTTGTGCGACCCATTGGCATCTAGGACATCCAAGAAATGCTTGCAATTGTTTCAAGAAATATCCCTAAAGTTTCATCCAGAATGTCGAGTCCAATAAACCAATAGATGATGATGTATTCGCCTCACCTCTACGTGTTGATCCAACCGCACAAGAGGATTTGGTGACACAAGAAATATTGATCGAGGACGACAGAGCAAGGGCTCCAGTCAGCACCTCAGCATCGGCCGCTCCACAAGACGTAATGACGACCTACCAGCAATTGGGCACCCTGCTCAAGGACATGGTATGCCAAATCAAAAGTGGACGACTGCGTTATTGAGTTGGCTACAAGTAACACTAAGCTACGGGCCACCGTCCTCAAACTGCAAAGGAACGAGGCGGCCCTTCAAGAATATATCAAGGCTCAATACAAGTTAGTAGCTAACGCAGCAGCTAAAGTCCAAGAAGCCACACAATCAGTGCAGCAGGAGCTAGCCCCGCTCCAGGCCCAACTGCAAGTGGCCGAAATGGAGAACCGGCACCTCAGAGCGAAGGTCACAGCCCTCCAGCAAGAATGACAGGAGTGGCGCGCGCCCCAGCCAGTGCCAACCACACGACTGCTCACCTCGCATGAGGCAGATTTTCTGACCTAGCAGGTACAACTTTTTCGACAGACACTGGCGGACTACCAAATGATCATTGATCAGTATCGACTTCAAGCCCACCATGAATTATCTCAAGCCAAGGTCGTCCTAAGAAATTGACAACAACAAATAGCCCAGCAGCCATCAGCACCCCAAATGGTAATCCCACTGCCACCTCAACTTGAAGCTACATAGGTAGAAGAAGGACATGACCAAGGATCAGATGGCGCAGCGGGGCAAGGAGCAGACCAAGAACAAGCGTCCACATAGAGCCCACCACCAATAATGGCATAACAACAGGCCTCATCCTCCCAAGGCTCTCGCACTATCTCAACATCACGAGCATTCCGGAAACCCAAAAGTGTGGAGGAGGAAATCATTGAGTTCCTCGTGCAGTATCCATACAAGTCCTCATGCGACGGGTGGCAGATTTCATTTACTGCCAACTAACTAAAAGGGAACGAGATCTCATATCTCTCTGCCCTGGCACCGCAACCTCTGCATGGCGGCAACACATGTTCGAGCACACGCCATCGGCCATCAGAGCATGTGTGTCCAATCTGAGGACATTGAAAATCAGCCCCCACTATGTCCCATTCCACACATACACAAATGGACGAAGTGTGGGACGACTTTGGACCAGATTACCATCAGTTTCATGAACTGGCCAAAAATCCACTCAAAACACGGACGTAGACGCCAAAAGGCCTCTAGTCCAATTTTCAAAGCAATACATCAGTGCCCATATCCCACAGTTCACGCGGCCATTGCATTTGGCGATCTATAATTTTTGATGCGGGTCCCCACAAAATGGGATGATTTTTTACCTAATATATTCTTTGATCCTCATAAAGCCCTGCCATTCGACAAGCTCGAGGATCAGCTACCAGTGGCATGACTATATTACAAAGTGAAAATGTTAGGCCCACCCTGGTCCAATAAATTCAAAACTTGGATTGCCCAATTTTGGTTGGAGGGCATCCACAAAGTCTTTTTTCCGGCGGCCGATGAACACATCTTTGCACGAGTCAAATATATGGAGCAAGTCACGGGATACCTAATAAAGTGTCGTCGTGAAACTTGCAGGCCATATTAACTCCATAGTGCCAAGGGACCGGCACTACTTCAAGTCGGGAGCCCTGTTGTGGGTATTTTTTGTAAATAAATAAATAAAGCCGATAAATAGAAAATTAGGTGCGAGGGTCGTGGCATCCTGCGTGCGTAAGTCCATAGCCCAATGAGCACATGTAAAATATTGTATTATGGAATAAAATATGTGAGAGATTTCAACTAGTTTAGTCAATATTGGTCATAGGTGACAAAATTGCCAAATACACAATTGAGGCCAATTTTATATTTGACTTAAAGTTTGACTTTTCAAAGCTATATTAGTCTAAATGCATTTGAATAAACACTTTTGAAAATTGTGGGAAAGTTTAGAAGTCAAGTTTAACTATATTCAAATTTGAATGTAGGGTACATTGAATCTAGTCCCAAAAATAGTAGGTATACATTCTGGAGGGAAAGCCAAGTGGCCAAATAGGGTCGGGACCTCCTATAAAAGGATGTAACTCGTGGGAAGAGATCTCTCTCTCTCTCTCTCTCTCTCTCTCTCTCTCTCTCTCTCTCTCTCTCTCTCTCTCTCTCTCTCTCTCTCTCTCTCTCTCTCTCTCTCTCTCTCTCTCTCTCTCTCTCTCTTATCTCATTCATGCTTCTACATGGTTCTCTTGGGTTCTACTATTTATTGGTGCACTATACTTGTGATATCTTGCAATTTATGTGAAATACATTAGGGTACTGTTGTTGTACGGACAATAGCTTCTATTTATGTTTTAATTCATGTTTGATCAAGTTCTGTTAGAGTTTGTATCTGCTTTTTTGTGTAGGTGCTAATTTTTCCACATTGGCAAGATTGGTGGAGTTGATTGTTTTCTAACCAAAGATCAAAGGGATATTTTGGATCTTAGTGATCTGAAATCTTTTACAAAATAGACTTGGGCCATGTAAATAAATTATGTAAAAGGCCCAAACTCTAAGTTGATTAAGTTCCAATTAGTACTCAAAGTCAAATTGGTGGTAGGTGGAGTGTGCTTCTTTGTGCACCATAGATCTAGTTGTGTTTTCATTGAAGGGCTAGGATTTCAATCCTTCCGTCAATGAAGTAGCCAATAGAAGCAAAGGGGCAAGGGCCTCCCCAAGAATAAAAAGGCACCTCTTGTACTCCATTTCACATGCTAATTGAGAGGAGAAAACTCTACCAATTTGAGCACTCAAGCATCCTCATTTGCTTTGCTATTTTTCTAATGCTATTTTTGTTAATGTTGTTATTCTTTCATGCTTTTGCTATTTTTATGGTTTAATGTTCTTAATGCTTCTACATTAGATTAATGGCATTAGCAAATGAGCTACCTCCCTCTAACTCTCCTTTTCCAACCCTCTTCACTATTATTTCAGTTGCAAGGTGTGGTTAGGTGCTAAGATTGTGGGTTAGTGTTTGATGAGGTTAGAAAAGCAACTGAAGTATGCAACTAAATATAGTTAGAGATCTATCCTAATGGAACTAACCCTTCTTGACGGGCGGATGGCTGCTCGATTGCTAATTCTACAACCCAACAAATATCTTAGATTAACAAAACAATAACCTGCTTACAACAACTGATACCATCAATTGATAAGCCAAAAATATTAAAATCCATATTATGCTCTTCTCTATTTGGATGCGACTAAATACAACTAGGTTTTTTATATGGCTCATAAATTCTAAACCCTAAACTATTAGGTATGTTATGATAAAATAGGAGCAAAAATCTTGCCTTGGGCCCCAATTAATGCTCTAGGCCAATTATAACAAGTGCATGTATGTAATTCTTGCAAAATCTTCAACACATCTTGTAATTTGAAATTCAAAACAGGGCAAATTCACATGGAAAAAATATTGTAGATTTTTTTTTGGAATAGTAATACCACGTGAGAATGAAATTTTTAGAATTCCGAAAAACACAAAATTTGCATGGTAGATATATCAAAAAAAGAAAATAATCTAGTTTTAACTCTTTTTTAAAAAAAAATTTGTTGGGATATCGGTGTCGTACCATAATAGACTATTTGGAATTCCAAACAAGGTTTAATTCATGTCATAGAGATATTGCAAAGAAAAACATGTGAATATCAATACCACACATGAGAATAGGCTATTCAAAATTGTTTTAATACAACAATGAGAATAGGCTATTCAAACTCCAAACAAGGCAAAATCCACATGGTAAGATATTGTTGATATTGGTGCTATAACAAAGACACACATGTATGACATGATGAATTGAAATATCTAGGATAGGATCTTAAAAAATAACTACCTGCATTTTTAATCCTTAGAATAGACAATTGAGCCTTTTACATAGATCAAAAAGAAAAAAAAAATTGCAATATTTCTACTACAATCCATGAAGTTTCAAATAGCCCATAATCATGTGAATATCCAACATTAGTGCATGCATTTTGAACAGCTTTTGCCCACTTGAAATTTCAAACAACCTATTTTTATTTTAATTCAATATCAAGGGTATCTAATATTGAGTTTAAGCAAAATTGCTAGTTGTGACATCAGCTATGAATTGAGCACAATTTTAGTGCTATATTTATTTCCTACAATATTCATTCATGGTGTAGAGAATTGTGGCCAAAATTGGTTGAATATTTTGTGTCGGTATTCAAAGACCACTTTTGAATTGATGACACTTTCTATAAAGCATAATATTTGCATTCTATACAAATCTTCACTCATTGTATCAAATCTAAGTGGGTGGAAAAAGGTTATTCAAAGGAAAAATTTCTACACACGTGAAATTCATATTTTTTTTTGCATAAGTATGATTAAATTTTCACTACAAAGGTGAATAGGAGCTAGTTTTTTTTTACATTGAAGTTTCTATCTATTATAGACATTATTATTTTTATCCATCGCATTCAACTTTGTGAAACCCATAATCCACATTTTCTATAGAAGATTCAAATTCTATTCTTATCTGATTCATAAAATGAAATTTTGATTATGATTCTAACTATGAATATGGTTGTGAATCTAAATATGAGGTGTGATGGCTTCTACATATAGACCATTGGCATTTGTAGAGGAAGTATATGTTGAGTTTATATTCTTAGTTGTGTGACTCATGTGCCACACAATTTGTTCATGTTACTGTATGGATAATGTCAAAGGATATTTGGTATTGAGGATGAGGGAAGGGACCTAGAGGTTACTATGTTGTTATATCAAGATGATGAGCAATCAGACTTGGTGGTAAACAAGAGCTGTTGAAAGTACAAAGAAAAGGACCATAAATAAATCCCAAAGTGATTCACAAGAGAGATTGATTGATCGATCTATCAATTGTTACAAAACTAGCTCTCAAATTTGATCTAGATTGGCAATTTCAATCAAGAGCAATCAACAAGTTTACATGTGTGGGGTATGGCCCGTGTATAGAAAATGATCCTAATCAAGTTTATGTTGCATTTTCATCAAACAATCAAGACACAAATAGAGGAAACCAAAAAACTCCCAAATCTCAATTGTCATCTTTCAAACTCCTCCTCAAATCTAGCTTGGAAAACTATGGTACATTTGTCAATTACTCCAAGTAATGATCTTAGCTTAATGGAAGAATCCTTAGGCAAGGATTTATTGAAGCATTGAAGCCCATTTCACATCTATTAATTGTGAGTCTAGACATTTTGTGTGTAAATAAGACACAAGTTTTGCAAGTTTAAATTTCTAAAAGATAACAGTCATGAAAATCATCAAATATGTCCAGGTAATGTTAGAACTTTCAAAAAATATCAATCATTGTTGTCTACACCATGTATGATCCATTTATATTCCTTACAATACATTTTCCAATACATGTTCAAATTTCCCAAACACATACCGTACCATGAGCGAGTCAACATGCTAAATACAATACTCTATCAAGTTAGCCAACTATATTATTTCATCCAATATACATGATCCAAGCTCCTCATGCAAATTAGAAATGATTTAATTCAATATTCTAAGTGATACAATATCAAAATAAAGTCATTGACACATATTGAGACCCATGTGGTAAAACATTTATGGGCATACACTCTGATATCATTGAGACATGCGTTGTTGTAATGCTTGAAGATGGTCACCTAGGTCTTCGCAAGTGGTGACATAATTGTATGCTATTTCAAGTAGTTAGTCATGGGATCCATGTACGCTCTTTGACAAGTTATGTAAATTTGTGATTTTGGTGTCACATCTACATTTTCTTTGGAGGCCAAATAGTAGATTGTTTTTTCTTGCTTTCTAGAAAATTTAGCTTGTTATTCTTAAGTGCTTATTCACTTTTTTTACAAGTATGATAAAATGGTGGAGATTAGATCTACAAGAGATCATGAATCTTGATGCTTTTGAGAGCTCTTGCCAATGTTAACTAGATTCCAACTAATTGATGCAACTAGCTTTGCTATTGATAGCTATTGTTCATTGTGTGAACTGTATCACTTGTTGACTATGATCGAATTAAAATTATTTTATGTTGTTTTTAATAGGTTTTACTTATTGAAAAAAGGTCATGAAGCATAGTTAGTGGCATTGAGTCACCACCATTCGATCCAACTACATTGCTTAAGTGGAAAATGAACAATAAGAGGGCAACTACTTATATTGGACTTTGTTTGGTTGATTCTCACATCCATCACATAGACTTGTCAAAAATATCTAGTATAGTGTACAGAATTTTGTCCACTTTGTTTGGTGCACACACCAAGAATCATCTATGAAGGATTTTGTGCATGTAATGATGATGACGACTTCTTTTGATTTGACATATCATAACCAACCACATAAGCCCCAAAGTTTATACCTTGATCGATCTATACATTTTAATCAATCTACAACTCTGGCTGTTAAGTGGCTCTTGAAATAAGAGCCAGTAGACTATTGTTTTGTAGATAAGACAAAATAATTGGTCCACTTTTTTTTGTTCATATGTGCTCATAGCCTTGTCCAATCTGCTTCTTGATTTTCATGTTGTCTTTTACAATCTTCTTTTCATTTTTTCCTATCATCTTCACGATTCATATCCATATTCTCCAAGATTTGCATAGTTAAATCATAACACAATGACATTTGTTTTGGAACTTTGACCTTAAAAAAGAGTAACATTTTTTTTTATGTTTTCATCATAATAAAAAAATGACACTAAATTTGAAGACAACATATGATTTTTTAGCAATCAAATTTCAGAAAATTACAATAAAACTCAAAATATTTTTACAAATATAATTTTTTTTTCAATATGTTTTTAAAAAAAAATAGTAATGTCTCTCAATACATAACTTAACATATTCTAAACACACTCGTTTTTAACTTATGAAGTTGAATATATGTCTTTTTCATCACAATCAACTAACATATCTTCTTCAAAATCAACATCCAATGTTGACAGGAAATCTTATTTTTTTATTTGTTGCTGACAAGTTGAGGATGTTGGTTGTCCCATTAATCCAAGTCATTCTTTCAAAATGGCTATAGTTGACTTTCGTAAATGATTAGCCATTGTCATCTCAAAATCAAAAATGAAAACATCTACATTTTCTAAATTTAAATTATCAACCCTTGTTGATTTTTTGGCAATCACTTTCTCTTGTCATGTGGATCCACTTGTAGGCCAGTGAAATTTTTTAATTGATGATGCATCTTCGAGATTGAGCAAGCTGATTATTTGTTCTTTTCATCCACCAATGCCGATCAAATTTGTCAAAAAATTGATAACTTGCTTGAATGCATGATTCCAAAAGAATTAATGAGACAATTTTAACATGGACATTAAACGAAATAGTGTGACAAGCTTGATATGAGTAGAAGACATATTAAGCAGAAATCGAACTCCTTCAAGAGGTATCCATGAAACTGAACTTGAATATTATTTGCTCAATAACAATGCAATGCCACTTTTGTTACATCTTATTTCTAATTTTAAAATAATTGGAGAAAGAAAAAAACAAACAATAAAAAATTCTAATCCTCAATAATTTTTAGTCTTTGGTGAAGTTCCTATTTAATCTAAAGCTATGAAACACCAAATAGTTCCATCAATATATGAAATATGATGACAAAAAAAAAAAGTGTTGTACAGATGTATTTTTTTTTACTTTGAATCTTTTGCAAACTAATTAAAAGAATAGACAAAATAGAATTTTAATATTTTCTAACTACGTTCAACATTCTCACAACTTACAGTCTCTCAAATACTCTTAGGCATTTAGAGTCTCTTAAAAAATAAAAAAATAAATATAAATATTTAACATTTTCCAATTATACTAAACATTCTCAAAACTTACAACAATATAGTAATATTTAATCAAATGTTATTATTCTTTTGACAACAAGTGCTCCATAAAGTGGCTTTGCAATGTTATATATTCTACTTCATGCATTAACTCACTTCCAAAGTACATACACACGTGTGGGAAGTGTTCCAAAATAAAACTAAGTAAAAATGAGCTGCTCTCCTTGGGTAGAGAGAGAGAATCCTACCAATAGCTCTCGGGTAGAGAGAGAATGCTAGAAAAACACTTAGACTCAAAATCCACAAGATCTCCAAATTACTTAGTTCAAAATGAGAAGTACAATGATACTATAGATCCACGAGCTAATCCAAGCTCAAACATGATTGGACCGCCTATTTACAACCTCTTAATCCTATTGGACCATTGATGCATCTACCTCTTGATTCTATTCGTCCATTCACAAGCATATCTCAAATCCTATTGGACCATTGATGGTTCCACCTCTAAATCCTATTGGACCTCTTGAACTTCATCAAACTAAATCACTACACTTGTCAACACTCTATTTAGCTCGAGTTTCCTCTCCTACACTACTTTGGCTTAATAGAGGCATTACATGTGGAATTGATCAATTTCATCTATGCCAATTTTTGGTCCTATCAACTTTCTACACCAAGATGCTTGACATAGAAAAATGTAAGACCCCTGCAACTAACATAGATAACCTTTTGCATTTTTCACACTCCTTCTAAAAGCTATCTATTGTAGATTAAGCATTGATCTTGATATAATTCCAAGATTAGA
Source organism: Diphasiastrum complanatum (assembly GCA_029204225.1). Taxonomy (NCBI): domain Eukaryota; kingdom Viridiplantae; phylum Streptophyta; class Lycopodiopsida; order Lycopodiales; family Lycopodiaceae; genus Diphasiastrum; species Diphasiastrum complanatum. The sequence continues at coordinate 35,488,529 of CM055103.1, read as the reverse complement.
TCTATGCTTGATGAAGGCACTTTTGTCCAAGGCTTGGTGAGTAGATCGGCAATACAAGCGGATGTGTTGACATGCTCCAAATAGATTTCTCCTCCAATAAGCTTTTCTCTCACAAAGTGGTGTGCCACTTCTATGTGCTTGCTCCTTGCATGAAATATGGGATTATAGAATGACTTGGAGTAGCTCACTTTGATTGATAGAATCACAAATGCATGCAAGCTCCCTATGAATATCCTTGACTCTCAAAAAATAATTAGATGCACTCTCATCACTCTTTTGACTACTTTGAAAGATTTGATTTCTAAGAGTGAGGAGCCTAGAGGTGTTCTTAGCCTCATAGATAGTCTTGAGACAATCCCAAGCTTCTTTGGCTGTTGTGCAAGTACCTATCTCCCTCAATATCTCATTAGAGACATTCATCTTAATGTAGTGGAGAGACATCCTAGCTCTCTTCTCGTATTTTTGAACCTCTTGAAAAACTTGAGGCTCTTCTTCAAGGCCAAAAACAATGTCCATCACATCTTAAAGTATCAAGATGGACTCCATCCTCAACTTCCATATTGAATAATTGGAAGTGGACAATCTCTCACTTGGTTCCAACAAGAATGGACCCATTGAAGCCATCTAAAGTGAAATGATCTCAAATGATGACCAAAAAATGATACTACACACTCACAATAGGATCCAATAATGATGTGCTATCACCTCCTATGCAAGGTCTTGCAACAAACTATGAGATGATTCTCACTAGCTATTCCAACCTCTCCAAAACTAGATCTACTTCACATCAAATGATGGAGTATGGGCAAAGCTAGAATCAAACACTCTTAGCACGTGTGAACTACACTAAGAAACCAAATTTGACTCAAATACAATGATATTGCATGAAACAAAATGGCTAAGACCTCAAAACAATGCCTATATCACATATAGATAAGATTGATAAGCATCAAACTGCGATTTGGGATAAAATAAACAATCTCTTGACCAAACCAAATGTGTCCACTCAGGTCTAGGTGCCCTAACTAACCCTCTTCAAAAGCTTATAACTTTTGATTGGCTCAACCAAATGGAATGAAACTGGTTGCATCAAAAACTAGACAACAATAGCTTCAAAACAAGCTATCTAGCAAGATTTCTGGATCAAACATGAAAGAGAACTCTCAAAATTGAAATTGGATGTTCCTCACACGTGTCTAAGCACTTGATTCCGTACAGTACCAGGTCAGACCCCCAATCAATGCCCTATTGATCTCTTTTGATCCAAGATTGAACAAGATAGCTAGGAAAATGGATCTTGACAATTTCTAGCTCAATATTGGTGAAAAATTTTCATACTAATGGATGGAAATGCATGGTAGCCTTAGGTAGGCTCTGATATTATGTGAATTTCACACATGTGGAGTGTCCACCACATGTGATTATGATCTTTCTAGGGCAACATTTTTACAAGAAATAGCATGCTTCTCAATTGTAACTTTATCTAAATAGGCAAGAGTCTCATAAGTTTAAACCATTCATAATAGAGTTCGGAAGCAACATCATTGATATTAGATTGCCGCAAAGTAATATGAACATTTGAAAAACAAACATCATATACAAAAGTTTTAGATTTAAGCTTTTTGTTGGGCTCCATTCCAAACCAAAAAGCATTTTAGACATCACCTTAAAAGAGTTTCATTTTAATACGTGCAACGAAGGTTCTAAAGAAACTGTCTGAATGGTTCTTGACATGAAATATATGCACAATCTAGTTATAGCCAATTATGCATTTGACCCAACAATTGAAAATATGAGTGATCAAAGTTAATTAGCTTTTGTATGTCATGAATAGTAGAAGCAAAAGCTAAGATGCGTCATTGAACATTCATGAATTGTGCTTCTATGAATTGTTACTTACATTAAATAAACAAATTCTATGTCAGTATAATAGAACACTTCATACTTCATACTTGAAACCCACTTGAAGTAGAGATAGTGAAACCCAAATCATTAACCCTAAATACATGTTTAATAGTAACCCTTTGGTGAATCAATTTTTGGTTAACTCTTTTCTATTGAAACGCTCTCATGTAATTTTATGGTGGAAAAAGGTGAAATGCATTACTTGACGAAATGTGTTCTCTACTTTATTGATATATTTAGGGACTTGCACAAACTAATCAAAATTGTATACGTGAACATTTGTGCATACACACTTGTCAAAAGCATTGGCACATGTATGAATCCATCACAAATTAAATAATTGAAATCAACTAAGAGCTATAAACATTGATGGATTTGGTATTACTTTATGTTTGATTGCATAGTGATTCATTCTGGAGAATAATGGTGAGTACTCTTGTCGAGCCGCGGTCGTAGTGATATGAGAGGATGAGACATTATTTCCCATAATGTACCCATAAATACACATAATCTAGCTTAACTTGTCTCACAAATATTTAACCTTATGCCATCCAAATGTAAAGTTGTTAGAAGATGTAAGGTTGAGGGTTCTCAAACTCAAACTCAATATGAACCATCTATTCATATAAAATTTGAGCTTACATACATTAAGAGTGTGACTAATCATGGGGTCAATGTAAGTATGCTTTGTTATAGGTTGGTGTAATAAACATGATATAAAGGGATGGGAAGCCTTAGGATTCCTTACCGTAAAATAGAGATTCTTAAGCACATACACTTGATAGACCTTATACTTTAGATGGGACACACTACGTTACTATAGATCGAAAGTGGTCAAGCCTTCTTAAACATTTATAGCTAAAAGTCTTGGAAAGCAATTTTTAGTAGGTCTAAGGTCTAAAATATCTCCTAGTATAAACTTAATTTTGTATTAAAATACTCATATATTTGAAGCCTAGTGTAGATTCCCATTTTCTCTAGAAACTTTTCGCAATCACAAGATTGAAAATTCAAAAGCTAAGAAATACTTAAACAAAAAAACTATCCGTACAAAAATGAGGGTCTATGTCACAAATTAGCAAGCCTCAAAGGCATGTCTCGAATGGGCCATGCACATTTTGTATGGTTGTAGAAAAAGATTGATAACTGATAATTTGTGCAATACCATACCGAATGCTTAGATTGTAAGAATTGTTCATTCTTCCATAGTAAGATTCTTCATGTGATTGTGAGACATAGGGTGGTTTCAATAGGAGCTCAATAAGTAGAAAGGGCCCAACATACTGCTTCAAGTGGCCTCCCCCACTTTCACACAAGATGGACTTACCCTGACGTGGCATCCTACACAAGAAGAATGGATGACAATATGGAGTAAGTCCACTTGCTTGGGGAGGTCCCCCAATATGTTCACTTACCCTTGGTAAGTGGTGTGACCATAGTCCCATGTACAAACAATTTCAAATTTAGTCAACTGCACCTCCTTCCCACAAGTGCCCTTGCCCCATGCTCTTATTGATGTGAAAGGTAGGTGTGGAGGTAGAATTGGACGTAATATTTGCATACAAAACAAGATATATACATTGATGAAAGTATGCTCTTACCATGTCACTGAAAAGATTAGACAAGAAGGATGACATGTGTTGATAAACGTGGTTTCATATGGCCTTCCCTCAAAATTTGAACAAGACAACCACCATAGTAGTGTGTTGAATTCCTTCTTGGCAATGTCACCAACTGCAAGAAATCTTTGATTTCCACTACATAAAAGTTCTAGCAGACCATCCTTCATGTTCTGTACAAGCTCAACTAAAAAGAAACATGATTGTGGACTTCTTGTGAAACACTCACGTGCATTTGTCATGAACAAGAAGAAGCAAGAAAGTTGCAAATTGCCTTCTTTTGTTATTTTCAAATCAGTGAGAGTTTAATTCCAATTCAATATACATCATGATTTCAACGCCCTTCATAATCGTGGGGGACCCATCTCGCATAAGATTAAATATTGTAGGCATTGTTCAATTACTCTTCAATTTCTTCTAAAGCAATGTAGTAATCTCGAATGGAGCTTCCTCGCTTGACTGTGACCTGTGGATATGAAACACTTAGTCATTACAACAATTATGAGAACTTCTAATTCAAAGTACAGAAGAGGTTGAATATCTGTCAGCCAATTTGGAACATAAATTAGGTCTTACGGAAACTTAATATCAAAATCCAAGCGCTTGAGTTTATTAAGATACTGAAAAATACCACACTCAGCCTATCACTTTTTTCGAGCACAAAATCTGGAAGAAAAAATGATGAGTTGTATCCAGATCGCTTACCCTCACGGTTTCTCCTACTTGCCGTTCATCAACTGCAGCCAGCAAATCCTCCACAGTGCTTGTTGTCTGCCATGTTGAGACTTGTTAACATTTGAATGACTTTAAACTCTATGGAGAAAAAGAATGCTATGAACATCAGGCATTCCCAAAATGAACTTCCAAGATTTCAGGCTTGTTTTGTAGCTCATGCATACTCAACGCTGTCTAGGAGTACCATCCTGACCATCTGAAGGATCGATGTACAACAAACCATGACAGCTATCTATGTTCATCTTCATGCTTCAATCAATTTGTTAAAACAACTTAAGAGGTTTCTACCTGTCCATTGATTGCAACTATAACATCTCCAAGTACTATTCTTCCATAATCATCCCTAGAAGTAGCTGCAAGGAAAAATATACACCAACCATAAGGCACAAAATGCAACAAGGACAACTATATAAGAAATTGTTCTACAAGAGTACCAAATGGACTGATGAATGAACAAGCCAGAAGTTTTGTCTGCACAATAGGCTCACCTTGCAAACCGGCTCTTGCAGCAGCTCCCTTTGCACTCAATCCAAGTACGAGAACACCTAGAACTCCAAGCTGTTTAGCTTGACCATCACTAGCACAGATAATACCCAAACCAGGTCTCACGACTTTGCCATCTCGTATAAGCTGGTTGACCACTCTTCTAACAGTGTCTACAGGAATGGCAAAGCCCACTCCAGCACTTGCTCCAGATGGGGAATAAATAGCAGTGTTTACTCCAATAAGGCGACCTTGGCTATCCAAGAGTGGACCACCTGAGTTTCCAGGATTAATTGAGGCATCTGTCTGGATAAGACCACGTATTGTGCGGCCACCTATCCCTTTGATCTCTCTTCCAAGACCAGATATGATTCCACTGGTAAGTGTCCGATCGAGACCGAAAGGATTCCCAATTGCCAATACATGCTGGCCAACTTGTAATGCCTAAAGCAAAAAATAGCTCCATATGAAATATTTAAATTTCAAGCATAAAATCATAGAAAGTAAGATGATAGTGGTATAAATATGGGAAATAAAACAAAATCATTTCATTTGTCTCTGATGTCCAAGTCAAAAGAGGAAGAAATGTAATGATTTCAATTGAGCACACATTTCTATATTTGCTGGGAAATACAATGTCAATCTGGCACTACTGTTCTGCTTCAAGCTTGTGCTATCATAGTGCTTTTTCCTCCTTTCAATTGACTTACCCCAAGAAATACATATCACAGAAATTCAGATGGCACTTGCAATCCCCTAAAGCACACATGCTATACATCTGAAAAGTGTCATAGAAATATTTATGATGATATCAAATTATTGTCCTTGTATGAAAGCTTCCGAAGTTATTGAACTAGAGTTGACCACAGACACAGAATCTTTGTTCAGTAATGTCATTATTCTATTGTAGGACCGCCAATCAAGGAATTTAAGAGCGTAGAGAGCCAGTGAAAAAAATTGAAGAGAAGACTTCATGTATAATATGTAATAAGCCTAGGTATAATACCTGGGAAGTTCCAACAGAAATTGGCTTTAGCTTGGAAGAAGGTGCCGCTATTTTTACAACTGCAAGGTCTTTGTTCTTGGCATATCCAACAATATCTGCATCCCAGGTACTTGCATCTGCCAAACTGACTCGAGCACGTTCCCCATTCATTGTGACATGATAGTTTGTAACAATATGCCCTTGCTTGTCCCAGACAAAAGCGCTGCCAGTACCCCTTGGAATTTCAATGGGGTTCATCGACATGTCGTTTGCAACACGTAGAGTAGTAATGTAAGCCACAGAAGGGCTACAATTTTGAAATAGCTTGACAGTATTACGCTCTGCTTCCAACCACCAATCTGCTTCTCCAAAAGAAAAGCAAAAAATAATGTCAAATTATAATTTTGTGTCTTATGCCACAGCAGTAAGCAAGAAAATGGACTACCCAACTCCTGAAGGTGGATTTTGGCATCGGACCAGAGATGCCCAAAAGCAGACTGTAGCTTCAAGAATTCAATAAGAAAATGTCACAATTTTTTATCCAGCCTTGGCATACGCTTTGTTCAGCCAATGCCAGGTCTTCACCTATAAAAAGAAAGCTTAAATCATATCAATATTTTTTTTCTCCAAATGGCTTTATACAGTTGATGTTTCCTGATGCCGATGCTAATTCATTTATGAGTTTGTCTTTCTTGTGTGCTACGTTTAGTAACAATACGGATGCAATGTTCATAATCCATCAACTCTCTCTCTCTCTCTCTCTCTCTCTCTCTCTCTCTCTCTCTCTCTCTCTCTCTACACTATGTGGTGGTATTGGTTGCAGGCTTGGGGATATCTTGATTGCTATCCTTCTTTATGCTGATGATGTGGTACTAGTATCACCAACCAGAGAGGGCCTACAGCGACTCTCGGGTCCTACTTTTAGTATGAGATAGGCTGCTACCACTCGACTAGGGAAGGGGTATGTCTCCCTTGTTCAGCAAGAGCAGTTTTGTTTTCAGAAGTCCATCCAGGATGCTCGTAGTAAGTGTCGCCTCTTTAATACCATTGTCACCCCCACGGCTCTATATGCGGCAAAGGTGTACAGGTCTCCCCTCTTCACACTGGGCCAGTCTGTCACGATTACAGACCACCATGTTAGCTTGGTTGATTCGAGCTAAGCCTTCTATTCCACATGAGATGCTTATGGCTGAGTTTGCAGTTCCACCTATACAGATTGAGGCAGCTCTCCAGCTCATAACCTATATTCATAGGGTACAGGCATTACCAGAGATGGACAGACGATACACACAACTTGCACTATCCTCCTCACATTATCTTCATGATCAGGGCTATAGATTATTTGGTTCTCTTAGGCATCTCACCTCCTACTTGAGTCCTTTGGTATCTCCACTACAAAGCTTCCCTCAGGCATTCATTAGTATATCAGACGATTTCTCTATCGAGCATATCTGGAGCGGACTCGGAGTCGCCAGTTAGGGGTTAAGCCCATTTTCTTGAGCTAGATGTAGCATGGATTCCAGTCCTGCCACGTTACTTGGACTCAGGACTACCACATTACCTCATATTCATATTGGGACAGCTTAGGGTGTCCTCTCACTAGCTAGCTATAGAGATTGGGAAGTTCCACATTATACCTAGAGAGGAGCGGATTTGCTAGTTATGCTCTCTAGGTGAGGTGGAGTCTGAGGAGCAATTTATCTTTAGATGCCCTATATACTATGAGATCAAAGGGAGATATCACTATTTGTTTCGAGACATGCCTACCACTCTACGATCTCTCATAGCCTATGAGGACCCCCGGTGTGTCGCTCTTATGGTGCGAGAGATGTTCATATTGCGGCGAGATCATGCGTGACACCTCAGCATTTTACCTCTCAGCCATTGATTGCTTCTTTCTTTACTAGGCGGAGATCACGAGACACAGTGCCTGATGATGATGATGATGATGATGATGATAATGACGATGACGAGGATGATGGCCACTTATATGCTCAAAGGGATCAGAGACAGTGACACACCATCACTTTGTTGCCTGGATCACCATACCACCTATACAGAGACACATTGCACATACCCATAGACGACGTCAGCGGACTCCAGCGCTTCCCCATGTTGCAGCTCGCATTACATCTTTCTATGGCATCCGCATGGACATGACATCATGATATGGATACATTTATTATTATGCACACACACTCTCAATTTCGCATTTATCTTAGTTTGTACCATATGTTTCTTAATTACAACTTTGGAGACGTTTTATGGGCTCCCATTGTTACCACATACTTGACATGTACTTCATTAGTCATATACCTTTTGGCATGGAAAAGACATTAATAAAGGTTTCTTTCTCCCTCTTTTCTGCTATACGTAAGAGAGGAAAGAATCAACCTCGGATGGATCCCATGGACTGGCTTGCAAAGAGCTGGAAATGAAAGCTAGGTTGACAGTCCAATCAATAACTGAAGCAATAATGAGGACTTAGGGCTAGGATAGGAGGGCCTGACGGCCTGGTTAGGGGTAGGACTTGCAAGTTTGAGCTTCCAATTAATAACCATATATCGATCGAACATAACAGAATAGAGATGTTCAATCTTCAACTCTAGGGATTTCACCACTGAAGGATTAGACCCATCAACTGCATCATGCATAGCATGGATCTAGCTACAGCATCTCTACTCACATCATTAACACCCAAGTGTAAGTGCCAGTCACATGCATATAGATATGTCCACATTGGCTTTAAAAAATTCACAGAAAAACGATGTGCTGATTTTTTGTCACTTTGCAGGGTAGGGTATGAAGGGCAAAGTCAACCATGGGGACTGCTAGTAGCACTAAAGAGCGAAGCCAATAATATCAAGCAGCTTGCTTGCTTGTAGAAACGTTAAGGAATAAATGTAACGAATTCTATCATGTCATCACTTGAGCTTTCAAATAGATCATCAATCAATGCCAAACTTATACTTGACGGCCAAGAAGTGCCCAAACCATATGGTCTAATCTTCAATGATAAAAGCTATCCCAAATATGCATAGAACCTGCTAGTTAGGGCTTGGGACCCAACAAAAAACATATAGGTAGTGAATGTTTCTAACATTTGTCAAAATGATGGATGAAGGGACCAAGTGCCCAAATCATAGTCTACTGTCCAATTATGATATGGGGCCCAAGCTACATGCATTCTCAACCATGAACCAACAATGGGTCACATCTACATAGTTAATCCCTTATGAATTTCAGATTTTAGGGACAGGGTTTTCCAGAATGTTTAAATATCTATTTACTTTTTGCATTTTTTACTTATCCTTCAAATTTTTTTCCTTCTTCTTGAACTTTTTTTAAGTGGAACTGTCAAAAAGATGAGTTTAACTACAATAAGAGCATACAAAGGTTTCTATGTGGACCTGCTGCAATTGTTCAAGATATTGACTTAAAATCTGCCTTACTCGAGTAGCCTGCTATGGAGGCCTGCTGAAATACAGCTTGTTGGAGTACTTGTACCAAAAACAAAAGAGACTTGCGATTATTGCAAAAATAGTCTGTTTCAAGAAGAAAGACTATGACGGTCTATCTTTCAATTTGTGACATTTGGTGGCATATTCTCAGTTGAGCATAAATGATTCTGAGAATGTTCTCAACAAATTCCTCTTTGTTGCAACTACCTATGTGAACAAGCTACAAAAGTAAGTATTACTAACAAAAAAGTTCCCAGCAGAATATTGACATTCAGAACACGCGCGCGCGCGCGAGAGAGAGAGAGAGAGAGAGAGAGAGAGAGAGAGAGAGAGAGAGAGAGAGAGAGAGAGAGAGAGAGAGAGAGAGAGATGTACTGTCTAGGATAATACCCGACATAACGAAGGAGATGTGCAATCTTCAATCCTATGGAGTCCAAAGTCTAGACCATCAACTTCATCATGCATAGCATGGACCAAATCCTAGGACATCCCTACTCATGTCATTAGCACCCTGGAGTAGGTGCAGGTCCCATGCACAAATATATATGTCCACATTAGCTTTCACACATTTGTACTACATCCAATGTACTAACTTCTAAGTTTCTATCACTACCCAAGCTCAAGCTCCCAAGGCTACCTTCAAATTTGTTGCACAATCCAAAAATTCAAGTGATATCCAGGATTCGCTTGCTACTAACAAGGGAAGTGATTATCCAGTGTGGTGCCATTCTAGGATGGTGCAAATTGAAGGAAAACAAATCCGAGGAAAATGGGATTTTCAATGCACAAGGTACAATGACAATTGAGGGAATCCAATGAAAGTGTAATGGCACTAGCTACTATGATTAAAATTGGATATTTCCCGTTTCATGAAACTTAATGCTTCCAAGTTCTTTGAAGATGGGAGATATCATTTCCTCTTCAAAAAGATCATTACAAGCTTCTTCTTTCCAAAGGCGAGGCTTTCAAATTTACTAACCTCTTCATAAGAAGAAAAACAACTGGGCAGCTCTTGAAGGAAGTGCCCTGAACATACAAGCACAACCATAAATTTTTTTTGATTTCACCTCAGCACTAGGTCAGCAAAACCCAAATACCCCATGGTCCTTCAGTTTTCCTGGTGAAAAAGCAGGTTATCACTTTCCTCTCAAGGAAAGACATTAGCTTTGAGTAACATCTGACTGTGTGTCTCCCAATGCAAGTCCCATTACATGCTCGAACTATTTTCTTAGTCCTGAGGATGCATTGAGAAAAAACATAATGTAAATTATAACTGATTTTTTCCTTTCTTGATTAGTTTCTCATTTTATTTTGATAGTCTGGAAATTGCATAACATGACTTTTCAAATGCTTCTGCATAGTTTTCACTACTGACTTTGTTGTTGTTCTTGCACAAGGGTGCTAATCTCTAAGCAGGATTCTGGGAGGTAAGAAGTTATTGCCAACAAGATCTGTCATTGAGTGTTTTCTGAAGGCTAATGCTTCTTCAGTGAATGGGTCCCGAATACTTTAACAGGATTCCCTTGTTTTCTTTAAAAATGCTGGATAGAAGTTTTCAAGTGAAGGAAACACTTCACCACTAACAATGGTTGAGCTTCCTCTAGAGTGAGAACTCTGCCATGAGAAAGGAATGTTGCAGTACTTGCACCCAATCTAGAAGCCTACTCAAGATTTATATTCTTACGTTTTTAAGGGACATTTGGCCAATTCTATTGGCCTATCCCAAGCATTTCAGTTTTGCTCTGCCAGTCTCTTCAATCAAGTCCATGATGTAGAGAATACAATACCCGCCCCTCCTTTTTCTGATTTCATTCATGTACTAAATGCATTCCAGACATGAAAACTACATTTTACAGTTAAAAGACTCAAAAGGATGGAACCTGTGCTATTTGGATAGAGTTTCAATCGTGGTTAAAGGCACAAAAGCGTCATATTTCCTATGACCTGAAAATATTACATACCTTCAACAGGGCTCTCACCGAAGGGATCGACAGCATCGGCTAATGGCGAAGAGGGATCGATGCCCTGCAAATATTGTAGTAGTAGTTTTTTTGCTGCTGATGGAATGTAGTCCTGAGTCTGCATCAGCCGCTCCACAAGCTCTTTTCTTTCCAGGCAGTCTCGATAGTCCACGCCGCCTGCGTCAAGCACCTTCTTCAATTGGCTGGCTTTCAGAGATTCCAGCTTCGATGCACTCACGTCGTGAGCCTCGCCTCCACGATTTCCAACAAGAAAAGCCCTAGTCCTTCCATCACCGGCTTCATTCTCTAAAACATCTTCCTTCATCTGCAAAGCTTTTGCTATGGTCGAGTTACTAATTACTCTCATTTTGCAGAAAAACATCAATTATAGCATCAAAAATCAACCTATAAGCTGTCGCTTCATGATTCATACGAAGAAGATTCTGCCATTTCGTGATATTCATAGAACGTAATTCTGAAGCATGAAATGGACCTTGTGTTGTGTCCAGGATGAGGCTTTACGAAGCATCTGCCAGCTCTTGCCGGTTTTCGGCACCAAGAATCCGAGGCTTTTGCCAGACGCAACATGTCGAAAAGTATGGCCAGCAATTTGGCGAGACCATGAAAGCATTGATAATTGGCAAGCGTTGCCCAATGCAATCATTTTTCTGTTTTTGAACCAAAAGAATTCCTCCGCTTCGACTAATGATTGCTAAAAGACTTCGAGAGAAGCTTGTAAGCGGGCGGCTTTGAGAACACGTAAATCCCACAACGTTTGCGAAATAGTGAATCTATAACTAGTGTACTTGAAGGCACTTCAGATTCTCATCACACGCCCTCTCTTCTAAAGAAACTCTGTTGTATTGAGCCTTTATAGAATTGCAGAAGCTATGGCAAATTGTTTCTTGAAGAATGTTCTTAAGATTACGCAGCAATAGTAAACAAAGCTTCACCAGACTACTTTCAACAAGAAGATTGATCTTCTGTTAGCAATTACACATCGAATTCCAGGTCGAAGCTAATAATTCAAACTACAAAGAAGAGCAGCCGTCTGCTGCACCTTCCATTTTGCCCATCGCATGTCCTCAACTATAACGCATCGCATTTCATCCACGAAAGCACAACTTTATATAGTGAACAAATCCATCTACCTCTATCTACTCACGTCGCTCAGATTCTTCATTTCTGTGAAATCATCCTCTAGAAGCATCCAATAGCAAGCTTACATGGAAATCTTACGACTAAATCACAAAACAAATTGCATATAATAGCTGATTCAAACGCAAAACATATAACAAATCAAACGCAGAAGCAACTTCCAAGATTAAGACACAGCTTTCTTCATGTATCTATGTCGGTTGGATTTTTCTTCTTGTTCGAAGATCTTCCTTCCCGCTCCATCTCCATCGCCATCTCTCTCTCTCTCTCTCTCTCTCTCTCTCTCTCGCTTTCGCTTCTTCTTTGTTTCTCGTTTTCTTGCTTATTATCGTTTTCGTCTATCTCAGCGATCCTCGTATCTTACTGAGCGATGGCGTAAGAAGATTCCTCAGGCTACTGGAACGGCCAGTCTCCATGCACATCACCGGCTGCTCTAGGTTATCTTTGACTTGAACCTGCCCACCCCTTCGACCACATAACACTAAATGAAAGAGAGCTTGCAACTGGCACGTGTACGTTTTGGGCAGCAGTTACTTGCTGCTTAAGATAGGTGGTATTTGCGTTGTAGGGCCGCGCGTGTTAGGCATTTGGCCCCGGTCGCACACACGTGGAAGGCTGCCGATAGCGGGGCTGAGGGAGTGCAAAAAGCCAAAAATCTGGGTTGAATGAGGTGAAGGGGGAGCGGCCTGCACCTGCAACTAGCAGTAGCTGTGGAGGGTGTCCGGGCGGCAGGAAAGATCAACTTCGAGGACTATCAAACTGTCTCTGCTCCTCGCGCTTGGCTTTGCTGCTCATTGTTGTGCTCCTCCTCGAGGCAATGTTCTACTGCTCATCGTTCTACTCATCGTTATGCTGCTCATCGATGCAATGGGGAATCGAGGATATGCGTGAGATGTGTTGCCTTCATTGACATGATCTACGGGCTGCTGTGACATTGCCCGGGCATCCATTGTGTGAGATAATTCACTGCTGGCAGGTTCCGTGGATTGGGGCGCATTACATTTTCTGGCTCTTTCAATAGGTTTCCACAGCTCACCTATCCAGAAAGGCGGGGGAGGGGCTGGCAAACCAAATTGGCTTATGGGCAGAGACTTTTATCAAAAGTTGCTACGAGTATTTACAGGGCTTCATCAAGAATGGAAGTCCAAAGTCAGGAAGAACGAGATCAAGATGTCAAAGCACAGGATTTTAAGAAGCAAGCTGTGTTTTGTTGTTGAATGTGGATATTTATACAAGTGGTGAAGCATGGTCATAAGTGAGTCACAGTGACGTGAGCCAGCTCTTTACCTACTCTAGCAGAGGCGATAGTCGACGCTACTGATGCCATGCAGGCTTGATTTAGAAGAACAGGCAGGCCTACAAGGAAAAGCTATTTCTCCTGAGAGACATAGCGAGAAGGAGCAGATTGAGCTGAGCAGAAACAGCAAGCGAGTCCTCAGCCTGTAATTGTACAAAGACTTTTCTTTCTGAGAGTTATTTCTAAAAATCCAGACCAGTGGAGGTCGTTTGTATGAATACTGCCACTTCTGAAACCTGGTTTTCAGAGAAACATCTATTTGTGAAGTAGTAGGCTTCTCAGAGTTGGTCTTCTATATACCCCGGCCTCACTCCTAAGAACTATTGTCCAGATAGTCCGTTATCCCTGACTGTTGTTTTTGGAGGGATTTTCAAAGTTGAATGTTGTTCTTGTGAAATCATAATTTTGATGGCTGCTTTCGGAGTGGGATGGGTGTTCTTGATTTTGTTTTTGGTAAGCTATACACATAGAGGCTGTGTATGTGAGGGAAATCAACCCTGAGACCTGCTGTTGTGGCCGCTAGGATTTTGAAGGTATAGTAATCTTGCTGATGCCATACAGGTCCTTGCTATTGGAAATCAGATAGTGTTGTGGTAATCCTGCTGAGACTGGTGCCAGGGGTATCATCACCATTGAAGAAAGAGAGACAATCGTTGGTGAAAGACTAACTATTGGTGTACCGTGTAGTAGTCTTACTAAGAGGCATGCCATACAGGTCATCGCTGCTGAAGATGGCCTACTGGTGCTATCCATCGATTGAAAAGTGCTTTGGAGAGGCCATCGCTGCTGAAGGTAGCCTACTGGTGCTATTCATCTATTGAAAAGTGCTCTGGAGAGGCCATTGCTGCTTGTAGTCAGCCTACTGGAGTCCTCCATCTGCTGAAAAGAGAGCTGAAGAGCCCATCGATGTCTGAGCGCCACTCCTTGCTGGCTGATCATCGATGTCTGAGTGCCTCCCCTCTTGGCTTACGAACAATAATGGCCGCTTTGATTGTGGGATGACTGTCTGAGCGCCGGTTCCAGCTATGAATACTGATGTTCACCTTTCTCACCCCCTCTCTTCCTTGTGAGCTGCTGGTCAAAGTGTGTGATTGAAGAAAGGATCGTAAAGGCTAGGTGTGGCCTTTACGTGTCAATATGGTTCCTCAAGAATCTTTTCATCCTTTGCAACTCCCGGAGTTCAATCCTCTTGCTCGACGTCGAGAAAAGACACCTGCTTCCCCTTCATAACATCCTTCTAGTGCTTTCCCTTCATGCGCGCGTCGTGAAACCCACCGTGATGATGTGAATTCCTTGCTTGTTTCCTCTAGCCAGGTAGTGCCATACTGTCCGCCCCATCTTCGCCACCAACTTTCTTCCTCTCTTTCAGTTTCTCAGCTTTCTCCTTCTTCCTCTTCTGGCCCCCGTGTTCCATGTGCAGGCTGTGGTCGCCTTTATGTGCAAGGTGTCGGTCTTTCTCGCCATCATAACGCTTGCTCTGCTTTTCGTCAACAGCTCGCATTAACCAATGTCGACCTTGCACCTCATCCTGCTCCCACTTCGCCACCTGACTCGGCTTGGACCTAGATTCGCTCCCTTGATATTTTGATCGCTTTTCACTTAGGTTTTTCTCATCCTCGTCTTTATGCACAGATTCCCTTTTTCCCCATGCGCTTAGACGTCCATAGAGCTTTGTCCTTACCTTTGTCTCATCTGGCTTCCAACCCTTCTGATATTGCAGCTTGGCATGCCTTTTTGCTTTTTCCTCTCTGGTGTTTGCCTCTGCCTCTTCGGGGTGGTGATGTTGGTCATAGGGAAACTCGCAACAGGATTCGTCGCTTTATGTCAGGAGATTGGGAAAATCTGCAAGAAGAGCATTTCCTTCGCTGTCATGTGCTTGCTGCTCAACGGGATTCGACTTCGGATGGTGTTTCTATACCCCCTGTTCATCGTCGGTTGCGTCGCTATGTTTTACTTGGGCAAGTGGGTGAGTATTCTCGTGCAACTCGTGCTCTAGCTCCTACAAGTCCAGCTACTCCTTCTGTTGCCACCCTTCAGGCTTTGGAGCTTCTTCATCCACCGACAAATGACTCCCTTCCCTATTTTGTTGAGGACTTTGAACCTGACTCCGATTTGCAGCACTCTGGATCTCATTTTCTTAATGCTTTTCTGCGCAGCCCTCATTTGTCAACTGAGGGTCCTTCTGGTATGGTTTTCCACAGTGATCAGGTACAAGCATGGCAATTGCAACATTGTTGAGTAAGCAGTAATGGACTATCTTTCCCTTCCCCTAGTCAATTTAATAGATTAGAGTTTTGCTAAGGCTTCTTGTTTGATGCTCACGTTGATACCAGTGTCCTCTTGCTGTTAATTTCTTGATCCTGATGACAACAATGCACTAGTTCCTTATGGATGAAACAAGATGTCTCTTTTTTTTTCTTGAGGGTACTGAGTGTGAGTGTCATTTTTTCACTATGATTCCACTTGGATGCATGTAAGAATGGAAGGAGAAACTTGTGTGATATAATCAATACCAACAAACACACACACTTGCATCAGCACTAAAGTCCCTCATGGTTTTCTCTTATACACTAGAAGTTGTGCACATACTTCGGACCTTCAAGGAATTTTGACATTTATGTTCTTTTCACTACTACGATCTATATTTGTTGTTCTTGGAAAGATGCACATATATTTCTGTTTGTTAATCCACGACACAATTGTCTTTAAAATCTGCATTTTGGGTGGGTGCTCACAAAATACATAAATTTTGCAGTTTTATAAGCCCAAGCACACAGGTGCTTGAAACCTTTAGTGGGTATTGAGCATAGGAAACATGGCCGACATGGTTGCATGGAAGACAAAGGGGGAGAACTTTGTTCTGGGGACAAGTCGGTGTTAAAAGAAAATTATAGGTTGACCAAACAAACATAACACACCGCATATGCTCAAACATAGATTGTCATCATTAGAGAAAAAAGAAATTAGTAGACTATTATGGTATGCTCAACATAGCAAATCGTAATCTAATTTTTATTTTCTTGTGTTGAGCATAACAATCATGACAATGTTCTATTTCTTTTACCATTTTCAATGTATCAAAATGCATTTTAGATTTTATTTTGTTATGTTGAGCATAACAAATGTTGTATCTTTAGTCTCGTTTACTATGTTGTGTTGGAATTCCCTTGTGATTCATTCTTGTAATGAAGACCTGTCAAGTCTATAGAAATACTCAAGTTTTTACATAGTCTATAGAAAGTACTTAAGTTTTTCACAATTTGGATTGAAATTTATTTCAACCCTTAGAATCGAAATCCATGTCAATCCTTGCTTGGATCAGTAAGGCAAATAGAGTTGGAGTCTATTTCAATCCCTAGGATTGAAATAAAAAATTTGACCCACTTATTTTCGATCCTATGTCAGTTTTGACCCTGCATCCCTACGTCTATTTTGACCCAAGTCACGATCCCATTTTGACCCATAGGACTGTAGTTTATTCCACGCAAAGTTGACAACCATCTACCATGCACTTATCTAATATAGGATGGGTTAGGTAGCAATAGCTAATCATTTATCAATACTCAACTATGAGTTTACAAGTACTAGATCACACTTATAAAGATAGGTTTAGTGCATAGAGAAAATAGTATAGATCCTTCATTTTGTATAGTATGATCTTTTCATAGGTCATTTTGTGTAGTCTGAGTATTAAAGCTTTTGTCTTATTGCAATTTTGATTGTTATGCAATTACAATTTGTCTTCATCGTATTTGCTAGTTGATTGTCACGCTATAGATCTTGGACAATCTTCAGTTCCACTACCACTTTGATAAATTCCCATATTTTTGACATGGTGTCAAAGTGAGTTCTCTAGGTTGCTCAAATTCTAAGTGCATCACCTTATTTCTATCGAGACACAATTTGGAAGTGTGCATTCAGTAGGCATCATTCAATCTCTGATTTCTATCAGTGATCTATCTCCAAGAATACGATGATTGTCTCATAATCGTAACATTTTAATAGGCAGTTTACATGTTGATTCTCAAACTTGATTCACAAAATATAGATACCAAGTCACCTTCGTAACCATCTATGAAGCATATTGGAGGTTTCTAATGATTGAGATGGATGATTATTGTTGTTAGTAATGATGTTGGTGCATCACGTTGGTTGAGAGAGGTATTGGGCACTAAAATACAGCATGTTCCCACATGTAGAAAAAGTAAAAATAGTTTAGTCATGTTGACTTTAGGGGACCCATCAAGATTTTGTATCAAGCATCTTGGTGTAGAACTTTGATAGGGCCAATTTTGGCTTTAAAGGTCAAAAGGTCAAGTACACATGTTTTGTCATGATTAGGCTAAAATTCAATTGTGATGTAACTCGAGCTAGTTAGGTTGCTTACACATGTCAAGTTTAGGTTTGATGAGTGATGCACCCTATGTGGTGGCAAAAGTCAAAGGCTCCAATCATAAGTGAGAAAATTGGTAGAAGGGCCCAATCAAAATCAAAGGATGTGAAGTCACTCATCCAATAGTGTTTAGAGGTCTTAGAAAAGGGATCCAATAGGATTGAAGCTTGGATCTCCACGAATTCTATATGTACATTGATTTTCTATCATAATCTAGTATGAGTTTTTGAGTCAATTTGGAGATTCATCAATTTTGAGTGTTAAACTTGTGGTTTCTCTCTCTACCCGAGGAGAGGAGCTTGTTGGGACTTAGTTTTCAGTAGTCATGTTTTCACACGTGTGAAACTACTTTGGTTATGAATGTATGCATGTAACTTTGCCTCTTTGCCTAGATTTCATCAATTGATCTTGGATTTCAATCAATAGAAGATCTATAGTGCAAAAGCTTTGCTTAGGAGATCAATTTCACACTTTAGGGCATTCCCACACGTGTGAATTTTCACACGAGTGGTCTCTATGAGAGAGTGGGGGAGTGGTGCATTCAAAGCCTTCCTCTTGGGTACACCCAAAACTAGCATAGATGGTCATTTTTGTCAAATGCTAGTGGGTATACCCTTATAGATTTTTAATTTCCAAGGTCTTTTGCCCATTATTATCCAGATTTGGGTGGTACCCTGTGTGTGTGGTATTATTGAAAATCAGATTCAGTGTGAAGTTTAGTTCTGAAATAGATGGAAGAGCAGTATGATATTGCGAGTTCCTCAGGCATCAAAGACAACCATCGTCTAATCAAAAATGAAAGAGTCGCAGACGTCCGTGTTCTGATCAGAGTGAGTAAACAAGCGCGATCAAACAGCGATGAAGTGCATTCAATCACAACAAGCATTCATCTACGTTATACACAGATAAAAAGCGTGTTGCTGCTATATTACACTGAAGCACAATAAGATAGCAATTACAACCAAAATGGCGACGTAACTGGGAGGCTCAAATCATACGCCTCATGGACGGAGCATCATATAGAGTGTGTCTGGATGATGCATTTATAGATTGCATCATGTATTAATTACAATAAATGTTTTTTATCTAATTAGGCAAGTTGTTGTACTTTGAAGTATTGGCTTGAGATGACAACTATACATAGTCAACCCATAGGGAATGTTGACGCGGACGAGAACGCTGCAAATTCTCTCACTTCACATTTTACGGGAAGTGCCTGGAACGTTCCTCGCTAAAAATAGAGGACTGTCGCTTTTTCTCTCTTTTCAAGATGTTGGAAAAAGTCGACAATGCCCTTAAAAATGCGACACTATCCTTTATAAAGCCAACGGTACCCTTAAAAAGGCGACACTATCCTTTGAAAAGCTGACGGTGCCCTTAAAACAAGTTAACTCCTTCAAAATAGTTGAAAGGAAGAAGTTTAAGACAAGTGTTGCTTTTTCGGGAAAATGTGAAAAAGCCGACACTGTCACAAAAAATTGAATTTTGTGAACTATGCTACAGTGTCTCAAGTTTGGGAAAAGCCAACACTGTCACTTTTCGGAAAAAGCCGACACTGTATAAAAGATAGTTCATTTCTGCAGATCGTAGTGACACTTAAAGTATTTCTGCAAACTGTTGCAACACTTTGTGTATTTCTCCAGACTATTGACAAAGTAATGTAAATCTGCAAACTTGTTCTAAATGCTAGTTCTTGAAAGTCCTTGAAGATGGCCAAGTCTTCAATGACCTCAATAATTGAACTTAACATCTAAATTTGAAATTATGACAGGATTGGTTACTCTTTGTTGGAGATCAGTCGGAAGTCCGTTGTAGACGTTCTTCAAATAATTTGGTTGTCTAAGTTGTGATTCCAAGGAGACAACTATGGGCTTAATTTCCAGCAGTCCCCCTTAAAGTCACGGTTGGTGCCTTGGTATCTTCGCCAGGTTCAGCATGTTGAAGAACTTCTAATGCTTGATCCTGGGAAGTGCTTTGGTGAAGATGTCTGCGACCATTTCTGTTGTAGAGCGATATTGAAGGATCACTTGCCCTGAGAAGACTTTCTCCTGAATGAAATGATACTGAATTTCTATGTGCTTGGATTTGCCATGAAATCTGGGATTCAGTGACAGTGAAATACAGCTCAAGTTGTCACACAGAATGGTGGTACCATTGAACTGAGTGTGATGTAAGTCACGAAGTAATAACCTGATCCATACAGTTTCTTTTGAAGCTTGGCATACTACGATGTACTCTGCCTCTGTCGAAGAAAGCGCAACTGATTTTTGCTAGTGTATTTTTGCCATTAAGTTCAAGATTGATCTTGAATCTCAATCTAGTATTGATCATTGTGCATCAACACACCTTAGGACATCATAATCACATGTGGTGGACACTCCACATGTGTGAGATTCACACAAACAAATTGTCAACTTTGTAGATTTTTCTTCGCACTCCTTTGATATTTTCCTTAAGTCCTCTTCCAAACAATGTATTCTTTGCATTGAATGTAGAGTTTCAAATTCTCACAGTAACCCAAAAGGCCATTTTTGCCATGACACATATAGATTATTAATTGAGTCACCGAATGAAAATCCGAATGTTGCAATGCATATGGATCAATAGGATACAATGTTCCTAATGACCATAAATCTACATGCTTTAGCTTTTCCTCCTTGTATCGGATCATATCAGAAGTTGACGATTTAGGTTGTTTTGAATTTCTCGTCCTGAGTGGAGCATATTCTGGTGATAGATCCACATGAAGATGATAAAGTTTTGTCATCAGTAGAGTAGTATAGTAGCAAATAGCACAATGACAATAATAGAGCTGGAGATGGTGCTAACACTTGTTCGACCTTGGAGATAAACATGGCGTAGGCTTTGTTTCTGAAATGTCACTCCCAATTCAAATTTCTGAGTGTTCTCAACTATTGGGAGGAAATATTTTGACATTTTGAAAATTATACTTTAATTGTGGTTAAGCACAAGTGACATTTGATGTGACTAAAATAAGGTAGATTCATTTTCATGGAAAGCAGTGCGGGCAGATGCATAAAGAAGTTAAAAAATGATATTTTACTTACTTTATTGTTATTTTTCCCTCTCCTACATGGCATTTCTTATAGGGCCTTCTTTGGGCCCATATTTTCTCTAATGCATAATCTACTCCATTGGTTTGCAAAAACCCTTTTGCTTGCCTCTTTGATTTGCATCAAAAATCTCATCAAGATGATGTGTACAGAAATTCAAAGGATCCTTTGAATAATGAAACCTAAGCACAAGTGTAACAGCTCCCACATATGTGAAAAGTACACCTACAACCCACTATCAAATATAGATTTTAAACTTTGAAGAAATTACTTAATATAGGTTTGCCCACTCAAAATTTGCTTTTTAGCATCAAACTTGCTAAATATGGATTGAGTTTTGATCATTAATTAATGTTTGTACTTGGATCTAATATTATCTTAAAAATTAGTGAGTTAGGACCCTAAATGGATCTACAGAAGATCCTCAAGAGTGATTGGCTACTTGTTTAATCAATGTATTGCAAAACTAGCACTCAAATCTTGATCTAGATTGGCAATTTTAGTCTAGTCAAGCAAAACTAGCACTCAAATCTTGATGTAGATTGGCAATTTTAATCTAGTCAAGCAAGAACAATCAAATTATAATCAAAACACTTGAGGGCGACTTCACACATGTGCTATATAGTCTGTAGTATGGCCTGATATCAAAGAGTTGATTACACTAAGTTTGGATTGCATTCACATCAAAAAAATTACAACACAGACGGAGTGAAAACTCAAGATTAGCGAGAACTCCAAAATCTTGATCTCTCATCAAATTGAATGAATCTTTGCAAGTACAAGGATGATCCTATCCTCAGCTAGCTTAGCAGGTGGCATGAGTTTAGGTGCCATGTCATCATAAGTTTTACCTACTCATGTCTATTTGACCTAACCATTAGGTATACCATCTATGATAGTTAGATCAAGACCAACTTCCTAGATCTGTGGAGGTAGGTCCTAGATTTTAGGAATCTTGACCAAACTTGCTATCTAACTCACATGATTGGGGTCTAACTAACCTACACCTATTCTTCACACGTGGGAACATGCTCTCACATATGTGGATTACAATATGTACAATAAATTATGTGCTTATCAAGCTAATATTTGCCAAGTTCTACAAATTCTACTTATTTTGCATCTAGTTTGACAATTGCCTTTGAAAACCACAAGAAAATTCATTCACTAATGCCCATGGCCTGTTACATGTGTGGACTGTATGATACTATTTTCAGGTTCAATTCTATTCAATAGAGACAAAAAACATCACATTAATCAAGCATGAGCAAAATCAAATTATCTCAAAAGTGTACAAATGAGCTTGAAATCCATATCTAATGAGCTTGGATCTTAGATCAGATCTACGTGTCCTTTGGATAGACCCTAACCCTAGAATTCAATGCCTTAGATCAAGCAAACTACCCTCATAATGCCTTGAGTCAAGGTGGCTTAATTGGAGGTGGCTGACCTTATCAAATTCCCTATAATCTAGGAACACTAATCTTTTCCTTGACATGATCATAACTTTCAGCCATGAATGGTGATTTGATTTCACATAATCTACTCCTAACTATGTAGACAAGGTGGGAACACTTGGCTATCCATCATGATGCCATGTGGCATAGATCTAAGTTCTAGATTTACATTTTCACACTCCTCCTTAAAAACTAGTCACTAGAATCTATCATGGATTTACTAATAGTCCAAGGGCTGATCTAAACTTAACAAATAATGGTTTGATAAGAATTTCAGCCACATTAGTGTCCACATGCTTCAACTTGATCTCCTTTGCTTGCACCTTTTCTCTCACAAAATGGTGAGTAACTTTGATGTCCTTGCTCCTAGCATGGAATATTGGATTTGTTGCAAGAATTTGAGCTAATTTGTGCCACACCTAGTGAAATGAATGTCTTCAAATTTGATCATTTTGAGCTCCACCAATGGCCTCTTGATCCACAAGATCTCCTTTGTAATGGATGTTAGAGCCTTGTACTTGGCCTCGGTTGAAGAGAGAGAAATTGTTTCTTGCTTCTTTGAGAGCCATGAGATGGCTCCTTCTCCAATTAAATCAATGTGATCACCCCTATACAATATACCAAAATCTAGTGTGCTAGAAATATATCTAAGCACCCTTTTGGCTAGCTTCCAATGATGAATAAAGGGGCTTGCATAAATTGGCACAATCTATTAACACTATAGCTCAAATTTGGTCTAGATATAGTAAGCCAAAACAAGGAGCCTATGATAATCTATAAAGAGTGATTTCCTTGAAAGGATATTTCATCATCTCCACTAGGATCTCTTACATGGTGCTTCGTTGGAGTTTCTTGGATTTGCTTCTTCAATATCTTCTTGGAGACCTAAGATCTTGAGATTCCTCCTCTCCAACTCTCGGGCCATCTTCATCAATGGCTTGAACATGTTGTGGTTGTGAAGATACTTGATCAAGCAAACATGCGAATGTTCCATCTAACCTGAAGATCTTCTCTTCATGAAAGATTACATCTCTACTAATCACAATTTTTTTTAGTAGAGATGACATAGATCCTAAGCTTTACTTGAAGAGCAATAACCAGCAAATATTTCATTCATTAAAATGAGATGATCTTACTTTAAGAGGTACACAAAGTGTTGAAGTTCTTTCACCATGCCAACCAGTTCATCGTAGTGTTTTTTAAGAGCATCTCTTTATTTTCACCAATTGCAAATTTGGTTATAGCTCAAATCTTCCTCCTCAATGCTAGTGGAATCCTCTACTACAAACACATCCATATATGCTCATGTCCACAAGTTGGTTTGATGTATTTGCTTGAATGTTTTGTACACTGGATCCATGAAATCGAAAAGACATGAATGCTCTCCCATTTGTGATTGTATTAATATGACTTAAATGACATAGGTTGGATGACCTATCAAGCTCTAAACATCATATTAATACAGCCAAAATGGTGCTTGGCTTCCCTTGGAGTGACATGCATGTGAAAGTCCTCTTCAAGCTCTTGATTCTAGAGTATTCTCAAGACTCAATCTAGCAACACATACTAAATTGGTATCCACGAAAATTTTTGGATCATTCTTAGTTTTTGAGCATCACAAACAGTGAAAAGAACCTACTTGACCCTTAAACCACCTAAGAATTGATTAGAATAAAAAAAAAACTACGCTTGAGATCCAATCAAGTCTATGAATTGCTTCAATAAAGCCACTTAGAACACAACCTTTCTTTTCATCATGATTTGGCCATGGTCTTGATTTTTTTCCTATAATCAAGATCTGTTTCATCAGTACACTTTGACCATTTACACATCAAATTGTGTTCCTAGCTTCTTTATGTAATAATAAGCCACTTAACTTTTGAACAATAGATTGCTTCTGTTTACTGACAAACTCACAACAAAATTTTGAAAGCACTCAAATACATTATTCAATACAACATAAACAATATTTGAAATAGAGGCCACTCAATTCAATAAAAACATTCACTGGATCAACAAACAATCCTACGAATCCATTCTAACTATTCCAACTTTGAAAAACTATTGATTTTTTAACTAAAATTTGAATTGCGCCTTGTCACATTATCATTAATATGGGTTGAGGAAGTAGAATTAGAGGAGGGTTAGTGGATGAGTTGGAATATAGAAATCTAATCTACACTATTAGATGTGCCATGTCATATGGACCATTCCATCTCAATTGTCACTCTCTTATTGGTAGACATGACATCATTAGCATTAATTTTGATAAGTGAAGAGGCCGTAATGCCTCTAGACCATCTAATTTTGGATGATTCAAATAACTAAAACCAAGGAAGTCTCAAGTTTATGGAATACGGTCAACCAAAAACATTTAGTGAATTTGGACTACCATCATTAAATATATTTGAAGATAAAAAAATAAACCATGAACAAATGTTCCACAACAATCTAGGCTAAATAAAATGCTTTTACAATCATTATCACAAGACTTATGGTAGCTAAATTGGTAAGGTCATCAACTATTATCCAAATAGCATGTAATTATAAAGTCAGACACCAATGGTGCACTTGTATTGCGCAAAGTGCAAAATATTGTAA
This sequence comes from Diphasiastrum complanatum, assembly GCA_029204225.1. Lineage (NCBI taxonomy): Eukaryota > Viridiplantae > Streptophyta > Lycopodiopsida > Lycopodiales > Lycopodiaceae > Diphasiastrum > Diphasiastrum complanatum. The sequence continues at coordinate 35,463,400 of CM055103.1, read as the reverse complement.
ACATGCCTTGAAGCGTAAAGTAAATAAATAGATAGTTTTGGTTAAAAGTGCCTCGAAGCACAATAGAAAATGTGGCATGGCACGGCCACTAGAAATTTTGGCATAGTTTATTAAAGGACTAACAAATGGCTTGCTTCTCAGATTCAGATTTTGCAGGTGACAAAGTGGATAGAAAATCCATTAGTGCATTTGCAACTTTTTTTTTTTATGGAGTGGTGTCTTGGCCAAAAAGTACTATTTCACTTTCTTCAACTCAATCTGAATTTCTACAACAAAGGAAGTATTGTAGCTCAAAAGGCTATTGGTGGAGCTTCATGCCATGGAGGCAAAGGAACTACCATTGATCTTTTTTGCGATAACCAATCAACCCAACAACTTGCAACAAATCCCACATTCCATGCTAGGAGCAAGCATATTGAGATTGCTCATCACTTTGTGAGGGAGAAGGTGCAAGCAAAAAAAATCAAGCTCCAACACGTGCCATCCTCAAAATGCATGGTTGATATTCTTACTAAATCTTTAGCTAAATATTCATTTATTAAGTTTAAATTAGCTCTTGGAGTTGAAGATAGATGTACCATAGTTTTAACAAGCTAAATTTGAGGTGTAAAAATTGGCAAATATTAGCTTGATAAGCATATAATGTATTGTACAGATTGTAATCCACACATGTGAGAGCATGGTCCCACGTTTGAAGAATAGGTGTAGGCTAGTTAGATCCCAATCATGGGAATTAGATAGCAAGCTTGGTCAAGATTCCTAAAATCTAGGACCTACCTCCACAAATCTAGGAAGTTAGTCTTGATCTAACTATCATAGATGGTATATCTACTGGTTAAATCAAATAGAAACGAGTAGGTAAACCTAATGATGACATGGCACCTAGAAACCTGCTCAGCCAACCAAGGATAGCCTTATCATTGTACTTGCAAAAATCAATTTAATTGATGTGAGATCAAGATTCTGAAGTTCTTGCTAATCTCGAGTTCTCTCTCCATTTGTGTTGTGATTTTTTGATGTGAATGCAATTCAAATTTAGTGTAATCAATTCTCTGATATCATGCCGTACTACAAACTATACTTCACACATGTGAATTTGTTCTCAATTGTTTGGATCATAATTTGATGGTTCTTGCTTGTTTAGATCAAAATTGCCAATCTAGATCAAGATTTGAGTGCTAGTTTTGCAATAGATTGAATGAGCTAAAGATCTTTTGTAAATCCGTTTAGGGTCCTAAACATTGGTTTTAACAAGCAAATGATATAAAATACGATGTTTAAAATATTTTTCAAAGACTGCTTTTTCAAACTGATTGCAAACATGTGATCCTACTTTCAAAAATAGCAAAAATCCATATAATAATAAAAATTTGGATTCTAGTATACGATGAATATCACATCCATTATAGGAGATACACTTTTTTCATGTGCTAAGACTTGGCTAGAGAGAGAGAGAGAGAGAGAGAGAGAGAGAGAGAGAGAGAGAGAGAGAGAGAGAGAGAGAGAGAGAGAGAGAGAGAGAGAGAGAGAGCATGTATGTTGTGATAAACAAAACACAATTCCCGTGTTTTGATTCGTTCGTTCTAAATGAGGATTCTGACTTGACCATTGACTTATCTTCACCATAAGCATTGCTAACTATGATTTTGACTTATATTGACCATTGACTTATCTTGACCATAAGTGAAATTGCTAATTATGACTTTGGCTAGTCGTCAATTGCATGATTGAAATATTGATAATTATAGTTTTGGCTAGGTGTCAATTGCATCGCTTCATGCTCTTGGAAACTTTTGTTTCCAATCCTGGGAAAGATGCTTGGAATGAAAGAGGTTTTTCAAGAAAGAGTATTCGTTAATATGAAACAAGTTCATGGTCTGAATTTTAGGGCGACAATGCAAAAACTGCAGAGAATGTCAGTTGAATAGAGGTTTTGAGAGAGAGAGAGAGAGAGAGAGAGAGAGAGAGAGAGAGAGAGAGAGAGAGAGAGAGATTTAACAATGTAGACAATGTAGTCTAGCTTTCTCCTCTTTAATACATCATCAAAAGTTATGTACAAAATGAAAAACTCTCAAACTATATATGGCTTAGTAGGTCGTAAACAAAAATTTCTAGAAGAGCAAACTCCTATTGCACATTTCCTCCATTAAACTGAAGTTGAGGTGTCCAAATCTCTAATGCCACAACTCTCCTTGTGACAATTCTCTTTGCCACAACTCTCCTTTTTGTGACAATTTTCCACTGACACCCATCACAACATGGATAAAATACAACATTAGCATCTGACTTCAACAACCTTCCATGTCTGATCCCTTTTTATATGACATTTCCATTCATTTAAATATGACATTTCTATTCCTTTGGATGTAACATTTCTTGCTTTCAAACTGAATCACAACCACTATGAAGAAGTTGACCCACACTAAGCATATTATTGGCAATGGAGAATAAATAGCACACCATCTAGTTTTGCTTTATTTGAGGAACCAAAGATTAGAAAAGCACTCTTTCTTGTTTGTCATTTGTGGACTGCCCCACTATTAATTTACCATGGATCCTCACCTTTGATGCATAATGATGAAAAGTCTAACCCTTGATGTTGTTGGCTGAGGGCTCATAAACAACTGGCAAGTTTTCCAAGCCTCATAGTCATCTTCAAGTACAATATACATTAGATCTTTAGGGAGTAAAATGGACTCCAATCTTTTCGAGGCGAATAGTTCACTGAGTTCAACCTTTCACTTGCATCCACAAGTAGGCACTTAACACAGTACAATGTGTTACGTACTTGCATCACTTATGTTATCCCACCTCCTCGGGGACTTGGGTAGAGCATTTTTACCTAGCCAAGTTGGAATTAAACAACAAGGATTGGATTAAAAAGAGATTTAAACATGGAAAACTGAACGTATGTTACATCTCTCACAACGAGTGTGAGAAGATCTACAAATCATGAGATTGTCAATGTAAATGTGAACTCCTATTTGATCGGATGAGGAGCTACTTTGTAAGCACACTTGATATCAGTCTACTGAGGCAACCAAAACACTTCACAAAATTAAAATAAATGAGTAAACCAAGAGAGTGCATGTTCTAATCACTACAAATAATAGTTACGCTACTGTAGGACAATCATCCCAAAATTCAATCCAGAAGCAGTTATTGAAACCCAAAACATAATATGGTTCACAATATGGTAGAAGAGAAGTGGATGAGAGAGAGAGATACACAGACAGTGACATATTAAGAGAAGAAGAGAGTAGGGGAGAAAAGGTCTCCTCACCGTAGGCTTTTACCCCTAACTAGGCTCAAATTCTCTAGTTTTGAATGCCACTTCGTGATGACCAACTTCTTTGCCGCTAACAAGAGTGAACGGAGTTCCAGCTAAGACACTCACATTTATGACCTTATAATTACTGGTTCAGTCTCTGAATAAAGGGTGCTACATAATATCTTTTGAATTTGCTCTTTTGCAACTATTGCTTTTCCAACCACACTATGCAGACACACTTTGAGGATTACTTTATTCAGAAAAACCTTATAAGTAGTTTGTTAACAAAAACCTTTACAACAGTAACTTACTATGACCTTATGTGAGTTTTGAAATCTTGTGCACATGCATGGGAATTGCCATATAACATTAGATGCTCACAAATGTGATTAATCAACTGATGCTGCCACTGTTCTGAAATGACAATAGATGCTCATAACAAACAAGTATGCCCCAGTGAAAGGGTGTGAAATGAACCAAGCACAAAAACAATATTTTTCTCTGTTGGGCTTGATGCTCAGCTCACCAAGCTTTGAGTGAAGATACTCAAAACAAAACAAAGCAGGTAATTGTTCTGTACCAGAGATTCTACTATTGGGCATAAAAGTGACTACAACAAAGAGATGAGAGATTAGACCTCATGTTTTTTTCAATTATAGCATTAAGGAGAAGCTCGAATGGAGATAAACTTCCGTACTAAAACAATTTGCCTCCCAAATGAGAAGAAGACAGCCCTGAGGTCTGTACAGGCTGCCCAGTGAAGGGATCAAACTTGTAAGGCTCTCCAGTGAAAGGGTCAAATTTAACAGTACGACGATCAGCTGTATTTGCCTCCTGGTTACCCACGACTGTACCTAGGTTACTACTGCCCAGATTTCCTGTTGCATAACTTGCCGTCATTCCTGCTAAATTGAAAGGCTCAGCAAAAGCTGTAGGATATCTTGGCAACAATGTCTCAGCACCAACTCCTGCAGAGAAAGGAGCATATAGTCCAGCTGTTGCAAGAGAACCATATGGATCATACCTGCAAAACGATGCATGACAAGCAACCAACCACTTCAGTACGGATAATCATTCTTATCTAACAATATTTTTTCATTGTACTTCATCAAACCATAGACAAACTCCTAGAAAAAACAATAATACAAGAGGCACTCTTTTAACACCCACAAGCCCAAACTCAAAACAGGAATTGAATATAGGTTTATCTTGAAAAAAGCGACAGATTTTAACTTGTGAATGCAGCAGCTAATATGTTAGTGAAGTCACCACATTGAGATAACATACTTCCCAAAGAATCTTAGTAGTAATACTGACATCAAATTCAGAAAGAGGAGCATTTCTCTAGAAAAAGGAAGGATTTGGATTTGAATAAATGATAAATCAACATATGTCATCAGTTGAGTACACAAAGTACATCAATGTACCTGCTCAGATCATTGTCAACCCCAGCAAAAGGAAGAGACAGCTGGTCAACAGCTGAAAGGCGTGAAGCAGGTAAACCCCCCACTTCTTTCATACCTGTAACTCGGCCCAATTGTGCATAATCAATAGGCCTCGTAGCTTTCAAAGGTAGTTGGTGTAAACCTGCATTTTCATTCACCTCTCTCCGTGCCTGTTTCACACAACAAAGGTTTTGCAGGAACGTCAACAGATTTACTACTACCGATGTACAACTTGATGCAAAAGGTTTCAGGATTGTGAGCGATGACTGACAGCAAAATGTATTCATTGAACAACTTGATGAAAAAATATGAGAAATGTGAGCGTGACTTGGAGCAGCCCTTACCTAATTTGAGATCAAATGAGTTATTTTGAAAACCATGTTAGGTTCTGACTAGAGGTTAACACTTAATACACCTGTAAGTTAGACCAAGTCGGTCTAGATTCAGTTCGAAAAGTCCTAATGTACTTGGTGCATGGACCTTGGGTTGTGGATAAAATGGACTTCGGCATCAGCTTAGTCAATCAAATTAGTTGTGGCCTGACCTCAGAGCTGTCAATTGATCTTCTGAACTACGCACGGCATGTCCTGCTCGAGGTACGGTATGGTGGCGTGGAACGCAATAGTTACTGTCTAGTCATTGATAGGTCATGATGTAGAAGTTCCTGAGCCAAGGGGTCAACAATAAGTGTCTACAGTAGGCAGGGTATCCAAGAGCTTGATGTCCATGGGCTTTCCCTAATCCAAGGCTAGTTGTGGACTAGACTTACTTAGCTGGGGACAGGACAAAATGACACTCAGAACCAAATTATAAGTAATATCTCTTCCTCGAAATACCTGTCTGGATAAATCCTCAAAATCTAGGTTCGTTCTTTGTGTGTGTGTGTCTCTCTCTCTCTCTCTCTCTCTCTCTCTCTCTCTCTCTCTCTCTCTCTCTCTCTCCATCAAATCCTATTGTTCACAGTAATGAAGCTACTATAGCTCTTCCTCTGACTACGGCCACTCCAGAAGCATCTTTACCTCCATATTGACGGTTGGCCTGGTTAACGAAAATCAAGCTTTGAAAGCTGAAAATATATATTTGAGGATAAAGAAGTCTAAAGCAAAGTTATAAACTGAAGAAACATATCTAAAATGCACCTTTTGAGCAGATTCATTTATACTTCCATCAAATACAAGTAGATCTAAAACTATAATGTTAAAAGGATAACGTCAATCAACATTCATAGTACATGGCACATACGTTCTCGCAACCAATCACTTTCATGTTTCTTAATCGAAAACAAATCCTCAATTTTTACTAGCTCTAGCTCTATAGAGTCTACCTGATAACCACAATCTACAGCCACCTCTACAGTAGATTAGATATCTTGAAAGTGATTGAATAGAGCCACAATTGAAACAAAAAACAAATTTGCCACAAAAGTCAACACTACGTTGCTGCAACTGACTTCAAAAAGTAAAACTACGAAGAATGCAGATCAAGGGCAACACACCACAAAGCAAGAGCATTTTCAATGTATCTGTCCACATAGTAATAAGTTACTAATAACATAGCCCATTCTTGTAAGTTTGAATCGAGCAGATGTATTTTCCAAATTTAGCATAAGAAACTGATAAACAAAGACGTTTCACATTACCATGTCAATAAGTCCTGTCAAATATGCACTCTTGCTTATCGGATCTGAAAAATTTGATGCAGCAAACTGCAAACACCAAGTACTTATCAATGCTTAAGAAAATTTCAATGAGTGAGATAGTTTTGTAGCAAAAAAATGAGGAACAATCATTTACTATTTAGCCCACATATTTCCTCACAGGGCCTAAACTTCCACTTGAGGTGCACCATTGCATGTGAACTTACAAAAAGCAAAAGCAAATCCTAGACTTTCATTACCCAACCGATTGTAATATGCCTAGAACAATTTCATCTTCCAACATAGAGCCTTTATTACTTTCTTAAGTCCAACTAGTTCCAGAAAGCTAGGTTTAGCTTGCAATCAATTGAAGTGCACAGTTAGACAGGTTGGAAGCTCCACTGATTCTCAAGATTCAGCATGGAACTATCTTTTAGGCAGTGTACGCTATGCAACTGCTTTGCAACTACTTATACAGCGATGCTTATTTTTCTTGTATGTCCTTTAGGTGAGGCTGACTAGAGTCAACTTTACACCAACCAATGTCTTCACCAGCATGCTACTTATTGGAGGACTAGGACAATACATAAATCAGGATAGGGGTATCTGTTCTTCATACATATGTACAACAGAGAAGTGTAATGTTTATGTGCAAGTTTGCTTCTATACCATACATGTGAATTTGAAGTCACGAAAAATGACATCGCATGGTGTATTATCATATGGGTGCAGTCTGCCTCTAATGTAGCTTGGAATAATGTTGAAGAGCCAATGATTCGGTTAAATTTTCTAGATGTTGCAGTCTACTGATTGAATTGTCCTAAGCTTTGAAGCTTCAGACAATTCAAAACCAAAAAAAAAAAGTTTTGGATATTTCAAATATCTATATAGTGTAAAACTATTTTAGAGAGAGAATGTGAGGTCCCGTAAAAAATGTCACGCCTTTGCTGGCAAAAATGTCACCCATTTGCAAAAGGAAAAGTTACATAGGTTTTAAAATTATGGTAAAAAAAACACAGCCTTTAAAAATATATAAACACTTTTTGTGGGTCCATTGCCCATCATCGACGGGCACAACCAACTAGTTATCATATAAAAATATGCCTATGAGTACAACCTTCACACATTCAAATGACACAGCAATGTGCCAAGTCAACAACAAAACGTTTTTGCTACTTAAAAAACAATCAAAACGGCTTAGACTAATTTACTTAGCAGTGTAATCAGAGGCAGAGAAAGAAACAACTATGGAAAAAGCCATATGATTGCATTCAGCACTTTGATACTACCTCTTTAGTTCCTTCTTCATCCTCTACTAAACAAACATCACAACGATTACAGAGAAATTGTCAAAATTTGTATTATGGATTTGAAAATTCATTTGCCTGGTCCAGAGCTTTAATAGCAGCAGCTTCAGGTAGCTCTTTTAAGCCTTGAAGTGTGTTCATGTCCACCTGTGAGAAAAGTTTAATTCAAAACACCAGCATCAAAAATAGCACTGTAAGCTTGAAATAAAATGCCCAATATACCGAAAACAAATAAGTGGGTATAGCTCCATGAAGATAACAATATACTCCTGCCTGATTTTCCCAGAAGACATTTCAAACACAGACAAAATGTTCTCTGGAGTGAATTGAGCACTGAAATGCAGAAAAAAATTCCAGGCCTCAAGTGTATGTCCTTTCAAAAACAGATTTGTATGCATCAGTACAGTTAATTAAAGCCCAAGATATTTGGCACTTATACGTTGTTCATTTTTTTGTTTAACTCTCCTTTCTTGGTCTTTTGCATTACATAATATTATATTACATTTTACATCAATGGTGTAATTTGTGCTAGAGAAGACAACATTTAATTTTCAGTCAATGCTGGGTCGGTGCATCAATAAGCATGAATGTGTTGTGGATCACTGATGTGCAATCTTCTTCTTCATCTGCTTCTTCACGATATTTTCCTCTCTCTCTCTCTCTCTCTCTCTCTCTCTCTCTCTCTCTCTCTCTCTCTCTCTCTCTCAACGATGGCTCCTCTAGCACTCCAGCTCTAGCAATGGCTCCAGCTCCAGCACACTTCAGGAGGGAAGTTTTGATGCGTTTCCTCCACAGCACAAGGTGTGCAGATCATAATCGCTGGTGGATGGAGCTATCATTCTCACGACATTCCAACTTCAGAACAGGGTAATCTGTAGGTTGTCCTTCAGCGCAATAGTAACAAAGCTGGTTGAGTGCACCGGCCTTCAGGGTCAGTGCAGCAATTTGGCTACAGATTGATTTCGGCTCCCATTCCAAATCGCCACTCTGGAGTACGGTTTTGGCCCTCCAGGGCAAAGTATGTTACTTACCTCAAGAATGAAATGGAAGCAGATGAAGAAGAAGAAAGCGGCAATGCAGATTCAGAAGACATGGCAAAGCAGCTTCAAGAGCGGGTTCACTCCTTGGAGCAACAATTTCAGCAATCGAAGAGTTCTTGGGCCGACGTGCTCAAGGGATCTAAGCAGGTTATTTCTGAATCTATTCAAGAACATCAAAATAGAGATCTCAAGGCCCTCAATGTCAGAGTTAGGGGAGCTTCTTTGGCGGCTAAGGACCTAGTGGCTGAGGCAAACGCTTTCAATCATTCCACCTCTGGTCTCAAAGAGGATGTCATATCTGCTGCTTGGGTGCGTAAGCTCCAATTCACCACAATGTTTCTGCGTTTCAGGGATGCTTTGCTTCGTCAAAAAGTTCTAAGTAAAAGAGGTTGCCTGAAGGGATCTACTATTTTTATGGATGAAGACTTGACGCCCATTCAATGGACTGAGAGAAAGAAAATTATCGCAGATGCTAAGGCCAACGATTTCTGGGCTCTTTTTCGAGACAGGTGCCCGGTCTTGGTTAAAATTGAAGAACTTAAATCTCCCTCTCCTATGTGAGAGATGTTTGAGCTACGTTCATTTATTTCCTCTCTTGCGTGAGAGATGAGATTTTTTAAATAGCGAATTACATTTTAGTTTAGTTTTCTATTGACAGCATTGTTCCGTCTGAGTTCCATTTACTGTGTTGTACTCCTTTTCGTCTTATAAGCCTTTTGGCATGGAAAAGACGTTAATGAAGCTTTCTTTCTTTCTTTCTTTCTCCCCCCCCCCCCTCTCTCTCTCTCTCTCTCTCTCTCTCTCCACACACACACACAAGCACACATTCCATGAAATTCCTGATCCTGCTGTAAAGCTTGCTTACATTGGCACATGTAACTTGAAAATATTGTAGATATGACATGAATTCATCAGATAGTTTTTTTCTTAACTAGAAATTTACAGCAAATCCATGACAAAACGAATTGAGCAAGTGCACAGTATCTTCACTCACGCCCTACACCAACCACCACTAATTTTAAATAAACTAGCCAAATCCACCTATATTTGCTCCTCTTTATCATTTTGCCATGTCTAGAATTATCACAAAAGTAAGTCGCAATGATGAAAGGCAAATGCGCAAATGGTGACAAACCTAAAAATCAACGCTTTTGAATAAGCAACGTTCAACACTTTGAAATACTGTTAACATAAACACAACTAACCTATACAAAAGAAAGTTCTAAACGACAATCTAAAAAGCTACATACTGTCATGAATGCACAGTATTTTCCCTCGAAATTCAAACACACTACCAACAGTTGTCTTCAGAACTTGCATTTTTCTGCAAGTACATGCTCATATAACAACAATCTTCACCAGCCAACCATTAAGAATACTTTTAAACACCTCTCTTGTAATAAAAAGGACTCCGTTACAGCAATGGAGATTTTAACACTAATAATTCGAACAAACATCCTGATTCCTTAGCTAATAGAACAGAACATCTGAACACAATGATACCTCTTGACGGGATGCAAAACCTTGACGGAAAAGACGTGTAAGTCTATCAGCTACAGCAGGCTTGAGTGAAGCAACAGTAAGATCGTACTGATCAAAGACCTACACAGTTAAAGGATTCATTTCTGATGTGACATGGCAAAGAAAATAATAACTGAAAGAATTGTCATTCTACAACAATTAAGGAACACAAACACAATAGCCACTTTGGTGCAACCTCTGGAACAGCAAAAGGCACCAAGACACGTGGAGTCTTTCCTAGGTTGTGATCGGAGAACCCCAAACCCCCAACAATCCCCACCCCTTTCCCACGTGCAGGTGCATTCACAGGAGTTGAATTCTGATTTTCGTCTCTATTACGCTTGCGAGATTTGTCAACAGGTTTTGCGACTGAAACCTGCAACAAAAAGTTCAGTCAGGAAATAAAAGTCAGGCTGATACTCAAGGCAACAGGGTTAACAAGCTTCTCAATTGTCAGGATTGATGCCAGACAGATAAGGATTCACATATTTGCAGTACACAGATTGGGAGAGTTTGCTTACATATAATGTGAACTAAACTTACACAAAACAGTACAACAATAAGGTGCAGTGTATTATACGCTCAGTGGTAAAAATAACATTTGAAAAAATCCAATCTTTTACTGAAACATTTCTATAACCCTAAACTTAAACTTGATCTACCCTATTTCCTTAAACATTACCATTGTTTGTAAAAAGTCAAAATTAAACATCTTTGACAGTGCCGGAATGTAGAAATCACATCTCAATGGACATACTTTCTGGGATTGCCAATTACAAAATGACAAACAATAAGATCAGTTAGTGATGTCATTTAATAGCATAGAACAAAATATTAAAGCAACTACATAACTAAAAGCATCCCATAACAAACAACATAAGAAAAGTACAATCTTAGACAGTAAGCATGTATAAGGGTTTATTCAGTACCCAGGTCCCAAATATAAACTGCTCTCTAGGGTTAGCCAAAACTGCCTAGAAACCGGCAGATCGCTCACAAACTCATTCGCTTTACTGACTAATTCATATCCTACTGTTCAGTCTAAAATGCAAAATTTTAGATTTAAAATGCAAAAAGCCTTAAAGCAAGTTTAATGCCCAGCTATGCAGCTGAAATAGCATCCCCTAACAAATCTCAAGCTAATAAAATGGAAAAACTTAATCAGACTTCAAGAACAACTTTTACTAAGTCCTTTTGTCATTTTCTTGGTCTTGTCAATTGATTTTGTGTACGATTCAGGAGCAGGATGGAGATGCTAGCAAATTTAAAGCTCGTGCATGTGCTATCCAGGCAGCTCAGCTCTTCAAAGAAGCACTTGCAAGAGCCAAGGAACTAACAGAACTTAGAAGCACTCGCAAGGGCCAAAGACAGGGGCCTGAATTCTGAAGGTTTTGGAATAAATCCTTTTGAATTAGTATCGCTAATTCAGGAACAGAACATAGGCTTGCTTCAAGAGCGCCATGGAGTCGAAGGGATAGCAAAGCTTCTAGACACCGATCTTGAAAAAGGTACCAAAGATGATCCTGAAGGATTCGAAAAAAGAAAGCGTTCGGAGCTAACACTTAAAAAAAAGATTTCTAACGACAGGTCGAGGCAGCCAGCTGAGCTGGCAGCCTGTGGGGCTGCTGTCCCTTGTTGGCAGCCAGCCCCTCCCCGGCTGCCTGTGTGGCCAGCAGCACCATGCTGCCTGCCTCCCAGCTCGAGGTTAGGAGGAACAAGCCACTTACCCTTGAGGATGCAGTTCACTATGCCAAGTTATACGATGATGCTCGTATGGTGGCCAAGTCTGAACCTAGTGGACAACCCGAGGCAAAGGGTAAAAAGTCCACTTTCTTTCCAAAGAAAGTAAAGGAAAAGACAAAGGATAGCCTTGATAAAACCAGTGGATCAAAGAAATGCTCCACCATGGACCAAAAGACCTTTGCTAAGGCCAGGATCGACAATCTATGCTTTAATTGCATGGAGCCAGGGCATGTCGCAACGGAATAATCGAAGAAAAGGAAGAACGTTGAAGGAGCTTCATTTAAGATGCCAGGTAACTCTAGCATTTCTAGCATTAATTTGTCCTTTGCTAATAGTTCAATTTGTGAGCTTGTTCTAATATGGCACTTTTTGGCCACCACGACCTAATATAATTATGTACATAATGAGTCATTGAAAAAAGACTACAAGACTCCTAGTTTATCTTTCATCGATGGCTCTTTAATAGAACTTAATGGAAATGTGGATATTCTCTCGTATCATATTTCTGCTATGGAAATGGTTCAACGCATGAATGATGTGGATTGTAATTCTTACTTTATGGTGGTTAAAAGACTTTGTTTAACATGAAGCAACCTATGAAATTATAAAATGCAATTTGCACTAATGACTAAGAATCTAAAGGAGAATAAGTATTTAAAACTGAGCCATGTAAAGCCTAGTAAGTCCCCTTTGGGGGCACCTGTCTTACTTTTTAATAAAAAAGACGAAGGAGCTCGTCTTTGTGTAGACTATAAAAAATTAAACAAACCAACTATTACGAATCAATACCCGATACCTCGAATGGATGAACTAATTGATCGATTACATGGTGCAAAGTACTTCACCAAAATCGATTTGAGACCAGGGTATCATCAAATTCAAATTAAAACTGAGGATCTGCCAAAAACCTGGTTTCGAACAAGGTACGACCATTATGAGTTTCTAATTTTGCCACTTGGGATGACTAATGCCCCTGCGACTTTCCAACAACTAATGAACAATCTTCTTCGTCCTATTTGGGAAAGTTCGTAATAGTTTACTTGGATCATATTCTCATCTATAGTAGAACTTTAGACGTATCTGAGGACTGTCTTGAGGCTACTAAGACAAGAGAAGCTCTACGCCAAAGAATCCAAGAGTGAATTCTTCCAGACAAGACTAGAATATCTCAGTCACATTATTTTGGACCGTGGGTTGACCCTAATAAGGTTCATGAGTGGCCTATTTCCCAAACCATACATGAGGTCAAGTCTTTTCTCGGCTTCACTGGGTTTTTCCACAAATTCATCTTGGATTATGCGGTAATTACATTACCCTTGATGAATCTCCTCAAATGGGCGAAGAAAACTAGCCAACACAATAAGTTCAATCCTCCCGTTACTTGGACTGAAGAGTTAAATCAAAGGTTTGAAACTTTGAAACACTATGTATCTATAGCTCCAATACTACAAACGACACGATCTAGTAAAGAGGAACTTTTACTAGCCAAAACTTAAAGATCAGGTGGAAGCGTCACAAGTGCTCGCAATGCCAAGTTACCAAGCTAAAAAACTTAAGGGAACTAGCTTGTTGCTTTCATTGGAAATTCCCGAAAGAAAGTAGGAAAGTGGTCTTCGAGAAATTGGAGACCAATTTGAGTCTAGGGTCAACAGATCATCTGGAACGGACGAACCAATCTATGGAAGATATGCTTCGTGCATAAGTTTCCAAAAGAAATTCGACTCAAAAGGTACCTAAGGTCTCAAGGTTAACGAAGTGTTGGATTTCTTGTAGGATATGTAGGAAATGTTGCTTGTCACTCGAGATAACATAAAAACGGATCAGGATAGAGTCAAATTTTACGCTAATCAAAAGCGAAAGCCTCAAGTCTTTGTGGAAGGAGATTGGGTCTACCTTGGAATTTTAAAAGATTCCAAGGTGTTCAGGACAGGGAATTGTCCTAACCTGAACCGTCGTTTCTGTTAGCCCTTCTATATTGTAAAGAAACTCAATCGAAATTCCTATCAACTAGATCTTCCGGACGAAATCAAACTCCATCCAATCTTCCACATAAGCCGTTTAAAGGAACGGCTTGGTGTGAAGGATGGTTTGATTCAGGTGGATGAGCTAGTTCAGTTACAGGATTTCTCAACCTTTGTACCTTTTGAACCACAGGCCATTGTTGATTGGCATCAACATGGGCTCAGAAACCGGCAGGTGACTTGAGTACTTGGTTCGTTGGAAAGGTAGTTCCGACGATGAGGACACTCGGGAAAAGGAATATGACCTTGAACAAAGACTTCCAGATTTCCTTCCTTAGAAAAAAAAGTCTTTTTAAAAGGGAGAGGCAATGTTAGGGACCCACCCCTTGGGTCCCACACCTAACTTGAAACCAGACGACCTTGGAGGTATATCTCAGTTACCATTCATTCTATATACATAGGAGTTGGAGCATGGCAATGCGGATGTGCATAGCCAAGATGAAGCTAGTTAGGGCCAGGAGAGGCCGAAGGTGCTGGGTCGTCGTTAGGGCAGGAAGCTAGATCCTGCTTGTTGTCTAGTCATTGGGCTCAGGGCACGAAGGGTGGATCTGGATTGAATCCTACGGCGGGGTAGATCGAGAGCATTCGGTTTCTCGTGTTTTCCGACACCTTGCAGTTTCCGATTAGTGTGATTGTAATAGTTCTCATAGTGAAGCAGTTCATGTTTACAATTCATGTCCTCATAGTGATTTAGCTTAAAAGAATATATTATATGCTTTTTTCAGTACATATTGAAAGAAAAAAAATATTTGCTCGTTCCAGAACACAAAGCTTTATGGAATGATGTTCTGGAATGTGTCCCATTTGGAACGGACAGCACAACTTTGCAAGGTTACAAGCCGATTCAAATCGGCCGATTCGTCCAGTTCAAACCGATTCGAACCAGCCTAGCCGGTTCAAACTGGAAAAAAAAATCCATTTTTTTTGCTCTTTTGAGGTTTCTTTTTTTTCGGATCCGGTTCAAACTGGCACCGAAAAAATTCGAACCGCGATTCGAGGTTAAAACCGTAATTCGTGGTAACTGTGCAACTTCGAATAGTCCACAACCACATAGATTCAATTATATCCACCGAACGTTAAAACATAGTTTCTAGCTAATTCAAAATTAATGAAATTGAGTTTTGAATGGGTTCATTTCATCATGAAAAAATTAAAGTTTTGAGAGAAAAATATCTTAACCTTAACAACAAACTTTCACATAAGAATGTTTGAATCAAGTTGAAGGAACCAATTTGAAGTTTGAACTCTGAATTACAGGTTAGGAAATTTTGAATCTTGATTCTAATAAACTTTAGGGGGCACCTTTTAATAAGAAATTGACACAACACGAAATGATCAAGTTGTTTCCCTTCTTAGTGAAACATACCTGTTACTCTCTGCCATGTCTTCAAATATCCACAATGACCTTTGTTAGGAGACAAGTAACACTCAGATAATTTTGAGGGATGAACTTTGGATGGGATTCAAGTGACAAGAACCACTCTATTGTTATATAATAATTGAATATTTTTCTTCCTTTGATACCATAAATGTCCCAAGCATTGAGACTCTAGAAGTCTTTCTTGTACTTTATGAGGAGTCTAGTCATCTAAATACAAAGCTTGGTCAATCCCAAATGCTATCATGGGGTGTAACATACACTGCATCATCGTAGCTCATATTCCTTTTTATTACAAGAATTTCCCTAATGCATGAAGGATTGTTCCACATCACATAAAGTACCCCCATAAACTCCAAGATGTTCCACTGTACCCATCTTATGTAACATCCATATTCTAAGTGCAACTCGAATATGATTCTCCTGTCCCTTACAGTGCTCAATAGCAATTATTTTTCAGAGAGAGGATGGCGAGGAGAGCATAACAAGGCGAGTCAATAATTGCACCACTTTGGTTTTCTTTTGACCCACCTCGATGCCATCTTTGGTCGAGCTATGGTGACTATGGTTGTGATCTGTATACTACACTAGATCCTCAATAAATTAACATGGTATCAGAGCAACGGGGTGTTGCAGGTATACACTATCCGATGGAGCTATGGAATAGCATCTTTCACTAGGAAAGCTACCACTAAAGCGTCTCAGGAGAGATGACTCTATATGGCGTATCGACAATCCAGATGGCTAGAAACAACAAAGTTCCTTCGATTTGATCTTTGGGAGGATTCAACACGGTTGAAGTAAGCGAATTTTTGAAAATTTTCAAAAAAACCGTGCAGTTCCGATGGTTTCGAGAAAATTATCAATGATGGCTTCATAGTTCACTATGTGGACAATCATTTAAGAGGCATAAATTCTGACAAAACTTGGATAGGCATCATAGAAGTGGGGCCATTATTTCAAACAACCTCGTGGAGAACGAAAATACACCAACAAGGGCTTAGTGACACACAGGAGTTGGACAGGCATACAAATCATTTGTGAGCTATGTGCGTAAGAAGGCGAGTATTTTACGAATGTGAAGCGATTGAGAGTTGGCATCACTAAGTTTGGCAGCCATGGTGCCAAGAGTATACAACTCATTTTGTAAGAAGGATTGATCAAATCAAGAGTTGCGCCGACTCTTGCACGCTGACAAAGCAAGTAGATATATTGTCACATTCTGTCCACACTATGCAAGATGGAGTTGATGGTCCAAGACTCCAAGACTTTGTGCTTGAACTCCATATGGTTGATGATTGCACTAGAAGTCTTCTTTGTTAAAACTTAATTTAAAATTTACCCTAGACATAATATGGATGTATCTTTTGATTGTATTAGTGGACATTTAGTTCTTATCTATATATAGCAAACCATTCTGGTCGGTGCATGAAGATGTCCTCTCTATTCCTTGACTTGCTTGTGGATGTGATTATTTCACGATACACAGCCGGTTTACAGGGCCCTCTAAGGTATGATGTTGCTTCATTCCAACTTGCTTTTGATGTAATGTACTAGTCGTATTGGTCTTCTGGCTCATCTTTGAGATTGGGAACATTAGCATGGTGTTATAACATCTATTGAAGTGGCCCAAATAATCACACCTTATCTTGAATTGAGATAACATCAAGAGACTTTTTATGAACCTTTGGCCTCTTTTTCAGATGCATGTATTGAGCAATCTAGTGTTTGCACCTCGTCTAATATATTGTAGCAGGGACAATTGTTCAAGTGGATGTGCTACCATCGTATAGAATAAATTTTAGATCAATATTTTGGATGTTGCTCTTCAGACATGTCTCGAAATGGGTGAGGTTTTGCAATCCGATTTTACAGCTGAATGCCATTACTAGATGAACCTTCCGAAAGAGTGCATTGTACTTTATCATTGACATCACATACATGTGAGGTCTTGTAATCTCTAGGCTACACACCGTAAGCACTCGTAGGAGCAGCATATGCATTAGAGACAAAATTGGCACCATAACTTGGAGGTGTAGGCTGTGTGAAGAGAGTTGTTGCATGCATGCTAAATAGTTTTTCGATACCTCAGATAGTCTATAGGAAAGATTGTCGATGATGTTAAAAGTAACTTGTAGACTCCTTCAAGAAGCTTGTGGTTGCTTGATGATAGCCATCTGAGCCTTAATCTAATGTAAGGTGCTCTTATACAAAGCTTTAGATTCTCACCATCACAACTAAGGCTCATGTAGAATTTGTAGATGGCATCATGAATAGGTGGCCACTTATTATAACCTTGTCTTATAAGCTGTCAAAAACACCAAGTAATAGGTTTTACAGGCATTAGTCATTGTCTTGCCAAGCAAAAACAATGGACAAGCTGGCAATAAATGGTGGTCAGGTGTGAGACTCTGTAAGTAATAGGGTCGACAGCATTAATTGAGATAAAAAAAACTTGTAGTAGCTCATAAGAAAACTTCAACCGGAAATGTAGAAAATGATTTAAGATTTGAAACAGAAATTTTTATTTGACACTAGTGTTGGGAAATAAAAAATTAATTAGGAATAGGGTGGGCCTAGAGTAAAGGGTCATCTTTCTCACTATACTAAAAGAAACAAACAATAAAAACACGCCACTTTTCTAACTAATGTAAGAAACCACATCTTTGACAACCCAAACAATTCAAAGGTCACTTAAAAATCTTATGACGATTCATTTCATATATTTTTTGGACTCTTTGTGGTATCTGTCTATTATGATCTTATCATTTAAAGATCAATAATAGATTTCTATATGTTCAAAAGATATGAAACTTAGCAGATTCAATTGGGCATATGATAGCTTCTCAAAGATGGACACTGGTGTCTGTGTGTTCAATCACATCATTATAAAGCTATACAGTTTAAGGTTATTTAGATTTGATACTTGAACCCTAAAATTGGTAAATGAAAGTACCCATACATACAAATAGAACACTGCATAAAGAAACAAACTTTGGGCACGACTTTCCCCTTTTCAACTAACAAGCCCTTCAAGCAATATGAACCATTTTAATTGATATAAGCTCTACTTTTGAAATAAAGCTAAGGACAACAAACTACCTGCATCTTGAATTTAGGTCCTTTTCCTGGTCCATCAATCATCTTGCTATCAAGTTCCTTGATTGAAGCTTCCAGGTCCTGTTTGCAAATTAAGAAACGTAGCAGTTTTAATATGACTAATAATTGGTGCTGTACCTAATGGATAGAAGGCACTACCCCAACACTCGTCAATTGAATGTACCATCGTAACACAACATTTTACCTCTGAAGAAAGGCCTTAGTTAGAAAGAACAAAAATAAAACAAAAGAGTCAAAGGGAAAATGGCCCAATCAAGAGACAAAATTAGCCAATCTGAAAAAAGCTATTATGATCAAAAGAGAAACATGCATCGTGACTCTTGTTATACTTACATCACGTTGCACAAATTGAATAAATCCGACAGGTGTGTTTCCCTTTTTGGATATTGCAACTCTCTCTATCTGCAAAAGTTTAAGACGTCAAAAATATCAAAAGTTATGCTTTGATTGCACATCAAAGCCATAGAATTAATGAACCGTGGACGGTGAACCGTACAGTTCACAGAAAATTTTGGCTGGAACCGTGGTGAACCGTACAAAATACTACAATTAATTGATTTATTTTTTTATTTTTTAGTTTCCCACCCCCAAAAATAGCCCAAAAAAATGCCAAAAAAAAGCAGATTTGCTTAGGTCTACAAACATAAGAATTAATCTATGAATTGTAAATCTGTTAATCTAATAATCTAATAATCTGTTAATCTAATCATCTGTAAATCTGTTAATCTAATAGATTATTAGTCTGTTAATCTGATAATCGTTAGTCTGTAATTCTATTAATCTAATAATCTGTAATCTGTAAATCTAATAAATCTGTTAGACCCAGTGACCCACCCCCAAAAAACACAGATTAAGCAGCCATTAATTTTGATTAAACAACCCACCCCCCAAAAATTTCCTTTCGGGGGGAGGGGAATTTTTCAAAAAATTAATTAATTAATAAAATACTGGAACCGTACCATGGTTCATGAACCGTGGTACGGTTCACCCCACGGTTCCCAGGACCCAAGGTTCTCAGAACCTTGGGTTCTATGATCATAGCCCAGCTTCATTTTAAATAACCTTCAAACATGCAAAGCACAAAACCAACAAACATTGGCCAAAGATTTATTGGTGCCGCCTTTTCCAAGGCATGCTAATATGTTAAGAATCGTACAACGTAGCAAGATTTGGCCAATTAGAAAATTTTGTAACAGCAAATTGTGGCCCATAAAATATTATCAAAAAAACACTGAAGGATCAAAAAGAAAGATGCTCTACCTTGCCAAAAGGCTCAAAAATTCCTTGTAAAAATTCCTCGGTTACATTGTCAGGAAGGTTACCAACAAAAGCAGTTGTGACCTGCAAAAGGCCATGCAGATTAGATATAGAAAAGTACAAGGACAGTTTTCATGGCTATAAAACAAATGACGATTAATTCAAAAGCAATTATTAAGATCCAATTGATAGTCACCAATCATGGAGATCATCACTAGCATAAAATAGTACCCCCTCATTTTCACTACTCGTGCATGAGATGTGATAATACAAAACTTCAATGCAACTCTTACAAGAAAAAAGAAAAGTACCAAAATGTACTTGCTTCAAAATATTGCTCTGACTCAGCGCCACCAACAAAACAACATAAATTGCAAAATCAAAATTCAAATATGATACTTTAAAACATTACATACAATATCAGGTCTTTACAATAGTTAAATGCTGCTCAATAATATCTTTGCTTGCAAGCCTAAAATAAGGATATGAACATGAACCAATCTATCTAAAAGGGTATCTCTAACGTCACAATGTAATAATAACTTAGAATGTAACACAAACATCTACAAATATCAAGTTTAAGATACTTTCAAAAAATAAGTAGATTATGTGGGCATGTATGTAACATATAAAAAACTTGCCCCATAATTCTAGAACTACCAACTCCACACATTCAGAAATAGATGTCTTACTTTGATTCTCAGAAGTAGAGGCAAGAGTGATGCCATATGCGCATGTAACTAATAAAATGATAGCAAAACTACTCTTCTTTACATAAATATGTGATTCAAAGCGTATCTACTTCAACTTATGGATACTGGGGCAGTTGGAGATTGTGAATGTCATTGGAATTGCAGATACCTCTCTACTCTAAAGAAAGATATGTCATTGTATTGACAGCCAAATGAGCTCTATTCCAAGGGTTTTGCCCAAAAATAAACACTTCATTTGACGCCCATCCCAAGATTTACTTGTGTTTTCATAGTGAAGAGATGAACTGTATTAAAAGTTAAAACTTGAAGAGACAAGCTGCATTACAATTTCATCTATGCAACCATAGTTCTGAAATTTACAAAACAGATGTACATTATTCTATATGCATAAAGTATGAACAAAAATATAAATAAATGATTCCATAATATTGTTCCTACTTCCTACATTAAATAAATCAAAGAAAAAATTTAGATCTTTTACATTCCGCACATACAAAACATCGTACCTTCCTAGCATGTAACTATGTTTCCAACTCACTTGAGAATCAATCGTTCAATTGACAATGGTATAAAAGCATGATTTTGTTGAAAATTTGAACATGGAAAATAACTTGGCATAGTTTAAAGCATGGTTGCACGACGTTCCAAAACGCAAACAAAATAGCATTACAAAATAGCTCCATAATTCTAGAGCATTTTGACACTAATCTATAATTCCAAATCAATTTGGATCAAAACATTCCTCAAAAGACGATAGTTTTTCATGGTAGATCTTGAGGATTAGATACTAGGAGTGAAGAAATGGCCATGAACAATTTCAAGTTTAACGAATTCAATTTTCCGCCAATTAGATAAAGTGATGATCTAGGACTATTCTCATGACAATGGCTATGATTTAGTTATCAAATTAACATGTACTCACTTAGTCCCACAACTTTGTCATCCTCTGAAGTTGGTCACAGTCAGTAATGCTAACTAAAACATAAACAACAACAACATATGCTACATAAAGTTTCACTGCATTACCTCAGACCTAATTAGAGATGTAACATGGACCGTTAGAGATGTAACGACTTTTTGAAAAGGTTTGATTCGAATGGACCGTTCAAGACAAATAAAAATTTAAATAATAAAAAACACAATCCTGAACGGAACTACTTTTCTACCACTTATGTTGTGTAAGGTTTCTGTCAACAAGAGAGAAAGAAAGAATGCTTTATTGATGTCTTTAAGTGTTGAAAGGCATATAAGACAGTAATACATCTCAAGTGTGTAGTGATAAGGGAGCGTATGGAAAACGTCTCCCAATAAAGAGAATAACATCTTTGAATAGTACAAAATGGTGCATAAATCATATGCTACAAATGGTGTATATATACTCTTAGTTGAGACAGCTAAAAACAACTGTGATGTAAGATCTCGATGACATCTTGGTAGGAGAAACCGAAATTGTAGAAAAGCACTCAAGACATTTATCTCTCTATCTCTAACTCTAGCTAGTATGTGATGTTCGATTGTGTGCACTGATAGTACATCTAGAGACTCTAGTAATAGACGGATAGTGTGTTGTACGTTGACTCCCATGTCTATGACGGCCATATATAAGAGTATTTGCACACTCATCATCTAACTCTGCATTTGCTTGTGGTTTTCGTTTGGAGAAGAAGTCCATAATATAAGGTTGTGTCTCCCAATGATCAAACTCAATGTGCTAGCACAAATCTCTTCGTAGTAAGGACATCTCATGTAGCATAATAGCCACACATCTAGCCAGGATCATCATAGGTGATGAGAGATTGTAAGGTGTGTGGGTCTCTAAAAAGGCAATAATATCTCCCATGAGTAAATAGGACATCTAAAAGAAAAGTGCTCCGCAGACTCAACCTCCCCCAAAGAACACATCTAACATATCATGTCCTCGAGTGGGATACCATAGAAGCATCATGTCTCAATATAGCAAGTTGGCGCAAAGAAAAGCAAATCTACCCAAAGGTAAACATCAAGCAGTGTGATAGTCCAGAGACAAGATATTGTGGTCGGACTGGGAATCCTGATGTATCCAACTCCAAAAAATTACTCTACAACACTAGGTACCCTATGCGGAATCCCTATGACTGCAGGACTAAGTGGCTTGAAACCATAATTGACCTCAAATGGACTCAATCCAGTAGTGGACGCATGTCTCTTTATCATTGTACGCGAACTCCAATAGCGGTAAATGCTTTACCCAGTCTGTTTGCGTACTACTAACATATGCCCTAAGCATATCTTCCAAGATCTAGTTCACTCGCTCTGTCTGACCATCCGTCTAAGGATGCTCAGAGCTACTCATCCGCAACTGTGTTCCCAACTTGGTGAACACCTCAATCCAGAAATTTTCCGTAAACTTGGGATCCCTGTCAGTAAAAAATGGACTTCGGAAGGCCATGTAACCTGACAATATTCTCAATAAACAACTTAGCAACTTGCGGAGCTGTGACCTCCTTGGTCGTTGCGATGAAATGAGCCATCTTGGAAAACATGTCTACCACTACCATAACGGAATTGAATCCCTTCTGGGTCTTGAGTAGCCCAACAATAAAATTTATAGAGATGTTTTCCCATCTTCCTACAGGTATCTCAAGTTGATGTAGCAATCCCGGAGGACTTACTCTCTCGGCCTTGTTCACTTGACAAGTCGTGCAACGCTGGACGTACTCTCTTACATCCCGCTGCAATCGTGGCCAGAAATAATGCCTTCTTAATAGCTCACTAGTCTATTCAATACCATGGTGCCCTGCGTAGGGACTATTATGGCATTCATGAAGTATCTTACGACGAAGATCCTTCACGTCTGGCACGAAAACTCTTCCATTTCTCAATGAGACCACTGTGAACCACAGTATAGCTCATTTGATGCAGTATACGAGATAGTGCATCAGCGACCACATTTTCCATCCCTCTTCGGAAGCGAATTTCCAAGTGAAATTCCTGCATCAGCTCGGCCCACCGAGCTTGGCGGCCTTTTAAATCTGGCTAAGTGCAAAAATACTTTAAAGTATGATGATTTGTGTACACATAAAACTCGATGCCATATAAATAATGTCTCCACACCTTGAGCGCATGTATAATCGCATACAGCTCTTGCTCGTGTGTAGGATATCTCTATTGAGCTAGTGTCAACTTCTTACTCTCAAAGGCTACCGGTCTACCCTCTTGGCTCAACACTGCACCAACGGCAAAGCCACTTGCATTCGTTTCTAGGTCAAAAGGTGTCTGAGTATCCACAATCTTGAGGACTGGAGCCGTGGCCACAGACTCCTTCAAGTTCTCAAAACGTTGCTGAGCTTCAGCATCCCATCAAACCACAATGTTGTTTTTTCGTAACTGGTCCGTTAGAGGAGCAGCTATCCAAAAATAATTTCTAACAAACCGCCGGTAGAACTTACAAAAGCCTAAGAATGATTGTAATTGGCGTATATCGGCAGGCCTCGGCCACTTCTTAACCACAACCACCTTGGCTAGGTCAACCGAAATACCCTCAGCTGTCACTACGTGACCCAAATACTCAACACGAGTCTTACACAACTCCGTCTTCTGAGCATTGGCATACAAGACAGAAGCTTGTAACTTGCCCAATACGGTCTTGAGATGAACCTCATGCTCCTCGACCACTTTACTAAAAACCAATATATCGTCAATAAAATTGACGACAAACTTACCCATATAGACTCACAAGACATCGTTCATGAGCATCATCAACATGGCTGGTGCATTGGTTAACCCAAATGCCATAACCAAAAACTCATAATGACCGAAACGGGTTCGAAAGGCCGTCTTCATCTCGAATCTGTTTGATGGTATCCAATTTTGAGATCTATCTTACTGAAAATGGTTGCACCTTGCAACGCATCCAGTAGATCATCAATCCTGGGCATCAGAAACTTGCGCTTTACAGTGATCTTATTCAATCCCTTGTAATCTACACACATCCGGAAACTACCATCTTTTTTCTTAACAAGCAAAATAGGAGAGGCAAAAGGTGAATAACTAGGACGGATGCCAGCCTGAGATACTCCTCCAACATCTTTGACTTCCTCTTCCTCTTTTAGGCTCATCCTATAAGGAGGCCTACAAACCGTACTTGCCCCTGGAACGAGCTCAATATGATGATCAACGTTCCGACTAGGCGGCAATCCCTCTGGCATATTACTGATTAGCACGTGTTTAAACTGAGTGCCGATGGACTTCTCCAACTCACTTGCTAGGTCACATCTAGGCTGTAATGAAAATGCATGTGCACTAGGGGATGCAAAAGCAAATGAACCTTCTTGTGGTTTATTAGTGAGTGTGCTTATCGGATTATTATCAACATAAAAATCAAAACTAGAATCAACATTCACATAACACAACCACAAATACTGAATCTCCATTCTCTTTATTTGCATACAGGTAACAAGAGGACCCTCAACAGATGGTCTCTCCCCCTTTAAGACATGAGATATACCCTCATGCCCAAACTTATACACATGTGACTTAAAATCTATAGCGGGCTGCTTACTTGCATGCCATCGCTTACCAAGTACAATATCAAACTTAGCTAGTTTAGTGATTTCAAAATCTAATTTCTCGATATACGTCTGAATAGACAAAGATGCCCGAGAGATTCTTTCATCCCAAACCTCTGTTCCCTTACCATCTGGCATCTCAACAGTATACTGGTAATCAAATGGAACAGTAGCTAAGCGAAACTTCCTCACAACGTGAGAATTGACAATTTTATGCGAGGAACCGGTGTCAAATAAGACAAGCATGTCATGACCTTCCAGCTTCCCCCTCATGCGTATCAGTTCACTATCTGGAAACTGATAAGCTTCGCGCGCCTTGGTGGACAAATAACAAATTGGTGCCCTTGAAACAAGCTTCCACACCGAAATGGTCATGACACGACGAGTGTCCTCATCATCACTTACCAACAAGTCATCCAAAATTTCCTCATCCTTGCCCTCATCTTGACGTTGCATAACATGGAGCTTTTTGCCCGTACGTCGAGGACAATCTTTGAAAAGATGCTTGCCAAGACAAAAAAACATAATCCGTCTTTCTTGGCCTTTTCCTCAGGACTAAGGGGAGACTTGTCGTAAGCATGACGAGCCATAGGAAATCCCGCCTTGCGCTTCAATTTCTGTTGCATCTTGATAGGATCCTTCTGCGAAAAGCCTTTCTGACCAACTTGGCCAGACTTTCGCGAACCCTTCTTCTGAGGCCAGCTTGGCGCTCCAGATTCAGCCTTGGTGCGCACATTACCTTCAAAGTTGAGAGCTGTAGCAACTGCCTCTTCTAAGGTTTTGCACCCTTCATTAAGCACTGAAGGCCTCAATTCTTCACGAAGGCCAAATATGAACTTGTGGACTACTAGATCTTGATAAGCGTCTCACGATACTTATCGGCGTATTCCTGCACCATGTATTGCCTCTGACGATGCAAAAGCCAAACATCCCTCACAAGCACATGCTCATGTGGAGGAATAAACTGAGCTCTGAAAACTCGCTTAAACTCAAGCCAGGTGGATGGAGCCTAATTAGACTTCAACAACTTGCGCCACCACCTGTCAGCAAAATCAGTGAAATGGTAAGCAGCTTTGCGAACCCGCCAACCCTCATCAGTTTGGGACCGCTTCAAATCAAAATATTCCTCCCACTTATGCAACCACTGATCTACGATATCAGTATTGTGTTGGGGAGTGTTTCCTACAAAACAGGTAGGTTTAATATCTTTGTCTTTTGGGTAAGGTGGAGGTAACAGAGGACGAACAGTAGAAGACGGTTAAGGCGGAGCATACTGCGAGGAAGAAGCATAACCACCAGCTACCATCATTGCTTGCATCTTTGTGACGGTCTTTTCCACACTATCCAATGAGCTTGCACAGAAGGGGAAGTACCAACAGGCAAACGAGCAACCACTGTAGGCGGATTACGGTCAGGGCTAAGCACAGGGCTGGGTGGTGGTGATTGGAGGGCAACAGGAGGGCTAAGTGGAATATCAACTCTATCATCTTCCATAATGAACAAAAAGGGCACAGAAAAAACACTCTTTTTCTGAATGTACACCAAAAAAAACAAAAAATAACGATTTTTCTTATGAAAAGGGAAAACGGAAAGCAAAATAAATCAGCAAAGATAGATCACTCCATGGTTCCCAAAGACGTAGTATGGATGACCGATGAAGAGGTTGCCGGAAAAATTTGAAGTTTTATCCATTTTTTGAGAAAATAGGTGAAAAAACAGCACCAAATCAAAGCAAAGTTATGGACGCTCAGGTCTGCAAGTAGGCTGAAGGTACTACTGTAGTAAGTCGCCCTCCTGTAAGGATTCTCCGTGCCAAATCACAGGTCAAACGGACATACGGCGGAGAAGTTCTGACGTTTCAACTCCAAAACCTCTATAAAACGTCCAAAATCTGCTTTTTGAGCAGAATCAACGATTTCGAAATCTTTTCTCAGATTTTCAGCCTCCCTAGCAACGATCCAGCAACCCCAAGCACCTGCCGAAATCGCATAGCAATCCGATAAGCGTAGAGAAAGTTATGGCCATTTTTCAGTTTTCTACAAAATTCATTTTTTCATGTTCAATTTTTTTTCAGATCTGTGAATCCCTGTTTTTTTGGCTCAAATCGAGGCAAAAGCTTCCTATTCACCAGTGATCCATTGCAGGGCATCGATTCCCCCACTTCTCCTTTTGCAATCCCCCAAAAAAAAACTGAGAAAATTGATGTTTTCTCCACTTTCTCTCTCTAGAACGAGCTGTTCTCTCTCTAGAACGAGGCTCTAATACCAATTGGCAAGTCTCTCCAAGCTCGTGAATCCTAGAAGGCCAGTGTGTAGGATAACCTCCCAACGCCCACCTCTTTGTGCCCGAGGTGCAATAACTCGAAGCAACAATGACATGACCCACAAGTGATCCCTCTCCCTAGCATGGTCTCTAAGTCTAACACTAACACTAAGTTTTACTTCCAACCATAATCTCACACTGAGTGGTAACCACACACTAATCTAGATTAGGTTATCTAACACTGATCTAATCTATTATTCAAAACTATATGTTTATCATTAATGATTAATCATAAGTTCCAGTAACTTCTAACTCTAATCCAAAACCAACATCACACTAATTTCTAACTTCAAAGTTCTTGTCCCTCACACTCCATCTGTCTCCCCCACATTCTTTGTTCCTCAACTTCCAAGTTTCAAGCACATTCTAGATTCTAATCTATGATTTATCTCATTCCCTACCCTCACACAAAAAGAGCATTACTAAACACACACACACACACACACACACACACATTCTCCTTCTCTCTCCATGACTTCCCCCCACCCCCTCTCCTCAGTTCCACATCGTTTTATTATTTTTTAGTTTGTAGTTTCTCCCTTATGGTTGTTGCCCTCTTCCAGCTCATAGTGTATATCCAGAGAGCTTTGGTGTTTCCTACAGACAGATAACCTCATTTGATAGTCACCTCTTTGATGCAACATCATAGTCAGGGCTTTAAGTTCTCATAGTACTACTGTTAGAGCCCAGTTATGGCTCTATCATGATCTCGGCACAGCTGGTCACCAGAGGGCCTGAGGCCAAGTATTGGCAAGGGCCGGTGACCGACAAGGACATCTGTCCCAAGTAGGGACCGGTGCGTCACAAGTAGTGATCCGGTATGGCCGCCTGACAAGCTGTCAGAGATGCGGTGTCTTGACCGTCGAGACCCTAGCCGTCAGTGATGAGATGCTAGCTGGCAAGTAGTCGGGGTGACCAAGAGGGTCACAGGTCTTTGGCGGGGTACAGGGGTGGTACCCTGTGAGTCGCTCAATATTCATAGGTCACAGGGGCCATGCATGCCAAGTGGACTGATCACCCACAGGTGGATGCCATGTGCCAGTGATGGGAATAACAGGTAGAACTCAAGGAGGGAGTGCCTAGGAAAATATACTCGGGTGGCCATACTAGAATAAAGGCACACATGCTTCAATTACATAGATAAAATATCCAAGGTTGTAGAGTCAAATGCTACTGCTTCAACCTGAGGTTGACAATATTAATCTTAACTTTGAGGGTCCAAACTATAACTTCCTAAACTCTAAATAGTAAACTTGACATTGTTGACAGTTGAAAGTTTAGAATTTAAATTTATGATTACACATAATATGTATCGTTATTATTTCTCGACTCTAGTCTCTCATTTGTAAATTGTAGTTTGTGGCTTATTGGAAAAGCCTTCCTCATCACAACCCACTGCAATTCATACTATGCCCAGAGACTCATCTTCTTGTGGAGATGTTGAGCCTTTGAGGATTAGTGGCACTAGAAGAGGCAATGGGCGAGGGGTTGCAAGCCAAGTTCATGCACCTTGGCCTAGTGGTAAAGATGTGTACGTGTCAAAATACCAACATACAAATGAAGATATGGCACAAGTTTCAATTTGACATTTTGGTCAATAGTGTTTCTACATGTGCAACCTCTCCTTTCACGTCGCTTAAGACCCATGCACAAAAGCCAATGATGAGGCATGTTTCCAAGATCAGTGCTAATTGGGACGAACCTATAATGGAGCAATTGAGGACAAGGCAGTTGGTTGCCAAGCGAGCCTTCATGGATAGGGCACTAGAGCCTATCAAAAAGTCACGAATCATGTATACCCTAAACCCGCTATGCTATAGAAATCTAAGTTGGAAATTTTGACCCTTATCTATAAGTTTTAAAGTTAGGCTTTCAACTTTGCTATTGACTCATTTGTGTCATTGTGCTCTATCAAATCTGAAATAGGTATGAGTGATCCATCATATCAACTGGACGGACTAATACTATAAGGCACCACACTATTGAAAAATTGGTGACCTCTTGCATGGGCGCGATGTTCTTGAAATCCATTAACACCTCACAATCTAGCTTAGTGTTGGCTGTAGTGTTTCCACCTGGTTCAAAATCGACCTTTTCAAAATCAGATGAATCGGCATGAATCGCAGTTCTAAACCGGGTCCCTCCCTAACGAATCCGGGAATTTTTGTTTTTTTGCATTGGTTTAGATATAATGTTAAAAAACATCTAATGTAATACGAATAATGTCTACGATGTTTCTGAAATCTTATGAATGTTAGATAGCTATTGAATACATACATTTCAAAGTTCACTGTTGTTGGTAGAAAGCTGAAGCCTGAAACCAAATTAGAATTTAGTGTTCATAGATTCATAAGACAACATAATTTTGAATGAACTCATTTCAATCTTCAAAACCTAGATTCTGTGCTCCAACTTCCACTTGACATTGTAATTTATGATCAATCATCATATGTCCATCACACAGTACACTAGGTAAACATTTCTATACAGATTAGAACATTGAAAAGCAAAAACACAGAATCATTGATGCCACAATCAAAGAATCATTCGAAATCAGAAAACTATTTTTTTTCGGGTGCTATTCTTTCTGATTTAAATCAGATCCGAACATCTCATTAATGAATTGCAATTCGTTCGCCAACGACCAGCGATTGACATCGAGAATGTTATTGAGGTTGTGAAGGATATTGTTGCACAAGAAGTCACGTCATGCTCATTGCTTAACACTTTAAACTTGGAAGTTAATATGTATTGCATTGGATTGATGGCGACATAAAGTGGCAACGTAACACGTTCAAGTCTAATGTCGACTTGAACGTGTTACGTTGCCACTTGGATTGATGATTGTTGATAGCTATGTTGCAATGTGCTTTACAAGTTAACACAGACAACACGGCAAATTGGGCATCCATGGGAACACTCATAAATGAAAGTCCCCTCAAAAATTTTGGACACCATGTGAGGCCACATCTTGCTTAGACATCCTTTTGAGGATATGGCTGTTGCACTGCAGGATCAGTGTAGATGGTCTCAATGTGTGTGCGCCATCTCTGCGAAGCTTTGCATCATGGAATTAATCTTCGCTTCTCGTGAATGCCCCCCACTCTTGCCAGTGGCTTGAAACCACCGTCTGTCTCAGGTTGCCATGCACCTTCAAGAGGTGCTCCAGAGCAAGGAAGATAAAGAGAAACCTGCTATCAAATTGCATAAGGTACAGCAAGCTGCAATGGATAGAACATCAATCATGAACATAAAAGTTTGAAGGCTAAAGCACACTTGGTGGGGGAAGACTTCGAGGGCTCCAAGCTAGAGAAGGACATGAAAATGTTAAGGAAACTATGTTTCTTGGTGACAAACTTCTTTAAGAAATGCCTTGTCTTTGTCACCTC
The DNA here is from genome assembly GCA_029204225.1 of Diphasiastrum complanatum. Lineage (NCBI taxonomy): Eukaryota > Viridiplantae > Streptophyta > Lycopodiopsida > Lycopodiales > Lycopodiaceae > Diphasiastrum > Diphasiastrum complanatum. The sequence goes on along the minus strand of CM055103.1, from coordinate 35,432,690 downwards.
CTTTGCCTACGGTAGCCGGGAACGAGGAACGGGAACGAAAATGTCCCTAAAGAAATGGAACAGGAACACCACGTCATCATAATAAATTTGAAATTTATAGAATTTTGTATATTGAAATCACACATAATATAAGCAATCCTCTCTCATCTATCTTGTTTTTAGGTCTTAGCAGAAACTCTGACCAGGGAACACGTCCCCAAAGCTTCCTCCTCCATTTATCTTTGTTTTTTAGTCTGCGTTTCCAATCACATTCCCATTCCTTGGGAACATGTTCCCAAACTTACATTCCCGAGCACATTCCCAACAAGAGCACGCTGAGAACGCATCCACGTTCTCACATTCCTTGGTCACTATGACATACACTCAAGAATGATCTCAATGTCTTCAAGTATGGCACTCCTACACTATTAGTAACTACATTCATAATTTCAAGAAATCTTTTTTGGAATCTTGCCATACAATGTTGAGTAAACACTCATGAATGGATTTCAACATGTGCAGGCATGAGCTATTAGATTTCACGTGCCCAGAAGCACTACTTTGAGAAGGCCAATTGCGGCCTCTATCTCCTGGTGGGCCAATTACGGCAGTGATGTTTCAAAGCTAAAGAAACTTGCCATACGCATATGGTCGCAAGATTGCACGACAAGTGCATGCGAGAGGAACTAAGTCCATTATCTATCATTCATACAAAGAGGAGGAATAGACTCTCCACTACATACTTAGACAGGTTAGTGTATGCGCACGCCAACTTGTGAATTCTAAAGAAGCTAAGGGACACAAGGGACCCTGTCCAAGTAATTGTAATTTCTTATTTACAATGTGTTTGAACTTTAAACCTTAAGCTTTGGTCATTAGTGAGAACTCTAATTTAAAATTTTGTTGAGATTTTATAGGAAAACCCGATGAGATCAAAGTGATGAAGGTTCTAGACTACCTCCAAGATCGCAAGAGGAGGAGGAATTCTACGCACTGCTCCACAATCAGGCCTTGTTGTCTGCAGGTTAACTCCAACTTCGTATTTAGTATTGAATTGACAAAGTTTGAAGTTTTGAAAGTTCAAACTTGTAGCTTGTTAGTTGTAACTTGCATGTTGTAACCTTTGCCCATTCTTGTATGCAGGGCCTACCACTTGAGCTTCTGCATGTGTAGGGCAGAGGAAAAGGACACATTGCAAGGCAAAGGAAACAGGTCTGAGCTCTCGAAGAGTCAAGGAAGTGGAGCTAGAGGACAAAGAGGAGGCAAAGGCCTCAAAGGATGAGGTTGATAGTGAGGCATCCTTAGAGTCCTCGAGGAAGGATGAGAGTCCAAGTGATGATGAGGATGCACCTGCATCACAGGTCACTAGGAGGAGGCTACAATAAACGTTAGGGAGTATCAGCCCTACTTCCTCAGGCTATTGGAACTAAAATTTTACTTTCGAGTTGTTACATTGTGTAAAGGACTATAGAGTAGTAGATGTTGTGATTTACTATTGACATTTATGGAAAAACAGAAGTTAAAACTTCGTGTCATGTATGATTTGAGACTTGAGTTTGATTTTTGGTAGCAGGCATTATTGATTATAGCCTGCTAACGACTTATGGGCATTATTAATTGCATGCTACAATAAAAACCTTTTCTTTAATAAAAACCACATTTTTGGGCCACAACTTGGGGCCCATTGGATTGTTGATTGACCCGCTTACATTCGTGCACCCATCTTTCTCTCTATCCAACTTGCATCCATCGTTGTTGAAGCCTACGTCACCCTCTTTCCTTTTAATGTTTGCTTGAAACTTCCTTCTCAGTACATCGGGGAGCGAACAGCTTTGCAAATTAGGATTTTGGATCATTCTGAAGCCCATGGAAGCATCAAAACAAAGAAAAACTCATTCATTTGCAAGTAATTTGTGTGTTTTGACTACTTAGATATAATTGCTTACTACCGTCTCGAGTCTCGTAGCTTTATCAAAACCTTGGAATTTTGCAGGCTAGGTTTTTTTGAAACTTTTTGGAAAGCTCAAGATGCTGAAGTCTAAGTCAGATGTGATAACACATACTTTTTTGGTAAGGCCTAGAGAGCTTCAAGAGGTTCGAGATTTGCACCATCCTCAGGGGACTGATATCAAAGACTGGCCTCTAAGTGATTGACATGTGGACATGTCCCTTTCCCTGATGGCCCACAAGTTTGTAGGCTTTTGCTACCAGGGTAGCCAACAAAATACCTTCAACTCTCTCTGCTTCCAACAGGAATTTAAAGCTGGGTTCAGAACTCTAATTTGCCATTGCCAAACTTAGACAACCCCTGGGCTGCTCTAGTACTTGAATCTAGAGCTGGTAAATCTGATTCTATATTGCCAATCTCAATTAATTTGGACAACTACACTACCTGAATTCAAATACAGGTTTAGAGCAGATTCATCATTGCCACATTCAAATAAATGATGAGCAGTAGATCTACTGCTTTACTTGGCAATGAGGCGATATGCTGGATCCAGGGATTGGTTCATATCTCCTTTAAAGGCAATGGCCATACATGAACATAAAACAGCTGCAGAGCACAAGAGGACCAGATATCATCCATGACCCGCTCGGCAGCCCCTACAGACACCTGCCAAAGATCCGGGCACAGAAAAGTTCATCATGTGGCTAGGCCTTTTGATTGATAGGATGTTCTCCTCTGGCTGCCACTTATCTCTCATCATTCTTCTTTTGTTGAATTTCAGACAATCCCTTCAGGGCCTGTTCTTTATCCCCTCTATGTGTGTAGTTACGTGATATTATGGCTGCCAGTCCCTTTGCATACATGGCTATTTCATTCGCTCTGATCGTCTAAGATTTGTTCATTTGCTCTGAGCGTCTGAGATTTGGTTCTGAAAAACTGTCCTAGCATTGGTTCTGATCTTGCTTAAATGGATTGACTACAACTTCAATGAAGATGACAAATGAGATTTCATGGATACTAGTAGCACTTTAATTACCTGGAACCATACATAAAAAAAATGCACATTTTCATATGACACACTAATCCATATGAACTAACATCATTCAGATCTCATTGGAGAAGGACAAAGATACAACACTGTGCAAGTACAAGTGGCTTAATATAAGAGGCATTTTCATGATACTATCCTAAATACTTTAAGAAGCATTTTTGTGATACTATCCTGAATGCTAAACTTGTAACCATGTTACAAAATGAAACAGGAGCAGCACACATGCAAATGAATGAACCCACATCAGTAGTCCAAGTTGCACCACGCAACACAATCTTAGATAGCATAATTGATGAGCTTTGAAGCACACAGTTCTCACAAAGATTAACTGCATATAAGAATATGCAAGATCTATCATATACCTCAATTCATACTCCTTTTCAAACACATAGATGGGACAAGTTCAAAACATAAAATTGGAAATCCTGCAAATTCTTATCTGGTATTTTATACTCAAAAGAATTCCTAAAAGGTTTTAGTAGTTTAAAACTAGAAAGAAGTTCTGACCTTAGCCATTTCGTCTGGGTCAGGCTCAGGCTCACTCTCTGCCCAGTCTACAACCGGCCGCCACTTCCCTCCAAGTAAAAATTCTGGCCTGGTTGCTACTCGATGTGCACGCGCTGCAGCCTGTGATTTTAGGGAGAATTGGAATGGATCAAAAGGCTAAAACAATGAATTTTGACCTTGAGAATAAGGGCTCACCATCGAGAGGACTTGATTAGATATGAAGTATCAGATGTAGCCCAAAGATATAGAAGCAGATGATTATTGCAAACTTTTAGCTGACAAATGAGCAAAGTGGATAACTACTCGGCCAAAAAATCAGCCAATGATGGGAAGAACAGGAAAGGATGAGCTGTCCTCCACTTTTTTAATAGTAATCCATACCAGTGGTAAAAGAAGAGTATATTTGCCCACTAATGAGGCAAACTAAACATGTGATGAAACTAAAATTCTAATTTGCATATGCCAACAGTAGGTGAATGTTGGAAAATAGATGACCTTAGAAATCAATCTAAAATAATACTAGAATTTTGACATGATAGCTTACTCAAATATTTTAAATCAGATGGCAGGTACTAAGTAATCTTTGGAATTGGATAAATGAACAACTATACAAGCAGATGGCACTGGAACAGAAGGAACACATTCTTGAGTTCCAAGTCAGCTGTAAGAATACAAAACAGTGTCATGTCGAAAAAGCCATTAGATTGTCTGACATGTTATTTAATGACAGCAGATAAAACATAGATGCGTCGAGGTAGAGCAAGTAAGGCAGATAGAGATGCCAATAAGTGGTTCATAAAGTAACAAGGCTCCTCATGCCTCCAGTTTTCTTAGTCTAGAAGTACTTTGCAATACAAAACCTGGACATCAAGCTAAAATCAACATATTGCAAATGAAATATGCTAGCATTCAAGCTGCTTTTCTGAAAAGAGTTCGCAAATGTTACAATTCCTCAGGCCGTTGTGTGAAGCAGATAGAATCAGTGGTCCCATTAAGCATGCCTTGCTAATGATTTAATTAAAAAAGACTTGTTTCAATTTAGAAAAGGAAAGCACCATTGCTAGATGAGATCACTGGCATCTTATATGTCGAAAGGAAGAGTCTCGTGGCATAAATGCAGAGATTACACTAATGGCATAAGTTGCACAACCAAAGAGCTACCAGAAGCATAGCCCAGGGCACATGATTTCACAAACTGCTTATCGCTGACAGGAATTGATGGTTTAATCGAAATTGAAGCAAAATTGGACCCAAATTCCTAAATCTCAAAAACTTTTCAGGTGGGGGAAGAAATACAAAGAGATGCGTTAACCACAAGCCTTGCAATATTTCTCATGATATTTGAATCGCAAGATTCAGAAATAGATTATCAAGAGCAGGATTGTCAGAGACAAGAACAATGACGAATATGGTAGAAGGGGGAGAACAAGGGGCTGCACACACCGAGTGAGATACAAAGTGTACAAATGCAAAACCACGATTCTGTTGCTTCTTGTTGGGAGACTCTCCAGTGCTAGTTGGCATTGCCAACACTACTGAATAAACGTCTTGAAAAGCCTGCAAAGCATGTCATCTACCTCGGTAAGACTTGAATAGACATACCACTAACACGAGCTCTTCTTATAGCACACTAAAAGATATGAGCCTGATCAAAAATATATACTATTAAAAGAAAAATATGGATACGCATGAATGTCTGCTTCAGTAGAATGGATAAGGACATCCAAACCTACCTGTCTGACCATCTTTTCAAGCTCCTCAGCAGTCCAGTCTGCATGTCATACAATGCAAGAACAATTCTACTTTGAGATCTTATGATAATCATCGCGACGGATAGATGTTCCAGTAAAAGCCTCAAAAGGCATGATTGGGGCAAAGCCAGATAATTGAAGCAGCTAGAGAACATGCAGCTTTGATTGTCATTCGGAATTGCTGATAAATAGTCAACAATAATCGAACATGTATGATAATATCTCTGACTACACTAGCACAAGACGATGCTACAAAAAACGCTAGTCTCATAAAACACAATACATACAAAGAAACATAAATATAAAAGCTGGATCAGCCACAAACTCAGCCACCTTTACGAAGATTTCCAAGAAACAAAGTATCCTGCTCAGAAGGTGGCTTTACTCCAATCTTTTTCCCTTGAAACTGTGTCAGAAAACGTGAACTTATTCAAAGCTTCACCAATCTATCAAATTTGCTATGGAATCCAAATCTGACAAATTTGCAACAGCACAGATCGGACAAATCTGCCAAAGTACCAGACATGTTATCTTACATAGTTGACGCTTGAAAGTGCATGTGAGAGAGTAAGCATAGATGAATGCAGAATTTTTTCGCGGATTCAAATACATGTTCAAGATGAAGAGAAAAGTTTATAAACGACATCTCGCACTTATCCTTGAGAGAATCAGTTTCAAATGAGAACTTATTAGCCACAGATTATTAGCACTTATAGGCCACATCCAGTAAAACACAAGTCAAAACAGCTTACAACAGTCCCAGTCTTCTCTTTTTGCGCACGAAGGGCAGCACTTCGAGTTGTAAATCGTACAAAACAGTATCCCTGGGAAAAGAAACTCAAAAGATTAGCCAAGAACCTTCAAAGAGCTTTTCTTTGGCTTCTGGCCCTGAAAGCCCCATGTTGCTTCTAAGATAACAGAGAACACACACAAGTTCCTGAAAAAAACAAAACATGTTGCTATGCACAATTCATGTATCATCACATACTCTAGAAAAACATGGCATGGTACCTTCAGCAGTAGAAAAGGGACATTGTACTCAGCAAACTTGTCAGATAAGCAATGAAGGATAGGAAGTATGACTTGATAAAGGAGAAAAAGCTATAAACAAGCATGGAACTAGTGCACAAATTCAATATTCCCAACTATATTTTTGGATGTAGCTTGAACATCATCCTAGGTGAACACAATAAAAAAAAGCTCTAGGTAGCACAAATGCAGACCCCAGGAAAGTGATAATACCAATATAAAAGCCTGCAATAAAGTGCCAAAAGATAGATAAGTTATTCAAAAGAATACGATCTACAGGCTAAAAAAAACTAGTGACTTCCTACAACTGCAAGCAACCCATGAAAGGTGACGAAGAATGACTCACTGACAGCGAAACAGTTGAAAATCAGCAATGTTTCAATGACGTGCCCTAATCCCATGTGTCTTTTGGCCCTATTTGTACCTGATCTATAGCCATTTGATTGAGGTGCAATTTGAAGCTAAACTGTGTTTCTTCATGCCCATAGAATTGCTTGGGATGCCTGTTTCCATGTGTTTAGGATCTAGGTCATTAATTGAAAATTAAATTGTTGTCAAAACAAAAAAAGTTATGGTTTTTTTTTGCTACTGCATTGCATCAGTTGTCAAGGTTGTTGTAAGCAATTCAATGTTGTATACTGCATATGCGGATGTTGTTTATCAACAAAATGTACTAAACATCTGCTTGTTTGCTTCCAATTTTGCAGGTATGATACCATATTGACACAATGCCAGTCCTTGCAGAGGTTGAGCTGATAGAGGGGGATGTGGCTATGCGCCAGGGTTGAAGTGCCCGTACATGGAGATGCCAGCATTGTGGTGGGTGGGGACTTCATTGGATCTCTTACCAAGGTCAAGGGCCATTTATTACGGCTCACCAAGCCAGATGGGCGGAGGGGCATATCTGGCTCCCGCATATTAGATGCAGGGGTGGACAGGCTGGCGGACACATACGGGCCCGAGGCTACATCTACTGAGCCACTGAGACCAGCTCAGAGCACTATTCGTGGGTTAGGGATAGGTGCAGGGCCTAGCTCAGGTGCAGAGACAGGGCGCTTAGCTCAGGGGCATAGGCACTGGCAAGGCCTATTGACGACTCACAGGGGGGAGGGGAGGAGGGAGCTCCTAGAGCTACCAGCACACATGCAGCTCATCATCATCAGCTGTTGATGCACCATCTCTACGGGGTATGGTAGACCGAGAGAGCCCTTTGTTTTTTCATTCATGGATGTTTTTTCTGCAGCTATGGATGCTCGATATTGAGGATGACATGTAAATGCTGATGAGGAGGGCCACTGTGTGAGGCCATTCAGGATGGCAAGAGAGTGCATCTCTGCAAGAGTAATCAACTGCTCCCCAAAAGGAGCTGGAATATCTACATCTTGTAAAATCCGATCTAGTCCCATATCCAGAGGGTGGAGCCGGAGAAAGTCAGTATCTGCATGAAATTCTGTCTATCTGGAGCTTGTGCGGGCATTGAAATCCCCTGCTAACAAAATGTAACCCTGCTGAGAAAAGATAGCAATGTCGTCTGAAAGTGCCTGAAAGGGGCCTCCACCAAAATCAACAAACGTCGATGGCGAAATAGCACACAGCCATATAAATGTCCTGAAGTACCCCCAAAAGTGACCCAACAATGTGAAGCCAGATATAGCGAGCGTATGGATCTTGCTTAACCATCTTAACTGCGGTGCCCCTGTATAAACAAGCCACTCCTCCAGATCCGCGACAAGTTTTTCCTCTTACAAATGGGCGAAAAAATAGAGTGCCAAGAAAAATCGTGTATATGTGGAAGAGGATGATATAAAGACTCATGGGTTTCAGCCAGCAATAAAATATCACATTTCTAATAAAATCAGCAAAATCTCCTGCCGATGATGATGATAAAAAGCCATTGCCATTCTAGAAGCCAAGTCGCAAAGTGGTAGGGGATCTAGGGCTGCTCCTACGCCCGGGAGCCCCGAGGTCCTATTGTGAAGGGAGGTCGAAATATTTCGGCTTGTCGTCGATAAAAGCAACCCTTTGTCCTATTTCTTTTGCTTCTTGAATAATCTTTTTTCTTGCCAACCATTGAGTGTTTGTCAAATCATCATCCATATAAATAAAGGTGCCTTTAAGCTTTGTCCTAGGCCGAAGAGCTGCATTGCGTTGCCAACAAGGTATAAAGCAAGAAATAGCTATGTATCATGGAAACAAGCCGCAGATCATGTCCTGGAGGTGATGATGATATTGCTGCTACTACTACTGAAGAAAGATGTAATACAAGCTGCAATGGGGAGTGAAACTGAGACCTGCTGCCGATCGAATGTAGGAAGGACGTCTCATGGTAGGACGAATAGGTCTGGCTACAGGGTAATGTTGTAGAGAGAGAGAGAGTTTCCAAAACCACTACTTCAGAAAAGACAAGAATCAGCCATCATCCAATCATTGCACAAACAATGAAAATTTGGGGAGCATTGATAAGTTAAGTACTTGTCTTGTTAGAGCCTAGTCTCGGCACTAGCATGACCTCGGCATGGCTAGTTACCAGAGGGCCTGAGGCCAAGTATTGGCGTTCACCGATGACCAAAGTGGACATTTGTCCCAAGGTGGGACAAGTGTGTCACAAGCAATGACCGGGTGTGACCGCATGACAAGTTGTCAAAGACACGGTGAATTGTGACCATTATGCTTCATGATTGTAGTCGGTTTGATGTCGTTTAATACAGTTCCATGTGATTTGATTTGACATAATACGAAATAGAGATGTTCCATAAAGAATCACTTAATGAGCCAAAACTAGACCGCGCTCATCTTGAAACTCCTGGCAAACCAGGTAATTGAATTGCTCTTGAAAAAGCTTTACGCTGATACCCATATTGGCACAAAAAAATTTGTGTTCCGAGAAACCGTAATGGGAAATCCCAGATCACGTTTTGGATCACGTGTTCCAGATCACGTTCCAAAACATGGGCTGCATCTATGAATCATACATATTGAGCCTAGGTTTCTCCCTAACAAGGACTTGCATTGAGGAATTTCCAATTTACATTAGTCTTTCTACAAAAACTATTTCACCCAGGAACATAGTGATCACACACAAAACCTTTTCATAGTAGTCTTCACAATTCTCCTTCATTCTAAAATAATAACGAGAAGAAATGCCCTTGCAAGTGTGTACAATATGGTAGCTGAATTTGGGTTTAAATTACACAAAAATTAAAATTCAAAGCAGATTTCAAATTCCAAATGTGAAACATCAAAAAATGACCCAAATAGTTCATCTCCAAATGCCCAAGAAGCTTGTATAAACTTAAGGAGAATCTTCAATAGAAATGACAGTCAAAAAGACACATTGATTTGAGCAGATTTGGTACTTTAAACAGCTTGTCCTCACAACAAGCAGATGCATTGTGTCACATTGTGTTTCAGCCCTGCTTTTTATGTCTGATCATAGACATCTCACAAAAATAACAGCACCCTTTTAGGCATAATGCTTCTTGGTTTCCAAGGGGGGCTCAAACCTGGGACCAAAGAAACTTTGGATGCCACGCTAACCAATTAAGCACCCTTTTAGGAATAATGGATAACTGTCCACAGTTAACAAATTTATCACAGCTCTTAACTATTGCCTTTGGATACTCTCCCTTCGTGTTCTAGTTGTATATGTATGAGAATGTTGCATATGACATTGTAACAATGTTTGCAGACCAAATTCCACGTACTCTACAAACAGATTCAAAAGATCGTTAAACAATGCATGACTAGCACTCAAAATACTGGTACATGGAAACAAGAACTTCAAGGGAATGCCAAAGACTTTCCTCTCAAGCTCATTTAGTGTTACTGAGCCCATAAATCTTCAAGCAGTACATGGCAGGTGACCACTTTTATTGTCTTTGTCCAGACAGTGCAGAAAACTTAAACAAACTCTTCGTTGTCATACAATGCCAACATTTGTAGTGATAATAATATGATTTTAATGCCAAATCTGTGTTAGGATAAATGTCATAGTAGCACAAGGAGGTGAGGAGGTGATGGGTCAAAAAATCCGGTAACAGTTTTTGGAGAGAGATACATAAATAATGAGAACTGCTGGATTAAGTATATTCCTCAAGAATTTATTCCAGCTGATTCGAAAAAATAGCCATACCTCATACAAAAAACAAACGCATTTAGAGAAATAAAACAGAAAAATATCAAAAATAGATCAATTTTTGGTGTCAGTGTTCCACCCAGTTCAGAATCGACGTTTTTGGAGTCAGATGAATCGGCATGAATCAAGGTTCAGAACCAAGTACATCCCCAAAAAATCGGCAAGTAATTTTTTTTGCAGATTTTTATAAATATTAAAGGTCATTGTTGCTTGTAGAAAGCTAAAGCCTGAAACCAGATTAGCGCTCACAGAATGACACGTGCACATCACAATGTTGAATGGATACAATTATAACTTCACTAACCAAACCAGATTAGCGCTCACAGAATGACACGTGCACATCACAATGTTGAATGGATACAATTATAACTTCACTAACCAGATAGTACATTTCATGTTGCAACTTCCACTTAACATTGTAATTCATGATCCAATTTGAATACTGATCGAAACATTGAAAAGCAAAAGCAAAGAACCATTGATGATTAGCACACTCAAAGAACCATTACAGAATCAAAGGACCCCTTTTTTTTTGGGGAGGGGGAGTCGATTTTTTCCGATTTGAACCGGACCCGAACGATTCATTGCCGAATCACCCGTTTGCCAACAAATCGTGATTCATGGACACATCATTTGGTGTTCGAAAATACTCCTTATGGTCAAAAAACACACAATTACTTCTTCCAAATGACGTAACAATGGATACATACAAAATAAAAGGCTGACATACCTTTAACACCCCATTTTGATCTCGCATCATACGAACTTCCGCAATCTCACCACAGTCAGAAAACAACTAATGCATTAACATAGAATATTGTTAGTCACAGCATAAAATATCCCAAGTGAATTAGTGCGCGAATTAGTGCAGTACTTGATCATTATATACCTTGTACTTTTTGTAAACAGCATACCTCACGAACATTTTCTTCTGTGGTATTTCTTTGAAGTCCACCCACAAAAACTTCTGCGCCTCTCACTCTTTGAGGTTGATCTATTCACCAACAATGCAGCCAAAATAAACCTTCAGCTAAAAAGCAGCATCAAAAAAAATAAAGATTTTAAACAATGTCAGATGTCTCAAGAAATAGAAATGATACATGCATGTTGTATACATAAGGCAAAAGTGAAATATGGCAGTCCCACATCCTCTAAGAGGGAACAAGAGAAAGAAAGAAAGAAAGCTTTATTAATGTCTTTTCCATGCCAAAAGGCATATAAGACTAATGAAGTACATCTCAAGTATGTGGTAACCATGGGAGCGTGCGTCTCCAAACTGTAATAAAGAGAGGAACACTAGCTATTCCCTTCTACCAAACAAAAGGACGAACGTGTCCAAAAGAGAGTACTATCACTTTAAGTTTAGCTGCACCATATTAATTCAAGAACTAGTAATTGTAGCCTACAAGAAAACTTTAAATCCTCACTCTATTAACACTGATTCATAAGCATGTAATCAATTATAAGAACCAAATAGTTGATAGCTACATTTCAAAGAAAATATTATCAAAATCACAAATAAAGATTAGCCTTCATCACTGATGCAACAGAAATTCTATGAAAGACCCAAATGAATGTTACTGAAATTAGACTTAGTCCTGTCAAATGAAAAGGACATGAACAAATTCATAGCTTAGAAATATCTCGCTCAGTTGTGTGAATATGTTGCATAGTGATAAATACCCAGGAGCCATGAGCAGAACAGTTACACAGCTTAATAAACAGAAAAAAGTACAACCGTAGTGTTACACTTTTCCAATACCTGTTTTCTGTGAAGCAGCTCCATTCTCTGCAGTGGAATCATCCTTTCCCTACAACAAAACCAAGTTACTAAACTTCCCTCCTGACACCATAAAAGTCTGCATCTCTCCAAAGTCTATACAGAAAAGTTTTTTCCAAAAACAGCTCATTCGTCCAACGTATATATTGATATATAGAAACCCTACAATTGCTTCAACTCTAACCTCAACAATTTTCCCGTAGACTTAACTAGGGTGGCATCAAAAAAGTTTCCCAATTCATATAGAAACACACTCAAAACGTCACAGCCCAACCGGCAATCTAAAGATACTCTTGCAAAGGTCCCTTCTGATTTCAGACAAGTGAGAATTCAAAAAACTGAAAGTTCCCCGATTCATATAGAAACACAGTCAAAACGCCACAGCCCAACCAGCTGGATTGCTACCTGTAACAACCCTCAACTTAAATTAGAAGCTCCAAATCAGAAATGAAAGTAAGAATGGCATCTTATTTGGGACTGACAATTTTGTTTCTGGTGATGAGGCATTTAATGAATAGAAATAAACATAAGGCTTTTCGGCCTAAATGACAAAAAGATCTCTAAGCTTTGAAAAATAAAGATGGATCCCTCTGTAGGTCTCCAAAGGTGCTACTACGGGATTAAAATGTCACAGATAGTTACGAGGGCTAAAAGCTAGCAAAGTTGATTATGCAAAGCCAAAATGAAAAAAATAAAGTACAACAGGATCTCAACTCACGCAACAGGGATCCTTTGAAAAATACATGGGAATTTGGATCTTTAACATTCATGAGTCTTGGAATGATACAGAATTCATGTGGTTTGTACTCCATGTAAGAGCAAGAAAAACTCTAGCAAAAGGCCTTATCCAAGGTTTGGCTAAATATCTGTGATGATTTCCTATTGTTACTATTTAGTAAAGATTTCTAGTCTTCTGGTCTGATTTCTTGCATTGTTTATGGCTTCTAGTTCGATATAGGGTGACAATTGGCCATTATTCATGCTTGAAACCCCTTTGACAAGTGCTTAATTGATTCTTGACTTCCCAAGAGAAATTCTAGGTTCAGACTGGTTGATCGGTATTCCTAAAGGTTCAACAAGACCAATTGAGCTATCATATGTCTCCATCTTCTCTAGTTGCCCCAAAGTTTGGTAGACAAATGGCATGGCAACTGACAACAACAATGCTTATTAAGCTTGCAAACAAGTCAAATAGAGCATCACATCACGTTATAGATGGCTAGGTACATTCAAGATCTCCGGCTGACAGGCTTGCTAACAAATGAAACACAGCATACCATCGTGCAATAGCTGGCCAGGTACATTCACTATCTCAGGCTGAGCGACAAAGAAAAATAGCTTACTTCAGCAAGGAATCTTTAGACAGTCAAGTAATAATAATCAACAAACAGATGGACGGAAACTAGTACTTCGATTGAAATTGCTGGATATTTTGAGGAGTTTATGAAGAGGAGGAGAAAGAGCAGTTTTGGTTATGCCTAGAAGTCAAATTTCCGTTGTTAGAAGATGGAATCAAAAAAGAAAAGTTTTCCTTGCTCAAAATTGACTGTGGAAAGGTTTTATCCAGTAATTTATCACACTTCATAACAGTGCCAAGCATGCCAAACTCTAAATTGCATGGTGTTCTTTTGAACTACATAATCTAAAGAACACACAAATAAACTTCATGCTTATCTAGGAACTTGGAAGATTGTGTTGTGTTGTCTCACTATTTCAACAATATGAAATGTATTCTTGGATTCTGAGTAAAACAGATAGATGGAATGATAAGAATTTCACAGTTACGTGGTTGATTGTTGTTGCCGTAGATTCCGTTGTCCTAGTTCATTGAGATGTTGTCAATGTTCTACCTAGTGCAATGATGCAAATGGCTTTATGCTAGTCCTTGCACAGGCTTTTAATGCCAAGTAGAAGAGGATGCCCCTCCAAGGGTGCACATTAGGTGAGAGGGCGGCACTGGCTATTATTTCATCACAATAGGAATCTTCTCTTTAGTAACTTGTATGAGCAAGTCAGTTTTCTAACATGGTATCAGAGCGTGGTTCAAGAGAACAAGAAGGTACTCCAACGAACGGAATCAATTCACAAGGGATTGATTTGGCCATCATCTTCAAGGAGAAAAGCAGGTGCAAGTGGTGTCCCTAGCCAGCTCTCAGTTTTGATCTCCATTCACAATGGCAGCAGCTTTGTGAGAAGATCTGGCGCTACAAGGAGGAGCTGAGTTGCAAGAGGAGATTATGAAATCTACCTTATATTTCAAGTCGTTGTAGGACAGCAAAGCATGGAGTCAATGTTGCTAGGAGGAACAGATTGCTAACTGGCTGTTGGGAAATCAGGTCTGTGGGGAGATCGGTTCGTTGGAATCAAACATGTTGGGTCGTTGAAAAGGAGCAAAACTGATGTTGGAATCAGATCTATCGCTGTTGTTGGAAACAGTACGCTGGCTGGAATCAGTCAGACTGCAGATCGCTGAGAAGGAACTTGAATCTGTCCGCTGCTGACAGTTCGCTACTGGAATTGCAGACCTGTTCGCTGCTGTTAGAATCTTCTATTGCACTTTTTGATCGCTTCAAAAAAAAATGAAAATAATGTTTTTTCATAAATATTTTTTTTCAAATTTTTTTTTTTTAGAAGCACAAAAAATTCTCAGAATTCAAGTATTTCGAGAAAAAATGAAAATAATGTTTTTTCATAGATATTCTTCCAAGAAACTAAAGAATCCAATGATGGGTTCCGTGGCTTGTTCCTACCAAAAGCCACAACAATTAATTAATCATTTAATTGATATTTTTTCTCACCCAGCTGATTGGGTTTTGGATTTATTTAGCGATAGCGGCACTACGAGCGCATGTGCTGTTCAGATAGGCAAACATGTTGCTGCAGTAGATTTAAATTCTAATTTAGTTGATTTTGTAAAAATGAGAATGAAATCTCTTTCAGTTTTGCCAGATGAACTATCTGAGGTGGGAAAGAGTTTAGATAGCGAGGATTCAGTAATTCCCTTGCTACATATGTTGTAGCGTTCTGCTGCTGCCTATGACCAGATACAGTCTATGATTGACTGATTGTGGTTGCCTCCTGCTATCTACCTACGCTATCTGCCTACTACATGACCTGCATGCACATGGCCCTGGTCAGTTACAGAGATTGCAAGTCTTTTGTCTGATCTCGACTTACTTAATGCCTCGCGAAGTTCTTTCTACACTGTTGTTTCTATTCGTGAAGTGTTTGTGCTACTATTCATCAGTTAACGCTACAAGTGTTCACATAACTTGCTGAAATTTGTGAAGAATTGCGACTGTCTATGTTTTGGAGACTGTGAAGGTAGATGCACTAAGTGTTTTGGTGGCAAGGAGACATGTTCAAAACATTCATGGAAAAGATAGTGTCAAGTACTATGTGTAAGAAAGTATTTGAGGGGAGTATCAGTTACTTGGTATGAGGAAGTATTGTATACGTTTTATGTTTCTATTGGGGATGTTCTATTACTTGCATATTTGATTAGGCTCATGGATGACATCCTATTTGTATCATTGTTGGAGAATGGTTGAAAACAGGAATGCAAACATGAAGTGTACATCCAAGGGGAGTAGTTCAGCTAAGTTCATCAAGTCCGTCACAGGTGGTAACTTACGAAACTACCAAGAGAATTGAAGTGGATTCAATTCAAGGAATCGACACAAGTGGAGCCAAATACTTATGAAGTACGTGGGTGTTAATTCTGCAGATTCAGATCTGCAGGGCAAATTGGTGAAGGTTTCTGCAGGTACATATTCATACAGAAGGAGCATATCTACACAGAAGTTCAGAACTTCAAGGCAGCTATCAAGTTCATTGGAGAGTAGCTAATGTAGCTTGATTCATGGAGATCAGCATAAACGCATAACAAGTTATTTTGTAGACCAAAGGTGTCTACATAACTTTTAGGAGTTTGAGTGCATCTTATAAAGGTGCAACAAGTGGATATGAATGTAGCCATCATTGTTGGAAATTGTTCATCAAGCACAAGATTTACATCAGAACTAGTGCACAGGTCAACAGGGCATGTCAAGGAGGTATTTTAAAGGACAGTAGTTGATTCGACAGAAGAACGTTGGAGGAGAACAAGTTGATTGTTCACACGTTATATGCAAAAGTTACAAGTTGTAATAGGATAGCAAAGTACGAGGATCGTCATTGCATGTTCACTGGTTTGTCAAAGAGGTACAGAGATCGAGATTGTCAAGGTTCGGGTTTGCATGCACGTTGAATCGTCATCAAAGGAGCGTGAAGAGCGAGTTGCAGTCCGAGCTTTTTGCATGCAAGTGAAAGTACAGCAAGGCAATCACATACAGGTGGGAGTTTATCACATGCAAGTTGAGGACGGTCACATGCAAGACAAAGCACGAGGAAAACTATGTATACAAGTGGTTGGAAGTTACAGGAAGGTAAATCTTCAAAGCGCCAAGATTGGACAAGCTTAAGTCGAGGTTGGAATCGACAAAGGTGCAAGCTCTAAGAGGGAGGTGTATGGGAAACATAGACTATGGGTCTATATCTAAGTACATCGATATTCAACTCAAGAGGATGTTTTATTATTTCACAATTTCTTATCATGGCGGCAAATGATAAGTTCATTGTTACAAGAGACAGGTGTAACAAGCTGTGTGGGAAATTCAGTTCAAGAAGAAAAATTCATTTCTAAGAGGGAGTTGCAAAAAAGTTCTTCAAGTTTTTGAATCTATCCAAATTTATGTTCTGTCATGTGTAGATTAAGTTATTTCCAATCAGATTTCGAAGTTCAAGTTGTTGATTAGCCTCTGAAAATTTCTAAACAGGGAGTTGAGGAAAAATCGCTTCTTCAAGTTTTTGAATCTATCCAAGTTTATGTTCTCTTATTTGGCAGATTCAGTTGTTTACAATCAGATTTGGAAGTTCAGGTTGTCGATTAGCCTCTGAAAATCATCAGGGTTCCGCATTCCAACATCCTTCTTTTCACAAACATATTTTGATCACCAAACTTCTCTAAAAACAAAGCCAAACAAAACATCTTAACTATAACTGTTTTGCAACTCATTTGTACGTAAACAAGAAGCTCCATGATAGCTTGGTGCCAAAGTTCCCCACGGCACAGGTGCCGTGGGGTCTGAGTGCTGTGGCAAGTGCCGTACCACGGCACATGTGCCGTGGTACGGCACCTATATTTTTTTTTTACTTGAAAAGGTGCATTTTATGGTTTTTTCTTTTTAAAAAGGTTATATAGGTGCCGTGGGTGCCATGGCACTGAATAGGTACGGCACCTACTTCACATGTGCCGTACTATGTGCCGTAACACGGCACCCAGAAATTTTCTTGGTGCATAACTCGAAAGGATTAGAGAATATACTTAAAATTTGACCAAAAAGTCTGATTTTTTCTAGATATTAGTTTTTACCACTTTTTTCTAGATAGTGTTTCGTATCTACAAGCATCTAAACATGCACTCTAGAAATAAAACTTGAGAATCACAAATCTCGGTCATTGAATGGTCTCAAAACTATGACAGATTATCTCATTTACATCGATTTAATGTACATAAACATGATCACAAAATGCTTGAAGTTAAAATTTTGGACAGAAAAGTTCCTACAATGATCAGCATCATTGTTATCTCGATCTTTAGGAGAATCTTAAACTCCCATAGGAGCCTACTAGATTCAAAACATAACTGACAAAAGTGAGTCATGCTAACTTGTATTGCAATCAAAGGAGTATTTTTTATAGAAGACTCACCACGTGAAGATAACAATCATACAATGCCAAAAAGTCAAAAAAGTAGGCGTTTTCAGGAAGCATACAAAAAATCACAATGAAAAAGAGATAATAATAACTTCGAGAAAATGTCAGAAAGAATAACAATGGGGGCACTGATTGAAGTGTTGTAGAGCATAGTCTGGTAATAGAACAATGATCTCAATGCGTACTCGAGCACAAGATATTTTGAAAATGGCAATCTTTCTTGACTTTAGCACAGAATTCACACATCCGAAAAGAAAATCTTGACTGAACCTGGTAAATGAGATAATCTGTCATAGTTTTGAAAATATTCAAACCACAACCTAAAAGCACCAAGTGAGTACAAGATTAGCTGCTTGAACCCAGATAACTACATTCATATAAATGTCTTACTTTCGAACAGTTGTAGGTCAGAACTACAGTCAGATAAATGATATAGAGGCTATTAAATCTGCAATAATTGAGCTTGACTCGTATAACAAGAAACCTTGATAAGACCAGGTATCAAAGCAAAATAGGAAAATAAATGCAAAGAAACACATATTGACAACGAGAAACTGAAGACCACGGAAATACCAAAAATGAAACCGGTGTCTTCAAAGAAAATGAGAGACACACACACCAGGAATAGAAGCAAACTCAGCAACAAGTATGTGCAAGAACAGGAGCAAGCGACTGAAAAAGGAGTGGGAATCCATACATTGACGTCCTCGGGTGTCGCCATAGCTTTCTGCAAAGACGAGCGCTCTCCCGCCTTCCCTGTAGCGAGAAGAAACACAAAAAAGAAAGAAAGCGAGAAGAGAAAAAGGAAGAAGAAGAAGTAGCTTGCTTGTATAATTATGCCTAGGGTTTGTGTTTTTTGTCTCCTGCACCTATTTGGCTTCTTTGTGTTTTTTTTTTTTCAAAATTTTCACTAGCAACACCCCCTTGGGACATCAAGAGGATAAGTACTCTTAAATTTTTAATAAACCTCCTCCCTTTGCAAAGGCGCTTAGTGACACACAAGAATAGGTATGTAAACTCCACTCTAATAAGAGCATGGCCTGTGCTTGCATGTATACATGAGAGATTATTGATAAGTTTTAACATATATTTTGCGATCTGCAGTACTGAGTTTCTATCATGGGAGAACTTAACATTGGCCTATTTTTAAAAGTTTGAGCCCTTTTATACACATGGTGGCCATAGTAAAATGTTCGGGCGTTACTGGCTTTATGCCAATAGGAGACAAGGCTCCCATTGCTTGGGAAAATCGGCAAAGTATAGATATATAACCAGCATTATTGCTCAAAAATTAATATCATGAAAGTTTTGATTTTATGAGTAAGAGTCCTCAAAAAATCGAGAAGCTTTTAAAAACAAGGCAGATTTTTTGAAGATAACTCCAAAAAGGTTTCCCGAGCACTACAAGCTCATCCAAGAGGATGGCCACATGAGCCTTGTTAAGTTTTGACCTATAGCCTTTACAGTTGCCCTTGATGCAATTTTGACAGCACATTTTTATTTTCAACTCTATGCCCTTCATTGATTATAAAATTTTCAAGGTAAATTTTGTTTCCTAATGTTTTTGAAAGAATTGATTGAAGTTAAAATACATTCTAGAGTTGATCCGTAGTGTCAATGGTTTAACGTTATTGTATAGTGTGGTATTATATTGTACGATAATACCACACTCGATGTATCATTATGCAAATTTTGCCCAAAAATTGATTGGGAAACTAGTATGATGGAATGTTTTTCAATCTTGAAAATTAACAATCCTCCAACCAATAATTGTAAAGAGATCATCAATGATTATCCCTCCTCAATCATATCTCTAGTACGCATTTGTTGTTAGACCGATAATAATTTAATACATGATTAAAAACTCATTAGAATTAAAAATGATTAAAAGAAGTGGTCGAGGAAGGTGGCACCTTCAACAATCAATTCTTGTTGACTATCTCAAAGATCTCTTAAATATTATCTACATAAGAATATAAATGAGCACCAAGTTGTGATCTTGACAAAGCAAGCATAGATAAGAGCAAGATTTGTACATTTAGTGTATGAGTGCAAACAAATATATCCAAGATCGTTATACTTTGCATAGTTGCACAAAACGCGTTTCTCAAAAACTTGTTTTTGTCATAGAAACATGGTTAAAAAGAAAAACAGATTACATATATTTTTTTGCCCCCTCCTCGCGGCTAGGAGCGCGCCAGCTCTAGGGGAGGCAAAAATTTTTGCAGTGGGCTATCAGACTCGGATGAGGGCGTGTGAATAATCTGCAAGCATCTACTCAGTGATACGGAGGTGATGCACATGGTGCCCGGGAGATCTAAGCTTTGTGGGGTGAGAAACCATCGATTTCTGATTTTTTGTAAGTGCAGGCATGATTTTTTGCAAGTGTTGACATTGAGTTGTAGGCAACCAAATCAAGCAAAGTTTGGCTCTAGACCACCTTTCTTCATGCCCACTGTAATTCCTACAGTGTCAAATTCAGCTGTTAAGGCGAGTTTAGCAAGATTTGAATGCCACACTCCAAATGCATGTGTATTTTTGCCGTTTTCACAAAGTGACTTGTAGGCATTTGATTGAGGTGATGTCTGAGCCTAGAATGCATTTTCACATGCCTGAAGAGACTCCTGCGACCTCCGTTTTGCCCGTCTTTGTCCGTATCACAAATTTCAATTTCCATGTCCTAATTCCATGTGTTTGAAGTTTAGGCGTGGAGCCTCGTGTAAGCATCTATCTGGGGCATGATTCAAGCCTACACTGCAGCACGGACTCACACGCTAATAGCATTCACCCGTTATCACTCGTACTGAAATAATTTGAACTCACGCCCTAATCCCATTTATTTTGAACTCTATTTTAGCCTGGTAATGTCGTTCAATACAGTGTATTTCCTTCTACTAAACGTTTTTATGTTTATTTTTGTTTGCAGGTTTGATCTCGTGTTGACACGATTCCGGTGTGGGGCAGAGGCCTTTGGGCCAAGGTTGATCTTATAGAGGGGGATGTGGCTACACATTGTGGCATAGGAGTCCGTAAATGGAGATGTTTGCATTGTGGTGGGCTCTTCACATAATCACTCACCAGGGTTAGGGCTCACTTACTTCAGGTCAGAGGGTCAGAGGCATATCTGATTGCCCTAGGATTTCTGATGAGGAGGTGCAGAGGATGATGGACATGTACGGGCCCAATGGTACATCCACGAACCCAGTGAGGCCATCACAAGATTATGGACAGGGACAGGTGACAGGCGTAGCTGCAGGCTCACAGGCAGGACAATGATTGCAGCCACTCGCGATCTCTTACAAACAGCACATCCACTATGTACTTTCACATCTACACACTTGTAATATTATGTATATATATTGGATACCATATGTGTATTCAATGACGTGAGACAGGAGATGAACAATGTATGAAGAGACAAAGAGAGACTAGGAGAAGAGGTTTTCATTCCTCATTACAGATAGAAATAAGCTTTGTAGGACAAGCGGTTTTGTTCGCTACTATCTTGTGCTCTACGCCATTATTGACTTGTATACTTGATATACTTAATCTGATACAGTTCATTTGTTCTGCGTTCATATCTATGTTAATATTGCTATGCTTATTCTTCATTATGTCTGATCTTTCTTGTTGCTCTTTCTGGTAATAGACGATTAACTTTTAGTCTTGTCTTTCGCGAATCTTTTGCGACTAATTATCAGTCGAGCACAGTCTAGCTCTTCGTGAATCATTCGCGAGAGATAATTTGTCTTGCAATTCGCGACAGATTATTCATCTACCGCTTCATACATTAAACGTTTGGCTACGTAATCTAGAATGACTGTGATTTCTATCACTAAAGTTCTGTTCATTCTGATAGGCGTAGTCATGCTTAGGGAGAGAGTCAAATAATTCATTCCACTGCGCACGAACATTTTATGTTCGAGTTCGCTTCTTGTTTGAGTTCGTTTCTCGTTCGTGTTCGTCATTCATTATCCCCTCTCTCTCCCAACATGGTATCAGAGCTATTTTTATAGCTTGATTGGCCTCCACAGTACAAGACTCTACTAGCCGATAGAGTAATTATTTTTTAGTTATGTATTTGTCAGTATCAGATTTTCATACTTAAGTCATTGATAGTTTCTCCTATCACTTAGACTAATTCTTCTACATGGATTCCCAAGGGAAAGCTAGTCCTCTCATGGACAAGCTTGATGGAGCCAATTACCATCTGTGAAAATTCAAGATAAAAACTATACTAATGGCAAAAGAATTGTACAATGTTGTTACAGGTGTAGAAGGAAAACCCGAAGCGGACGACGAGGCAATCGCCAGATGGAAGCTGAAGGATGAAAAAGTTTTCGCGTTGATCATCCTCAACATCACGAATACACAGATTGGCCATGTATCTGAGGCTCAGACATCGAAAGAAGTCTGGGACATCTTGAGCACGCTATAGGAAGTGCGAGATATAGCTTCCAAGCTACATCTCAGGAAGAAATTCTACTCCCTCAAGATGACGAATGGTGATTCTCTGCAGAATCACATTAATCAATTCAAGAACCTGCTAAGACAAATGGCCGTTGTCGAATCTGTCATAGATTATCAAGACGTTGTGATGCAACTGCTTACAAGTTTGCCAAGTTCTTACGACAGCTGGGTGATGATCATCACGACTCATCCAGAATTGACTCTTTCGAGAGTCATACTATGTTGTTGCAGGAAGACACGCAAAGGAACGAAGCCTCAAGTTCCTCAGTTGATTCTCACGCCTTGTACACCAACAAGGGCACGACAAAGCAGAAGAAGAAGAAAGGCCCAAAGCAATCAAAGCCAGACCAGAAACTAGCTCAGCACAAGGAACAGTCGAATCCCCAGACGAAGAAGAAGATGTTCTACAGATACTGCAAACGAAACAACCACGAAATTCAAGACTGCCAAATACTTCAAACGAAGAACAACAGCAAGGGACAGTCGAATCAAGTGGAAAATGCAGTTGCAGAAGCTCCACATCCCAATTAAGAAGCAAATCATGATACCTTCATGACCAACCATCAAGGAGCATCTGGAGACAATTCTTGGTTCCTGGATTTCGGAGCCACTCAGCACATGACTAGCCTGATGGGCTGTTTCGAGTCCTATACACCTTACAGTACCCAAAAATTTGTTCACCTTGGCGACAATAGCACACAAGCTATTAAAGGTGAAGGCATTGTAAGATTATGCTTTGCAAACGATCAATCTAAGCTACTCTCTAAAGTCTTTTATGTACCTATGTTATCTACAAATCTGCTCTTTGTAAGCAGAATCACAGATCTAGGACACATAGTAGAATTCGAATGTGATCAATGTAAAGTAGTTGATAGAGTTAGAATTAAAGTTAGAATCATTGTGTTACTATACTATGGGTCCTATCAGTGGATAAGGATCAGTTGGCCTCACCACGAGGCAAGTCGACTGGACACGCGTCCCGCCAACGGCAACCTGGGTCATGCATGGGTTGCCTGAGTGAACAACTATATGTACAGTGTAATTTCATTTTGAGAAATACAGTTGCTATGTGAGCTTAATGAGGAGAGTGATTTCCTGTCTGTGTTACTGTGTAGCATGATCTGTGTTCCTGTGCAAAGCAAATTCTAAGTTGGTATCAGAGCCGTACAGGGAGTGTACACAGTACAATGTCGCCGTTGAAGAGAGCTTCGGGAGAACTGTATATGCTATGTTGTTGGCATTGTAAGTCAATTTATGGCAGCACCTACGGAAACGCATTGGAAAGCAGCTAAACGCATTTTGTGTTATGTGAAAGGCACATCAGAGTATGGCTTGATTTATAGGAAGCATGATGGTTTACCTGAGTTGTGTGGCTATGTGGATGCGGACTGGGGAGGTGACTATGATGATCGTAGATCCACCACATGATATATATTCCAGTTTTATGGTAATAGCTTTTCCTGGTCTAGTAAGAAGCAAAGTACAATTGCTCTTTCCACCACAGAAGCAAAGTATAAGACAATGTGTAGTGTTGCACAAGAAGCTATATGGTTGAGACAAATCTTGGAAGAGATTGGCATAAAGCAGAAAAATCCCACAACTTTACATAGCGACAGTCAGAGTGGCATTCATCTAGCAAAGAATCCAGTGTTCCATGCGAGAACTAAACACATTGAGATCCAATATCACTTCATACATGAAAGGCTGCTAAGTCATGAAATTCATGTTGTTCATTGTAGCACAGAAGAACAACTAGCTGATATTTTCACTAAGCCACTTACTGGAGAAAAGTTTGATAAGTTTAGATCAAAACTTTCTGTATTTAAAGTTTGTTGACTTTAAAGCTATGTATATGACTGTATAAAAAGTGACTCTACTTTAAGGGAGAGAGTTAGAATTAAAGTTAGAATCATTGTGTTACTGTATTGTGGGTCCTATCAGTGGATAAGGATCAGTTGGCCTCACCACGAGGCAAGTCGACAGGACACGCGTCCCACCAACGGCAACTTGGGTCATGCATGGGTTGCCTGAGTGAACAACTATATGTACAATGTAATTTCATTTTGAGAAATATAGTTGCTATGTGAGCTTGCTGAGGAGAGTGATTTTTTGTCTGTGTTACTGTGTAGCATGATCTGTGTTCTTGTGCAAAGCAAATTCTAAGTGATAGGACGGGCAAGATCCTAGCACTCGGAAAGAGACATGGATACTTGTATAAATTAAGTCATTGCTTTTCTGCCTCTAGTCAGGGTCTCAGTACTTCAATTCACTCAAATAAAGGTTTACTTTGGCATTATAGACTTGGTCATTTAATTATGTTGTTGTACAATGAATGTCTAGACAATCTATTATTCTTGATCTCGAATATCCTCGCGAAAAAGTCGAGCTACCTGTCTGTCAAGACTGTCTAGTTGGTAAACAGACTAGGAAACCATTTAAGTCAATCCATCAGCATGTTGATAGAGGATTGCTAGATGTTGTACATTCAGATATTTGTGGCCCAATGAAAAATCCTTCACTGAAGGATGCCAAGTAGTTTATAACCTTTATTGATGAATTCTCCAGAAGAACTATGGTGTATTTCATAAACAAGAAATCAGAGGCATTTAACTGCTTCAGCATCTTCAAAGAGCGTGCAGAAAAGGAGACTAGAAGGACGATCAAGGCCCTAAGATCAGATAACGGTGGAGAATATATCTCTGTTGAGTTCAAGGAGTACTGCCAAAACCAAGGCATTGAGCAGCAATTCATCACTCCTTACAATCCTCAGTCTAATGGCTTAGTTGAGAGGAAGAACCGTACTCTGGTCGAATTTGCTAAGTGTATGCTAGCACATGCATTGTTGCCCAAGAGATTCTGGGCTGAAGCTGTCTCCACTATAGCTTACATCCAGAACAAATGTTCGACCAAGGCTCTCTCTGACAAGATACCCCATGAGGTGTGGACAGGCTCTAAGCCTTCTTTGAAGAACCTAAAAGTGTTCGGGTGCATTGCCTACACGCAGATCCCAAAGGACACAAGAAAGAAATTGGACTTCCAAGGTCTAAAGACCATCTTGATCGGATATATTTCGTCTGATAACACTTACAAGCTGTACGATCATAATACCCATCAAATATTGTATAGCTGGGATACAGTCTTTATCGAGGATCAATTTGCCGACCTCAAAGGCAAGGATATTGCTCAAGAAGAACCTTCATCACCTGCCATTGACACGACAATCCGAGCTTCTGGCTCAGGCATGTCTATTGTCGACCCACTTCAAGACAACGAATCAGACGAAGATGTTGCTACTATCCAGCAACATATCCCAGGAGCGGTTCATCAGTCGAATCCTCCCAGAAGATCAAGCCGAGTGCGCACACAACCCACAAGGTATACTCCTGAGTCTGTCTGTCTTTTAATGCAAGAACCGACGACAGTCGAAGAGGCACTTAGCCAACCAGACTCTGATCTATGGAGAGAAGCTATGGACAGAGAGTATTCCTCTCTGATCAAGAATCAGACATGGTCATTAGTCGAAGCTCCTATTGGCTGCAATATTGTTGATTGCAAATGGATCTTTAAGATCAAATATAATGCCAACGGAGCGATTGATCGAAGGAAGGCTAGACTGGTAGCACGAGGATTCACCCAGATCCCAAATGTCAACTACAATGAGACTTTTAGTCCAATCGTCAAACATTCGTCGATCCAAATGCTCCTGTCTTATGCTGCAGCTGCCGACCTCAAAGTACATCAACTTAATGTACAAACAGCCTATCTGAATGGAGTCATACAAGAAGATATCTCCACAAAGCATTGTACGGCTTGAAATAGTCTGCCAGAACTTGGTTTCAGAGGATCAACACATTCCTCATTGAACAAGGATTTAAACCAAACACTGTTGATTGCAACGTTTAATCAAAGTCAGTGCAACAATCCTTCATTATCATCATCTTGTATGTTGATAATACGATGCTCTTCAACAACAATGCCAATATGGTCAAGGATTCAAAACAGATGTTGTTCTCAGAATTCGACATGACTGATCTGGACGAAGCTCACTTCTTTCTTGGAATTTAAATCCACCAAGACAGAGCAAATCGACTAATTTACATCACTCAACAAAGGTATCTTCATAATGTTCTTACCAGATACAATTTAATGAACTGTAAATTAGCTCACTCACCAATGGATCCAAGCCTGCATCTAAGCAGGAAGAGGAGCAGATGAGAGATTATCTGTATCGATCGATACTTGGATCTCTCATGTACGCAATGGTTTGTACAAGGCCATATATATCTTTTGTTGTCAGCTCACTCAGCCAATACATGGCTAATCTTGGAATTATCCATTGGAAGGCTCTTATTCGAGTCATGAGATATATTTGAGCTACCATGGACCAGTGCATCTGCTATGGAGATGTCAGCAATGACAATCTTCATCAGCTCAGTGGTTATTCTGATGTAAGCTAGGGAGGAGATGTAGACCATTGTAAGTCCACATCTGGATTTACATTCTTATTCAATGGCGATCCTATTTCATAAAACAGTCATAAGCAATCCTCTATCGCACTTTCTTCTACTGAAGCATAATATATTGCTGCTTCTCAATCTATTAAGGAAGCGTTTCGGTTGAGAAATTTGCTGTCAGACATCAATCTGTATCAGTACAGCCCTACAATTTTGTTTTGTGATAACCAAAGTGCTATTGCCTTATTGGCCAACCCTAGATCTTATTCTAGGAGTAAGCACATTGAGATAAGATATCACTACATCAGGGGCATTAGATCTAAATATGAGATTAATCGACTTTAACAATTGGATTTACGTTTCAAGTGAAAACAAGTAAAACTTGGACATAAGTGTGACAAAAACAAGTTTGTTGAGATCTCGTTCCGTCATTGAAGATGATGAAATTTGTTGTAAAATAGGAAAAACTATTATTGTAATGAATACGAGATGTTTTTGCAGTTTTATAAACTAACTAGCATACAAGTTGGCTAGCTAGTTGGATAGGGCATGAAATAGTAATAGATTTTAGTATACTATTTAGGGATTGTTTTGGGAGTGTAGAGGTAGTCCTAATAAGCCCCTCGTCTGAAAAATCCCTAACATTGGTGTGTATGCTGGGAGCACTCTTCAAACTGCACCATGAATGATTGTTATAAGAGCAATTACCTATACCAACCGACCACCTAGATCTCATTTTTCCATCTGACGATCAACTGATTAGGGCACGCAAAAGGAAATCACCTAATTCACCCTCGCAAAGTCAGCTACAGTCTCTTTGAAACTGTACCTCAACCAAAATGAGTTCACATTGTCGCTCTAGTTGCATGTGAACCTCTCCTTACCAGGAGAGCTGCTTATGTTATTTGCACATAGGAGTGAAACCTTATGGAAGGATATCCATATATTCCACAAGAGCTACCTAGTCTAGAAAACCATTGCCATCCACAAGCTACATGCCACTTCTTGTATTGCAACATGTAGGGCCATTCATGTGATGGAGAATTTGATTCGCCACTTATACCATCCTCCCAAGTATATCATTGTAGCCATATATTACTACACAAAATGGGTCGAAGTCAAGTTGCTAAAGCATAAGACTTAGGAAAGCATGACGAGATTTTTGTGGAAACAAATCATCATATGGTTTGGGTACCCACTTGGACTAGTTTATGCGAAAGAGACACCTCCACTATCTGTGACATTGGTCTAGCTTAATGGCCTTCATCATGCGTCTTCTTTTAACATTCACAAATACGTAGTTCTCTTACTATATGTGCATCAGGTTCTCTTCTTGAGATCAATGATATGGTCAAGATTTAATGGATGGTTCATTTAATATCATCATAGACCAAATTTCAAAAAATAAAAATAACATGACATATCAAAGAGCTTTTATTTTCAAGGTTGTGGGAAAAGAAAATATTAGGTTGAACATCAACTTTGCTATTAGCTTAATGTTGGTCAAGATTTGGTTGAACATTAATCATTCTTGGATTGCTTCTCCTTTTTAGCATAACCTGAAATTCTTAGTTGATTGTCTTTCTTTTGGAGAATTGCCCCATGCTACTATAGTGTGCATGCAACTCTAAAGGAGGCTGTAAATCATCCTAATAGTGACTGATCAAGTACATATAATCATGTCTAAAGTCACTTACAAATCACTATTCTTTTAAAAATGGTGTTTGTGTCTAATCTTACAATACATTTTATGTTTTTCTATTATGTTTGTTCTATGAATGCAAAATTTACTACATCAGTCTACAATGCATGTTACATGTGTGGGCTAAATTTGGAAAGTCACCATAGTACAAATATGCAAAGGAGAGTGGTGAGATATCTACCACTTGATCATCCTTTTTGAACAAATCGGAGCTTTTGGAAGACAAGGAGATGATCCCTTAATCCTTCATATTGTGTTAAAGTGTTGCAATCCTTCACAATTCTTCACAAGCTCTTCACCAAAGCATAATTATAACTTGCTCTTTAATTAGACGGGTTCTATTATAATGTCAAAAATATTGTGACAATGGCTAATTACTAACAATAGGTTATTGAACCAAACCTTGGTGAGTATTTTTTTGGCTCTTCTTCCATGCATGGCCTCTTCATGGATTTATATTAAAAAGTCTTTTGCTTTTTAATATGCACTTCATGTCGGTATGCATGACTTGTGGTGAGTCTTGCATGCATGTGTAAATCACTAAATAATAAGAGTTGTATCAGTGAATAGGCCTAGTAAAAACCTAACACGTGCCTCAATTCTGGAAGCGTGTCCATATTGGTGGATAAATTGACCTTTTTTTTTAATTTTACAAACATTCAACCCTCACTTTCTAAGATCCAATTCAAAAGGAATTTACCATTTATCCTTTCTCTACTAACTTTTCTCTCAAGTTCTACATTTTGATAGTTGTCCATGTAGGACGATTTGTTTCCTAAGATCCGATAGGCAGTGTTGGTAGAAGACATTAGGTTTCCAAAATCCATGGAATCAATAGAAAATTCGTCCTCACCTCCTATGGATGTATGAGTGCATCACTCGTCCTCACAAAGTGGGTTGAGATCTGATAAAGGCGAGTGATATCAATTTATTTTTTCTTTTCTCTCAATCATTATTTTTCTTCTCTTTTTCTGATTTCTTCTTTCTATTCTTTTTCTGTTCTCTAGTCTTAAGGGGTTTCCATGAATCATGGGTTAAGATTAATTGTTACTTGGAAAGACTCTTCCTAGTTATTTGATATCAGTAGGTGGTACTGATTCGAATGTATACATTCATTGTAGATCATCCATCTTTTTCAAGATGGTTTAAAGTTCTTCCATTAGTTACCTCAACCTCCACAAGCATAAGTGTCTTTGAGGAAAGCATAAATATACTTCGGCAACTGTCTTCAATGGTTTACTCTCCAATATTATTGTCTTCTCTCAAAGAAGTAGTGATGTTTCAAGCTTGTCATATCAACACATGTAGAACTATCATGTGGAGACTCTTGCTTCAATCATGTCCCGAACTCTCCAACTATCTATTGGGTGATGGAATCACTCCCCACCCCATTGTACTATTTATTGTTTCCAATTTTATGCTCATAATCAAACATGTATGCCCATTTGAGAGTCAACAAATGCCCAAAGCAGCTCATAATTTATGTAGAAATGCAATGAAAAATGTACGCAGGGAAACTGAGACTTGCAGCAAATGTTCAACATATCGTGTCTAGTTATAATGCATAATAATGAGGTGGGTGTCATAGAACATTCCTACACATTCCGTCCTTCAGTTTGTCAACTCCTAGGTGTAGTTGGGGTCCACTTCAGCTACATCCACTAGGGTTGAATCGGCCCCCTCTAGGAGCTGAAAATAGAACATTTTGTTTAGGGTTTTGCATTCCCTAGAGGTTTTGTCATGTATCCGTAGGTAGAGTACTAACTCGGCTCCTAAATCTATTGGCTCATTGGGGTTTTACCACCATTTGGCAAGGTGGATCTTGGTGGGCTTCATCTTAGGGCCCCAAGGTTGCAGTAACCACTGATGCATGTAGTAGATATAGTGCTCGGCCAATCTAATAACATCATTTTTATGGTGCGCAACAACAACTGAGAACCTACATAAACTCTCACATGCATCTTTGGAGTTCTCAAAACTACCTGGAATGAGTGGCCATGGGAATCTGATATGTGAACTAGTGGATGGCTGCAGCTCAAGAGGCTGGTTGTCCAGGGGAAACTCCATTGGTGGTAGATACAAACTGTGGGCGTCGAAGTTCTTATAGAACAAGTTGTGTGATAGAATCTTTTTCCGGCGCATAGGATAAGCAAGTAGAGGGTTGCAAAAACTCTGAGGTCTGGTCTGCTTGCTGTCTCTCTTTTTTTGTACTCATGCAGCTGTCTAGCTAACATAGCGACGGTGGCCTCAATTGTAGCTAGCTTTGCTTTACTATTGGCTATAATCTTCTCATGTCCATTGTACCCTTCATCATGACATATATGTTTTCTGTCACTAGCATCCTTGAGTATAGTGTACTTATGCCTCCAGGTATCACTCTCCTTATTGGAACTAGTCAGCTCATTAGTATATCTAATTCAGACGTTCTTCTGCTTCTTCAGTTCATTTTTTAGACTCTGGATCTCTAGGTTGGTCCTCTACCTTTCCTCTAGTATAAATCTAGTTAGTTTACTACAACATCGATCGGGTTGATCACTGCTATGTGGTTCTTCCATATTGGTTACAACAGAGTGTTCTATGATCACCTGTGGTTTAACATTTACGTGAATATACATGTGATGAACATACAGTTGTTGAATTTATATTTGATGAATCTATTAATAATTCTACACCCTCTATTCCTCCTTATGTATTCGCACTCAGATTCCTTCTAGGGCAGGTGTTTTACTAGTTACTCACAATTAGGCCATTATTTTCATTGCATAGGTCTCATACTCATGTTTGAGCTCCATACTAAAGAAAGTATTTTCTCTGTTTATTCAGTAAATTCTTGTTCTGCTCATATGTAAAAGGACACTAATAGTCACATCTGATCTCTTGAACGTTCTTAAGTCTTCGTGATGCCTTTAGCTCCTTCACAATGACACCTGAAAAAGGTGAATAGGAAAATGTCTTACATACTGTATAGGTTATTCTAATTCTCCTCTAACTATAGTAGTCTTTAATCTTGTTTATGTTGACCCGATACTTAAAAATCTCACTTTCAATTCTGCTAGCTACACCATGTTATTATCATACAGTTTTGATATCACATAAGGACCATTCCAGCAAGGTCCTAACGTCAGAGGCATCGTTCATGCTTGTCATCGTAGAACAATACTAGTTGACCTTGCGTGAATTGGTAGTTGTGCACATTCCTGTCATGTATATCTTTCATGCACCTTTGTGGATTTTCTAGTGATTCAAGGCAGCTAGCATGTGTTCTAGGTCATGTAGAGTGTCAAGTCACTACTACACTAACTCCTTTTTGCCTAGGTTATGCTCCATGGAAAATCGCAAAAATGAGATTTCATCTCTATGGACAATACACTCCTAGCCATACACTACAAAAAAAGGAGTGTGGTTAGTATTGGTCTTATAGGTGGCATTATATGCCCACAGTGTCAAATAAAACTTTTTGTCCCAATCCATTTGTCGATCTGACATAATATTCTTCTGGATGCCTACCAACTGCTTGTTCGTGCTATTTGCCTGATCGTTGGCTTGCGAGTGGTAGGGGGTGCTCTTTCGGTGCTTGATCATCAACTGATTGTGGTCAAGGTGTTAATTGTATTGTTTAAGAAATGGGTATTCCTATCCGAGAAAATCTCTCTGGGTTTTAATATAGATTATGCAATCTCAAGAGTTACGCATGGTCCATACAACCCTTCTACATCCCGTCTATATAGTGTGCCTCCTATCAGGGCAAATTTTAGGGCTTTGTTGGAAAGAGGGAGCTTAAATGAGTTGGTTCGACAAGTCGAAGGTTGTAAACGACTTATCAAGCACATTGGAATAAGCCTTCTTTCCTAATGCATGACTACACCTATCAATATTTAACAAAGCTATAATGACAGAAGCCACGTTCAATCTTTTAGCAACCAACTTGTTAGCCGATATTTTTGCACGGGAAATCGGGCTAATATTGAAGTATATTTTTGCAAAACTACAAGAAAACTGGCATGTAAAACCCAGCTATTTGTGGAAAGATCGGCATAAAGTTGCCCTAGAAGTGGGTTTCAGCCCGCCCCTAAAGTGGCTAAGAAAGTAAGAAATAGACTTTTGTAACGGTCTTTAAAAAATCGTCAAAAATATTTTATTGTCAAATTTTGTAAGACTGAGCCAAAAGTGCTGTTCCACCTAGAATTGGGCTAGAACAAATGTTGCGGCCTTAGAAATGGCCGGCAAAATATTTTACGACTTTTAGAAAAATGGCCAGTTGTAAAAAAATAGCTGGCATGACATTGCTAAAATTTCACCATGTACCGAGTCCATTTTTTACTAATGTATGGTTGCCTAATGCATTTTCAGGGAAACCGTGTTGTCATGGAAGCCCTAGTCATGAATGCCAAAAAAGTTGACTTCATGGAGGCTTGTGCTAGTGTGTTGTGCATGTCTTACCGCGATGTCATATAGGTTGTTCGAAATGTTGTTTAGTAGTGATCAAATGGACAACTAGTCCAAGGTTCCTTGTTGTCACAGTCGTACATTCACAAAAAGTTTGATCCTACGAGAAGTATGGTTCATACGCTACATTCCTAAGCGTAGTCGGAATGTATCTTTGCTACATACGGCATGTTGGGACCTTCTTGGAGCTTGTTGGTCCTGTATCGATGCCCTATTGCCGAGCTATTGTAGCCTCACATACCTGCCTATGTGAAACAAGCCTCGTTGCAGACTACGATGCCAGCATCTAGCAGTTTCAATCAAGGTGGGGCAAAAAATATCATCTCATGATGTGGGTCTCTAATGCCACTTGTGAATCATGCAATCCAAAAAGCATCGATGTGCCCTTCGACACTCTCAAAAGGTGCTCCATGGAATTCAGAGTTGGATCCACTCAATTTTGGTAGCCCTCACATCGTTGGGGGTACTATAATCAGTTCTGTTATACGTCTTGCCATTCTGTTGGTTGTAAGTTCTATAACAACAGGTGCTACATTCTTTAATAGTGTCTATGTAGCATCAATTGGTTCAAGCTCTAGGAGTTCTTCTATGGCTTCCAACGATTCAACAAAGTCCATCATGGGTTGGTTTGATTTGCCATCTGTTCTTCTAGGCAATGGGGGTAAAGGCCCACGGCTGTTTTTCCTAAGTCCTAATCATTCTCTCTAGGGATTTGATATTTCTTCAGGTGGTGCTCCTTTAGACCTAGGTCTCCTCAGTATACCTATGATGTCTTGTCTAGGGTAAAACTATTTTCTTCACATTTCTCTCAACTCTTTCCATAAGTCTTTCAAACTCCATTCACTAGTACTGCATATGTCTTTACTATTTCTGACTGGTCATTGGTCTACTGTTGGCCCATATCCATGTACGGTATCCATAGATTCTTCATTGGAAAGTTTCTTTCTCTCTTCATATTGGTACTAATAGAAGATAGGGTGGTGGTTTTGGTTTCAAAGTTTGGGCTTTTATCCTAGCTCTTGGTTTCACATTAAACTTCATACTATATTGTGTTGCTCGACTAGTTTGTTCTCAGACCTGGCACTCTATGATCTAGTACTTGACATACTATTAGTAGAATAAACAGTAATGTTGGTGTTTGCCAGCGAGCACGACGACCTACTCGACAAAACTATGAACCGTTGCATCCGGTTTTATCGCAAGCATCGTTTGAACAATGGGGACTGGATATGTTGGACCTATTCACCCTGTCGCGCAAGGATCTCAAAAAATTCTAAACTGTTGTACAAGGGAATCTAAAGATGGATAGATGAATGAAAATGTGTTCTGGAGGTGCTCTACAGAAGACTCTCATGAAGTAGCTATTCCTCATGCAAAAACAATTCGGTGTAACAGGTCTTGGAAGGCCAGTTGCATGACCCTCTGGAACGTTGAAGGGGCGTTGCATAAACCAAAAGGCATAAGCATAAACCCTGTTCTTTGTTGCAAAGGCCATTTTATGTTTATCTTCAGGGGTTATTTGAACAAGGAAATAATCGCTGAATCCATCCAATAACCTGAAAGCTTCAGCTCCTGCCATTTCCTCTGGAATTTGGGTCGTTAAAGGCAAGAAAAAATGGTCTTTCTTCGTAACCGCATAAAGGTTGTTGAGATCGACACAGATACGAAGCTTGTCGTTTTTCTTGGGTACAACCACAATGGGTAATACCCGATCAGTATGTTGAACTTCATAAATGAAACTAGCATCCAGTAGTTTCTTAATATCTTCGTTGATCCTCTCACGATAGACATGGTTACTTCGGTAAGGTTTGGCCCTAATAGGTGTAGCATTGTCTTCTAAAGGAATCCTATGAACGACTATTTCAGGTGGGATTCCTTTCATTTCTATATAATTCTAAGCAAATACATCCCTGTATTTGTGGAGTAATGTTTCCAGATCAGAAAGTTGGGTTGATGACAAATGTGCACCAACATGAACTATTTGATCTATCTCCTCGTCAAGATCTTTAAGGTTTAGTGTAATTGTTTTAGTAGGTCCTTCAAAGGAGTTGGAATTTGGTGTAGGTTCTTGATGTGGTTGTGGTAACTGGATAACAATGTCACCCAGTGTAAAATCTTTGAACTTCTGTGAAAGATCAAAAGGTGGGTTGACAAATTTTTTGGGAACTTCGGAAATCATCTAAGTTGATTCTCTACCGGATGTGGAAGCTTGGTCGGATTGTTTGAGTTCTGTCTTCTTAGACAAGGGCTTTATCAGCTGTTTAAGCTTCTCATGCATCTGTTTTTGACGCTCGGTTAATTTTGTATCAATAATTTTAGTTTGTTGTAACCGAGGTTTTTGTGGTTTTTGAGTGGGCGGTGTTGTTGCCTCACTGATCATGTCTTCATTGATTGTATGCCAGATTTCGTCGAGATACATGTCCCATGTATACACTTTGGATTTGGGTCTATACGCTTGTGTGTTGGGTACCTTGGATGTCAGTTGGACGTGAGCCAACGGTCCTGGTGTCTTGATCTCCTTAGGAACTGATTTT
Organism: Diphasiastrum complanatum; assembly: GCA_029204225.1. Classification (NCBI taxonomy): domain Eukaryota; kingdom Viridiplantae; phylum Streptophyta; class Lycopodiopsida; order Lycopodiales; family Lycopodiaceae; genus Diphasiastrum; species Diphasiastrum complanatum. The sequence goes on along the minus strand of CM055103.1, from coordinate 35,397,147 downwards.
GGTGGATAAGGTCGTGCATCTAGATATAGGAGTACATGTTCATCCGTCATTTCTACATAATCCATGGAAAGAATACCTTATTCCAAAACATGGGCGGTAGAGACACTAGGTTCTCCTGGGCACCAAGCTATAGGAATCGGGTCAATCATCATAAGTGGGATGATGGGTGTGTCAATGTCTATAGAAGATGGGAGAATATCCACATTTTCTACAGCAGTTTCGATACGACATTGATTGGAATCAACACAGTCCATAGTGGCTAGTGTGTGACCCCAATTGATTATGTCCGTGGATCTTGTATAGTGGCCTTTTGGTTGGATCGGGACACTATCGGATTCGTCATATGTTGTGGATGACCAATCATCGTATACCTTGGTGGGCTTGACATGGCCTGTTGAGTCATCCGTGACTCGTTTATCGTGGTTGCCAAAGGTAATTTTGCTATGCTTCCAATCTTGGACAACACCTACCATCTGGAGCCAGGGTGTACCAAGAAGGAGTTTATATGTATTGGTATCTTCTGGTAAATCTAAGATGACACATTCTATCACAAATTTGACATCTGCTATGCAAACTTTTATATTTGATAAATGACCAGCAGAATCAGTAACTCGTTGATCAGCCATGTGAAGTTCATATCGTGGTTGATCGAGGGTATGGAAGCCCCGTGACTTTGCCAAGGACAAAGCCATTATATTAACGCCTGATCCTCTATCTAGGATAGCAGATACTGCGGGATAGTCTTTATAGGACAAAGGTAGGGTGATGCTAGTCCCCTTAGCGACACCTATATTCAGCAGATTCATAGGAATCTGGGAAATTTTAGGAATCTCTTCTGTTTTTCGCTATTCATCAAGAATAGTAGGCAGCTGAAAACTTCGATGGATATAACGTTGAAGCCCAATGAAGGATTTTATTGTTGTATGGAATGGCATGGTGAGTTGAGCTTGCAGGAGGTCAGAAAATACTTCAAGTTCCTGTAGGGATGGCTCCTTTTCAAGGATTTGAGCTGATAACGGACTTTCTATATGTTCTTCCTCTCGCAAAAATTCATCTCGAAACTCATTGTATTGCCTTTGTTCCACTTTTGGGTCTGGGTAGTCTTTTGGTAATGTGGAAGCCGTCAAGTGGCTTCCCTGGGGGTCAACTGATTTGATATTATTTTGCTGCCGTTCTTGTTGTTGGCGTTGTGCTCTAGTTAGAACTATAATAGGTTCGGATGTTATATGACGTGCTAAGAGAATTCAATTAGGTTGTTTAGGACAGTCTGGACACTCCGCATGGTATTGGTTCTTAACTTCACAGTCAACCATGAAGTGTCATGTTTCGCCACAAATAAAGCAGCGGTTGCTCATTGGGCCTATGTCATAACCATCTTGGATGGCTAGTTGTGCTGGATTTTCTGGTGGTGTGGAATACTCATCTCATTTGCACGAGCATGAGTTGTCGGTTTGATATTGGTGAGGACTAGATGATGGAAGTATTGTATTGTGATGATATGAGTGATCGTTGGAGTTTTCTACCAGATGTGCTTGTGCAGACTCTCGAGGATGTCTATGTTTTTGTGCTCCTAGATCTTGTTGTCCTCTTGGTGGTGGTTCTAAGAGCGCCAGCTGTGGTTGAGGTGCATTTCTAGGTTGTCTGGGCAACTCTTGTATATGGACCTGGTTGTTTCGTGGTTGGTGCTGCGTATGTTGGTGTTGTGAAACAAACGGTTGTTGAGGAGGTTGATAGTGTCCTCCTGACTGGTTGTGAGACTGGTTCCTCGGGTTATAATAGCAAGAAAGAGATGTATGCCCCATAAAGTCACAGATGTCACATTTGATCATGAAGTATCTGGGACTGACTGGTAGGAAGGGCATTCATTGCCAGTGTGTGCACCTCGACAATGAGGGCACCACGTGTTCTCTCATCTATGGTGGATTTGGCCAGTGGGTAACTGACCTGACATCGAACTCTGGATAGACTTTAGAGTGTTTTGAAACCCTTTCGTGAGTTTCTCCATCTGTTGTTGGTGTTGATGGTTAAGCAACTCCATCTGTGTTTTCCACAATTGTTCTCGAGTCTCGTCGTGTGGTCGAGCTTCTTGGACAACACGATGTGCTCTCCGTTCACGTGGTTCATCAACATCTGTGTCCTCGTCTTCTTCTTGAATGACATCAGACATGGCTTGTTTCAATGATGTATATTCATCATTGGAACAAAGTTCACATCGTATCCATCATGGAAGTCCAATGAGAAACCAAATTATGAGCATGGATTCAATGGGTTGCTCTTGTACTTGACTTTTTAATCTTTTAAATCGTTCAATGTAGTCACGGACTTTTTCTTCTTTTGTCATTTTGATGTTACTTAGCTTGACAAAAGGACTTTCTATCAAGCGAAAAGGTTTAAAGTGTTTGATAAAGCCTCCTTCAAGAGTGACCAGTTATGTTTATCTTCACGATCAAGGTTAAAAAACCATTCTCGTGCTCGATCAATCATGGTCATCGGGAAGAGTTGAACCACGACGTCTGGTGATGTCTCGCCATAGACATCACATGCACTCTCAAAGACTTGAAGAAATCTTTGAGGATCAGTGTTACCATCGTACTTAGGTAAGTCTAGCTTTGGGGTACGTTTTTCAGTACGTGGAACATTGTTAGCAAAAATTTCGTTTGAGTGAGCTCATGCATATGGAGCTTTATAATGCATGGGTTCCCATCTGTCGAATGGGTTGGTGGATGGCTCTTGGACTTGGGATTTTATCCTAGAATATCTATTAAATCGAGCTTGTTCGGTGGATGGGGAGACTGTTTCTGGTGGATAGTCCTCTGTGGAATTTGGATCGTAAGGACGATCCATAACAACTTTAGAGTACCGTAGGATTGTGTAAATAGGCTCTTGGACTCTTGTTACGGTGGATACGTGCGTCAGAATGCGGTTGCTATGGGTCCACGGTTGATGCGAGTGCAATGCAACCAATCTGCGGTGTAGGATGGTGCACGGGAGTGGCAAGTGAATACGATGTATGTTTGGTCACTACGATGCAAAGAGTGAAGAAATGGGTGTTTTGGTGAATTTATTCCCTACGGCTCAATGCAGTTCCCCCGATACAGAGCGGTCACTATGGTTGAATGCGGCCATTATGGCTGGAAGGTGGTCTTAATGACTGTAGCGTGGTTGAATATGGTCTCGATGGTTCAAGGGTAGGTTGAGATTTGAGATTACCTATTGGTCGAGAACTGAGTCGATGTCGTCGGTCGAGATTGTAACGAAAGCTGTCGGTTGAGATCGGACGCGAAGTGTCGGTCGAGATCTTAACGGAAGCCTTCGGTCGAGATCTGACGCGAGGTCGTCGGCCGAGATCTGATGCTAGGGCGTCGGTCGAGATCGTAACGAAAGCTATCAGTCAAAATCTGACACGAAACGTCGATCGAGATATGACGTGAGGACGTCAGTCGAGATCGTAATGGAAGCTGTTGGTCGAGATCGTAACGAAAGCTGTCGATCGAGATCTGATGTGAAGCGTTGGTCGAGATCTTAACGGAAGCCGTCGGTCGAGATCTGATGCGAGGTCGTCGGTCAAGATGTGAAGGAGCGCATCAGCTCCCTTTGAGATATTAACAGAAAGCGTTCGGTCAAGATTTAATAAAATGCATGGGTTGAGTTGCGACGAAAGTTTTGTGAAAGGCTTGTCGGTCAAGATTTGACCGATGAGCGTCGGTTGAGGTGTAACTCAAGACATGGCAGGATTTGTTGGAGTGGCTCAGTCGAGAGTTGGTGTGTAGCAGTCTGGTCTAGACGAGAGTCGTGGCTCGGCTGTCTTGAGAGCGATGGTTGTGGCTGCACAGATCGGAATGGTGTGGCTCTGTTGAGTGTATGTGTAGTTGTGTAATGGTGCCAAATGTTCACAGATTCTTCTGAATCTGTGAACACGATTTTTCTTTTATTTCTTCTTACCATTCTTTCTTTTGTTAGCTATGGTTCTTACGGTTTACTCTCCTTATTAGAACAGTTATCACACAGAAGTGTACTCAGTCCACAACGTGTAATTCCCAGCCTGTCAGTGAGGAGTCACGGATTCGATACTCAGCTACATGCATAAACAAGCCATGCAACCAGTACTGGCTCAAAAAGATCAGCATTCTGGATCAGGGAGTGGTTCTACAAACTATCTACCAAATCAGAAACAAACAAGAACTAGATTAAACTACCCAACCAAGAACAAGAAACAAGAATACTAAATTCCTAACAGCATTCTAATAGTCTAAGCATCAAGAAACACCCATTTCTTGATGCTTAGAATGCCCAATAATAATCAAGAACTAGAATGTAAAGAAATATGCAAGATCTACATCACATTTCCAGCCTATTTAGTTTACTTGAATGCTGATTCCTACCTTGTTCCACAAACAAGAAATAAATTCTAATCCACAACTAAGCAAGAGAGAAAACAAGAACCTAGTTAATCCACAATTCAAAGGAAATCAAGCATGCTCATAGAAACTTCACTCAAGAACATTGCCATGAACAAGGAGCTAAGCAATTTTCAAGAACTCGTGGAGGATCTTCTTATTTACTCAAGAGAACTTGACAGTACATTCAAAGCTCCCTCACAAGAGAGGGGGGCCCTTAAATAAGCAAGAAGGCTGTCCATGTGGAGCCCAAGTGGCAATTCCACCAAACTAGAAATTACATGTGGATTTCGCCCTTCCACTAAAGGTCACCATCAAAAGGTGGCTCACTCTAAATTATTTAAGGGGGGTCTACCTTTATTTACAAAGCCTAGGAAATATGACTAGCTCCTACATGGTCGGGATACACCATGTAGGCTCACATAGATGATTCACTGTCATCCTAGCTAGTAATTTCTCGGCTCTCAGCTTCTTCTGCTCTCCTCCTTCTGAGACCTCCTCGGTCATGGGTGAGAGATATTCTGTGTCTTCAGCTTGGCTCGGCATCTGGGAATTCTCTGGAATCCGCTAACAGTAGTTCATTCGTGAAACTTGATAGAATGCAAATGAGAATTCTAGTTTCAAAATCCCTTTCCATAACAAGGAAGAGGAGAAATACCACATCGCTATCCTAGTTGATCTATTGAGGAGTGATGTCAAAATGCCCTTAGGCACCTTACTCAAAACGCATCCGACCCTTTGGGTAGGATTGAGAACTTACATAGACGGACTAGACAGTGAGAAACCAGAAGCACACCCTACCAATTTGGTGCCAGATGAAGAAGTAGAGGGATCACAACTAGTCCACCAAGTAGGGGTAAGATGGGAGAAAGATGCTAAGCATGTGACCATTCCGATCACGCATCGAGGGTTTGCAAAAGAATTGGCCATAGTCGATGGAGGATCTGGAGTGAATATCATTTCCTTAAAAAATTATCACGAATGGGGTCTTACTCGCATGGGAAGTGCTCCTTTTACGATCCAACTAGCTGACCAGTCTAGCATGAAACTGTTGGTGTATGAACGATAATCTGCTTGGTCTACGATTGATTACAATTGTAGTGGACGTGATGGAAGCAGAACACGAGAGGCGATCACGTCAGTTGAGATATGAAGGAAAGCATCGGCTGAGATATGAAGGAAAGTGTTGGCTGAGATATGAAGAAAATGGAACGTGACGGGGCGGCTGAAGGAGTGTGGTTGATGGGTGTGGGCTCTGGTTTTGTAGTTTGATACTAAAGCAAGTCTGATCACAAATGGATTGGCCAGCAGTGCATTTGCGTTTGCAGTTGTTGTGGCTTGCTGGTTGGTTTGCAGGTTCAGGTGCAAGCAAGTTGGTTTTCAGATGGATTTGCAAGCAAGTCGTTTTGCCTGCGGTTGTTGTCTCTTGTAGGTCGTTTTGCAGGTAGGGTAGTTCGTTTACAAGGTAGACTGTAGATGAGAACTATTATGGATCTGCTCAAGAGCACAATTGCAGTAGGTGTGGGAATATGAGGTGTGGAGTTCAAGCAGCAACGGTGCCAAATGTTGAAATATTTTTCTACTCCAGAGGATCTCTTGGTTTTCTTATTATTTTTGTTTTACTTACTTAGAATCGTCTCCGTCTGTTACCAAGCTTCAAGGCATTCTTTATGTGTGCTCTTGATATTACGATGCCAAACCAGACAGAAGGGATAGATTGACGTTGTAGTATATTTTTGTCCTGCCAGTCAGAGGACTACTCAGGATCGTCTCTCTTGAACGCACTTACATTCATACATAGATGCAAGCCAAGAACACTCATTCACAGATCAGAGTGCAGCCCAAATGAACAATCTGTAGATTCTACAGCTACCTACTCTAAAACGAACTGAATCAGAGTCTGCATTTCACTAACATTGAGCTACACATGCATAAATTGACAAAGCAAGAAACAAGAATTAATCTATAGCAAAAGTCCAAGAATCAAGGAACCAACCAGTCTATTGATTCATGGACATCCCAAGAACATCAAGAGCTGGATTGTAAAGAGATATGCAAGAACTACACCACAGATCCAGCCTATTTAGTTTACCTGAATGTTGGTTCCTACATTAATCCACAAACAAGAAAGAAACTAATCCACTCTACGAAAGCAGCAAATCTAATCCACTCTACAGTCCACAACCACACACAAAAGGAGGGAAGGGCAAGATCATAAATGCATCACTCAAGAAACAAGCATGATCAAGGAGCTCAATGGATGCACCAAACTTGTGAAGGCTCTTCTCATTTTAGCATGGAGTTGATACAATTCACAAAAAGCTCCTCTTCACGAAGAGGGAGTCTCTTAAATAAGCAAGAGAGCTCCTTAGGTGGCATCCTAGTGAAATTTCCACATTTCACAAATTACAAGTGGAATAATGCTCTCCACTAGAGGTCACCATCAAAAGGTGGCTCACTCTCCTTTCTTAAGAGGGGTCTACTTGCATTTATTACATTTGCCTAGAAATACTAGTTCCTACATGGTCATTCCATCTTTCGGGATTCACCATGAGGCTTACACAGTTATGGGTTGTTATTACTAACTAGCATTTCTCGACTCTCGGTCTTCATTCGTCTCGTCTTCTCAGAGACCTCCTCGGTCTAAGGTGAGAGGTGCTCTTGAGTTGCTCTGTCCGAGTATCTCGGGGATTCGTCAGAATCAGCCAACATGATTGTTTCTTATTTTGCGTGTATTTCTGCAGACTAATTCTGAGAGAGAGAATTCTTGAGAGTAGAAGGAGGGCGAAGGGATGAGTAGGAGAAAATTAGAATTCCAACACTCCCCCTTAAGCTTGCTGCTACAAATCTAGACTAAAATTGAGATTTAAAAATTCTACTAGAGTAGAATGTTTGTCCCTTGACAATGGCTTTGTCATAATGTCAGCCAACATACTGTTTGTGTGACAGTAACTTAGTGCAATGTCTTCGTTCTGAACCTTCTCTCTGAGAAAATGAAGTTGAACTTCTATATGTTCGGTCCTTGTGTGAGTTCGTCGGTTCAATGACAGAGTTAAACAACTCTAATTGTCACACTAGAGTATGGTTGGACCAATTTGTGGGAATCTCTGGTCCTGTAGTAGTCTTCTAAGCCATAAAATTTTCTTCACTGCTGACGTAGCTGCAACATATCCTGATTCCGTAGAGGATAATGAAATGCATTTTTGCTTCCTGCTATCACATGAAATGGGTCCTCCTGCAAGAAAGCAAATATAGCCAGAGGTGGATTTTCTGGTATCTACATCTCCTGCCCAGTCTGAATTAGAATAGGTAATCAATGAGAGTGAATCTTCTATATTTCTGTTGTAACTCAAGGCATAGTGCTTTGAGGATTGGATGTGCTTCAGAACTCTTTGTAGAGCTTTCCAGTGTTGTAGGCCTAGATTGGACATGAATTGTCACAGTGTGCTTACAGCATATGCTAGATCAGGTCGTGTGCAAATCATAGAGTGCATGAGAGAACCTATGATAGACTGATAAGGGTAATTGCACATTTCTTGCTGATCTGCCTTTGTTCTTGGGCACATGTCTTTGGATAGCTTGCATCCTGGATCCAGAGGAGTGTCTATGGGCTTGCAATCCTCCATGTTGTATCTTCGAAGTACATTAATTAGGCAAGATTGTTGGCTTATGGTGATCCTTCTGCTCGTGCAATCTCTGTGAATCTCCATTCTAAGTAGGTAATGGACTGGACCTAAATCAGTCATCTCAAACTCTGATGAGAGTAAGGACTTAGTTTCTTGTAGCAACTGATTTAAATTGTTGATGATTAGAAAATCATCAACGTATAGTGCTATTATAATATAGCTTGGCCCCTTTGGTTTTAGATACACAGTTGAATCTGCGGTGCAGGAGGTAAAGTCGTGCTGCAACAAGAAGCGATTTATTCTATCATACCAGGCCCTTGGAGCTTGTTTCAGACCGTATAATGCCTTGTGCAATTTGCATAGTAGATGTTCCTTGCCTTGAGAGATGTAACGTTCTGGTTGATAGATGTAGACATCTTCTTGTATGTATCTGTGTAGGAATGTCGTTTGGACGTCCATCTGGTGAATATCCAGATCTTCTGCAGCAGATATAGACAATAGAGTACAAATAGACTGATGTTTTACTACTGGACTGAAGGTCTCAATGTTCATAGTCCAAGGAGAGGAGCACAAGGTTTGTCATTTGCAAAGAAGCTTATGTGGCCTAAAACCAGCTTCAAGGGCTTAGTTTGCAAGGTTGTATTCTTTTCTTATTTCCATCGGGTTCAAAGCAAGTGAGTATGATCCATCACTTTATTTAAATTTTGATGAAAATAGAAATAATGTGTTCTTACTCATCTATGTGGATGACATAATCTTGAGTGCAAATTGTCTACTCTTGATAGATCAAACCAAGATTGCTTTAAGCAATGAATTTAAGATGGTTGATCTCGGGCCACTACACTTTGTATTGGGCATATAAGTTACTAGATCCAAAGACTATATCTTCATTTTTTTTAATCTAGATATGCTCATCATGTTCTTAAAAAGATTCAATATGCAAAATTGTAAAAGTGTAGAAACACCTATGGAGCCACTTGTAAGAGTTCCTATGAAAGATGATGAAACATCCAAAGTAGACATCACTCTCAAATATGAGTATCATAGGCTCACTAATGTGGTTAAAAATCACTAGACCATATCTTAGCTATAGTGTTTGCAAGTTAAGTCAATTTATGCAAGATCCCTCCATGCATCATTGGAAAATGGCTAAGAGGATTATTAATTATCTCTCAAACACTATAGACTTTGGGATTCTTTATGAGAGAGATGCATTATCTTTACATTCCTTCTCGGAATCAAATTTTGCAAGTTGCAAAGTAGATAGAAGATCCACAAGTGCTTTTGTATGTTTCATATATCTATATATATATTTAAAATTACATACACTTTTGTATGCATGGGTGGGGACCCATGCATCCTCCTGCCCTCACCCATGCATATACACATTTTTTGAGCTAAAAATTTTAAAAAAGAAGATGCATGTATGGGGAGGAGGATGCATGGTCCTCCTCCCATGCATGCATCTCTCTCTCTCTCTCTCTCTCTCTCTCTCTCTCTCTCTCTCTCTCTCTCTCTCTCTCTCTCTCTCTCTCTCTCTCTCTCTCTCTCTCTCTCTCTCATTGTGGGTGTGGATTGTGGCTGTGACAACTTTATTTTCTTGAGGGATCCCCAAGATCATGAGTATCATCCACAGATAGATAGATACGTGGAGTCACATAGTGCATATGTTTCTCAATGCGTTGATGCCTGCGGGAGCCCTATCATTCCTCTTCATGCCGCCCTTTATTTTTTTCTTGCGGATATGCTACTGGGCAATAACCGGTGTCTTCTCTATTGGAGAACATGGCCTTTTGCTCACACACATCAAATAGCGACTAGCCTCCAATGGTGTCAGACCTTTAGAATAGTAGAAGAACGGCTACCAACAACCTTTATAATCAGGTTTATGAGGGTTTGAGAAACATCTTATTCACGCTCCAGCACATTCACTCTTGATCCATGCTTTGTGCATGGCTTTTTCAAGACAAATGTACCAGATGTTTATGCTATGAGAGATGTTGCAACTTTCCCTTTGAAGCTCTATAGTGATATCAGGAGAGTTGAACATGTCGATCATTCAAGAAAGTCAGCAATCCAAGCCATTCAGGTTTGATGCGATTCTCTCTCATGCTTTTATATGCATCAATTCCAAGTGTGGTGTACTGGACACTGTGATCAACTAGCCGTTGTTATAAATATTGCATATCATAACCCAAAATAGTTTGTTTTTGCTCTGTTATCAAAATTTTTCATATCTTTCTGAACAATTGCGTATTAAAAAGTTATTTATTGGAGTTACACCCTTGAAAATTCTTATAGTGAAAGAGAGAAGCAACATCTAGTCTGTTTGGAACAAGCTCAAACATATAATTGTCCAATAACAAGAAGTCTTCACAATATGGCACCTGTAGGAGGATATCTCTCTTAGAACCAAGTGAAAGACTAAGTACCTCCAATTATTCAATATGGAAGGTTAAGATGGAGTGTTCTTATACTCCAGGATGTTATGGACATAGTACTTGGTATTGAGGAGGAGCCTCAAGCACAACTTGAAATACCAAAGTATAGAAAGAGAGCTAGGATGACTCTACACTTCATTAAGATGAATGTCTCTAATGAGATTCTAAGAGAAATAGGATCTTGCACCACTGCTAAAGAAGCTTGGAATGCAGTTAAGTCTATCTATGAAGCTAAGAACACTTCTAGAATACTCACTCTTAGAAATTAGATTTTTCAAAGTTTTCAAAGAAGTGAGGAGAGTCCATCAAATTATGTTCTAAGAGTAAAAGATCTTCATAGGGAGCTTGCTTGTGTTTGTTCACAATCAATCAAGATGAGCTAGTACAAGTCATTCTTAATGGCTTAAAAGAAGACTATGATAATCTTGTTCAGTCCTTTGCCATAAAGGAGGAGTTGCCCAATTTGGAGACTCTTCAAGGAATTCTCATCTCAGAAGAAGCAAGGCAAAGTTACAAACTTTCAAGGATGAACAAACTTGAGCATATTGGAAGTGACAAAGCTCTTTTTGTCAAGGACAAGCATAAAGGAAGGAGCAAGAACCAGTTTTCTCAAGCTTTTAACAATGACAAAGCCAAAGACAAAGACAAAGATGGAGAAGAGGATGACTCAACTCATCCTTCTACTTCCAAGACCAAGAAGAAGAAAGTCAAGTGTTTCTTTTGTGGCAAGAAGGGGCCCTATGCCTCTAATTGCTTCAAAAAGAAAAATCAACTCAAACAAGCAAATCTCTCTAATGAGAAAGAAGACTTTATTGCAAGTGAAGGAGAAGGATCCCTCATGGTGTCAAGCTTTTCTTCAACACCCTTCAAGAAGGATGGAGCATGGTACATTGATAGTGGTGCCTCATCACATATGTGTTGTTCAAAGGAGTCTTTTGACTCTATTGTACCTTATAAAGGACTTAAAAGATCTATTTATACAGCAAATGATCATGAATGGGCTAACATATACTGCACTGTCTAGAATCAAAGAAAAACAGAACCTTTATTTGTTACAACCGCTAAGAAATGAACATTTTCACATTCATCATGACATACATGCAGAATGCACCGTTTACTGATGATTGCAAATTTTTGTAATACTATTCCAAACATACAAAACAAAGCAAAAACACATCTAATAATACAAACACTCAACACTAGATCATTACATGCACATCACAAAAACATTATAGCAGATTACAATCTTATGGCATTCACATACTATGCTTACAAGAAACATATGAAAAAAATCCTGAAAAGTACTTCGAACAAAACTTTCATTCCATAACTTGCCCTGCCAAACACGGTTCGTCGTTGTTATGCAAAACCTCTTTGACATTGAATGCACACAAAGAAATCATCGTAAACAATTCTGAATTCATAACAGCTACTTTTAACAATCACACAAGACATGCAATACACATCATAGCTCTCTATAGACCGCCGTACACAAACCTTTCAATGTTTTCCGAAACGTTACAACAATTGCTACAAAACTTGCCAACAAATATTCCATCTGTAATACTGGGCGATTTTAATATAAATGCATTAAGTAACACCACCTCTTTCCAAACACTCAACAAACTATTGTCATCTTATAGATTCCAAATTGCATGCACTGAACCAACAACCAACTATCAAACTCAAATAGACCAAATATGGACAAACACTTCATTGTGTACTTGCGAATGTCAAACCACAGAAACATATTGGTCTGACCATCATCCCTCGTATTCAGCTTTTAAATTACCAAACAATCTTGCACAATTCAAGAACCCTTGTTCCATGGCTATCAATAGATCAATTATGCCTTTGCTATAAACAACGAAAATCAAGCTACTCTATATATGTTAACCCTAGCTATTTAATTTTTGACTACTCCCAAGGATTTTACACAGTAGAAATGTTAACTGTTAGCATTTACTCCCGCCTTCAAGAAATTGTATTTTACAAATAGGGGCGCGTTATGTCCAACAGTTTAGGCTTTTAGGGCACATTTCTTTTAGACCGTTTTGCTAGCCTATGCCCCAGCCGTCAGATGCTAGCCCAGGCCCCAATCCTCAAATGCAAGATGTTTCATTTATGTTTGATTCACTCCATAATTAATGTTTGCATTCTTTATCCGATTCCTTGGATATATGTTTCCTTCAAATATGTTCATTTCTCTTTCCCACTCTGTTTATCTGTTATACGTTAACCCTCTGTATTAGTTAACTTTTTATTACTCCCTAGGCCTAACATTTATCTAGGGTGCACTGTACTACAAAATCATAACAACATGAGAACCTTTCGTAATCGCATCCGATCACCTTGTTTTATTTTGGAACTCCTCTAATGAAACCAATGCTTACGATGACTCCATTACAAGTTTGTGCAAGTAATGCAATTCGATCCCCAATGAAATTTATAATCTGCAAACAAAGGAAACTTATGGATTAGCCCGTATGCATCTGACAAAGTCTGCAAAAGCCACACAGAAAGATCAAACCAAAACTTCAACCAAAAAAGAATAGCGATTAATAGAAGGCTTAGATCAGTCATGATAATCGAAAAGGACTATTCTTTGCTTGAAAATGTTTAATTCTCACAACTTCCGTAAAAGATTGAAGCAATTAGTTAGGGTTTTCCTGATGGTTTTTATTTCCAGAGGTTAACAGTAAGCAAGCAAATGACAAACCATCAGCTCTGCCACTTGTTGAGCTGATGTGTTCTCATGAGAAAGCAGCTTTTGAGTACGGTTCTCAGTTTTTGAAGTAGCACTTGACAGTAGGTTTATTGCGAACACAATTGTAGTTTCAGATATGAATGATAGTCAGTCAAACGTGTGGGAAAGATTTAATGCTTTTCTTCACATATTGTATGCAGCCGGATTTTGATGCCCTTGAAGCTCTACATACAAAACATCTTCAGCCTCCCAACCTTCGAGTACGGCCACTGGAAAATCTTGCCAGCTGCTGAAGATTATTACCACAAGTTCTTATCTCGTTATTTCATAAATTTTTAGAGTACAAAACACCTGATGCAGTGCAATTTAACTTTCCTATGGTGTGGCTGAAAGCTCCTTTTTCTTGAAGTAGGGTTTTTTGGAATGTGTTCTTAGTAGTGAAGTGATGCAATTTCCACATTTTAGGGACTGCCAGAATCTTCGACTCCCCGATCATCAGAGTCTATCGCTGCGGGCCAAGGTGAGCAAGGACTGATCTATTTTGTGTAATTTAATGCTTTTGGGCTGCAAACAAAGGCCTCAAAGTTAATGTTAGATTTCAGGCAAGGACTATCAAAGAAATATCCTCCAGAATATTCAACTGTGCAACCCACAAAGTTTTTTGGATAATGATAAATTGCAATCAACTTTCTGAAGCAATTACTGGTCAACGCAGGCACAAACCTCTCTTTTACAAGAAAAGGCTCGCCAGGTAAAGATATTGGATGCAATAGTAGGCAATCTTATGGTACAAGCCCATTGTCTTTCTCCTTTATCTGCCCTAGACGGCTTTGAAACTTAATCTATTTTATTAGCCAAGCTATTATCATGTCAAAATGTGTACCAAAAACCTTTCCACTCAAAAAAATCCAACCAAAACAAGGCATATTAAGTTGGGCATGTTTTATTTTCACATAAACTTGATAAGCGTCCTTTGGCTCTTCTGGTAGTTTGCTACAAAAATTAGACAAATTTAGGTCTGGACAAGACATATACATTTGGGGAATTCTCACTGGATTTCTTGTGGCATTTGATAAGCATCTGAATATGGCACAAAGAAAAAGTTTTTTTTTTAAATTTCAAAATACTAGTGTTTGCACTAAGGGTGATCAATCTCAAGGAAGATCATAATATGTGGTTGATTGTCTTTGGAGTTAACTACATATATTTAGGCATCATAATTTTTGTAGTTCATAGTGAGATAATTTTTGTAGTTTCAATGATGCACCTATGTCCGTTCTGCACCTACGTTCATCGTCAAGGAGACGATCAGTATAATGTGTTGAAATGTCTTCATCACTGTCCAGACAACAATGGAGGTGAGAGAATTGATTACCATGTGTGACGATAGTGCATGCAATCAAACTATCAATGAGAGACATGCTCATCGCTATTCCAGTGAGGGCAAGTGTGGTTTTAGAAGCCATGCAAGCTATTTTTATCATAGCTTCTGTTCGCAGACAACAAATGTATCCAAGCGATGTCAGCGCACCACCATCAAGTGTAGCGTTTGCTAAAAAACGTGATTCATACCACGTGAAACCAACCATTATGTGCACGTAGATATATCTTTAATAAAGAACAGTAGAAGCGCGATTGAAAGCCAATGTGTTTATGCCATAAGAGTATGCAATGCTTCATTCTCAAAGACCTATCAAAGTTGTTGGTGGATCGCGATCCAGCGGCTACCCTTTATCATTTTATGAGTATGAAAACCCAAAACAAGCCATGAAGATATCAACCAATAATGAAAACAAGAGTGTACCATACCGTAATGTGTAATAATGGTGATCGTCTACTCGTAGATGGGCGCTACGGAGTGTAAGCCAGCATGAAGAGAGGAAGGATGGTGATCGTCTACTCGTAGATGGGCGCTACAGAGCGTAAGCCAGCATGAAGAGAGGAAGGAGGAGGAGGAGGAAGTGTGGTAGCACTGTAGCAGTGGCACTCTTCTTTATGTCAGTTGCCTTTCTCTTTCACCAACCTAACTTGTGGAAGAGGTAAGTGATCTCGCTCGTTGGATATGATAGGGCATATCCTAATCGTTGAAAATGGAGGCAAAGCCCATTGAGACGTTTTTTGAATTTGAAAAGAAACTCTCTTTTGGCGTAAACTTATTTGTGTGTGTTTAGATGACTTAGCATTCGCTCGGCAAAGGGTAAATAACCCGACGGAATAACATTGAGTAAAATTCATGAGAGAGAGAGAGAGAGAGAGAGAGAGAGAGAGAGAGAGAGAGAGAGAGAGAGAGAGAGAGAGAGAGAGAGAGAGAGAGAGAGAGAGAGAGAGAGAGAGAGAGAGAGAGAGAGAGAGAGAGAGAGAGAGAGAGAGAGAGAGAACCCACCAACCAAACCCGCAGTTAGTGAATCCCTCAGGGGGCAGCTACCTCCCCCCTAAGGGAAAGCTAATTGCCCACCAAGGAAGAGTAAATATTTGTAGGCAAATCAAAAGATAGTCCAAAAAAAGTTTCTTGTGTGAGCAGTTTATCGATGATCAAACATAACTTGTCTTTCAAAAAACCATTTTTTTGAAAGCTTCACATAAAGTCTTAACCTCTATAAAAAACGTTTAATGTTCACTACATCGATACATAGTTGCAATAACCTGGAAAACAATGATCTTATAGGAATTATAAATCGGTCTAGAGGCCAAGTGTATGTATTGTAAACAACGGAAATGCAAATCTCTTCTTTTGTCGTATTTAGAAAGGAGTACCACACCATTTATAGGGTCAAAAGAAATGGTGATATTCAAAAAGTTTACTATATTGTTGGTCGTTTCACTTTCATCGATATCAAGATATTCTAACTGATAAATCTAGAAAGGGCTATCCAGCTTTCTAGGTTGCGTTTTGTCTAGGAATTTCTCGATAAGGGGGTTTTTGATAAAGAAGATGTCATAGATATATTTGAATGAAAATTTGAAATCATTCATAAATTGTATTTGCTTCAATTTTGCTAACCTTTTGAAACCGCATTTCAAAATATGAGAGATACCAGTTACATTATAATGGTGAGCAAGAGAAACCCATGGGAATTCCCCTTATTTGTCTCCAATTAGTATGATTTCCAAGTCTGACAATGTAATTATCTATCAGCATGGAATTCCATTCACAAATCGTTTCCATGTCAGTAACATTCCATTCTATTGAATTTTTCTTGTTCCAGGTCTATTAGAAATCTTTGACTCTTGCTATCCATTTATAATGAAGAGTTTTTTCCTTTGTATTACAAGATCCTCTTGGCGATCTTCCAGTGTGTTGGACCTAGATTGATATTGAATTGGCTCAGTCTGAATATTGCGTAAGCCTAAGATATACCTAGTCATCAACTTTAAAATCTCTTGAAGATCTCTCAAGATCGGTATAGTGTTTAGCTCTATCCTGAGCACTTCGGATACTATCCTTGGCCACTTGCAACATTTCTTGCATATCATGCAAAAAATCAGCAACCTTCTGGATCTTAATAGACTTCGTCTCAACATTTAATGGAGATCTAGGTTGAAAACCGTACATAAGCATAAAAGGACTGTAACCTGTAGCAGAATGTTTTCTACTATTATATGCAAACTCAACCAGTGGGAGATAATCTTCCCAATGAGATTGCCTATGAGAAACATACATCCTTAAAATATCTTCCATAGTTTGATTAGTCCTTTTTGTCTGGCCATCTGATTCAGGATGATCAGAAGAACTTAAACTCAAAGAAGTTTCCAGTTTATGGAATACTGCTGACCAAAAGTGACCTGTGAACTTAGGATCTATCACTAACAATGTCACTTGGCAGACCATACAACCGAAATGATCTTTCAACAAAGATCTGGGCTAAATCAGAAGCCTTTATAGTTGACTTGACTGGTATGAATGCAACTAACTTAGTTAACCGATTCACTACAACCCAAATAGAATCATTTTGTCGTATGGTCTGCCAAGTGACATTGTTAGTGATAGATCCATAAATATGCTTTCCCATTTCTTATCTGGGATATCTAATGGATGCAACAAACCACCATCGAGAATTCGTTAATCCAAATGGCAACACTAGAAACTCATAATGACCAAATTTAGAATGAAATCCTGTCTTTTGGACATCTTCCAACTTAATTCTTATTTGATGGTACCTTGTCCTGAGATCTATCTTGGTGATATACCGTGCTCCAACCAAGCGATCTACAAGGTCATCCATCCTGGTCTAAATTTACTGAGTTAAGAATTGTTGAGAATTCACAACCATTTAGATTCATTTTAGGAACATCCACAACTGGAATAACAAAAATTGAAAAAACTTCATACTCAGAATAATCCAATGTTTCCATTTTATCAACTATAGAAATCTGATCCACAACAGACGTACAAAATTACTGTCAAATAATGTAACTACCTTATCACCCTCCTTGAAAGTGAGAACATGCTTCTCAAAACCAATTAACAGAGAAGGCGATTTACTAAGTAACCATTCGTAATCTAAGATTAAATCAGTATGAGAGGTCTAAAACATGAAAATTAACTAATTCCATGTGTCCTTGCATCAAAACTGGGAGCTTAGGGACTTTTACGTTCCAAGTCTCCAACTCTGCTCATGAAGCTAGATAAACTTTATATCTATGATTGTTGGCTTCAGTTTCAAAGCTGAGTTTCTGCACAAGACGAGAATTAATTAAATTATGACTTGAACCACTGTCCAATACAATAGTCACTTCTTGATCTTTAACTGTGCCAATTAAACGAAAAAGTTTATTAGGCAAGAAAGAAGTAGTACTAAAAGAACATTCACACTCACAATCAGTCCGGTTAATTTCCAAAGTCTTACCATTGTCTCCTGGGATTTCAATCATGTGAGCAGACACTTTCTTCCTTTCTGGACAGAATTTCACCATATGTCCAAGCTTCTTACACACAAAACATAAGTTCTCTCTCTCTTAGCCTTTTCCCGGGACATAGATTTCTTGAATCTCTTTTTCTTTGGCTTCCTGGGTTCCGACGCTGCTTGATCTAATTCGTCAAAATATTTTGCTTGGTCTAGACCGCGCTTCTTACCCTTCTTGGTTTTTAAAGTGGTTGGAATTTGCGCAAACTACTTCCTAGATGCCACCATTGTGGAATCATATGCTTTTGCAATCCGAAAAGCATCCTCGAGGTTTTGAAGCACATTTCGCTTACATTCATTCTGATAGTCGGCTGGCAAACCTAGGACAAACTGCCAAAGTGCCAACTTCGCATCGAATGAGCCCTATTCCATAGGTCCATGAATTCTTGGATATAAGAGTCTAAACTCTTTATACCCATCTTGCAGTTCACGAACTTCAGGTAGTAGTCCACGTTGTCAGCAACTACGAAAGCTTTGTTGAAAACTTCTGCAGATGCCTCCCAAGTAGTTGGCTTCACTGGTAAATCTCGCCACCACGATGACGCTTTGCCGCGAAAGAACAACACGACACTTTCAATTTTCTTCTCATCAGGAACACCATGCGGATTGAACTAACTACTCCACTTGGCCAGCCAGTCCTCGACGACCTCAGGTTTCTTCTCCTTCTTCTCGTCCTCATAAACCTCCGGTTGAAAACCGAAATTGGGTGAAGACATCAATTTGACTTGATTCAACAGAACCTCCATTTGCTGATTTCTCATCTGATTACGATTATTCATATCATTGAGTGCCGTACTCAACTGCTAACAAATCACCATATAAGATGGCGCACCTGGATTTGCAGCTTAATTTGAAGTTTCTTCGGCCATCTCGATATATCTATCCTGGAAATGACTAAATTTAGTTAATAACAGATTAACTCATAGTGAAGTACTGTTGACCAAAAATTGTCTCCAGTATGGTCAAATCACTATTTTTAGTCAATTTCAGAGATATTATAAGAAATTGTAAAAAACTAAAAATTTCAAGTTTTTGCACCTTTTTTTTTTCTTTAAATTTCACGTTTTCTAAAAAATTCATAAAAAATCACAGTCAGTTATTAAGCAATCGAAATCGAAAATTCGATTCATTGTTCGATTCTTAATTTTACTTTGTTAATGTCCCTCAGGCATGCAAGACATGCGACATTAAACTGTTTTTTTACTTTACAGAATTTTACATAAAAATCCAGTTCTATGAAAATTGTCAGCTATAAAATCCGGTTTTGTATCTAACAATCAAAGTACATGCGTATGACTACTCAGAACAGAGCTAAACTACTCATGCATGTCAGAATCACTCTGAGAATCTACATGCAAACATTCCATGCAAGCACAGTACCTCAAAATAGGAAATTGTCATGCATGCAATCAGAACAATTTTACCAATTTTGCTTGCAATTTCAAAACTTCAGATGATCATATCTTTGGCTACAGGACACCAAATTGGGTGCTGTAAAGCTCAGTACAGAGGGAGACCTAGTGAGCAAGACACTTGCCATGTCAGCCTGCCACCTAGGATTCACACGTGCGAGTTCAGAACAGCCAATTAGCAAGTAGGAGGGGGCACTTTTTCTAGGCCAATATGTCTAAAAACTTGCAAACACTCAAGCAAGCCTAAAAGTGATGATCCAAACAGTCTTAAATGGTCTCTAAGAGTTTCATGAAGCCTTCATACAAATCCTATGAAGCAGTATGGGCTGAAAACCATGAATCTTTGACTTCTAGAAGTCAAAATTATTACAAACTTGATGGAATTGAAACATAAGCCTCTACCCATCAATTTACAGGTCTGATAGCTTGATGGGAAGGTAAAAAGAAACACAAATCATGCTGGAAAAAATCCAAAATGATTTCCTTATGGATTTAGAGAAATCCATCCCCCAAAATTCACCAAAAATGGTCAATTTTTGACAATTTTGTGAGCAACGCTTGACTTGTCTATCCTATTCTATAGGTAGGTGGCTGTAGCTATTGCCTCAGCCCATAGTGATCTTGATGCTTTTGAGTAGGCCATCATGGATCTTGCAGCTTCCATGAGAGTTCTGTTTTTCCTCTCCGCTAGGCTACTGTCTTCCTATGAAGAATGCCTCGACTTTTACAAAAGTCGGTAAATCGGTTGGAGATGTATTTTCCTCCTCTGTCAGTCCTGATCTATTTGACCTTTCTTTCAGTCCACTTCTCAACCCAGTTCACATATTTTGTAAACTTATCAAGAGCTTTATATTTGTTGTAGATGAAGTAGACAACGGTGAACTTACTATAATCATCGAGAAAGGTGATGTAGTATCTTGATCCTTTGACAAACAGCACGTCAAAGGGTTCGCAGATGTCTGAATGTATCAGCTCCAATAGTTCCATCGCTTTGAAGGAATCCTTCATGAAATGAGTACGTGACATCTTCCCTTTGTTGCATGCGTCACAGGATGTTAGGTTTACATCTTTGATGTTCACTCATGTGAAACCATTACTCTGGCTTGTTTTGTACAATGTCAGCGGGTTCATGTGGCATAGTCTCTTGTGCCACAGAACGTTTGTAAACTCATGAACTTGATGAGTCTGCTCTGTTGGTAGGCGTACCTTCAAGTGATACAAGTTTTTTCTTCGTTTGTCTTGTGTGATAAGTGTACTAGAGCTGGCATCAATCACATTGCACGTCTGATCTATCAATGTCACAGGCATGTTTGTGTCTACAAAATTTTAAAAATGTCTGATGAGACCCAATAAATTTCAAGATATTTTTTTTTAGAATTTTTTGCATTTGTAGAATTTTAGAATTTGTAGATTTTTTGAGTTTTCAGATTTTTTGAATTATTCGCATTTTTCGAAAACTGCTACAAAATCTAAAAATCTACAAATGCGAAAAATCTTTAACATTACAAAAATTCAAAAAATACTACAATACGATTTATTTTTCGCATTTTTTTTTAATTTTCAGATTTTTACACATTTTTATTTTCGAATTTTTTTTGGATCTTATTCAAAATCCGAAAAATCTAAAAATTCAAAAATGCAATTTGTTTTTAAAGAATGTAGCATTTTTCGAATGTTTAGAAAGTTAAAGATTTTTTTGCATTTGAAGATTTTTAGACTTTGTAGCAGTTTTCAAAAAATACGAAAAAATCTAAAAATCTACAAATGCGTCAAATTAAAAAAAATCTGAAAATGTGAAATATCTCCAAATTCTAAAATTCTACAAACTAAAAAAATTCCACAAATGCTATAAAAACTTCGGCCCCCCTTCGGGCCCTCTCTGAAAAATACGACAAATGTGATGTCCTCTCCTCCCTTTGGCCCGAAAAATGTGACGCCCCATTTGGCCCCTCCCAAAAAATTCCATCAACAACTGCCACATTGTTAGAATCTCCATCATCATTTTGGTCATTGCTAGGGCGTCATTGCTAGGACACAATCAGGTGACGAACACTACATTATCGCCCATCCATCATAAGTATTGCCACCTCTCCCCCATGCACTAGAGCTATAGAGCACCATCAAGCAAGTTCAGATCTTCGATAATTCATAGTGTCCCATACCACCATACCTTATCCTTGACCCTCACCTATCTACATCCTAAGGCCTAGATAATCGTCTTGACCTGACCGCGAATGGAAGAGCTCTTCAATGAATGACGTATAATTGTCTTCATAATAACAGTCATCAAATTGATGTTGATCAACAGAATTTTCCGCTTGTCATTTGTCTTTCCTTTGTTCAATCTCCTTCTGTTTCTTGAAGCATTCACGTTCCCAGTGGCCAGGTTTGTTGCAGTACCTACAATTTCCAGGTTTATTTTGTTTTGAATAGCCACGTCCTTGACCTCGGCCTTGATTCCAATTGCCTCGATTCAAACTATCACTGACTTGCTCATGAAATGTTTGAAACGATCCCCGACTTGACTTTCCTCCTCTCTATTGATGCCTTCCACGACCAAATCTTCCACCTCATCCTCTAACTGCAAGAGCTTGATCATAGCTCCTGTTACGATGATTCAAGTTCTCTTGATGTTGCTCTTCTTGCAAAAGCAATCCACCTAGTTCTTCATAGGTTGAAAATTTTCTCTTGTGGCTATACTCGTCACAAACATCTGATGTGACTCACTCAGACTATTCAATGTCAATTGCACGATCTCACGATCTTGTACTCGCTCTCCAACTGCTGCTAATTGGTCACAGATCTCTTTGATCTTCAGTATGTGATCGGCAATAGTTGCACGATCATCCATCCGCAATGTATGCAAGTTCGTCTTCAAAAATAGTATCCAAGATGTATTTGTTGTTTCAAAAAATGCCTTCAATGTATCCCACATTTCTTTTGGTTCTTCTGAATCTGAAATATAGGGAATAATTGCATCTCTACCTGATAAGTTGATGACATTATGGGCTTTCTGTTTTCTCCTATCAAATGCCCGCCGATCTTCTTCAATCATTGGCCTTGTCTCTTCACCTGTCACGATCTCCCATAGCTCCTTTTCCATCAAAATGTTCTTTAGTTTGAATTTCCAAACTGCATAGTTGTCGACACCTTTCAATTTGCTTGACTCATTAATATGCTATATCTGTACGACGTGCGAATGTACGACTGTTCAGGATTCTTCTTACCTCTGGCGCGTCGATCTGATATTGGTATGGAAAAGATGAAAAGTAGAGGGAATATAAGAACTTTCAGAGGAAATATTCTAGATCTCGAAATGTGTGATCGTTCAAAAGACAGAGATCAGTAATGTGAAAAATATGAAGTCTCCTAACTCTGAATGGCAGTACTAGACACTGTCTAGTGTGATTTGCGGTACCCCAAATAAACAAATGAGAGATTTCTTGGCAGACACTTTTCACAACAACTAGAAAGTATTGTAAAAATCTCCCCCCACTCAACAGATTTTCAATTTGTCTGATACTGTTCTGGCCTTTCGGATGCCTTCGGGACTGTGTCTTCGTTCCCCACTGATGATTCTGAGCTCCAAACATGCAAAATACAACAAAGAAGGATTTCTTCCAGCCGTTTTTGTCTCTCCAAGCTTTCACCTCCCGTGAAGAACTTTCTCACTTCATTGCGGAGCCTGTGACAAGCTGTATCCACTGATCAGGCACACATGACTATCGCTGCTCTGATACCGTGTCAAGAATTAGATATGCAACATCAAGCATTCACCATAAGCAATCACCATAAGAAGGCGGAAGAAAAACACGCACAATCACACTATCATACTAACTCATACAGAATGTAAAATGTACAAATAAACCCTGAACCCTGATAGAGAGAGAAAACCTACGAGTAGACTAATAAGCTAGCCTACGGCTAATGCAACTGTCACAGTTGTCGACATTAATGTACATCGTAAACAGTAACAATGAAGTTTATCATTGATTTCTAACACTTCACGCCAATAGGACCATGACACTTGACACCCAAAAGACCTATAGCTCCACACCAGCATTCCATCCCATAAATGAAACTATTACCTCAAGTAACATGTTGTGTGCCCTTATGGGTATGTAATATTCTCTCCCCCTTTATGAGTATCCTCCTAATGGGAGCAAGTAGGGGAAGTTCGATCTTCAATAGTCTTCTCTCTCCTATTTTTTTTTTACAATTCAAATTCCAAAGAATTCGCACTAACTTCTCTCAACTCAATGCTTGAAATATTATCAAGACTCTAATTTTTCGGCTAATGAAATTGACGACACATCTTCCTCGTTAGAGTCTATCACAAATTCTCATATGAGTTAGCATCCAATGTTGACAAAAAAATTGTGTGTTGTGGCTTTGCTACGTTTATGCTGAGTTAAAGATAATTAACCCAAGACGTTATTGTAAAATAGATATTGTCGACTTTCGTAAATGGTTCGTCAATGTCAACTCGAAATTAAATGCAAGCAATCCACATCTTGAAGATTGACATTATCACCTCTTGGCGGATTTTTTGTTGAACGCTTCCTCTTGACTTTTGGATCTAATTACAATATTTCTAACTCGTACATTCCAAGAAAGCATTTGTTGAAGTGGTACACGTCTAGTGCACACATACAATTTTTCCCAATGTGTCGTTAATCTGAATAAAGCCAATCACTTTAGAAATTTAAAATGAATGATTTTCGCTATTTTCTATTATTTCATGGAGGTTACCAAACCATTTTGTGAAATTTATGTTGGATATTTTCTGTGTTTCTAGTTTGTGAAAAAATATCACATGTGTGGAGCATGTTCCCGCATGTAGAAAAAGTAAAAATAATTTAGTCATGTTGACTTTAGGGGTATCATAAAGATTTTGTATCAAGCGTCTTGGTGTATAGCTTTGATAGGGCCAATTTTGGCTTTAGAGGTCAAATGGTCAAGTACAAATGTTTTGTCATGATTAGGCCAAAATTTAATTGTGATGTAACTTAAGCTAGTTAGGTTGCTTACTTATGTCAAGTTTAGGTTTGATGAGTAATGCACCCTATGTGGTGGCAAAAGTCAAAGGGTGCAATTATAAGAGAGAGATGTGTTGCAAGGGTCCAATCAAAAGTGAGGGATGTTGCATCACACATCCAATAGGATTAGAGCAACTTTTGCCACCCAAATATGGAATCCTCCACAACATCTTCATCTAGAGGTCGCATTGCAATGAACTTCTCCAACACCACTTCTCTATGTGGGATGAATTCAACCAGAGGTGCATAAGCTTTTCGCCCACAAAACCTCCGGGGTAATAACTCTGCATCCATTTTGATCTCATTGATCAAAGTTGATAGAGATGGATCGAAAGTGGTTTGCAAGGATTGTGGCCAAAAAGCCTCTTGGCTATACGTTGATCCTGACAACATCTTTTGTTTGGAAAGATATTCGACAAGTTTTGAGGTTTCAACCACACATGTATCATTGCGATCCTTGTATTTTGAAAATTTCTGGCTCATGAACCGCAAATAATCAATGAAGGACATTATTCCTTTCATTTCATCTGGATTCAGATCCTTCGTGGATGCTATAAAGATGGCTTCATCTTTTGAAGGTACACATTGCAACAATTTGAAAGGCTTACTCTATGTTGTCTCCATCATTAGAATAGTATTTCCATTGCATGCTTGGCTCAAAATTCAACTTCTGAAAACAAAAATAGTGAGGATTTGATCTGAAATCTTTCACCTGGTATCAGAGCTTGTGTTTCAGGTTATGAAGGAAGCAATCAAGTCAATGGCACTCTTCATTTAGAAAAGAAATGCCATCATACTGAGCACACTTCACTAGCTTTCTGTAGCTAATATCTCATTTTACATGTATTAGGCAGCGATGGATTACCCTTTATGGCTCAATAGGGAGTAGCAACAAGATGGCCATATTGGATCAATCAGTGAGAAAAAGTGGTAGCTCTACATCTTTGATGGTGGAGCTGGTTATGATCTTCATTCAAACCTCAAGAGCTCTCAGTCTCACACTATTTCACAAAGAACATAACATTAAATCTAAACCCTAAAATCTACAAAGAACATAACATTAAATCAAACTCTTTTATCGATATTTTTCTTGCTCGCTCTGTCTCCCACACACATCCTTCTCTTCCTCTCTCATTCGCTCACGATCATAAATCACTAAGACACATATTTGTGTTTAACTACACAAAATATACATTACAAGGAAGATAATATACAAGAAAAAGTTACAAAAAAAGAAATCTTAGTTGCACATAACAAAACAAAAGAATCGTACTTGGAATGAGACAAATGGAATTGATAGAGTTCAGAAGAAGCGCCAAAAGCCGATCTCCAACAATCTCCTACAAGAATAAAAAATAAGAAAACCCTATAAAAATTACGCGGCTTTGAAAATTCAGTCACATACGTCGGATTCCGACGTCTGCTTTATGCTTTTTTTCATGAACAGACATGTTATTTTTTTTCGACATATTTATTGGACGTCGGATTTCGACGTCTGTAAAAAAAAAAAATTTGATTTTTTTTTTTTTGGTGTCGGAATCCGACGTATTATTATGTTGGATTCCGACAGAGTATGAAATTTTTTTGAATTTGTCGAGACCCCGTGTCGAAAATCATGCATTTTATTGTTGTGCTTGCAAAATAGGAGTAAAGCTATCGAGAAATCATGACTAATAGAACTTTTAGGTTCATTGGAAACTTTTAATAGACCTTTGAGTGGTAGCAATGAGTTCTTCAAGAGAATCTTTACTAGTTGACTTGTACACAAAGATGCAAATCACCAAGACTTTCTAATTATTATTACTTTATTGAAAGAAAGATGAAAAAATCTAGTCAAAAAGTACATGATTAAAGATAAAAAAATTCAACGCCCAAATGCAAATGTAAATATATAACTAATCTAGATCTCCTTGAAAACTCAAGAAACAAGATCAACAAAAAAAAACACACACACACACACACACAAAAACGCGAGAGAGAGAGAGAGAGAGAGAGAGACAGCAGGTAGCCTGTTCGCTATCATCTTAACGAACAATAATCACATAACGCGGACGTGCAGGACCCTTTTGCCTGGCCTTATCGCCAGACTGAAAGCTCAACCCAGAATCGCATTTATAATCTAACAACACAATACAATATAGTATAGTATAATGCCTCCTTTGCTGTTCACAGTAAAGCCTGTAGTCGCAGTACTGTAGATGGCTGGTGATTGCAAAGCGATGTGTGGTTGTCGTTTTGATCGGAGTGATTGAGTTTTTTTGAGGCTGTTAAAGAGATTTTGGGATTTTATTTGAGCTTGCAATCTGGGTTTTGGTGTCTGAGGTGCTTGTGTGCCCAATATAGCTCTATGATCAAAGGCTTCAGCTATTCAAAATCCTAGCATTAGCTTGTACATATAAAGCAACTAGGATACTTTTATAGATATACTTGTGCCCGTAGGTTTCAGACAAGATATATTGATATAGATATAGTTTTCTGTGGCTTCAACATGTCGCATGTGATTGTGCAGTTGCTTGCTGGGAGCAAGAGATCAGAGGCGATGGCCGCTGAGTGTTACCAGCGTGCGTGGGAAATGCTGGAGGAATTATTGACTTTTGCTATGTTTGTTCGACTACGGGTGGTGGTGAGCATAGCCAAAACAATGTCGGTCTTTCTGCCTCATCAGACACCATCTTCCGTGATAACCAGTATGCTTGATTTGAGCAACCCTTTTCCTGGTAAAGAAAAGGCCTGTAAAAAGGGAGCTGGATTTGGACTGAGTGGAAGCAAGACCAATAAACCTTTGATTGACAGCGCACCAATCAACGGCATAGGCAGAGCTCTGTCACAAGTATGCTTCTATGTCCATTTCAGTAAACATATCTCAACAAAAAGACGAACATCTGAATTGCAGCTCCGGAGTCTTCTGAGATGACATGCAAATAGTCAACTCTAGATTCTATTGTTTTGTTGGGTGCTTCCTTCATATTGCGTTATTTCTGTTATGTGTTTAAAAGTTAGGCAGCTTTTCCCTATTGTAGTTACGACGTGGCCTTTTCCAATGTTGATTGCATGGAGGTTCTCTTTGTCCTTTCTTCTCTTTGGAACTTTTGTCATCTCCAACTAGTGTCAGTTTTTGTTAACAACGTGGGGGGAAGAAGATGGACTTCAAGCCTTTCATAAATTTTGGAAGGATGGGTACAATTTAAGCAGATGCCATATTCGTTCTTTTATTTATATTGTCTTATTTGCTTTTTACAACTCTTTGGTTCAAGGTCCTAGTTATCACTTAATATTCAGACATCAACTGCTGGTTCAAAAGGATGGAGACCTCTAAGGCTGGGTTTACCAACAAAATTCTCATCGTTATCAAGAAATTTTTCTAGAGTTTTCAGAATCTGTGGATTTGATGTTTTCGTATCAAATTTCAGCTACCGTGTAGAATAATAGGGAAAGTGTTGATGGGCTATTTGGTAGACATAACAGAAAAGTATAATCAGTGATACTTTGTCGTTTGTGGCATGCATCAGGATTTAAAGCTACACAGGGCTTGGCTTGTTAGAATCTGTTGATGAGATTTTTGGTAGACATAAACGAAAAGTATAATCAATGATGCTCTGTAGAACGTTGCATGCATGAGTTTTCAGGGTTTAGCTTACTTGTTAAGTGCCATGTGACACGTCCTGCTAGGGCGAGCCAATTGTTCGTTCTCTCGATGTCAACTTCTCAATTCAGCGGATAAGCAAGCAGAAAAAACTATTGTTTGCATCGTTCAGTCAAATGCATGTGGAAAAAATACTGTTTGTTCACTTGAATTTGTTCGTGCTGAGGTAGCTGTTTGCTGACAGACACTGGAGCTAGTTAATGATACACCAGCATCGTCGAGGAAGTATGGATTCGTGCGTGGAGTTGCAGACAAGTTACTATGTCGAAATACTGCAAATGGCTCGGAGGCACTCGTAGAAGTCAGCAGACTGGCACTTAAAAAAGGATTCTCCAGGACACTTTGCCTATTGGTACAATTTTTGGATAGGAGACAGGGGCAGCTGCAAACAGAGGCTTTGAGCTGGCCGTGGCGCATACTTAAGTGGCATTCACTGGGAGGAACCACCTTTCCTCTATCTTCTGTTCCATTTCTGGGTAGCATTTGGAACCTCTTGGCTGTTCTAGTCCAGTCATCTCCCGAGAGTCGGCCGGTTTCCTACGATTCTCTGACCGTTGAAGATGAGGACGTGGCAGAGAAGCTTGTACAGGAGCTTTTATGGATGGCAGAGAAGTTGAAACAATGCTCAGCTATTGAAGATGCTATGGAGTTCTGCTGCTTCTTTAGCTAACTTGTCAAGACACGCAGGTCCACGGGTTCAATATTATCTCATGAAGATCTCAAGTAAGAGATTGCTAGCTTCATACCTTTTAGTATAAAAAAAAGTATAGATTGTTTGCTTTCTACCAGAAGTTATATGGCTACCTACAAGGACTGCAGATGGCTTCATTTCTTGCTAACATGAGTGAATTGTTGGCTTTGGTGCAGTATTTCTGTTCCAGGAAATGACCTGTGCTACATTCACTGCACCAGAAGATGTGTCATTGCATCTGCTTTTGCTGTGGCTCCCGTTGCTCTGCACTCCAGTAAGTAGTATTGATGGCTATACCTTTACTGCATCACAGAGGCTGGAGGCAGAAAGTTTGCTTGCACAGGTTATTGCTAGTCTTCCAAAAATGTATCAAGAGTTGATCCTGGCAGTTTGGGTACGTGAATTCACACAATCATTCTCAGATTGGCCAAATCTTCAAAATTGCTATGATTCTTGGTGCCATGAAATTCTACCTTTGGATCATGATATTTGTGAGAATATTGGTAATAGGTTGACTGAAAGGACAACTTCAGATTGAACACCGTTTATGTGGCACAAATTTGCAATCTGATTCAGAATAAATTTGCCTGATTGGAAGCAATAACCTGTCCATTACACCAGTTCATTGTACATTTTTGGAGAGGAATAATCACCAGAAAATCAGGAAATCAGGTCAGTCTTTAAAGACATAATGTTATTGTAAGTATCTGTCTCCACATTGGGCTCATAATTTGAAGAATTGTATAGTTGGGTTAGTGACAAAGAAGCAGATGTGACTATTCTTTGAATTACTAGCACAGGCACACCCTCCCTTTCACGTCCATCTCTTCCTCAAATATGTGCATGTATGTATCTATTTCTATAAGCACCATTGAAAGAATTTGTATTGAAAGCCTGGGAGGCTTGGGACTGTCTGTTGTGGTTTCTGAGTCTTTGGACAAATAGTGCTATAAAATTTTCTATGTCCTTGTGAAGCGTAGGCCACCAACAACCTGATTGTAAAAGTTTGCGAACAATAATATATGTAGAGAAGTGTCCTCCACTCATGCCATCATGTGAAAACATGATTAAATCTGGTACTTCATGCGGTAAAACACACCTTCATAAAATATTATCTGATTCATGATGATACAATTGTCCTGCAATTCATTGATAAGGTTGAGTCTTATGAATCAATTGTCTCTTCTGTACTTTTGTCAGGGAGTCATTTGGTTGTCCTAGCATCAGGTACTCAATAATATCTACTGCCCACTCAGGTACTGCTTCAACATAGATGCAGCATCTGATAATTCTTCATCCACTTCAGTGTTAACTGGTGTGGAGTCGATTCATGAAACGTGATCGGCTAGATAATGTTGTTTCCCCTTTCGAACTACAATTCGAAAGTCAAATTTAGTCAATAACACTAACCATCTTGCAATACGTCCAGTATTGCACGTCTTGTTTACCAAGTAAAGTAACGGTTGATGATCCGTATAAAATACAAAGTGCGTTTCCATGATCCTTTTGCGTCACTTTGTTCAACGCTTTGAGGTTCATACAGATCATCAATTTCTCATTTTTCTTAGGAACAATGACAATCGGTGAAATCTATTCAATATGCTCGATCTCATAAATAAAATCGACGTCAAGCAGTCTCTAAAGTTCTTTCTTCAGATCCGCTACATTAGGATTACAGCGATAGAACTTTGTAACCTTTGGAACTGCATTAGGTACTAAAGGTATGGTATGTTCAATCATTGATGTCGGAATACCCTTCAAATCTTGATAAGTCCATGCAAAGCAATCTTGATACTTAATAAGTAACAAGCGGAGTGCTTGATATTGTTCAGGTGTAAGTTGTGATCCAATTTGTGAAATCTTTTCCGGTTCTTCTGGCTCGGCAAGATTCATTGGTTGCGTCTTAGCTGGGCTATCATAAACTTCTTTCGATTTCGGCATGTGTTCTTCATGTTCACGATGTGCTTTAGGTAACATGATAACCACATCATCCAGTGTATAACGTTTAAAATGCTCAGACATATCATGCTGGACTACGTTTGCTTGTTCTTTTTCGAAAGGACTTGTCTTGGATCTTCGTTTAGCCTTCTTAGCAGGAATTGATCATGGAGGTGATGACTTTCAAGATGATAAATCTTTCTTCAAAGGTGAAGACTTCCTAGATGATGATGTCTTACTAGAAATCTTACTTGAAGAATCATCCTCGACTTTTTTTTTGCCTTTATCCAATAAAGGTGGCACTTCCTTTGAATCAATCTTCCGAGGTGGATTTATCCATTTCAGGACCGTATTATAATGTTGCTTAGCTTGTTTCTTCGTCATCGATCATGTCTTCCTGTCTTCGTTCAATATAACTGCTTTGGGTGGTTTGATTGTTGGTTCATTAGGAACATTACGCACTTTAAATCTGGTCGGATACATATGATTTAGAATCTGCTCATCCGTAAGTTTTGCATTGCCATCATAAGTCAAGGCATGACTCACAGGAATGAGTTCATCCTCAATCGGATCTGGTATAGGTTCCGTTGATATCCAGACTACATTCAGCACATTTAGTGAAAACGTGGTTGGTGTATCCAAAGTTCGATCTAATAAGAAAATCTCGCTCAAATCTGATTGATTATCTTGTTGACACATATATCCTACTGTACAGTCAATCGTTGCAAGAGCTTCATTCCAATTGACCGTATCTGTTTGAGAATCATAATGAACTCTTGAATTATTCTGTGGTCGCAAGTGTGATCCGTTGTTGACGAATTGTCATCCTCTTTTTGAACCACTCGTTTGATAGTCCAAGTTGTAGGATCAATTTTAACTGCACGTTCACGATTTTCAAAAGTGATTTTTTCGGTACCCCATTTATGGATTACTTGCGCAACTCGTAACCATGGACGTCCCAATAGAACTCGGTAAACATTAGGCACTTCAAATAAGTCCATCACTACAAAGTAATGACGAACTGTACTCCTGCAATCCTGACATGTATATCTTCCACCATTTCTCATGGACGAACCGTCATTTGATCAGCTAGCTTAATAGCAAAAGTAGCTGGTTTGATCTTTGTAAGGCCACATTTTGCACATAGCTTTGTAGAGATCAGGTTAACTCCTGAACCGCCATCTATCACGGCTGTTTCTTTAGGAAATTGTCTATGCTGTATCGACAGAGTGATATTCTTTTGTTCACTTTTCCAAGTGGCTCCAACATGGAGTACTTTGTTAGATTCTTCAAATCCAGCACAAAAAAATGGCCCCTGATGGATTTCTAGTTCTTCTTGAGCTAACTTTTGCGCTAAGACTTCTTTTGCTTTTGGCACCAACTTCAGGAACTCTCCCAATGAAATATTGATCTTACTAGACAAATGTTCATGAGTAGTTCTGTCTGCGGTGCTTCTGGGTCAGTCATCTTGAAGGGTACTTCAAGATGATGTAACTGATCATTCATATTCGTATGTACATTTTTCGAAGGCTGCAATGGTAAAGACCGAACTTCAGCTATTGATTTAGCAGCTTCAAGCTCCTCTTCTTCTTGCAGATGTTTAATCCACTGTCTGATATTATGATATCTTCGTTTTTTTGCATTAAGATTTGGATAGACTCCTGATGCTGTTGGGTATCATTCAATGGTATAGAATCAGTAGGTACTGGATCCACTACTGGTTCTTTTTGCTTATGTGCTCTGGTGACCACCATCAAGAGTGCACTTGGTTTATTCTGAGCTATCGGTCTTTGCTTGATTGTTATCAAATTTACAGGTGCTGTAGCTAGTGGTGGCTTCGATCTTGCTGGACAGTGTTTATAGCAATGCCCATAACCACAGTCACAACAGAATGGTACAAATTTTTCCTTATTTGGACATTCTGCAACTCTGTGATTTTCTCCACATGCAAAGCATCCACGTGGTGCTCTGGTCCAATTTCTAGAAGCTTGTTGTTGAGCGGCAGCATAAATGGCATACTGTTCTGAAGATCCACCTTCCTGATCATTACCATAGTTCCATTGCTCAGCACTTCCATAAGGTTCTGGTTCCATCAAATTGGCAGAAGGAGCGGAGTGCTTTGGTGGGGCAGGTAAAGCTAAACGTTCCGGGTATCCAAGAGTAGATTGTCGCGGTCTTACTGCTAGATTACCTCCATACTGTGGTTCTCGATATCCCATCTGGGCATACCGTTGTTTAATTATCCGAAGCTTGAAGTTGCAAAAAGCAGTCTCATGATTAGGTGAATTACACAGATGGCAAACATTGAGTTCCATTCGTTTTTTCAATTGAGGACACTTGTTCACTGTGTGATTTCCTGTACAAATAGGACACCAGAAATTTTCCCTGGTAAGAAAAGTCTTTGCAAGCTTTTCAGGTTCCTTGCTTGCTTCCCCATGGAGATTTTCCAATGCTTTGATCTTCTCATCAAATTGCAAGTGCAACTTTTCCATTTGTTTCTATTGGTTCTTTCCAAGTTTCTCGAACTCATTGAGCATCATTTCTGCAGTAGCATTGGCATTTCTTGATGCAATAGTGGTGGATGTCGTAGTAGTCTGCCCTGCTGTATAAGGCAACATACTGATATTTGGCTCCTCATTTGAATATTCATCCTCCTCCCAAATTGCATCGTCCATAGCATTTTGCAAGAGTGCATACTCATTATGGCGCTCAACTCACATCTGATCCATTTAGATAGACCTGACAAAAACCACATAATCATGGCATTTTCGTTAATCAGCTCAGGTTTGCATTCAGATCTAAGACGTTTCACCCCTTCAATGTAATCTCGAACCATTTCCCGCTTTCCCATTTTAATTTTACTTAAAAGTAGGAAAGGGTCTTCCATAAACTTTCGCGATTTGAACCGTGTGATAAGGGCTTGCTTAACAACCTCCCAATCTGTACGCTTAGTTTCGTCTTGGTTATAGTACCAATGTTGTGTTGCGCCTGTTAAGGCCATAGGAAACGACTTAAGTTTATCTTGAGGATAAATCTCACCATAGACTTCACAAGATTCAGCATAGATATGAAGAAATCTAACTGGATTTGTTAATCCATTATATTTGGGTAGATCCAAACGGGGTGCTCTTCTAACAATAATTGGATTGACTTCCTGTGGAACAGCTCCAGGAGCAGCCATCTTTACAAATTTAAATTAAGCAGACAATGACATTGGATCTAGATTTTTTAATCACAACTATCTCAGATCAGATCTGCTAGATCTATTTCATTTTTCAAGCATCTGATTCTATATCATGAAAAAGTTTTCGAGATTCCATCAATCGGTACTTCTCAAAAAATGATAAATCTCTCAGAATCCAATTCAAAATATATCAGATTTGATCCAAATTTTGACAGAGACTTGATCTGGAAAATCAAAAACTTAAAATAGGTCTGGCAAATGTTCACTAGGCGAAGATTGGCCCGGCAAAGGTTCAATAGTGTTATTTTGGGCAAAAAACTCTTTTAACATTTTTTTTTTGATGATTTCTTCGGAAATAACCTTCACTGACCTCTCAGGTGAAAGATCTGACACAAATACAATTATGGAAAAACGGGTGAAGGTTTATGACACAAGAAAATACAGTTTCTGATGGTTGGCGAGGGTAAAACTCAAGATTTTCTATGATCTGATCAAGAAAAATCTTCATCGAACTCAAAAATAATATTTACTATAAATAGAATGTTCTGGAAACTTGGCGAAGGATCGATAGTAATACTGATAATTTTGCAAAAAAATGACTTTTTTGACAAAAATATGGCAATATGACAATTGATCCTCTGAAACCCTTTCTATTTTTGGTATTATTTTTTGTCGACCTGGCAGTAGATAGATCTAAATCACACCTTTGCACAATGAATCAAGCGAAGGTTCTTTTTCTGTATTTATAGGATTTTGATGATTTTTTGGTGTTTTTTGACGGTTTTTCTGATGCTTTTGAAAATCTGCTGGGAATTAATCTTCGCCCATCAAACTGAAGGTTCTGTGAACAAAACTGAAGGTGTCTGCAACTCGGTGAAAGTTTCTTGAAAGAGGGTAAAAAGTTCTAAGCTCTGATGACGCTTTTTGTCTCTTTTTGACCAAATTTGATAGATTTGACCGATTTTTTTATTTTCTCTGATACCTCAGATCCAAATGGATCTTAAGATTGGTGATCTAAATAGCTTTCCCTGTTTTAACAATCAGATTAGATTTCAAACAAGCAACTCCACTCAAATCAAGCAAAATCAATCCCAAACTAACCCTAAAATGCAGATCTAACACTATTCATGCCACGACAAGATGCCTACTGCAGGCTAACCATCCAACAATCATGCTGCAAACTAAAAAATTGGCGTAGCTCCCCGGCAACGGTGCCAAAATTGTAGTGGAATTCTTTCCTTGCCTAACCTGAATCTAAGATCTAGTCAATCTAGCATCATAGAGACGGAGTTAGTTGTAACGCGTAGGTTCGTTCCCATGAGAGCGATGGTTTAGTTCAGATTTCAGCATGAATGGAAGGTCTAAATCTAACTCTACATCCATTAACCCTACTCATTAACACTAAGATCCATTAACACTACGATCCACAACAAAGATAGCTTACTCTTTCTCTCTCATAAAAAGTATAATAACACTCAATCCCAATAACATTCAGATCATTAATTAGCAAAATCCAAAGAAAGCATGAGAGATGGAGAAGGGAAGAAGAAGAGCAAGGACATTCATCAATCCATTTCTGAAGACAAACAATCGGCTTTATTGAAATGAGAAAATGAACATCAGGAGCAACTCGAGTTGGTCCCTTCTTATAGTAGAGAGGAGGACCCTGGCCTCTAAATCCTAATGGTCCAGTCTTGCCTCTCTTTTTATTCAAATTTAAAAAAGTGAGGGAACAATCAAAATTGGAGGGAAACCCAGTTTTATTCACTAACTTGACATCTAGGCCCTGCGACATTAAAAGTCCCGCAAAAAGGCCTAAAGTCCTTCTATTGACTTCTAACTAATCAATCAAATAACTATGTGATCATCGGGTTGGACTTACACACGCAGGGTGCCAAATACCTCTCACTTATTAACTAGGGTTAGGGTTGCCTTGGATCCGCAAACCCTCCAACACGCAAGTAAGTATGCCATTGAAGGTCTTCTTGCACAACCGGACAAGTATGGCAAAGACTTTCCCATACGTTTCTTGAGCAGACAACTAGTGCCTGCTGAAGTAAACTATACAACAACCGAGAGAGAAGCATTGGCGATGGTCTATGTTGTACAACTAAGACATTATCTATTAGGCTAGACCTTTGCATTCTACACAGACCATTTAGCCCTATAATATATCATTAATAAATCCTATAAAACGGGACATATAGCTCGATGGCTGTTGATATTAGAGGAATTTAATTTCCGCGTAGTTGTTTAGAAAGGGACCCAACATTTCATGGTGGATCACCTTTCCCAACTACCGAGTGCTGAAAAAGCAACTGCACCAGTTGACGATGATCTCCCTGATGCATGCCTTTTTCAGATTGATGCTACACCATTATGGGCTGAGGAGATCACTCAGTTCCTAACAACAGGCAAACTCAAAGAAGGCATGAATACGACGGCAAAAAGAAAATTCTTGTTAAAAGCAGCGCCCTTTCAGTTAATAGCAGGACAACTTTACAAACGGGACGTTGATGGTATAATTCAACGATGTGCTTATAAATATGAGATACGACCTATCATATCTCAGGCTCATGAAGGCATTGGCAGCGGCCACTTTTCTGCTGAAGCCACAACTAAGATTATCCTTCGAACAGGATTGTGGTGGCCATCTTTGTATAAGGACACGTTCGATGTCATTAAAGCGTGTTATGTCTGTCAATGGGCAAATAAAAATACCAAAGCAGACTTCACGCCACTGACTCCCATCATAGAAGGTGAAGCCTTCCATAAGTGGGGAATGGACTTTGTTGGACCAATCAGTCCAACCGCAAAACATACCCAGGCTTGTTACATCCTCAGCCACAGATTACGCCACTAAGTGGGTTGAGGCTCGAGCAACGAAGGACGCCAACGCAAAAACAGTCGTGCGTTTTCTTTACAAAAATATTATTACACGTTTTGGCTGTCCCATAGAGCTAGTGAGTGATCGCGGCACGCATTTTTTAAATGCTATCATTGATAACCTCCTACGCCATTACCTTGTCGTTCACAAAAAAAGTACACCATACTATCCTCGATGTAATGGCCATGTTGAATCAACTAACAAGATAATATGTAAAATTTTGACCAAAATAGTTGACTAGTCACTCTGATTGGGAAACAAAACTTTTTTCAGCTATCTGGGCTTACCGCACCACCCAGAAGAAAGCCACTAGGTGGGTAACCCCTTTCCACTTAGTATATGGTCAAGAGGCGGTAATGCCTGTAGAATTCTTAGTACCGTCGCTAAGAGTCATGGAAGCCTTTTCAACATATCTCTGTGAAAAAGCTGCAATCGAACAACAAGTCAAAAGCAGACTATTTACATTAACCCAGTTATGCGAGACAAGACTAATATTTTCCCACGTACAACTAGTTAACAAACAATGCCAAAAAGCCTGGCATGACCGTCACCTACGCAATAAAGATATACACTTAGGTGACCAGGTGCTTCTTTATACATCAAAGAAGCACACCGGCAAATTGAAATTCAGAAGTGAGGGACCGTATATTATTAATAAAATCTTTCCTAATGGTGCAGTCCAGTTGCAAACACTTGACGAAATACTCCTAGACACTGTCGTCAACGATGGTCATCTACGGCGGTAGAGTTATTTTTTGTTGACCCCATTTAAACATCTTTTCACTAGTATATATTTTACATTTTTTTATTCTTTATCTTCTTATTTCCTTGCTTGTCATTCTCGTTTTGCATATCTATTTTCAATCATGTTTCTTGTTTCTACTTTCTACCATTCCTTATGTACTTTCTATGCATTTTACTTTATCTTGTAAATAATCATGGGTCATGGATGCTCTAGATCCACAAATGATAGGCTACACCATATGAAATGATTCTCACACTTTTAGCCACCTCATTTTTGTCTTACTGGTATTTCAGACATACAAACATTCCTGGAGATACACCTTTTACATACAAACTTCTACTCTGAGCCATAGTCATATTTCCCTTTGAAGTTCTTCACTTGCATCAAACAGGTCCATTCCTTCATATTGGGGTTTTGTCAAATCTCAACCGATGGATTTTTGTCAGATCTCAACCGACGGATTTTTGTCAAATCTCAACCGACGGGCTTTGTCAATCTCAACCGACGGGTTCTGTAAGATCTCAACCGACAGAATTCGCTCAGATCTCAGCCGATGAATTTTGTCAAATCTCAATTGACGGGTTCCGTCAGATCTCAACCAACGGATTTTGTCAGATCTCAACCGATGGGTTCTGTCATATCTCAACCGACGGGTTATGTCCGATCTCAATCGACGAATTCTATCAGATCTCAACTGACAAATTCTGTCAAATCTCAACCGACAGATTTTTATCAGATCTCGACCGACGCAGCTTGATCAGATCTCGACCGACAGAACTCCATCAAATCTCGACCGATGCTTCTAATTCAAAATTTAACGAGCAGACACGTCCCATCGCATCCGAACCCAGCCGACGGCATCTATAAATGCCATTCGCACCTCAACGACGTGCAAATTCTAGAGTTCTCTGGCGACGTTCTACTGGCGATTTCCTTGCTCTCGAACATGATCTTGGTGCTCTCCATTTCTGTGCCTCTATCATCACTTCCCCACCATCTCCACCGCCTATCAGTCATCCTTGTTTGTTTCCCATTGAGAGCGCCATCACAAACCATCTCCAAACCTAAGATCGCCAGTGGACAACAAAACATTTGAAACTTTTGCATGCTGAGGGGTAGTGTCACACAAGCATTCATCACGCTTCCGTTACACTATTTAATATCACATCATAATCCCACTATCTCACCGCTACAGCTCCTTCACAACCATATACCCCACCTCCATTTTTTCAAACTTCTACCTTCCATCGTTCTTATCCCACCTCATTCTCTTCCATCCTTTTTATTTTTCACAATACTTCGTTTGACACACATCCTCACACCATTCTATCCCCAACACCTCCGCTTTCACACACCTTCCCTTCCCAATCTCAGTTCTTTATAGTTCTTTCATTTCGCACCCTAACTTCCTTCACACAGATTTTTCTCTCCCATCTCAACCGACACCCTCCTCTCCCATCTCAACTGACACGCTCCTCTCCGATCTCAACCGACACCCTCATCTCCCATCTCAACCGACACCCTCCGCTCCCATCTCAACCGACACCCTCCGATCAAATCTCAACCGACGTCTGTTAACCCTGTCTGAAATCTCGACCGACAACTTTTTTCCAGAACCTTGTTTCCCAGTTTTTTCACCATGTCTACCAACCCTGCCTCCAGTTCTGATGACCCTGATGCCAATAAGTTCAACATCCAATTGTCCAAATTGGATCTTACTGAAATGCAACACTGGTACCAACAGGCAGCATCCTTCTTTAAAGCCATTGAGTTCCAAATGCCTGTCCTGACGGGGTATCAAAGCCTGTACCTCGTGCATATGATATATGTAACTACAATGCTACAACAAGGTCGTGCTAGCTAATAGTTCCTCCTGTGAGGAACTATGTTTATAACATATCATTTGCACCGGCCGACTTGCAACCTTTTGGGTTCCCACAAGGACCAAATGCTGGCGTGCAGACAACATATTTCAAATTCATTGATCTCTCTGTCGACAAGTGGAAGAACAAGGACGGGTACAGAGTTGAAGCAATCAATGACCCACAACTACAAGTGACATGTGCGTACTTGACAAAGTGCACACAATGACCAAGAACCAAGTTGCAGAGGGTACCCATGTCCTTGTTTCACATGATGGCAGATTCCCAACTGCATGCCCAAAACCTCTATGATTGGACACAGTTTGTTTCGAACTGCCTTCATGAGTGCCTTAAGAACAAGCAGTCGATAACAGTACTAGTATATCTTATGACAGATATTACTCTTTAACAAGTACAGAATGGGCCAAACCTTCAACAACACCTGCAGCTTGCGGAGAAGGCATGGGACATTTCCATCGAGTCAAAAAAGTCCAAGCGTGCACTATCAAGGGCTACTTCACCATCGGGATCCTAGCCTAAACGAGTAAACACCAGTATTCTCCATCTGGTACAGAAGCAAAGAAGCCCACAACCGAACCCACAAGCAGCCGCAACCTCCGAAGCTCAAGAGGCCGATACCTCCAAGGCCCAGTTGCCAGACACAAGGCAACAAAGGATGCAAAGAAAGCTTCAAGCTAGGAGCACATCTCCAGTGGGATCAGTCTCAGATGGTTCCACTTCCAATGATGGAAGCTCATCCACGGCCTCACAACAACACTCGTCACCCTCACATGTCATTGATGGGGGTGATGGAGCAACGACATCTATAGCAGCCCCAATCATGACAACATCGCAACTTGGGGGGGGGGGGGGAGGGGCGACGAGTGAGGATATCCAGTCCCCAAGACGCGGAAGCGGCTCAACAACCACAAGACCAACAACCGCAGGCCCAGCAAGTCCACACATTGGACACATCGCGATATTTTAATGCTGCGGACCTGATGGAAATAAGTGACGACGAGCCAGAGAAGGTGGAGCAGTCAGAAAAAAATCTGACCCCTCCACTAACCACCACCACCACAACAATTACTAACATCATCCCTCCACTCCCTCCACCCCCACCTCCATCTTCAGCTCTAACACAACGTTTATTTTTTGGTTTACCCTTACCATCCCACACTCCTGATCAGTACCCAACCCTCACTAACCATGAGAGGCTCACCAAAGCAGCCAAGCGTTCAGTGATTGGCCTATCCGAAACGAACTACCATATGCATTGGTTGGTAAGCCAATATCAAATGCTCGAGAGCAAGGTCCAGCATCAAGATTGTGAAAGTACTGTACTTTAGGGCCATAAATGGATCTACAAAAGATCCACAAGAGTGATTGGATGCTTGCTTAACAATCTATCAAAAAACTAGACACAAAAAAGTTGATCTAGATTGGCAGTTTGACAAACAACAAGCATTAACAATCAAAAGCATTGATCAACATTGGAATCCGAGCCCACACGTGTGTAATACAGGTGGTAGTACGGCCTTCAACCTGAGAAACAAGTAGAAATTGATTTGGTTTCATTTGGATCACAAAAACTCAATGTACATAGTGAATTAGCTTGAGATTGCCAATGAGCTCCAAAAATTTTCTCTCTTCTCACTATGGAGAGAGGGAATACATAGCAAATTCGACTTCCTTCTTGAAGTTAGTGGATTTCCAGCATGTAATAAGGAAGTTAACTCACTCTCCTTGACCTAAAATGAAACCCGAGTCTATTTCCTAGAGTTATGCTTGGTAGGTAGCTAGTTGGTCAAATTTTCACCTTAAACTTAGGTGTAGGTCCTATAAAGTAGGAATGACCACCAAATAGACATGACCAACTCTCTTGACTTGAACTAACCTACATTAGGATGGGTTTCCCATGTGGCATCATGGCCTCACATGTGTGGGACCCACTTGTGTACACAATTTACACTATTCTACATGGTTTTTGATCAAGCTAGATTTGCCAATTTTTGGCAATTCTTCACACTCCTCCTCAAATTTAGCTTGATCTATTTACAACTCTCTTGATAGATCGATGAAAGCTTTTAGAAGTGTCTAAAAAGTCCAGCTACAAAGAAGGAACTTTTGAGACTCCAATAGAGAATGATGTCCATGAAGGATCTTTCACCACCTCTTAGAGGATCCCTTACAAGATGTTCCATAAATGTGTCTATATACATGTAGCACACTTCAAAACTAAACATCATGCCAAGCCATGGATTCCAAGGCATTTTGTGCACTTGAAGATACATCAATTAAAACATTAAGTGCATAAATAATGTTGCCAAAGACAACTTGTCTTGCTTGATCCATATGATTGAGCCTAGATGGCTCCATCTTGATACTCAAGGTTCTTCTTGGAGTCCTCGGGTCTTGAGCTTGCTCCTCCACTTGACTTGACTCCAAACCATCAATGAATTGAATAAGGTGTTGATCAAAAGGTGCTTCTTCAAGTTTACAAATCTTTCACTCTTGAAAGATCACATTTCCACCATTGACAAATTCTTTGGCTGAAAACAAGTAGATTCTACAATCTCTACTTGAAGAGCAAAACACTACCATTATTCCTATCATTGAAATAGGATAATCTCTGGTCCTTACATTGGAATGATCATGTTCAAAGCATGTGGACCCAAAGATTTCCAATACAAATGATGTTTCATCTTTTATGACACTATTCAAACTATTACAAAAATAGTTATCCAATGAAATTGCTCTATCAACAACAAATGTAGATTTCAAAGCATCCCATTTCATTGTCTTGTCATACAAAGTAATAAACACCATGAATCTTAAAGGTAAGAAACAAGTCACCTCATGTCTACTAATACTTTCCAAAAAGTATTCAAAGATAGTAGACTCTCCAATGCTCACCACCCTTGCAAGATGCACACTTGAATGGACAATTTGCATGCAATTTGATGACTCGGACATTGTCATTGAGGACTCCCTTGGAACTCTCATGCTTTGAGGCTGATCCTCAAGATCTTCCTCCTTTTGATACTCCTCCTCAATGCAAGCAAGATCACACTTTGCCAAGATCTCCTCTTGAGCGATCTCCTCCTTTGCCAAGCTCATTCTTTCGAAAGCAACACTAGCTTCCAACTTAAACAATCTTCCATGTTTAAATCCCTTCGCAATGCAAACATCATTCTTCAAGATGAAGCAAACACCATGCTTAAAGTGGACATCCAAACCACTTTCTAAGAGTAGACCAACACTAAGCATATTCTTGGTGATTGATGGTACATAAAGGACATTTTCTAGGTCCATGCATTTTGAGGATTCTAGATACAAAGAGATGGTGCCAACACCATCTATCCTACACTCTTCATCATTTGCAGTAAAGACAAATTTTTTAGCATCATTGAAAGAGTGTAAGGTTGAGAAAAAGTCCTTTTCACAAGACATGTGGGAGCTAGCCCCACTGTCGATCCACCAATTGTCTCTTGAATTGCTATTGCTTGTTGGTGAGGATGTAGATGCCATCAAGAATACATCTACTTCATCATCATCATCCTCCTTTGCAAGGTTTCCTTGTTTGTCCTCCTCCACTTGTGCTCTTAGCCTCTTGTAGCATTCAGATGCATAACGCCCCTTCCTTCCACAAA
The DNA here is from genome assembly GCA_029204225.1 of Diphasiastrum complanatum. NCBI lineage: Eukaryota > Viridiplantae > Streptophyta > Lycopodiopsida > Lycopodiales > Lycopodiaceae > Diphasiastrum > Diphasiastrum complanatum. The sequence goes on along the minus strand of CM055103.1, from coordinate 35,354,018 downwards.
AAAAAACATTTTTGCTTTGACTTGTCATGTGAGCTTGATGCATCATCCTCTTCTTTGGCCTCCTTTGGATGCTTCTTCTTTCCATTGGTCTTCTTTTTGCCCTTGAATGAGAAATTGGCTTTCTCATCACCATCCTGCAACGACAAGGAACTCATCCTAGATTTTGCATGGAGCATCCTACACTCTTCAGCCACTAATACACTGTGAAATTTTTCTATAGTTGGCAAAGTGTCTTGGATGGCAAAACTTTGGACCGAATTTGAAAAGTCATATACTAGACCATTAAGGACAATTTGTACAAGCTCTCCATCATGAATCTTCTCTCCAATGGAAGCCAACTCCCTATTTAGAGACTTGATTCTGAGTACATAATCCTGTGCACTCTCCTCAGTTCTCCTCATGCTTTGCAAAATTTGATTTCTGGCATAAGAAATCTAGAAATGTTGCTAGACTCATAGATTGATTTTAAAGACTCCCAAGCCTCTTTAGTATTAGTACAAGCTGATACTTCTCTCAACAAATCATTGCTCACATTCATCTTCACACAATGAAGTGCAAGCCTAGATCTCTTCTTGTATCTAGCTAACTCCTGTGCACCTAGATGTTCATCTTCATCTTCAATCAAGAACTCATAAAGGTCTTGGAGCACCAAGAGTGACTCCATTCTAACCTTCCAAATAGCATAATTTGTAGAATTCAACCTCTCACTAGCTTCTAGAAGGTATGCTCTAGCAGATCCCATCTTACTAGTGACTTCTACAAACAAGAAATAGATTTGATTGACTTGAAACTCACAAAGGTCTCACGCTTACAGTGTTTCACTCGAATTTGATTTCTAATCCAACAAATGGACTTATAATCACAGTTCTATCATTCCCTCACAAAGCTGGAATGAAGATAAGATGAAGTGAAAACTACTTTCAAACAAATCTTGCCAAGAAATGGATTTGATTGTCTCTAGAAACTCACCAAGGTCTCTCTCTTGTAGTTTTTCACTCAAATTAGATTTCTAATCCAACAAATGGACTTATAATCTCAGTTCTAGCACTCCCTCACAAAGTTGGAATGAAGATAAGATGATGTGAAATCTACTTACAATCAAATCTTGCCAATTTTGGCTAAAAAATGACTTAATCTCTTTCTTCCTTCTTGGTGTACTTTCAAGACCTATTTTTAACCTTAATAGGACTTGAACTCAGCCTAGATTAATTAGATTCCATAAAACAAATTCAAATCTAATCAATGGCAAATGATCTTGGTAGATTATCCTATGATCTCCACCAAAAATTACACCAACAACTCACAAATTGAATTTTAATGGATCAAATGAATACCATGCATTAAATGCAGGTTCAGAGGTGCCCACACATGTGGACAGTACGGATTTGGACCCCTACCAAGTTTGGGATCAAATCTCCTCACCAGAATCAAGATTCTAGCTTGCCCTCTCAATACTAGCTTTTAGCACCAAAACTTGCTAAAAATGGATTTGCATTAGATCAATGGCTTATGCTCTTGTACTTGGCTCTGATACCATGTGAAAGTACTGTACTTTAGGACCATAAATGGATCTACAAAAGATCCACAAGAGTGATTGGATGCTTGCTTAACAATCTATCAAAAAACTAGACACAAAAAAGTTGATCTAGATTGGCAGTTTGACAAACAACAAGCATTAACAATCAAAAGCATTGATCAAAATTGAAATCCGAGCCCACACGTGTGTAATATAGGCTGTAGTACGGCCTTCAACTTGAGAAACAAGTAGAAATTGATTTGGTTTCATTTGGATCACAAAAACTCAATGTACATAGTGAACTAGCTTGAGATTGCCAATGAGCTCCAAAAATTTTCTCTCTTCTCACTATGGAGAGAGGGAATACATAGCAAATTTGACTTCCTTCTTGAAGTTAGGTGGATTTCCAGCATGTAATAAGGAAGTTAACTCACTCTCCTTGACCTAAAATGAAACCCGAGTCTATTTCCTAGAGTTATGCTTGGTAGGTAGCTAGTTGGTCAAATTTTCACCTTAAACTTAGGTGTAGGTCCTATAAAGTAGGGATGATCACCAAATAGACATGACCAACTCTCTTGAATTGACCTAACCTACATTAGGATGGGTTTCCCATGTGGCATCATGGCCTCACATGTGTGGGACCCACTTGTGTACACAATTTACACTATTCTACATGGTTTTTGATCAAGCTAGATTTGCCAATTTTTGGCAATTCTTCACAAAGACCAAGAAATTGTGCAATATCAGAGGCTGGCTAAAGAGAGAGAAAAAGAGATAGTGGAAACCAGATCCGTGATGGCCGGACAAAAGACCAATCTGGAAGAGGTCCAACAGCAACTGAAGCACCAGATGGTCCAAATTGACCAAGTACAAGACGGATCATCGGGTGCAATGACAGTCGATGCTCCGCTTCCAAGTGTTTGAAGCCCTGAGGCAAAAGATGAGCGAGGGAAAGCAAATGGCACGACGGCGAGACGAGCAGGACTCGCAAGAAGTTCTCAAGAGGGCTGGAATGTAGCGGTCAATTGAGAGACTTCCAATTTTGAGGAATAAGTGTTGCGGATAATAAGCACCTGGTTTTACGGAAGCGAATGAAGATCCACGCTTTTCCAAGTGACAAGCAGAAAGACATCACCGGTGTTTCAGTGGGTCCTGCAACAGATTAGGGGTGGATAATGTTAGCAGATTCTAGAGAATTTCCAGATGTCGAGCCAAGCTGAAGGCACATAATATCTCTCACCCATGACCGAGGAGGTCTTAGAAGGAGGAGAGCAGAAGAAGTTGAGAGCCGTACTAGCTAGGATGACAGTGAATTATCTATGTGAGCCTACATGGTGTATCCCGACCATGTAGGAGCTAGTCATATTTCCTAGTCTTTGTAAATAAAGGTAGACCCCCCTTAAATAATTTAGAGTGAGCCACGTTTTGATGGTGACCTTTAGTGGAAGGGCAAAATTCACATGTAATTTCTAGTTTGGTGGAATTGCCACTTGGGTTCCACATGGACAGTCTTCTTGCTTATTTAAGGGCCCCCCTCTCTTGTGAGGGAGCTTTGAATGTATTGTCAAGTTCTCTTGAGTAAATAAGAAGATCCTCCACGAGTTCTTGATAATTGCTAATCTCCTTGTTCATGGCAATGTTCTTGAGTGAAGTTTCTATGAGCATGCTTGATTTCCTTTGAATTGTGGATTAACTAGGTTCTTGTTTTCTCTCTTGCTGTGGATTAGAATTTATTTCTTGTTTGTGGAACAAGGTAGGAATCATCATTCAATTAAACTAAATAGGTTGGAAATGTGGTGTAGATCTTGCATATTTCTTTACATTTCAGTTCTTGATTGTTATTGGGCATTCTAAGCATCAAGAAATGGGTGTTTCTTGATTCTTGGACTGTTAGAATGTTGTTAGGGATTTAGTATTCTTGTTTCTTGTTCTTGGGTTGAGTAGTTTAATCTAGTTCTTGTTTGTTTCTGATTTGGTATATAGTTTGTAGGACCGGTCACTGATCTAGAATGTTGATCTTCTTGAGCTAGGACTGGTTGCATGGCTTGTTTATGCATGTAGCTGAGTATCAAATCTGTGACTCCCCACTGACAGGCTGGGAATTACACGTTGTGAACTGAGTATGCTTTTGTGTGATAACAAAAAAATGGTATGGCGAGTAATAGCTTGTTGGACGAGTAGTGGCTCTGATGGCGAGTTATAACTTATGACTCACTGAACTCATAGAATAGAGCCTGGACTCTGCCTAGCTCTCTGGAAAAGTGGTGATTAAAGAAGACAACAAAAAGATAAGAAAAAACTTGTAGCAATAGAAATTCAAGCAAAAAGCAAACTAACCCATCGAATCAATGGCTTAGCACCGTCTCCACGGCAATGGCGCAAAAGACTCTTTCCGTGCCTCCCTAATTGTCATGATCAAGAGGGCCTGGCTTGTTGTGGAGAATGTTTGTTGTAGGCTGATAGAAAGCAAAAAGTTGTAGATCTTCTTAATGCAATCCGAAACATTATTGCTTTTTGTCTATTGACTTATTACTATATTTAAAACTCTACTTCACTCGGAATCTTTCTCTCTGGTCTATCGATATAACTCTTTAGACTTTGAGCATGTAACCTTCAAGATTTCATCATTTTAATTATTATCTCCAGTTTTAAATATCTTCAAATGCTTATGAAATGAAACATGGCTTGTTAATTTATCAGTCTTCTTATCGATAATCATTCCCATGAAAGAGAAAGAAATATAATCATTCATCATTGTTCTCGCTTTAGACTTCTTCCCGATATCGAACTGTCTCCACGTGCATTTTGCGGGGTTTGTAGTGTTGGTTGTTATTGTCTCTAATGAGGAGCTATTATCTTATTTTTTACTTCCATAGTTTTTTTACTCTATAACATTTTCTGGTTTCTCGCTTCCAGGGAGGAGATCTCGTGCCTACGGAGAACTCCTACTGCAACTCTCAAAAGCGTGGAAGGGAGCGAGATAATGTTATGAGCGGCTACACTAGGAACCCCACAACTGGATAACTTACAAAGGTACATCATAATTAGAACTTTATATTCTGAGTTAGACTTTCTGATTGATTGTTGGGAAGGATATGGCTCTCTGATATGTTGAAAATAGGAATCTTGAAGAGACCCTAAATAAACCTTAAACTGTTAAGAAAGTAAACAATATAAATCTTCAACATGCGTGGCTGAAGTTCCTTTCTTTGCAATCATGCAACCATCCAGTCAACTAGTATATGTTGAACTGCTTAGTATCTTCACAAATCTTGGTTCTGGTTGTCACTTGGAGCTTTTTGTACTTGAAAGAGATTGCCTTAATGTGATGGAATTTCTTAAAGGCCAAATCTGGAATACGTTTATCCTGTTTGCCTAAATGTTAAAGCTATGAATCGTGTTGCAGGAAAATCCAAATTCTGATGCAACAAATGGAAGAGTTACAGCAGAGTCCACAAGTAGTTACTTATGGGATCTATAAACAATCTTTCAAAGGTGCCAAGGATAGCGCCTTAAATGAAAATGCAAGTCCCGAAAAGGATTCCAGAATTGCAATCAGAAAATGCGTTAGTAACACTCTTCAATCAAGATCATCAACTCCTATCATTGATCTTTCGAAGGTGAAGACATATTGGGAAGCTGAGCATCCCACACAAATTTATTGTGAGAGAAAGCCTTTGCATGTGATTCAAATACCAAAGTGGAGACGATCGAATGATGAAAATGAAAATCATGAAATCTCTCAATAACTGAAAACAATTTCTATTTTAATGCATATATAGAACGCGTGAGGTTGAGATATGATGAACGCACGACTTGAGAGAGAGAGAGAATAGATGAAGCCTTGAACCTCTCCTATTTGCCAGATCCTCACCAACTTATAACCGATGCATTTACCTGATTCTCATTATCATACAAGCGATGCACCCTGATACTCACCATCAACACAAAACGCCCCGATCTTCACTCAAGCGTTGGAGATACAGCTCTATGGAGAGAGAGAGAGAGAGAGAGAGAGAGAGAGAGAGAGAGAGAGAGAGAGAGAGAGAGAGAGAGAGAGAGAGAGAGAGAGAGAGAGAGAGAGAGAGAGAGAGAGAGAGAGAGAGAGAGAGAGAGAGAGACCCTAGACACACCCGATGGAAAATATGAGAGAGAGAGAGAGACGCGAGAGAGGGACCCTAGACGACGTGTAGATGGTGTGCCACATCTAAGACCCTAGTCTACACCCATGGAAAATGCCACGTTATCATTAATAATTAATGATGTGGAATTTTTATTTACATGATGATGTGGAATTTTCTCCTTCCAAATAACTTTAAAATGGGTATTAGCTGGCCTTATAAAAACCCGACCAAATCAATCACCACAACACAACGTCAAGTGCAATAAGGCAAGACAACAAAATTGCTCTCCTGGATCGTTATTGTCGACAGGGATTGATGACCTCTTTGGAAGATGTCATTGCCTCTGTCGAAAATTATGAAACTTCTTGAATTTCTCATAAATCATAAATCTAAACGTACAGAAGAATCTGAATCATCTATTGAGTCTGAATCGAAATCTGATTTAGCAGACGAGGAAGAGTCTCCAGAGTATTCATCTTAAAATTCTTCATCTTAGACCCTACAGTGGCGTCGTTGCCGGGGATAGGTTTCCACTAACTAGTTTAGCTGCATTCTAGCTATTTTCTTGCTTTTTAGAGTAGTTTTAGGTAGATTTTTGAGTGTTTAGAGTTAGTTTTGAATATTTTTTTGTGTTTGGACTGTTCACAGCTAGCGGAGGAGGTGTGAGAGGGTAGCAGAGGCCCTAAACAGTCTCTAAGGGCTTGAAACCCAAACCAACTAGCCAAAAAATCCAAAAAACACACCAATCTGCATATGTGGAGAGAAAAAGAGCCTAAAATCTCATCAGATTTTTATATCTCCAGAACCAGTGTGAATTAATTCTTGCATGATTGGCAGTAGCTCCAGGCTACTGTCCCATACCTGCATAGAAGCCTGCGAGAGTTAGTTTCAAGCAGAATGTAAAAATCAGAAAAAAAAAAATCATAAAAAATTTAAAAAACCCTTGAAAAAATCCAAAAAATTCAAATCTTTATAAGAACTCTCGCAGAACCCTTTGAAGTTCCATCTCAGTGAGACCAGGACACAGAGAAGCTTGCGAGAGTTAGTTTGATGTCTAAGTGTCTGTGTGAGAGTTCCCATTGGAAAAAAGACGGGAAAGTACCAATGAACCCTCGCAGACAGTAAAATTTTCAGTTCCAGTGGTCAAGAACTCTTGTAGAAGATTTTGAAGTTCCATCTCAGTGAGACCAGGACACATAAGAGCTTGTGAGAGTTAGTTTGATTCCAGTGAGTAGAAAATTGGATTTAAGTGCAAAGAAAATCACTAATAAGTGAAGATCCAGCAAATCCTTCCAGTAAGAACTCTCGCAGACCCTCTCAATCAATTTAAAATGATAATTTCCATCAATGGTGAAGCCTGCGAGAGTTAGTTTTGAGATTTAGTGAAGATCAAGACAAAAAAGTGGTTTTGAACTCTCACAGACAGTGAAATTTTCAATTCTTGCGAGAGTTAACTCTCGCAGAGAATTCTATAGTGAGATTTGACCTAGATTTAGCTACTGTGATCCTTGCAAGAGTTACTTCCCAAAGATCTGAGAGATATCATGTTTTTTATCTACAAAAATAGCTAAAGAACCCTTGCACATCCAACCCTCACACAAGACAACCCTCGCAGACCAGATCAGTGGAAAGATTTGCATCAGATCCAGCTATTGTCAAAATCTCAGATCAATCAGTGCAAGGAGTAAAAGGTTAGCAAGGAAAAACCACCGCAAAAGGTCTAAAATTCACTTTCGACCGATCAGATTGATCAGATCCTTGAGATCCAGACTACATCCTACTGTATAAGCAAGATCCAATCACTTTGAAACCCTCCATCGGATGAATCTGAGATCGGGACAATCAATAGCACGAAGGGAAGCAAATCAAGCACCACACAAGATTAACAACTATGCAACAAGAGGCAGAACTGGAACCAGCACCAATGGATCCAATGGGCCAATCCATACTTGTGGCTCCCTTGCAAGCAGTCCGAAGAGCACCACAGATGGAAATACCAAAATACGACGGATCATTAGATCCCATCCGATTCCTCCAGATCTACGAGCAAGCTTGTGAAATCTACGGCGAATGGACACCTGCGGAGAAGCTGATGTTGTTTCCCATGTCCTTATTGGTAGTGGCCCAAAATTGGTTTTTCAACCTGTCAGAGGAAGAAAAATCTACTTGGAAAGCGGTCAAAGCGGCTGTCATTACGCGCTTTAAACCAAGAAAGTTCATGAAAGACCCGTTCCTCCTGCTGAGCAAAGTCAAGATGGGAAAACGAGAAAGGGTTAGGGACTATATTAAGTGTGTCAAACACTTACGATCCGAGTGCAGTGCAGCCCTAACTCTCAATCACACAGTGATCATGTGGTTCCTAGCCGGACTACCATGAAGCATCAGAAGAGAACTGAAACGACGGGAGTAGTACGCTACTCTGCAAGAAGCTATGGAAGATGCCATCAGGGAAGAGGATGAGGGATCTGACGACGAATATCCATCCACCCACACCCCTACTCCCTCGTTAGCATCATCATCATCAAACGCATCCGCTCTATCCACAGAATTGTTGTTGGAGCAAATGACAAAATTACACAAACAGTAGATGGAACAACTTACGATGCAGTGTGACCAGAAATTGAAAGCCTTACAGGGAGCTGTAGCAGTAACGCCACATCAACCGGAACCAAACCAACTGCAGTATCCAAGACGGGAGAATGTATGGTGTTCAGTGTGCACGTAAAACCATACAGCGAACAAGTGTCCAATCCTTAAGCAAAATCTGAGGCCTACTCACAGATTCTACCATCTGTGCAATGGAACATCGCACGATACAACATTTTGCCCATTTAACCCCCGGATTGTTCAATAGAAGAGAAGTCTTTATCAGACTTCTTATCCTTACCATCAAGGGGCACCCAACGCGGCACCAAGGTACGGCGCACCGAATCAACAACAACATATAGCCTTACCTGCACCACCAGGGCTAGCCAATCAACAAGTGTCCCATGTAAACCTGACAGTAGCGGAACCAGAGATGCAAATACCAACTCAACTTGAACAGCAACAATGGTACGGATCGGATGAACCATTTATGGATCCTGCCATAAATGAATATGTTGTGTTCTATGCAGCTCAAACTCAGCGTTAAGGTGGAAGAAATTATGGCTTCTACGGATGCGACGAAGGACACAGAATTGTGGAATGTCCCTACAAGGGACAATATACATCCTTATGCCGAGAATGCAATTATGGGCACTATTACAAGAATTGTCCATTTAAACCTGGAACCAGTGCACCTCTTAACTGCATTGCAATACAACAACCAGTAGTTCCAGTAGGGATGCCATCAGGTAGACACCAACTCCACGCTCCTGTGTTAGCAGTTACACGAGCGCATAAGAGAAAGGAAGTGGCTCCCTCACCACCACCATCGGTCACTGACGACCAACCCTCAACTTCAGCGCCATATTCGAATGTGAGGGAAGAAAGAAGGCAGTACCAGAAAATAAGACACTAGGTACAGAAAGCACAAGCGAATAAAAAAGAGCAAGAAAGAGTTAATCCCACGGAACCTCCAGTTGGCGTTGAATGGGAACCGCAAGCGGGCTCACCACTGCACACTGATCAGAATGATCAGTTGCACCAACATGAACCACCTTTTCACATGGTGGAGCCCGAGGAACCATGCACTGAAAGGCTCATACTTCTACTATCAAGCCGTGTTAGTTTACCACTCGGAGAACTACTGTAGATTGCACCACAAGCAAAAAGCCTTCTAGCTGAATGGGTCAAAGCGGATGAGGATCTAGTAGTGTCTGAGCTCATATATTGTACGGGCTATGAAAAAACAAGTAACATCCTCCACATCGGAGCAGCATGGGAAAGTGAGGAACACAACATCACTTTACCAATCAAACACAAGAGATACGAGGACGAGGCAACAGTGGTAGATGGAGGATCGGGTGTCAATTTGATCTCCACTACTTTGTATAAAAAATAGGGTTTGCAAGGGTTGAAGCCAAAAAGATTCGCCATCAAGCTAGCAGATCAATCCTCTGTGAAACCAAATGGTGTAGTTACCGATATCCCCATAAGGATAGCAAGCATGCAGTTTGTGATTACTTTTGTAGTTATGGATATACCTGAATCTCCATCTGCATATCGTGTTTTACTGGGAAGACCATGGTTGAGAACTGCACAAGTAGTACATAGCTGGGGTACAGGAAAACTCACCTTCGAGAACAAAGAACAGGCTATAAAGGTCGATCCAACCACATGGGCAGTGAAACCTATTGCATCCAAAGTTGATGACGGATCATCTACGACAGATCACACGATTGATTGCCCAAGACCAGCCAAGGGAGGTCACTCTGATTCAGAGACGGATGTCGTAAGATGGACGGATGTATTAGCAACTATTGACTGCTAGGCATGTCAATATGAATCAGATCCGGAACCCAGTACATCTTCACCCAAGTGTTACACTATGGACACACCAATCACAATTGGGGCGAATATGATAAACGTAGCATGGATGTCATCGGAACCTATTGAGAATCCAGTGGACGATGATCTAGTCCCTTGGCAACATGCTCTAACTTATAATAAGGAGATTGAGCTGACTGATGAATAGGTCCTACACCACATGGACCCAAATCATTACGGAACCAAGAAAGTACCAGCTCAACCACCGCAAAAGTATGTTATGGCGAAAATCTCAAGGATCGATCCACCCAAGGCACCTGTGAATAAGAAGAATCAGTTGAAGCAACGCTACAACCAGGTGATCCGATGGAGTGATCTACTAGAAGAGGCGATAGCTACAGTGGATGTTGATATTCGCAACCACAAGGCGAATGCCACGACAATTTTGATGAAAGACAACAAGGATGAACCCATCAAAATGACAAAAAGGACAAAAAGAAGGTGTTGGACTCCTTGAAGTCAATCAAGATAGACTCAGATACAGCGTCATCTTCTACACAGGTGATAGAAAATAAAAAAAATGAGCAGTTGGGCTAAGATCAATATGCTGAAGGAGGAATCTCGACGAGTGCCAGTTCACGAGATGCTTGAGACTTTCAAGAATTATACCTTGGATGACATGGTAATCATGATGCCGCAAGCCCAGAGACAACCTGATCAAAGTCAGACACCAGTGGAACAAGTCTTCAAGGGACCTACGCGAACACAGCGAAGAATCTTGCCGAGCTAGGTGAAGAAGAAAAGATAGTGCATGTGGGAGAGCAGTTAATACCCACACAGTTCAAGAGACTACGATTGTTGTTGGTGGAATATAAAGACTGTTTTGCCTGGAGTTATAGTGACCTGAAGGGCATTCCACCAACATTAGTCCAACACACCATACCCTTGGTGGAAGGAGCAGTCCCCAAGGCAAGCCGTTATTACCGCTACAACCGAAATTATACAGACCTGATCAAGCAAGAGTTGCAAAAGCTGACGGATGCAGATTTCATCTATGAAATTGAGCACACGGAATGGGTATCACCAATAGTTATAGTACCCAAGAAGAACGACAAAATGTGGATTTGTGTGAATCTGAAGGCGCTACATGCAGTCACCAAAAAGGATAATTTTTCTCTACCATTTACAGAAGGTGTCCTCAACAGAGTAGTTGGCGCTGAAGCCTACAGTTTTCTAGACGGCTTCAGTGGCTACAACCAGGTGAAGATAGCCCCACAGGACCAACACAAGACAACATTTGCCACAGAACGGAGAACCTATGCCTATAAAGTGATGCCATTCAGACTTTGCAATGCCCCAAGCACCTTCCAGTGAGTCATGCAGGCGGCATTCAAAGATTATCTGCAAAATTTTTTAAAAATTTTCTTGGACGATCTGTGCGTGCATCGACCAGACTCAGAACACTTATCCAATTTGGAGAAGGTGTTACAAATATGTCACGACTACTAGATTTCCCTAAATCCAGAAAAATGTCAATTTTGGGTGACACATGGCTTGATTCTCGGCCATATAGTGTCAAGACACGGGATCGCCACAGATCTATCACAGATCAGGATCATTGTTGATCTACCACCATCGAGGACGATCCGTGAAGTCTACATATTCATGGGTCATGCTAACTACTATAGGATCTTCATTCTTGATTTTGCGGAGTTAGCCCGACCAATTTACAAACTCACGACGGATCCACATTGGAATGAGAAAGCCCTAAAGGCTTTCTAGAAGCTTAAAGATGTATTGGTTTCAGCACCAATCTTACGCCATCCAATTGGTCCATTGAGTTTCACGTGCATACAGACGCATCGAAGTATGCAGTTGGAGCAGTCTTAACCCAGCCAGATGAGCACAAAAAGGATTTTCCAATCCGATTTGCAAGCCGACAACTCAGTGATACCGAAATGAATTATTCAACTACAGAGCGGGAAGCACTGGCAATGATCTATGCGGTTAAGAAATTTTGACACTACATGATGGCCACACATTTTGCTTTTTATACGGACCATCAACCCTTACTCTATCTCGTTAATAAAACTTGCAACACCGGAAGAATCACCAGATGGATACTTCTATTGTTGGAATTTGATTTTCAGATAGTAGTTCGCAAGGGAAAACAACACTACATGGCAGATCATGTGTCACGAATCAAGGGAAAGGAGATTGCAACCCAACCCGACAATGAGCTGGCAGATGCTGCCTTATTTTACGTGGACACAGTACCAGAATGGGCTACCGACATTGTTGAATATCTAATGTGGGGCCAACCAGATTAATCACTACCAAAGACGGAACAACGAAAATTGATTTTGAAGGCTAGACCTTATCAGTTGATTTTCGGCCAGTTGTATGGAAGAGGACCCGACAAAACTCTTCGATGGTGTATTCTTCCTTATGAAGCCACCCAGATCATTTCGCTTTCACATGAAGGCATGGGTGGAGGCCATTTTGCATCCGACATTACAGTTCGCAAGATCTTGCAATCAGGATGTTGGTGGCCAACGATTCATAAGAATACAGAGGAATACTTGAAAAAGTGCGATGTGTGCCAAAGGGCGAGAAGGCCAACGAGATTGAATTATGACCTACTCCACCTGGTCTTAACCCAATCACCATTCGAAAAGTGGGGATTGGATTACATTGGTCCAATTCACCCTGCAGCAAGGAGTTCCCAGGCTCGACACATAATCGTAGCCACAGACTACCTCACCAAGTGGGTCGAAGCCAAGGCAGTAAGAGTAGTTGATGCTAGGACCACTGCCAACTTCCTTTATGAAAATATCATTGTGCACTTTGGATGCCCGGTAGAGCTAGTCAGCGATCGCGGAAGCCATTTCATCAATGAAATCATCAGGGTCTTGTTGGAGGAATTCTTCGTGATCCACAGAACCAGTACGCCTTATTATCCTCTTGGTAATGGGCAAGCAAAATCATCCAATAAGATCCTGTGTAGCTTGCTCACGAAAACAGTTGAAGTTAGCAGATCAAATTGGGAACACAAGTTGCATGCTGCACTGTGGGCATTCAGGATAGCATATAAAGGAAACACTGATCAAACACCCTTCCAATTGGTATATGGTCAGGATGCTGTGATGCCAGTAGAGTTTTGAGTTTTTTCATTAAGGATTGCCACCATGCAACGTCTTAATGAGTCCAAATTTCTACAACTACGCCACGAAGCTCTGCATAAACTCTGTGTAACACGCTTACTAGCTGTGCATACACTGGCAGTTGAAAAAGAAAGACGCAAGGCATGGCATGATCACAGATTACAAAGGAGGATCTTCGCTCCAGAGATCTGGTTCTGATGTATAAAACCAAGGCGATCAAGAGAAAATTAAAATTCACAAGCGAAGGTCCTTATCGAATCAAGGAAATTCTTAATCATGGAGCCGTGAATTTAGGAAAGCTAGATGGGACACCATTCGATACACCCATCAACGGTAGCCGGTTGCACAAGTACTGGCCACCACAGTAAGAGAGATCCAGATTGGTGATGGCACGTTACGAAACGCTATTTAGCTAAACCATCACCACTAGATCTAGGAAGATCAAGCCAAATCAAGCTAGATCCATCAAGATTTGGCCAGATCTAGCAAGATTGGAAAAATCCATCAGAATCCAAGGAGGATCCAGATCCAGATAGGATCAAGAAGAAAGCAGATCATCAGATTGACTGATGGATCTGTTACCAAGTATCCATCAGAACTTTCAGAGAACTACCAATAGTCAGATCAAGCCTGGATGAAGCTGATTACCAGTTTACAAAAGTTAAAAATCGGAAAATCTCAAGATCTCGTCAAAAAACACTCTGAAAGAGCACTTTTTTCATGATTTTTTAAGATCCCCTGGGAGACAGCTCTTGAAACTTGGACAGTCACCAGATCTGACCCAGATGCATCCAAGGATAGAATCCAGTCTAAGCTGTTGAGTCAGATAGTGAAATCCTTTCTGGAATTCCCTGGCCCCTTAGTTGTGCCATACGACTGGCATAGCTTCCTTATTCGTGAACTAACCAACTCCATCAAACCCAACAATCATGAGCGTATCGCAGCATGCCCTCTGTTGTGTAACTTTGTCTTGCACTTCTCAAGGCGAAAGTGCGTGGTTTCCAATGCACATCCCTTTTGTCCACCCAAGTGCCACACACTAACCTTTATCCGCCATCCCAAGCATCCACCTCCTCCCAACCTGTAGTTATTAACACAACGGCCAACAAACAAATGCGTGGTGCTGCCTCTACATCCTCATCTCCATCTGCTACCCGAAGACGCGCCTCCACGACCGCACTAACCACTCCATCAACCAACGCCACTTCTTCTTCCGTGCAACTCCCCACTCCGATCTTTGTTGTCACTACCTCTCTTCCTGTTTCATCCACAACTGTTTTTGTGTCCATCCCCATTTTCTCTGTTGATACCACTCCTATCTCTGTTCCATCGCATCCTCCATCACTCCTGCCGCCACCGTTGCTTCCATTCCATTCAATCCTTCTGATTCTCAATTGTCTCCAGACACTCTAGCCTGGATGCAAGTCATCAATTTTTCACCCCCACGCTAGACACTTTCTGCTCCATCCTCACCTTCTTCCATACTCCACACCACCCTTCAGTTCCCCTCTGTTCCTCCCATCCTCTCGTTCGAACAAACCGTCCTCACCCATGTTTCCATAGTTGCTTCTCAAACCCCGCCTGCTTTGCCAACAAAGGTTGCCGAGGGCAACCAACTGTTGCCTGATGATGCATTTGTCCAAACAGTTTTCGTACCATCGCCAGATCGGGCTGATCCTACCGCCCCAGATGGCATCAGGTCCAATGAGAACCTAATAGAAGATGATGACGACGGTACTCCACAAGTCGTCGACGAAGTGTAAATAAATAAAATCGTCCAATAAAATGTGTTGCGAGGGAGGGCATGGCATCCTGCGCGTATAAGCCCATGGCCCAATGAGCACGCAAGCCAAAGTATAAATAATATAAAATAGACTTGGGCCTTTGTAATTAAAATAAAACTTGAGGCCCAAAGTCAATTTTAAACTTAGAGTTTACTTTTTAGAGTTGGGTCCAATTTTGGACTCACATGAATCTTGTGATTTCCAATGTACTTTTTGTGGACCCTTGGATTAAGTTGGGTCCAAGATGAATGGATAGGATCAATGTGAATATTAGCCAATAGGATTGAGGGGCAAGGGCCTTCCCCATTTTATAAAAAGACACCATTTGTATACTATTTGGATGCTTAATAGAGAGAAGGAGACTCTACTATTTTGAGAGCTCAAGAGTATCAACTTAATAACAGAGACAATGGTTAAGGAATTCGGATTAGAAAAATAGATACAGCCTGAATTTCTTTGTCATAAACCCAGTAGATACACCACCATATTCAATATTATTTGGAAGACAATGGCTATATCAAACAGGTGGATGCTACTATAAATTGGTCTACCAAACAAATATTTTTTTCAGGCATTTTCACAGCCAGTCCAACAGGGGGTCAGCTTTTGAGATGGGGTGAGGAGTTAGCCAGACCTACTGAATCCTGGATCAATTTTAATAGAATGCTATGAGATTGACGAGGAAGAGGACATGGAACTACCAACAACATCTGAGTCAAGGGAAGTTCTGGGTGGAACTAGAGCAAGCCTGACCAAAGGAATGGTAGATAAGACAGATTATGTAGAAATAGAAATTAATAAAGGTAAAATTTTGAATTTATATAAACACCAATCAGACCAGGAACGTGAAGAGTATATATCACTTCTTCAGAAATATCAAAACGTATTAGGCTTGGTCAATGGGTGATTTAATAGAAATACTAGTTAAATGGGGAGAACATAGAATAGATGATCTTATTCAAGGAACAATACCTGTTAGACAGAGACAATATAGATTAAATACGAAGTATTCCTTGTTAGTTAAAGATGAATTAGATAGATGTCTTAGAGCAGGTATTATATATCCTGTTCTAAGTAGTGAGTGGGTGTCACCAATAGTTATAGTACCTAAGAAGAAGACGTGCAAGATTAGAGTTTGCCAAGATTTTAGAAAACTAATTGCTGCTACAGCAAAGGATTATCATCCTCTACAAATACTATTCTTGACCAGGTAGCTGGTCATGAACGTTATAGTTTTTTAGACGAATTCTCATGTTATAATCAAGTTTTTATTAAGGAGAAAGATAGATCCAAGACCACTTTTACCATTGATTGGGGGACATACGCATATACGCGAATGCCCTTTGGTCTTTGTAATGCACCTGCCACATTCCAACGTATGATGACAAACATTTTTCAAAAAAAACTATAGAAGTCTTTAGAAATTTTCATGGACGACTTCTGTGTCTATTCATCAACTAAAGACCATTTAGACACATTGGAGAAAACATTGAGAAGATGTCAAGAGACATCTCTTTAATTGCTGGCCAAGTCTTATTCTGGGATGAGGGAAGGCATCCTGTTAGGACATAAAATTTCGAAGGACAACATTCAAGCTTCTGCTACAGAGCATGAAGCACTAGGAATGATTTATTTAGTAAAGAAATTTAGACATTATCTTTTCGGATACCCTTTTGTTTTTCATGTAGATCACTATGCATTGAAACATTTAGTGAATAAATCTAATCTTTTGTGTAGGGTAGCTAGATGGGTATTATTATATGATGAGTTTAATTATGAAGTAGAATTAAGAAGAGGCAAGGATCATCAAAATGCTGATTATGTATCCTGCCTCCAAACGAAAAATCAGTTTGATCCCATTTTTGATGAATTTACGGACGAACATATAATGCGTATTCAATCGGAAACATCAATTTATATGGACATTATTAACTTTTTACAGGACCAGATTTATCCTGATAATTTTAATAACAACAAAAAACTGTTTTCCTTTCAAAAGTAGGACCTTATACAATTATAAATAAAATATTGTATAAAGTAGGAGCCGACGATAGCCTTTGTTGATGTTTAGAACCCACCGAAACGACCACTGTAATAAGTGCATTACATGAGGAAGATTCGGGGGGTCACTATGCTCTTAAAAATACTGCAAGAAATATCTCTAATGCTAAGTATTGGTGGCCTACCATCTATAGAAATGTTAAATTATTCATTCAAAAATGTGATGCATGTCTAAGGATGGAGAAACCCAGCTTCGTGACACATTGGCCACTTACTTCGATTATTTCCTTAGCACCTTTTGAGAAGTGGGGGATAGATTTTGTAGGGCCTATCAAACCGATCACTCGTAAAATTCGTCGATGTTATATTCTTGTTCCTACAGACTATGCTACCAAAATGGTAGAGGCCGAAGCCACAGTTAAAATGATGTATTCCAAAACATTATCACACGTTATGGATGTCTCTTAGAACTCGTTAGTGATAGGGGAACCCATTTCCTTAATCAGACCACTCCATATAATCCTAAAGCGAATGGGCTTACGGAGCGGGCAAACGGAATTTTGTGTAGAATTCTGAATAAAGTAACAAAAACGCATTCTTCTGATTGGGATCAGAAGTTACCATCTGTCTTATGGACATACAGAACTACCGAAAAGATCGCAACTAGGTAGACTCCATACTATCTTCTGTATGGAATGCATCCCATATTACCAATAGAATTCGAAGTTCCGACATTTCGCATTAGTAATGAAGAGTAAATGGATGAACACAATAGTCTCCGGGAGCGGATGATAGCTTTGAAGCAACTGGAGGAGGATCGTCATCTTTCATTAATTGAGACTGAACGAGTTCAGAATAAAATAATAGAAAATTTTAATCAATCTATTAAAAAAATAAAAATTAAATGAGGGGACTACGTACTTCTGTATGATAACAGACACATGTTGTTTCTTGAGAAATTACATACCAGATGGATGGGACCTTACAAAGTCATAGAAGTTTTTAATAATGGATCACTTCAGTTAGCCGATCTTAAAGGACATTTACTTGATACTCGAGTAAATGGCTCAAGAGTGAAGCACTACTATGACTAATTTTCGATGAATATGGCAAGTCCAGTTTTTGCAAAACATTCAAAATTTTCGATACTATTCACATTTCATCGAGTTTGAAAACCCCGTCACCTTTGGTCCAATAATTTTCACTGTGCAAAATTTGCGACACTTGCACCTTCGTATTTTTCGCCCATATGTTGTAACGAAAAAACAAAAAAACGACATTATTCACATTTCATCCAACTTGTTATTTCCAGTTTTGAAACTTCACTACATTGATACTTCCCGCTGCTTTTGCGAAAATGCCGACACCTTCGCTTCATCAATAAGTCACTATATTCCTTGTGAAAAATGCGACACCATTTTGGAATATGGTATGTTAAGTAAATCCACCATTTTTAAGAACACAAAAATTGCGACACTCCAACCTTCGCACTTTTCGGTATTTGCTTTTGTTCCATCCTTGACCTTTGAGAAATTTGCGAAAAATAATAATATTTCGCTAGTATGTTGTATATCGTTTTGTTACGTTCCTTTGTTTCCACCATGTTTCCATGATAACAACATATCGAAAATATGAGAAAAATCCAACACCTTCACGTTTATAATTTCCACGATAGTTTATGAAAAATGCGACACTATTTTGGAAATGTCATGTTACTCAATTTTCCCTTTTGGAAAGCGAAAAGTGCGACATAGTAAACCTTTGCATTTTTCGCTCATACATTTTAACGAAAAAAGCAACAGTCTTCGCTACCAATACCATATACATTGTTTCATAGATTGTGTATATTATTTATTTTGGCAGTTCAATACTCATAAATACCGAACTGAACTTTTGCAAACTGAGCGAAGCATTTGTGTATTTTAATTATTTTTCATTTATTTATTTATTTTTGCTTTTTTAGGACTAGATACTTTATTGTTGAGTCTGTTTTTTTAAAACGAAGGACACACTTTCATTAAATCCACCGATATATCATCAATATACCAAAAATCTCAAACACTTCTGTTTTTTTCGCTATCTCTTTTCCATCACTCTTGCTCTCTGATTTTGTGAACTTTTACGATTAAGCTCTCTTCCGCCATCACTAGTTTGATCTTGTTCGCGAATTCTTTCGCTTGATGTTTTGCTTCGCAATTACTTGGCTATAAGGGTAAATCAATTTCAGAGCTCACCTAAGTTTCGTTTCGTTTCGTCTTGTTTCGTTTCGTCTTGTCTCGTTACAGAGCCTGATTGATCTTTTCGCGAATGCTTTCGTTTCGTTTCGCAATCTCTATGCTTCCATCAGGAATCAATGTTAGAGCTCATTTAAGTTTTGCTTCGTTTCGTTTATGTCTAGATTTTGTCTCATTTCGTTTCGTTTTGTTACAGAGCCTGATTGATCCAACACGAATTATTCTCAAACTGAAAATAATTTGAGCTTTGCAAATCGTTCGAGATAATTTATCAGTTTGTCACCAGAGTTCTAGTTGAAATTTGCATTTTCTGAGTGTATTTTTCGCATCAGTACTCTTGCTCCGGTAAGAATATGTAAGCAAGAGCAAACCGCACGAAGCTCTTGAGATTGGGGTCTCTGATATATAAAAGCTTATATCCCCTTTTCTCTAGATAAGCTTTTTCCTGAAAAGCTCCGCTCCCAGTGATGAAGTCGGGCCTAGTAACAGGCATACTACCGTCCATAGGCAAACCAAAGGCTTGACAATAAAATCCCTCTGTAATTAGAATCTCTTGATTTCGGACAATGGTGGAAATATGTCCCTCCTCTGTTTTGCTCATATTTTGAATTAGCTCATGGCACACATCTGTAAGAGTTACTGATGGATCAAATTGAAGGAGTCCTTCAATCTGTGCTCGTATGGCTAATGGCTGCAAAAGAGTGGTTTTGGATGCATTTTGAACACAATCGCCATAACAATAGTAATTTTTGTCAGAAATTCAGATATGATTGCTGGTCACTGCCGGCTACATCATTCCTACAATCCTTTAGAGTGTAGACAGACACTGCTGATCTATGTTAACAGATTAACATAGCATTCAACATCAAACCAAAGTGCGGAATTGAATAGACAAGTGAATCAGACACACGAATAGTAGCAAACAAAAATATATTCAAGATCATACAATCATACAAATTAATATGTGCACAACAGCTACAATATTATCTATTGATCTTCTGGTTTTTCAAGCACTGTGCGACAGATCCACACAGTGCATTGGCGTGAGAGAAATACAGTTCTCTCACAAATTGTGTCTCGCTTACTAGCGGACTTCTGGATCTACAGATCCTCTACAAAATTGTCTCGCACGCAAGCGGACATGTATTCTGTATTTTTCGTCTCCTGACTTCTTGCCTTGCTTACTTGCTTATGCATCAAAATCGAAAGTATATACAAAAAGATGAAATATCTACAACTAATCACGAATTACAAGAGTGGCAGATCACCCACGATCTAGAATACTTCTGTTGATGTCATGATAACTGATCAAATATTTGTACCCCTTGGTACTTGGCTGATCTTCTTGGCCGTTCGTGGAGCAAGACTGATTTCGTGTCGTGTCGTGTCGTCTTTTGTCAAAAGTTCACGATTGAAAGCTAGCAAAGCTTTTTCAATAGAAATATTTTGTTTCTTTAGCTCCCTCTCAAAGCATGATAGCTTGACGACTCCAAGACTGCTCCTCTGTTTCTCGAAACCTTTGTCTAAGGCCTTTGTGAAATTATCAGACTCAAAATATCAAAAGCAGTTTTCTAATGAAGATTCTCGAATTAGATATACTAAAAATATCTACAACTAGCTCGCATTGAATGCTATTTTCTATATTAATTACAACCACCTTGTAACTGTAAATACATGTACAAAATAGATGGACTGTCAACGCGAAGTCGTTGGGTCAGATTCTTGATCGGACCGACAATATCAAAAATTACATAAGGTCAGATTTTAAACAAAGGATCGAAAAATTTACACTAGGTCAAAAAAATATATTGATGGTCAAATGTTTTAGGGTCGAAAAAATTAGACCTGATCCGATCTGATCCAAGGTCGCATGCCCGAATAATTTAGTGAAGGGTTGGAAAAAATCGGAACTGATCTGACCCGACCGAGGGTCAAAAAATCTCATTTTGAATAGCTTTTCAGGATGCTCATTGAAAAAGAAATTAAAACTGACCATTGAAATCCAATACTCTCCCTTAGTGTGGATCTTGAAAAGTTTTGATCTTCATATTTAACATGTCGATGAATCTGAAATGATGCTCCTTTGATAGGGCCTTTGTGAAGTAATCTGCTGCCATTGATTATGTCCTGCAGTAGACTAACGATACCTCCTTGCTTTGCACTTTCTTTCTTCAATAATGATACCTGATTTTGATATGCTTGCTTCGTGAATGAAATCTTAGAGAGAGAGAGAGAGAGAGAGAGAGAGAGAGAGAGAGAGAGAGAGAGAGAGAGAGAGAGAGAGAGAGAGAGAGAGAGAGAGAGAGAGAGAGAGAGAGAGAGAGAGAGAGAGAGAGAGAGAGAGAGAGAGAGAGAGAGAGAGGGTGGAGAGAGAGAGAGAGACAGAGGGAGAGGGAGAGGGAGAGGGAGAGGGAGAGGGAGAGGGGGAGAGAGAGAGAGAGAGAGAGAGAGAGAGAGAGGAGAGAGAGAGAGAGAGAGAGAGAGAGAGAGAGAGAGAGAGAGAGAGAGAGAGAGAGAGAGAGAGAGAGAGAGAGAGAGAGAGAGAGAGAGAGAGAGAGAGAGAGAGAGAGAGAGAGAGAGAGAGAGAGAGAGAGAGAGAGAGAGAGAGAGAGAGAGAGAGAGAGAGAGAGAGAGAGAGAGAGAGAGAGAGAGAGAGAGAGAGAGAGAGAGTAGTGGTGCTTTGTTGTCACTGAAAATGGTTGTTGGATGTGACCGTGCAAAGTTGATTTCTGCTAGCAGGTGCCTTAGCCAAATTGCCTCCTTAGTAGCATTCGTGGCAGTAATGTATTCTGATTTGGTTGATAATAATGCTACTGAGGTCTGCTTTCGATTGTTCCAAGAGATTGGGCCTTGATTGTATAAAAATACAAATCCAGAAGTTGATCTTATGGTATCAACGTCCCTTGCCCAATCTACATTTGTGTATCCTTCAAGTATGTTGGTAGGTTGGCTGCCTCCATAATAGATGCTAAGATGTTTGGTGGCTTGGATGTACTTCAAGGCCTTTGTGAGTGCTTTCCAATGGGCTGGTCCTGGATAATTCCAACTCGTGCCTCAAACAAGTGATCTCTTATTTGTGAAAATGCAATCCTTGGAAATACCAAGCGCTCTTCCAAGTCAGTGAGGTCATTTACTTTACTCAATGGCTTGATAGTGGAATAGTTCATTGGTGATGCGCATATTCAATTACATGTCTTTTGATTTAAAAGGTTTGCAAAGAATATTTTATGTACATGAATGTAATTTATTTGTTTGCCCTCAAATAGTTTTATTTTTTCAAAGTAAATGATTAGTTTCTTAGTGAGAGTACAAACTTCAAAATTGAAAAACAATATATCATGACAAATGCATCTTATCTTTGGAGACTCATTGATTCTTTCTATATACTTTGCAATTTTGTTTAAATTTCTTGCATGTTTTTGTATTTAATCTTCAAGAGATATTTCTTTCTCATCAAAATTGTTCAATGGATATATTATTGTGTTTTTTGATTGGTTTGATACTTGTTGATATTCATTTGTTCTAATGTACTTTCTCAAATAATATATGATAATGTTGTTCGATATTCATAAGTCTTGATGATGTTGTTTTTGTTGTTTGATGAGACATGTGCTTCTATAGTGATTGTTGGCTCTTTACAAGGATATACTTCAACTATGTCAACAATATTCATTTGTATAATAATGATTTCCATTGTTTCAATTGGATTGATGCATGTGTCAATTTTTTTTTAAATTTTTCTTTATGAATCAGTGTCACAATGATGTACAACTAACTTGTAATTCATGCACTTTGAAAACCAAAACAAACAAAAGCTATCACATTGTATTGGTGATTGACTATTGTTGCTGTTAAAAAAGTTTTTTATATGTATCAAATGATGTGATATCACGTGCCAATCTTAGCATTCAAATATTTAATCCATTCTTGAATATAAATCAAAATGGAAAAACAAGAAATCAAGAAATCAAGAAACTAGATAAAGTAGGCAAAGTAAAAAACCATTATTCATCATTATTGATCATTCAATACATAGGGCTTGAATGTAAAGCATGATCAAAGCTCTCATGTGATTTTAGGCACATGAACCACAAATTACATCAATAAAGCTCTCAAAGAGAAGCTTTAAGAACACTAAGAGTTCAAAAATCACAAATGTAGAATAGCCTCCAAATATAGAAAAGCACAAACTCAACTATTTATATTGGTCCTTTGTGCCTCTAGTATGAGTTTGGGGCCTTATTTGGCAAAAATGGGCCTTACACCCATTATTACAAATCGCACTATTCACAAATATAGTGTGGTCATTCAAGCCATTTAATTTAGCTCCATGGCTATATTTAGCATTACAAATGTTAAGCTCATGGGCTAACGATACTCCCTCTAACTAAGCATTTTTGTCCTAAAAAATGAAGATAAATTAGTTCTTTGTCAAGCGCCATGTTGCGTGAATCCTTTGGCAACAATAAAAATCTCTGGCCATCTTAAGATAAGAATGATATTTTCCATAAATTATTCGTGTTGGTAGCCATCTTTTGTTAATTAGATATCGATTTCCCTGGTTCAGCTTCCACTTCATCTTTGTAAAACAAGGTTACAACAAGTTTATTGTAGAAAAATCTTGATCTACAGATTTGTCACATAGATTCCATTAAGATCACTAAAAAAGAGGTTTAGAAAGTATTATCAATGTCGCTGAAAATCTAGACCAAGTTGAATGTGTTGCCAAGATTTATGGATGAAACTGCCTTTGTAGTTGTTGCATTTGCGATGCAAAATGCACTACAAATCTACATATATGAGCAGAATTGTAAGACCAATTAAACTGATGCAAGCTTTAAAACAATTATGTGACACACCATTATACAAGGAATCAAATATCAAAATCAATAATGAATGGAGAACCTATATTCATGAGTACATACAACACGACATAACAGAACCTATCTAACCACTCCTAGATTAACCGTATCTAGCTAACCACCCTTTTTTTAACCACAAGCAAGAAGAAACAAGGGAGGCCTCTTACACCTTCCCTCTCTCACCTCACCAAAAACACAAGAAAGTAGCAAAACTAGTTAACTAGAAAGCATTCGTAAAATAGACAAATCCAACAATAGAGAGAGAGAGAGAGAGAGAGAGAGAGAGAGAGAGAGAGAGAGAGAGAGAGAGAGAGAGAGAGAGAGAGAGAGAGAGAGAGAGAGAGAGAGAGAGAGAGAGAGAGAGAGAGAGAGAGAGAGAGAGAGAGAGAGAGAGAGAGAGAGAGATGGGGGAGAGAGGTGCAAGGATGTTCAAGTTGTCAAACGAGCATATACTCCTCCTCTTGCATGAACATAGAGAATGGGTACAAGGAGTGCCTTTTTATTCTTGGGAAGGCCTTGCCCCTGATCTCTAATTGGTTGATTACAATGACAAGGATTCTGATCCAAGCCGTTTAAGTTAACACAAAAGGAGTCTAATAGTACTAAGAAAGCACAAGGAGAACTAATATGTTTCATGTGAATTCTAATTTGGACCCTTTTAGCTTTTTATTGGCAACGTGGAAGAAGGTTGTCAACACATTTATTGTTGATGATGGAGTGCGTACTAAAAATTGTGGATAGAGATCGCTTACATAAAATCCAAGGCTTTATTCAATGATTACCCTATTCTGAACTCTTCAAGGAGTGTCGAGGAAGGCTGGTGGTGACCAGTGCTTGCGTAATCGGCTACCGTTGATGGGTGTAGCAAACAGTGTCCATCCATTGTGTTCGATTTCATAGATGAAATCTGCATCGAGCAACTTCTACAACTCATAGTTGATCAATTCGGTGTAGTTCGTCGGATTGCAACGGTAAGATTGGCTCATCTTTGGCATTGCTCCTTCAACCAAAGGTATGGTGTGTTGGACTATAGATGATGGACTTCTCTTTTGATCTTTGTAAGACCACGCAAGACAGTCTCTATACTCCATCTAGTAATTTCTACATCTTAGCGGTAGACTGTGTTTTGCAGTTTGTAAGCTAACGATGCTTTGAGGGCGAAAACCTTGAGTTTCTTCAGCCCTCCTATTTTACTTGTGTGTGAATGATTGTGGAGGATGAATGTCTGTTTTGTTGTTGTTAAATCATGCTATCACAATCAAGAATGATCATTAGCACTTGCTTTCATCCATAGTTCTAAAACTAATCTACAAAATCCACACTCAAGCAAAATAGGTGTTAGAAATCCCCTTTGGAGAGATAATTAGGATCCATTAGGTAGTTTCCCTTTCCATTGTTCAGCTCCCTTGAGAAGATCAATCTCATGAGGAGAAGATCTTGAGCCAAGGATGCCTAGATAAGCCATGAATCCAAGATGCAAGGAAAGGATCAAAACAAACAAAGAAGCCCAGAAAGAGAAGAAGAAGAGCAAGAAACTCACCCCTCAATCAAAATCAGGAGGTACAATGGTTGAGGTTGTTGCTTGGCTGACTGGATTAGCTACCTTTTTCACTTGGTTTTGGGGCTCTTCATTTTCAAAAGTATCTAGTTCCTCAAGCCTTCATGAACCCTTGGCGATTTTGTCGTTATTGGCATTTCTAGCATATCCGGTGGTTGGCTGGCTTGTAGTGTAGTAAGCGTCTCAACTGCTTTGGCTTGCTGCTTCTCATAATCTTGGAATTGATCGAATCATTCTCCAGGGAAAGTAGCTTGGAAAGGATGAAGGCTTAGAGGCATTTTAAAGTGAAGTTCAGCCTTGAGGGTGTTGGAGACATCAATCAAATTCATGAAGAATTGCGTAGTGGCTGAAGTGGTGGCAGTTTGTTTTATGGGGGATAGAAAAGATGTGATAAATTGTTCTTGTATGAGTGAAGTATCTTCTTGATTAGCATCAATTTTTAATTTTCAACGCTAAAATATATTTGCATGTCATTCATACATTATCTTTAAGTAGTTGATAGATATAGTCTTTATCAATTAGTTAGGATTTTGACAATCTACAAGTAAAGTTTTTGCGAGTTTGATTCTTCTACCCATGGTTCGTCGATTATGTAGCACATGGCATGTCATATAATATTAATTGCATTCTATCTCTGACTACAAGAAGATATTGACTAGATGCAAAAATTTCAATGGATTTCAATATAAGCAAACATGTCGCTTGTGAGGACCTCAATGTGAGACAACTTTGGAAGTGACACTGGTTGTCTCCACTCTGTACTACTAATAATGCTCTCAATGTGTCTTGATAGGTGTCATGACAATCTTTAGCACATCTTCCTTGTATAATATTGTGTCTATTTTCTTTCTTTTATTCTTTTTTTGTCATGTATTAAAATTAGCTTTTCATTTTCCAATACAACAAAACGCTTGGATGCATACCTGAGCCACTGTATCATGTAAATCATTCACAACCATTCAACTTTCTCATGTAAAACAAATTATATAATCTATGTGATGATGCAAGTACCAAACTATGTAGTCTATGTGGCAATTCAGGTATAAAACCATCATTTTCATAAATAATATCCACTTTTAAGGTAATACATTATATGTAGATACGTTACAGGTTTGATAAGTTGAAATTTTTTAATTATGAAATAGAAAATGTATTTTGACACATTTGAGAGCCAAATTTTGAATAAAAATATTATTTCAAAATATTTTTCGCAATGCCTCCAAACATAGCACGTTGATGTGCTAAGTGAAATAGCTAGATGTTTTTTTTTTTTGCAACCTTCACATATAGAATGCCTGCACGCTAAACAAGAAAAAAAAATCTAGCCTCCAAAGATAACATGTTGGGGTGCCAAGCAAAACAACCCCAATATTTTTTGTTTTGGCTCACAAAGTGGTTCACAAAGTCATTGCTCATGAGTGATACCACATTTTAAGAACAGTCACCTCTAAAGTGATACCACATTTCAACAACAATTATCTCTAAAGTAATAATCGACCAAGCATAGACTAATTCTTTTCTCAAGTTCTCTATATGATATAAAACATTGCTATGGACAAAATCAAAATTTAAATCCATTGCACAAAATAATTTTTTAAACTTTATCATGATCATATACATCATTTAAATCTTCACTACAACTTCAACTTATTATTCTCATATTCTATCACAAATGCCTTCCTATACTACTAAAATTGTTGGATTGACATGACGTACAAATATCACAATATGACATGGCAAGGTCTTTGTGGAACAATACCACATCGTTCTTGTTTTTACTTATAGATATCTCTCTAATAAGTACAAGTTTCTACAAAAATTTGTGAACTTTGGCTGCCTACTTGAAAGTGTTCGAGCCACCAACATTAGAAGCATTGTAATGACATCATATAGACATTGTGAGTTGTCATACATTTCTTTGTGGTATTATAAACAAATGTATTAAAATAATTTTTAGGAGGCTTCCTCAAATTCTATTGGATGAAGTTTGAAGACCTCAACACATTGTTGAATGCATTCTAAAATGTTGAGCCTTGTCTTACATGTCGATGTCTTAGTAGCATAAATACTAGGAGCTTAACTTATGGGTCAAATTACAATGCAAAGCCAATGTGTTATATCCTCTCCTACGCACCAAATTTCATGGTTTTTTTTGGGGGGTCCTAGGAGGACACTCCCTCTAAGGCTATTCAGTCAGAAAAGGGTCTTCAATTAAGGGCTATAGCCTTAAGGCGAAGGGTCCTTCCCGTGACATAATGGCCGAGGAGGCATACTTTCCTAGAGATGGAAATGACTTTTACTTTTTTTCAAACCTATATTTTGTCGTAATTTTATTTTTACATGCACTTTTTAGGTAAAAAGTGCATGTAATCTATTTACATGCACCATTTGTCGCCTTGAAACAATGCTCGGGAAAACTGGCATATTATTGGAATGGAACTGACAAATTTTCTCAAAAACCAAATTCAGAGATATAATGCAAAATGTTGACTTCTTAAAAACTTATATAATTTTGATTTTGTTGGAACTTTTATGTTTAGTAAAATTAATGTAGGATTTGAAACTTTGGCTTTGAATATGTAAGATGCATGTAGATCATTATAATATTTTAGGAGACCACGTAAAATTTTGAAATGGGAAAGTTCTATCTTGCAGGTGCTCGATCTTTGGCACGATTTTTTATATAACTTGTGTTTGTAAACCTATTGATATGTGGCTAATTTGTAACCTTATAACACATTGTACCATGAACATACTTGTTTAAGCGAGCTAGTTTGATGCCCAAGAAAAATAGTTGATGCCAATGATCTTTGAAAATTACGAAAAAAATTGATGATGATGAATATGATTTAGCTAATCAAAAATAGTTTCAAATGATGCACTATTCTAACAAAGCTGGCTACCATAATAGACACACAATCTTTGATAGTTGTAAGATTTTAGAAAGCAACATTTTCAAGTTAAAGGTTTTAGAAGGAAGTATTTTTCAGAAGCCGACATCCATTGAAATATGTAGGACATTAAAAGGAAACTTAAGAAAAGTTTCTCGAGAACTGCCCAGAAAGTGCATGTAAAAATTTAAACAAGTAAAAGAGATACACATACATTCCGTATGATGAAGGGTGGCCATTTTCCTTTTAATACAAAGAAAAATAGATTTTAGGTGTATAAATTTAAAACGACACTGCGGACCAATGAGTATGCTGCCATTTGTTGAATATCCATTGGCCATGCCACCCACACACACACACACACACTCTTCTCCTCTCCCCCCCCCCCCCCTTGGTCCCCTATCTCTCTAATAGATTCTGTAAAGGAAAATCAAGGGATGCTCTCTCCTCGTTCTTTTGACCAATTTCTGTCACACACAGACAAAGAGCAAACGCGAGACAGAAGAGGAGAGAGTGAGTGAGAGCCGGTGGCCGCGTAGTAGACTGTAGCAGGTAGCTCGTCCGCTGTCATCTTGACGCACAAGAGTCACGTAACGCGGACGTGCGGGACCTTGTGTGCCTGGCCTTGAACGCAGAACCCAGAATCGCATTTATAATCGAACAATACAATACGGTATAGTATAATACCTCCTTTGTTAATGTTCACAGTAAAGTCTGTATTCGTACTGGCTGTAGATGGGTGGTGACGCACTCCTTCGCCTTTGCAAAGGGATGGATGGTTGTTGTTTTAACCGGAAGTGATTGAGGTTTTTTGAGTCTGTTTAGAGAGATTTTGGGATTTTATTTGAGCTTGCAATCTGGGTTTTGGTCTCTGAGCAGGTGCTTCTGTGCCTAACGCTCTATGATCAAAGGCTTCGGCGATTCAAAACCCCAGCTTAGTAAGCTTTGGATGTTATGGACTAGCTTTTACAAATAAAGCAACGAGGATTGTTATGTAGATATAGTTGTGTCCGTGGGTTTCTTACAAATTAGATATTGATATTGATATAGTTTTCTGTGGCTTCAACATGGCACACGTGATTGGGCAGTTGCTTGCTGGGAGCAACAGATTAGAGGCGATGGCCTTGGAGTGTTATCAGCGTGCGTGGGAAGTGCTGGAGCAAATGTTGATTTTTGCTATGTTTGTTCGACTATGGGTGGTAGTGAGCATAGCAAAAGCACTGTCCGTCTTTCTGCCTCATCAGACATCATCGTCTGTGATGACCAGCATGCTTGATATTTTGAGCAACCCTTTTCCCGGTGAAGAAAAGGCGTGTAAAAAGGGAGCTGGGTTTGGACCGAGTGGAAGCAAGACAAATAGACTTTTGCTTGACAGCGCACCAAATAACGGCATAGGCAGAGCTCTGTCACAGGTATACTTTTATGCTTTTTTCCATTTCAGTAAACATATCTCAAACAAACGACGAACATCTGAATTGCACCTCCGGAGTCTTCTGAGATGACATGCAAATAGTCAAATCTATTGTTTTGTCATGCTTCCTTCATATTGCATTATTTCTCCTATGTGTTTAAAAGTTGGGCTTCTCCCTATTGTATGTAGTTACGTTTCTTTGTTAGGCCTTTTCCAACTTTAATTGCATGGAGAATATAATCTTTGCCCTTTTTTGTCTTTGTAACTTGTCATTTCCAACTAGTGTCCTTTTTTGTGTTAACCGCGTGAGGGGGAAGAAGACGAACTTCAACCTCTCATAAGTTTTGGGAAGGATAGGTACAGTCTAAACAGAAAAGTATATATCGGTGATACTCTGCAGTCTGTGCATGCATCAGGATTTAAAGCTACACAGGGCTTGGCTTACTTGTTAGAATTTGTTGATGAGATTTTTAGTAGACATAAAGGAGAAGTATTATCAATGACGTTCTGTAGCACGTGGCATGCATCAGTGTTCAAGGCTTAGCTTACTTGTTAAGAGCCATGTGACATGTCCTGTCTAGGGAGTGCCAATTGTTCTTTCTATCGATGTCAACTTCTCAATTTAAGCAAGTAGAAAAAACTGTGTTTGCTTCGCTTTTATGATCCACAAGAGGATTCAGTCAAATGCATGTGAACTTGTGCTCGTTAGCTGTTGTCATTTTTCGTAGTGAAAGAACAATTTTAAAATTACTGTTTGTTTACCTGAATTTGTTCATGCTGAAGTGGCTGTTTACTGACAGACACTGGAGCTAGTTAATGATACACCAGCATCATCGAGAAAGTATGGATTCGTGCGTGGAGTTGCAGACAAGTTACTATTTGAAAATATTGCAAATGGCTCGGAGGCACTCGTAGAAGTCAACAGACTGGCACTTAAAGTAGGGTTTTCCAGGACACTTTGCCTATTGGTACAATTTTTGGATCGGAGACGGGGGCAGCTGCAAACAGAGGCTTTGAGCTGGCCGTGGCGCATACTCAAGGGGCATTCACAGGGAGGAACCACATTCCCTTTACCTTCTGTTCCATTTCTGGGTAGCATCTGGAACGTCTTGTCTGTTCTATTCCAGTTATCTCCCGAGAGTCGGCCTGTAGCAGTTTCCTCCAATTCTCTGATCATTGAGGATGAGGAGGTGGCAGAGAAGCTTGTACAGGAGCTTTTATGGATGGCAGAGAGGTTGAAAGAATGCTCAGCTATCGAAGATGCTATCATACAATGGAGCGCTGCTGCTTCTTTAGCTAGCTTGTCAAGACACGCAAGTCCACGGGTTCAACATTATCTCATGAAGATCTCAAGTAAGATTCCTAGCTCCATACCTTTTAGTATCAAAGGAAGTCTAGCTTGTTTTGCTTTCTACCAGAAGTCGTATGGCTACCTACAAGGACTGCAACTAGCTTTATTTCTTTCTAACATGAGTGAACTTTTGCCTTTGGTGCAGTCTTTCTGCTCCAGGGAATGACCTGGGCTACGTTTACTGCACCAGAAGATGTGTCGTTGCATCTGCTTCTGCTGTGGCTCCCATTGCTCTGCACTCCAATGAGTGGTATTGATGGCAATAACTTTACCGCATCCCAGAGACTGGAGGCAGAAATTTTGCTTGCACAGATTATTGTTAGACTTCCCAAAATGTATCAAGAGTCGATCCTGGCAGTTTGGGTACGTGAATTCACAGAATCCTCCTCAGATTGGCCAAACCTTCAAAATTGCTATGATTCTTGGTGCCATGAAATTAGACTTTCGAAATATGGTACCTGTGACAATGGTAAATAAGCTGAATGAAAGGACAACTTCAGATTATACACTGTTTATGTTGCAAAAATCTGCAATCTGATTAGAACAATTTTGCCTGATTGGAGGCAATAACATCCATTACACCAGTTCATTGTCCATTCTTGGAGGGGAATTACAGCAGAAAGTCAGGAAATCAGTTCATTCTTTGAAGACAAAGTTATTGAAGTATCTGTTTACACGTTGGATAGTTTATTTGGAGTAGTGACAAAAAAGCAGGTGAATTTTTGTCACTGTTCTTTTGATTATTACCTATTTCCATCTCTTCCTCATCTATGTACATGCATGTATATATTTCTATGGGGCACCATTGAAAGAATCTGTATTGAAAGCCTGTGACAAGTTTTTGATCAAATTATTCTTGCTAATGCATCTGAGCATTGCCCTAAGCTTGAATTTGCAAGAAAACAATTACAGGCTCCTTGAAGTTTCCCAAAATTTTAGCAACTATGAGCTGAGTTTCTAGAGACATTCTGTATAAGGAAGATATATGAACTAATCTAGTATTTTGACGAAATCTTTATTGCTCTTCCAGTTACAGATGAACTCATGACACCATTCTCAAGAAGATGATTTGGACATGAAGAATTGTATCCACCTTAGAACTAGTTTCTATTTGCAAATTTTTTTCTTCTGGAAACAGCTTTTAATTGCCAACTACCTGCTCCCTGAAAGGAGCAAATGACTTTTGGCATCCTTCAAATGGTTTTTCCATGGACATCACTTTGTTTTGTGGTACTATACTTTCAAGTGCAGTCTGAGTGCCCTTCGTTTGGTCAAAAAGGCTCAAGGAAGTGAAAATAAGGGCATTTCCAATTTTTGAACTATCTCTAGATAGGCATAGATGACTCCTAAGTGTGCTACATTGTATGCAGGTGATCTATGAAAATCCCTAACAAACAAATATCAATTATTTGGAACATAAGTGTAATTTCTACGATTCCGTGAAATTCATAATTGCATAAATTTGGAGTTAAGTGTGGAACCTATTACAATGACCTTAATCGCATAGAAGGAATAGTAGTGTGGAGTCAAAGATGCGGAAATGCAATCAAATATGCGAGAGTCACACAATACAGAATGGCTTGAGTGTGAGATGTGCAACTATTAAGTACTAGAAAATGGTCATTGGGAGGTCCATTAACAGAATTTTTGGGATGCGGGCATCAGAGTGGCAACGACGGCCACAAGCTACCCAAGGACCGAATATATATGTGGTAATGGACTGGCCAATGGAACATTGCCACAAGTAATTACATTTAGCAAGAAAATTTGGGCAACTATCTTATACATATCTCTTCAAAATAGAAAGGAATTATATATTATGCAATTTAAGTTAGCCCCTAGAAAGGTTTAAAATTGAAATGTAATTATGTAATGGGAGAATGCATATTGGTTTCTAAGGGATGCTCAAACTTGGGATCAAAGAAACTTTAAATACCAAGCTAACGTAGTGGAAGAATGGCGAACTAAGCTCTTAGACGTGTATTTTTCATTCGGCCAAAGGGTGCATGCATTTGTAGCAGTTGTGAGGAGTGATATCAGACACATGGCATCATCTGGTTGGTTAAGAATAGGCGTTTTGAGCCATAGTAGGGTTCCTAAAACGGTCTTAATTTCCACCGTAGATCTACAACTGCTATGTATGGTATTCGCCATCCAAACGGTGGGCTACTTGTTGTAGCCACCCTCTGCTCCAGCGGCTCGAGGGTGCTACATGTAGCCCGCCTCTGGATGGCGAATACCCATTACATAATCATTATGTATGATAGAATATTTGAAGACTCCGTATCTTTGAATGAGAGTGGGTACCACTCCTTCCATTGAGGAGTAAGCACTTCCACCTTTTGAATGAATGGACCCAAATTTATTAGTTTTAGGTCTTTACTAGGCCTAGAACCAACCCAACTCTGATTATTATGTGGATTACACATGCATGCAAGAAAAGCAGGCTTTGTAAGTCGTCATGCAGGGAAGAAGGGCCAAAAGAATGCTCATCAAGTTTTGGTGCAATTACCTACGGTTAATAATTAGCCAAAATATGCAAATAAGATCTTCAAAATAATAAGACAACCCATCTCAAAGAGGAATTTATAGTCATGCATCAATAAAAATGTCGTAAATAGTTGTAAAGGCTTGCATCCCACCAACATGACATGAAAGCACCTCATTAGAGAGGAAGAAAGACTTGTGGAAATGTTGAAGCTTTTGTGAATAAAATAGGTGTGGGAGGAGATATTCTAATGAGAGCATGAGAACATCAATAAAGCTTCAACCATGATTCAACAAATGTGGGAATGTAAAGTTCATTAGGGAAGTAGAGCCATACAGAAAGAAGAGGTGCATAGAAAGAAGAATTGCATGCATCATGAAGGAAATTATGGACTTCACTAAGAAATTAAGGGGCTTGTTGACTTGTACTCCTAATATACTATTCATTATCGAGAGTTTTGTTTCTTTCATTGTAATAAATACTTCCTTACTTTGGTTGCATTTGCCAAATAATTGGCAAAGTGTTCAAAACACAAGACATTTTTGACTCTTTGCATTGAAAAAAGATTATCGAGTGATGCTTATACTAGGTAAAATATGTGAATTTATGTCAAGGTTGTTAGGCCAAGCCATAAATGAACAATTGATAAACTTGGCGAAATATTCAATAGAAAACCCTTGCCCCAAGCAAAAGGATGGTGAGACATTAATGTATTTATAGCTAAAACATATGTTTTGACTTCTCATGATATTTCTTAAAACCTTTTTTATGGACTTTTCATGTGCCATTTTATGCTTTTTATTTATTTTATGGATGACAATATTCCTTTTAAAAAACTTGTTTGTCACTTTGCATACACTATTGTGTATCCTTCATTGGAATAAGCTTGGGTGACTTCCCTCCCCTTGATGAATTTATATGGACCTCTAGCCCCCTCTCCCACCCCTGCCTTGGCTCTCTTCATCCATGACTTTGTCTTTTGCTTGCTCAAAAAGGGTTATGCACAATGGATTGCCGAATACTTTATGGTAGTTGAATTCATCTTTATTCTTGTTGCTACATTGATGCACTACCGATCCACAGCTCCATTCAAGTCGTTCGTTGACGAGATCACGATTTAGTTCTGATTCTGAACCATCTTGGCTTGAATCGATCCCGATTCCATTGAGATGACAATTTTCGACATACATAGTTGTGTGAATTTTCATTTGATGAATTTGCTAAGAAATTCTATGCCTCCCATTTTTTCCTTTGGGTATTTGCATCAAACTTCTTCTAGGGCAAGTGTTTGACTGGTATTGTAGCAACCTGTGTGTTATGCTTTCGTGGTGTGTCCTAAAGCACGTTCCAGACAACTCATGGCTCATCATCTATTGCAGTTGTGCTAGGAGTTGGGAATTCTCCAAGCCCACTTGGTTGATCAAATTTTTGACGCACCAAATTCCAGACCATGCATGGGCTTTCAGTACTGTCCATAATTTTGTAGCAATGGTTATGTGGGAAGTGATTACAAGACTTGGCTCACACAATGAGTAGTGGTCATGGTCATATGCTAGCGTAGCTAGACTATCAACTCGTAGGTTCTGTTCTTATGGAATGTGCATCCACTTGATATGGGATAACTCTCTGGTGAGTTCATTGATGGCGATGGCGATGGCGTAGGCTTGTACAGTCCTGCTCTTGAGTTGGTACACTCCGGTCATACCTCGGATCAGGAGTTGAGAATTTTCCAAAATCCTTAGGCTGTCTATAGTATGCAAGGACCTCATGGTCATTTGTAGACCGATGAGAAGGGCCTTATACTCAGTTGTGTTGTTTATAAACTTTTCCTAATGGAATTCCATACTCGCTAGTTTAGTTCCATTGAGACTTTGCAATACTGCTCCTACAACTCCCTCCCGTATATACAGAGCCTTCCACATATGTCATAACTCTCAAAGTCTGCACAGAGTGCCAAAAGATAAGAGACGGTCACACACACTTTGTGAGTTTCCTTACCATATAGATGTAATCAGAATTGAAAACCTGCAATTGTTGAAGAGTCGTCCAAAGTTACGCAACAAGTTAAGTCAACAATGGAGAATACGTGCTCAGTAGTTTCTTTTTCCAATTGGCAAACATGACAATGTCGATCAAGAAGGAAAGGCCATTTTGATGGAAAAGAGATTTGGTAGCAACACAAAAGGCTAAGTAACTACATGTACCAATAGATACAATCCGTATAATAGTAAAATGCTTCCGCCAATGCCAATGATGTCATTTGAGGAACAAATTGTTGAAATGCCTAGGCAAAAGTGAGGGGTAGCTCCTTAGATGCATAGTTGGGTATTTTAGCAAAGAGCGATTCGAGAGGAGGCTCCAATCTTAAAGGTCGAGGTGATGGTCGAGAGTAAGACATAAACCAACAATAGATAAGACAACTTGATCAACTAAAGATCATGCATCGAAAGTCAAAGAGCTTGCATACATCAATGGGCCGATTATGGAGTGAAATGGTACTACTTCTTTTTCTCATTCTCTGTCTCATTTTGAGGACATTGTTTCTTTGATAGTTTTAGACCTGGGTTGAGTGGAAAGAAGCTCAATCTGCAGTTGGTCATTTCATACTTTTCTAGCACATTGGTGAGATATCGTTGTTAACTGATGTAAATCTATCTACTGGGTCGATTTCTGTGAATTCGAATTTCGAGATAGTAATGGATTGGGCCCATATTGGTCATCCTGTATTCCTGTACTAGCATGCATTTTGCATCCATCAAAAAATTCAAATTGTTATTGAACAGTAGTGTATCATCAACATACAAAGTGATGATTATGAAGGAGGTTGAAACAGAC
The DNA here is from genome assembly GCA_029204225.1 of Diphasiastrum complanatum. Taxonomy (NCBI): domain Eukaryota; kingdom Viridiplantae; phylum Streptophyta; class Lycopodiopsida; order Lycopodiales; family Lycopodiaceae; genus Diphasiastrum; species Diphasiastrum complanatum. Next base: position 35,317,389 of record CM055103.1, on the reverse strand, counting down.
TTGAAATAGACATTCGAGTCTAGTTTCGTCAAGTTTATTCCTTAAATCAGCAGGGTTTTGAGAGTAAGCAATGCATCCAAAAACTTGGAATATGCTTGAGTGATGGTTTCGATCTTGTCCATACCTTGTAGAGTGTTTTGTTGTTGAGAGCTTTGGTACTTGATCAATTTTGCAAATAGGCTACGGTCGGAATGACTTCTGCCTAGAATTTTTTTGGAAGAGAGGCATGGGCTAACATGCTCTTGGCACTTTCAATCAATGTCCGATTACACTGTTTGATTGAGGTGAGTAGCTCATTGTAAATTATTGTTGAATTTCATTTTCGTTGTAGAATTTCTTGCATTAGGTAGAGATAATTTTTTCCCCTCCATTAGTATGTAGAGTCTTGATTTTTCTCTGGGTTTGATTTTCTGCAGATGCCTTGACCTACTTGAAGAACTTGAATGCTTTAAATTTCTTCTTCATAAAATAAGTAGCAGTTCTTCTAGAAAAATCATCAACGAATGTTAGAAAGTAAATGGCTCCCCCTATGGAAGAGGTCTGCATAGGACCACAAGTGTCACTATGTACAAGATCTAGTAAGCCTTTTGTAGAATGAGCAAAATTAGAATGGAATGGACTTCTAGCATACTTGTTGATAATGTAGCTTTCACAATGAGAAGTCAATTTGCTAATGGGAGACAGATCTTGTACTAAATTTAGAGTCGACATTTGTTGGATACTATTTAGATTCAAATGGCTTAATATGAAGTGCCATAACATATCAGTGGACTCAGAAGTTGAGGTGTGAAGAACTTGACTATTTCCCGTAATCGTCCGTTTTGCGGTCCTTCACGGTCAGTTCAGCTTCCCATCATGACCCGTAACATCATTCCTACAACTACTAATTATTCAGTTCCAGTGACTACGACTTAGCCTAACTTCCTACTTACAGTGACATCACCTACCTTGTATAGCTACGCATTCCCTAATAACAATTTACAACTATAATTTTTTAATTCACAACTATATTCTTAATGTTTCATAATCATATGGGCTCTTGCGCACCCCCCCCCCCAAATACATGATAATCTTTTGGGCCCTACACATATTCCCTGGCTGGAATAAGACGAGTTCCACCGAGTCTATTGTCTTGCCCTTTTCCACCGCTTCCTTTCTCTCAGGTGTTTGGTATCAATCTCACTGTCACTGTAATCAGATGTGTTCATACCAATAAAGTCGCTTTCCAATTGGCCCCTACCCTGCTCTATGAATGTCGATGCAATTGCTGGCGTTGTTGAAATAGAAAATCCTACTTATGTGCCTACCCAATACATTATGCATAAGTGCAGGCATTCACAAAAGATAAAAATGGTAATGATTTTCTAAGAGATAATAATGTACGTCTATTGACGCATATGTGCAACCAGAACAAGTTTCATACATTGGAACTACAGACGAACTGTGCATTATGTCACAGCCAAACCCTTTACTTAGGAAAACATCTACAACAGTTGTTCAACATTATGTATATAGGAACTCGACCAATATATAAAACAACATGAGAAAAATGAAAATCCAATAGAAGACGTTCATTCCCCAAATTTGGTATCCAGCATTCCAAATCTCAAAGGAGTGGTTCTGATGTTCTTCAAACTATCGTGTCTCTATCTGCTGATGATTCAATTGCTGACTTCGTAGCTCTTGTCTCTCTTGTTGCAAACGTTCTTGCTGCTGAATGGCCAATCTCTGACGCTCTAACACCTGCCGCTCTAACTCAATCCTCTCTTGTGGCCTATACTGCATTAACGACTGGTAATTCATTGGAAGATGATACTCCATTTCCACGAAGTCAATGTCTTCTTGATCCCGCCGTTGTCGTGGTCGTCGTTGAACTTCGTTGGGGTCCTGTTGTCACGATAATATGAGAATTATCCTCAATGCATTTATTCTTGGTTTCCAAAATACATCCAAATCCCTCTTATATATTCAAAAATATTATTATGAGATTTGAGTGGGATCATGATTTCCAAACTGCTTATGATACCTCCTATCACTTCACAAAGATGTGATTCTAGTAACGATTTCCGAAAAATCCACTTAACTTGATTCATGGTTTATTATTATTATTATTATTATATGTGTGTGTGTGTGTGTGTGTGTGTGTTTAGGGATTTTTTTTTTTCCCCCGTGCTTTTGTGCTACACGTGCCTTCGTGAAAATATCGTCATCCAAGCTGAGGTTAGTTTTCCACCAATCGATGTTGGTTGAATGTATTCTCGGCTTTCAAAATATCAAACAAGGAATACATTAATCCCCTATTGATATCCCCTCTCTCCTCTGGAATATTGCAGCCTTTCACCCTACTGTTACAAACGGTAGTCCCGGGGGATTATACCATGCAATGGTTACATTGTTTCCAAAATTATTAAGAATTTGATATGGTCCTTCCCAATGCTGATCCTTTGATTTGATTGTGTTCATGATACTACCTGGGTAATATAACATGAAATATCACCTTTTTAAGGTCCCGTTCATGTATATGTTTATTGAACCACCGGGCTTGTTGCTGTTTAATCACCCAATTCATCCAGTACCCATAACCCCGATGTTCCTCCAATTTTTCCAAGGCAATTAGCTGTTCACGTAAGGACTCATCATGTACCAAATTATATGCCATTTGGATGTGTAGAGTTGGTAAAATGAATTCATACGACATGATTGCATCCGTGCCATAGACCAACTGAAACCACGTGTAACCCGTAGATACCTTATATGCGGTGCGGTAAGCCCATAACGCTGGTTGCAAAAACTCATGCCAGGATACTCCTTTCTTGAGCACCTGTTTTGCGATAATAGCCTTCAGTGTCTTATTAGTTGCTTCAGCCTGACTATTCCCGCATGGGTAATAAGAAGTGGACATCTTATGAATAACACGAAATAAATATGTCATTTTTTCTATTGTGTCATTCACGAAATGTGGCCCTCTATCAGACACAATTCCAGTGGGCAACCAAATCGCGATATGATATTGTTAAATATGAATTTATCGGTTGATTTGGCGGTGTTGTTCCGCAACGCTTTTGCCTCCGCCCATTTTGTAGCATAATCCGTTGCTACAATAATGTATGTATGACGTCCACGTTGTACTTTTTAATATCCTTTTTCTTTGAAGCGCGAAGATCCGCCGCCTTTCGGTCTTCGTGTCTTCTTCGTCTTTCATGTCTTCTTCTGCCTTCTTCCTCACCATTGACCTTTTCTGGGTCCACGAGTATTTCATCTTCGTGTTCGGGTATCCTACAGTCAACTAACATTTGACTGTCGTCTTCAGGTCTCAGTCCTTGAAGCTTTGGTCTTCGCATCCGGACAGCTCCCATGCATTTCTGCAGACTTGAGCTCGAAAGCTAGCAAAGCTTTGTGGCTCGAAACACTTTGTTTCTTTAGCTCCCTCTCAAAGCGTGGTAGCTTTAAGACTCCTAGACTCTTCTGTCTCTCGAACAATCCTTTGTCTAAGGCCTTGGTGAAGATGTCCACCACCATTTGCTTCGTTTCAATGAAGCTGGTCTTTAATTCATTTCTTGTGACTATGTTACATACCTATGTAACTAGCAATACTTCAGACCCTTATTGGTCCATTTAATGTTGGGGGCTAAATGGCAAGGTACCCTTAGGATTAAGGGTATGTGCCCTTGGATAAGGTTAGGCAAGTGACTATACCTTAGTCGGAGGTATGGAGTTACGTGGCCCTTGGATAAGGGGTACTTTTAGTATTAAGGGTAGGTGTCTTAGTTTCAGGTACTAGTGTCCTTGGTTAAAGGCCAGTAGGTGTCTATGCCTTGGATGGGGGTGTGGAACCTAGAGAGTGTTAGAAAGTCATTGGATGACTATTTTTCTAACCTTGGGCCTCAACCTTGGACTATATCACGTTATTGGTCTAGGACCAAAGTATATTTGCACAACTTGGGCATTGGGACCTAGTAGGAGGGCGCCCTCCCAAAGGGTCCATTGAGTTCCCAACTCCTAGAAAGGCATTCAAAGAGTCATAGGTTATGGAAGGTGTCTCTTGACATTCCATAAGCCTATGGAGGCTCTTGGAGATTCTTTAACTCCCCTAGGCTTCTCTCTCTCTCATTGAATGAGCATGGAACTCCATAGTGCATTGGAGGGGTCCATGTGCCATTTATATGAGGGTAGTAGGGTCACCATTGGGAGGGAGAGATCTCTCTTGTTTGCTTTGCTTATGCTCTAATGTTGCTACTAGTGTGTAGAGTGTTTTCTTGTGGTAGTATGCTTAAGGTTTGGATCTTGCTTATGGTATGGGACATAAATAGGGTTTGGATCTTGAGTATGCTATGGAGCGTTGTGGTATGCTTGTGATCTGTTTATGGTTAGCAAGGGAGGTCTTGCTTGGAGCTTGGATCAAGCTATGGTTGGGTGGTGAATACTTGAGGCCAACTTGTTATCTATCTTTGTGTTTAAAGACTAGGGACACAGGTGGAGGAGAGATCCTTGGAGGCTTGTAAGTCCTTACTTGCAGGTGGAGGCATCCTAGCTTGGAGTTGGGGAGCATTTTGAAGCTTGCAGATTGCTTGGAGGACATTTGGAGGCTCTACCTTGAATTTGGAGGGCTTCCTCGCCTCTGCTTGTAAAAGTGGTATCAAATCTAGACAAAGGATGATAACCTTTCTAACCTTCTTAAAATTCTATTAAGATCACCGACTAAATTTTTTTTGGAAAAGATTATTGGCTTTTCTAGTTGTAGGAAGCTTGTAGTTGAAGTACCCAATGAATCTAGTTCTCTTTGGAAGAGAGTAATGATGCTTATAGAATTGTTTAGGGGCTGATTTTTTATCATGTTAGAGAAGTTTTAAAGTGGGCTTTGGGTTTTTAAAAGTTTTGAAAAAAGATTTGTGGGATGGTTAGAGGAAGTCTTCCTCTACATAGACAAACTTTTTTTTGCAAAAAGATTGATTCTAGTTGTGTGTTTTGATCAAAACTAGTGTTTTTTTTTTGCATAAATGAGATGTTTGAAGTTTTGATTTTCATTTTGAGGTTCTGTTTTTCAGACCTGTAAATCTAAAAATCAGATCTGCAAAATGACATTTTTATCCAAACTTCATTAGTTACACCTTTCTATCTCCTAGTTTCATGAAAATGGCAATGTAAGAAGGGAATGGTAGTGTAACTTTGTGCATAAAACAAGTTTTGAAGTTCTGTTTTTTGTCATTATGAAGTTTTGATTTTCAGATTTACAGATCTGAAAATCAAATCTGAAAAAAGTTTTCATAAAGCTTCATTAGTTATCCATTTCTAGACACTAGTTTCATGGATTTGGAGATCTAAAATAGTGAGAAATGTGAAGACTTTGGTTGCTTTTGAAATGACAAATGGAATTGGAATTGGAATGGGAACTTTATGTAAACATTAGCTTGCAATAGTTAATTAAAGTTTACATAAAAATTGGTTTTCATTTTTGCTTTTGATTAAGGCAAATGTAGCTTGTTGTTGTTTTCCTCTTAAGCTTGGATTGAGCTTGCAAATAGTAGGCTTGGATTGAGCTGATAAACAATAAGATTGAATGAGTAGAAGTAAATGCTTATTATTTGCATTGGATGTAAGAATGAAAGCATTTCTATCATTCTAATTTGAGCACTTGTTGTTGTATTTGCATAATTGGAAAACACACAAGCAAACCCAATGGATCAAACCAATGAAAACCAAGCATTTGATCTATCAAACCCATCCAATGTGGCACAAGCTCTTGAACTTTTATACCAACAAATTCAAGCCACTAATAAGCAGTTTCTTGAAACTAATCAAAGAAACCAAGACTTAGAATCTAGGTTAGCCAATCAGAAGAAGCATGTAGTTCCACCTCCCGTAAAAGCATTTAAGGGGGAGAATGAAGATAGGAACTTACAAGTGGTAAGTTCTTGGCTAAATGTTTGGAACAAATACTTTGCCATGAACCAATTCCCTGAATCTGAAAAGTTATCCACTGTCACCATGTTCCTTGAAGAAAGAGCCTTAGTCTGGTGGGATGACTTAGTTGCAAAGGGCAATCAACCTTGTACAAGATGGGACGATTTTTGCGAACTTTTTAGGGATTATTTCCTACCACTTTTAAATGACTATGAACACTTCCAAAAGTTGAGTCATCTAACCATGAATAAAGGTTTGGAACAGTTTATTCAAGATTTTCATGAGTACCTGAATCCACTTTATAGTGACATTCCACCTAAGGTACAAATGTTGATGTTCATTGATGGGTTACCAAAAGCTTATCAAGTGGATGTTCGTAGGAACCATCCAAAAACCCTAGAAGATGCTATTAGGGTTGCAAAATACTTTGATGACACACCTAAGCCACCTAGGGGTCAACAGCCTAATGAGCAGAAAAAAGGTTTTCAATTTAAGAAGCTGTTAGTGAAACACATCCCAATTCCAACAATCCTAAGAAAACCAAGAAAAACTTTAAAAATCATCAAGGTGGCAATGATAAAGTTGAAGCTCGTAAGAAGAACCTGATCAAGTTGTTAATGTTCGTTTTGACACGGGATCCACTCATAACTTTATTGATGTAAATTTGGTGCAGACACTAAACCTTCCTACTAGAAAAAGTGAGAAAAATTACAGTGTGACAATGGCATCGAGAAGTAATTCCGATTTGATGGATTTTATTGTTCTTGATGTAGAATTGCACATTCAGGATTATTCTGAAAAACTAGAATTCCATGTTGTTGCATTAGCTAATGTAGATATTATTCTTGGTTAACAATGGCATTTTGATAAGAACAAGTCATTGAGAATTGATTTTGTTAAAAAATCTTTATCTTTTATGCATTAATTAAGATCAAGGCTAGTTTAAGTGTTGACACTAAAAATGTTAACTCTTATTCTAAATAAGAACTTAATTCTATTATGAAGATTTCTGATTTTAAAGTTTATTTATGTTTTCATAATGATATCATTTGCTGCAATGATGATGAACTTAACATAAATGCCATGAATATACCCAGTGAGAACACTACAAAATTTGAAGCCTATAATAAATTTAGGCAGGAATTCAATGATGCTTTTTTAGACCCTCCTGTAGAAAGGACAGTTGATCATAAAATTGACCTAATACTTGGAGCAATTCCAATCACACAACATCCTTATAGGATGAGTGAATCGGAAGAGGCTGAGGCAAATAGGCAATTACATGATTACCTGAAAAAGGGGTGGGTACAACCTAGTAAGTCTCCTCGGAAGGTTTTGCGTCGACTATAAGAAATTGAACAAAATAACCATTAAGAATAGATATCCACTGTCGCGGATGGATGATCTAATAGATTATCTTGGTGGTGCTGGGTACTTTACCAAGATAGATCTAAGATCGAGCTACCATCAAATACGCATTAAGGCAGAAGATATACCAAAAACCGAGTTTCAAACTCACTTTGGTCACTATGAATTTTTGGTGTTGCCTTTTGGTTTGACCAATGCACCGGCAACTTTCCAACAGATGATGAATGATTTGTTCAAGCCATATTTGGGAAGATTTGTAGTGGTATTATTAGATGATATCCTAGTGTTCAGTAAGACTTTGGCGGAACATAAAGAGCATCTTAGGATTGTCTTGGACATTCTAAGAAGGGAAAAGCTCTTTGCCAAGGAGTCTAAGTGTGACTTTTTTGCTAAGAAATTGTCCTACTTGGGGCATAAGATTTCCGAATGGGGAGTGGAGATTGAGGCCGATTGTATCCAAAGGGTTATTGATTGGTCTATTCTCACCACAGTTCGGGAAATCAAGTCTTTCTTGGGGTTTGTAGGATTTTTCCTTCAGCTATTTCTTGAAAGGCTATAAGAAGCTAAGCCGAAGGGCTAAGAGTCCACTAGTGGTGTGGACGGAGGATATGAATAATTGTTTTGAGTTGCTTAAGAAAAGTTTCACTTCGGCACCAATACTAATCATTGGCGATCCTAATAAGGCTTTTGTGGTTAGGACCGATGTCGGTGATTATGCCATTGGAACTGTTTTGATGCAGGATGGACATCCTGTGGCTGATGAAAGCAAGAAACTCAATCCTGCTCAGTCTAGGTATTGTACCTATGAGAAGGAACTGTTTGCAATTGTTCATTCTTTAAAAATTTGACGACAATATTTGTCTGGAGCCAGATTTGATTGACGGATCATCAGACTCTTCGATATTTCTGTGATGCTACAGATTTAAAGAGGAGACAAGCTAGATGGGCTGAGCTAATACAAATCTTCGACTTTTCTATATGTTATTGTAAAGGAAGTCAAAATACTCTAGCGGATGCTTTGAGTCGGTTACCGATTATTAATCAGTTGTGTTTTACTGTTATAGAACTGGGGTTGTTTCAGTCTCTTCAAGGACTATATGAGTCCGATCCCTTTTTTGGAAAGTATTGGCAACAAGTACTTTTGAGGGTCGATTCAAATTTGCAGGATTCCTCGAATCAGGGAGAAACTGAAATGTATTTCCTAATTCGAAACAAGATTTTGTTTCGTAAAGGAAAGGTGTGTGTACTGGAGAATGACACTGTAAGGGCCCAAATCTTGCATGAGTGTCATGATAGTCCATGCGCAAGACATCCGAGTATACAAAGAACACTTGACTTAGTTCGAAGGCAATTTTGGTGGCCTAAGATGAAAAGTCAGGTAGAGGCCTATGTACTTAAATGTACTAAGTGCCAGTTAAATAAAGCAGAGAGGCTAAAAGCTAGTGGCCTATTACATCTTTTGGATATTCCTACCGAAAAGTGAGAAAGTATATCTATGGATTTTGTGGTTGGGCTTCCACGTACAGGGAAGGGCCATGGTTCGGTTTGGGTCATTGTTGACAGACTTACGAAGTTTGCTCAATATATCCCAACAAAAACTATTGTTAAAGCTTCAAAACTAGCTCAACTACTTGTTGAGAAGCTTTTTCGACTGTACGGGCTGCCTTGTGATATTGTTAGTGATCGTGACCCAAAATTCACTGGAAATTTTTGGCAAGCAGTATTTGAAAAGTTGGAAACAACTTTCAGTATGAGTTCTACAGATCATCCAGAATCAAACGGTCAAACGAAAAGGACCAATCAGACGATGGAGGATATGTGGGCCATCGGCAGTCTGATTGGGAACAATACCTTCCACTGGTGGAATTTGCATATAACAGTGCAAAACATTCAGCGACCGGATTCAGCCTTTCAGGCTTATATATGGTTTTCAACCTCAATCACCAATTAGTGTTGGTATGAAAAACCTACGGGTGCAAGCCGCAGCTAATTTCATTGCGAATATGTGAGAAATGTTACAGCTGGCTAAAGATAGCATAAGAAGTACCTAAGTCACTCTAGTGGCTTGAAAACTATTAAGTGTGCAAAGTTGGCGCCTAGGTATTGCAGTCCTTTTCAGGTTATCCAAGTGATAAACAAGGTCGCATACAAACTAGACCTTCCAGCTAACGTTGGAATTTATCCTGCTTTCCACGTTAGTAAGTTGAAACCCTTGTTGGGGGTTGGGGAGACCCTGGTCCCTGTGGAAAATCTAGTGGAACTTCTTCGTGATGAGTCCATGAGTGGACCACCTGAACCCGAGGCGATTGTTAATAGCCGGCAGAGGACTCTACAAAGTAGAGTGCTTCATGAATTTTTAGTCAGGTGGAGGGGCAAATCATAAGAGGAGGATACCTGGGAAAAGGAGGCTGACCTCCAGAAGAATTTTCCAAATTTTTTCCTACAAGGAAAAATTTAAGTTTTGGGGGAAGGAATGTTACATACCTATGTAACTAGTAGTACTCCAGACCACTATTAATCCATTTAGTGTTGGGGGTTAAATGGCAAGGTACCCTTAGGATTAAGGGTATGTGCCCTTGGATAAGGGCAGGCAAGTGACTATACCTTAGTTGGAGGTATGGAGTCACGTGACCCTTGGATAAGGGGTACCCTTAGTATTAAGGGTAGGTGTCTTAAACTAAGGTACTAGTGTCCTTGGTTAAGGGCATGTAGGTGTCTATGCCTTGGATGGAGGTATGGAACCTAGAGAGGTGTTAGAAAGTCGTTGGATGACTATTTTTCTAAACCTTGGGCCTCAACCTTGAACCATATCACTTTATTGGTCTAGGACCAAAGTATACTTGCACAACTTGGGCATTGGGACCTAGTAGGAGCGCGCCCTCCCAAAGGGTCCATTGAGTTCCCAACTCCCACAATAAAGGCATTCAAAGAGTCATAGGTTATGGAAGGTGTCTCTAGACATTCCATAAGCCTATGGAGGCTCTTGGAGATTCTTTAACTCCCCTAGGCTTCTCTCTCTCGCTCATTGGATGAGCATGGAACTCCATAGTGCATTGGAGGGGTCCATGGGCCATCTATATGAGGGTAGTAGAGAACCCATTGGGAGGGAGAGATCTCTCTTGTTTGCTTTGCTTATGCTCTAGTGTTGCTACTAGTGTGTAGAGTGCTTTCTTGTGGTAGTATGCTTAAGGTTTGGATCTTGCTTATGGTATGAGACATAAGTAGGGTTTGGATCTTGAGTATGCTATGGAGTGTTGTGGTATGCTTGTGATTTGTTTATGGTTAGCAAGAGGGTGCTAGATAGGTCGTGCTTGGAGCTTGGAACTAGCTATGGTTGGGTGGTGAATACTTGAGGCCAACTTGTTATCTATCTTTGTGTTTGAAGAGTAGGGACACAGGTGGAGGAGAGATCCTTGGAGGCTTGTGGATCCTTACTTGCAGGTGGAGGCATCCTAGCTTGGAGTTGGGGAGCATCTTGAAGCTTGCAGGTTGCTTGGAGGACATTTGGAGGCTCTACCTTGGATTTGGAGGACTTCCTCACCTCTACTTGTAAAATACTAGGTCCCTTATCAAATGGTATTTGATTGCAATGTGTTTTGTCCTTGAGTGAAACACGAGATCCTTCATCAAGTGTATTGTAGAAGTGTTATCCATCTGCAAAATCAGAGGCTCTTGGTTGGTTTCGCATAGTCCGTCGAGGAACTGTTTGAGCCATATGATTTCGTTGGCCATCTTCGCGGCTGCAACGTATTTTGCTTCGCAGGATGACTGAGCTATGATGGTCTGCTTCTTGCTGACCAAGAGAACTAATATGCTTGCTGCAACGGTGCACCCTTCTGAGACACTTTTACAATCATCCTTAAATGATGCCCAACTTGCATCCTTCGATCTGAGTGTCTCTTACGCTTGAACTACTTCTTTGGCTTCTCCTTGTTGTTGTAGAGAGCTTGTTCAGAGGCGTCCTTGTGATCAAGGTGCTCACGAGCTTCAACTTCTTCTCGAATCTCAATCACTGCCTTTTCGAGTGTCATCGCTAGATCTGTTGCTAGCAATGTTCGGGTTGTCTGAAAAGATCTTGGTAAAGCTCGTAATAGGTAAGTGAGCTACTTCTCCGCTGATACTGCATTCTCTGTTCCGACGTTGTGTAATGAAATGAACAGATCCTTCATCTGTCCGATAAAGGAGGTGAGGTCTCTACCATCCCATCGCAGGTTTGTCAGCTGATCTTCGAGAAGCATGATTTGGCTGTATGATTTTGTCTAAAATCTGGTAAGCAATGTATCCCACATCTCTCTTGCATTAGAGAGTGTCGCGATGTCAAGCGTTCGATGGATGATGACAACATGGCTCTTGCCTTGTCGTTCTTTGCTCTCCATTCTCGTACTTCTTTGTCGGTGGTTGTAGGCATCTCCTTGATGCCATCTGCCCAGGGCCATAGCCCTTCTCCCTTTAGTATGAGAGAGGTCTTCACTTTCCATGCTAGGAAGTTGGACCCAATTGAATCGAGGATTGTGTATTGGTTTCTTGTTCTAAATGCTCGTCTCCTGGATCTGACAGCTCTTAAGCTATATCAGCTCTCTGAGAGGAGAAATGGGCTATGATACCACTGTTGAATCTCGGATGAAATTCGATTATGTCTGCTGGTCTACTGCCAATAGAACAATCCTCCAAAGCGTGGACAAACACTGCTGACCTATGTTATAATTTGTTACGTCATTCAACAAGGTAAAGCTAGTATGTGGAATAAAGAATAAACAGCTGCTAACGAACATATAACAATCTGACAATAAGACATTCAATAGCATTTAAGATAAGAAAATCATCTGCATAACATCTATTGTATTATTAGTGAATTTCTTGAGCGCTGTGTGATAGGTCCACCCAACGCGTTGGCGTGAGAGACACAATCTTTCTCACGAACTATATCAGGTCATCTCGCTTACTAGCGGACTTCTTGCACATCAGCTAGCAACATTGTGCTTAGCTTAAGGTTGATACTCAACCAATTGACAATCCAACACATCTATATGATGTTCAACTGATCCTCTTGTTCTCAATCTGTTTATATAGATGAGAATTAGACATGTTCTAACGGTATCCGGATAGTCCGTGGAGGAGTGACATCCGCCTTGTACTTTTCGATCTCCTTTGTACGTGAAGATCCGTCGCCTTTCGGTCTTCGTGTCTTCTTATGCCTTCATCTTCGCCATTGAGCTTTTCATCTTCGTGTTCGGGTATCCTGCGTCAACAAACATTTGACCGTCGTCTTTGGGTCTTTAGTTCTCGAAGCTTTGGTCTTCGCGTCTGGGCAGCTCCCATGCATTTCTACAGACTTGAGCTCGAAAGCTAGCAAAGCTTTATGGCTCGAAACACTTTGTTTTTTCAAAACTAGCCAATTAGAATGGATCCAAACATGACCTCATCCACTTATCTACTTGCCAAATATAGTAAAACTACTATTTAGGCCTTTATTGACAAATATGAAACAATCTCTAACTTGAGATTTCATTTTGGCCTCCAAAAATACCAAATTAAAGAACCAAACTAGTTGACAATTTTTCACATGAATTTGTGCAGAGTCAATTGTATCACATTCAACAAGCTTTATTCATGGAAGCACTTCAAAAGACCAAAAGCTCAAAACATAAGAATCACTTCAATACAAGAAAATAACATGATTACATAGTGGAGAGCTCACTACATGTCCTTGACATGTGTCAAACCTTAACAAAAATATGTGTTAGCATGTCATTGGCATTTAACACTCATAGCTAGGGCGTTTTCACATTGAACTACTATTTCCTTAATTTAAAATGGAGTTCTCTCATTGGCCATAAAAAAAAAAGGGCCTTCTTATCCTTAGTTGACACCATGTGGCACATGGTGTGCATGGGCCCCTCCCCAAGTAGGGACAAGTGAAAGTGGTTAATTGGGCCTAGAGCCTTGCTGGGCATGTTGAGTTGCTAGGGCCAACTCAAGAAAAATGGACCAATGGCATGAGAGGAACTCAATCTAACCACTCAATTTTGCAACATTCCATTTAGTTGTTACCAGTCAAGTGTGAAAGATGGATGGCCATTATCTCACTTGCCAAGGCTTAGATGATGGGTGGCAAGAGAAAGGGCTGGGCAAATCGCTAGTGTAAAAACACCCTTAAAAAATGGGATTGAAAGATAAACTTCAATTTCAACTCATCCAATATGCCTCCTCCTTTGGAATGCTATCGAGTCCATATTTTATTTGCACACTATGGATTAGAGGTATTTGTTGAGGCAAGGCAAATATGGCCTACAACAATTTTGAGTCACAAGATGGACTAGGTGTTCGTTGGGAGTATGATATTCGCCTTGGCTTGCAACCCAATAGGTTGTATCCCCCCTGCTCCTAGTGTACATCGATGCACATCAGACATCATAACAAATGGTGGTGGTGTCGTCTATTTTTAAGAAGATAGATGTATAATGCCTATGAACAAATTAGAGCATGCCACATCATCAAAAACTTTGAGCTTGCTGATTATGATTCTTTATGATTACTAAACTATTTGATTTTATTCCAAGTATTCAGGTCTTGCATTAAAAAAACCACTAAAAAGCTCATAAGGGTGCCTTTCCGTGTGGCTTGTTCACCCTTGGGAAGTGACATCAATCAAAGAATGCATCATGGTTTGAAAGGGGGGCTTGAACCCAAAGAAACTTTGGATGCTAACTTTTCTTATGGGTTGTGCTAGGCCTTTGAGGTAGCACGATACAAAAGCAACGCACGCAAGCTCGGGTATCCAGCTACTAGATGAGCCTGCAACCCTGAAACAAATTATATTAATAGCATGAGCGAATCCCAATAGGTCTCGTATCAACTATTAAACCAATAAAAACATATACTACACTTGATCTTAGCCACAAGACTGAGAGGGTAGATATGCATGTGAACGGATTTGCAAAAAACACAAACGTTTAGGTGCTAGCTAGAACGGGTCAGAAGTCCATCACACACACTTGGGGGGTGATAGGGTGACATGGAAAGACGCCCAAAGTGGACACCCATGAAAGGGTATTTGTTTTTTTTTTGGAGGGGGGTATATACCTTGCTATTAAGCTCCTTGAGCTCGTCCCTTCTCCTCGTCCTCTTCATCTTCTTCCTGTTCGATCGGCCGGCATCAAAGCATTTGCAGTAACCGAGAGAAAGCCGTAGCCATGGGAATGCGGAAACTTTCACGCGCGCAGCTATGGCGCCAGCTCCTGTCTCTTGTTTTCAAGAGCACACGAATCTGAAAGAGGCAGTTGATCTACCGCCCTGTGTGAAGATCCCTCATCTCACTCGCTGGGAGGTTCGCCATTCATCTGATTTTACAAGTTTAGGTTGATCAGTTTCTTGGTCTGATCAATGGAAGGAGTTTTCGGGGAGGATGGTGCAGGTAAGGAGGATGGGGTTTTCAGTCGATGGAGAGCGAAGTTGTCGCAAATAGTCCAGCATAACTTGGATAAGACAGTTCCGCATCCCCTTGCAAGATGGCTTGGAACCCTAGCTGCCGCAGCCATATATTGGTTACGTGTGTATTATTTACAGGGATTCTATATCATCACTTATGGTTTAGGGATTTACATCCTCAACTTGCTGATAGGGTTTTTATCACCTCAAGTTGACCCTGAAAGCGAAGGCCCTACCCTGCCAACCAGCGGCACTGATGAATTTAAACCGTTTATACGACGACTGCCAGAGTTCAAATTCTGGTATGTCTAATGGTTTGATGCTTATTCTGAGTCTTTCATATTGTATCACGCCTGTCTTAAAGTCAGATCCATTTGTGCTAAGTCTTCGTTTGTTTCATAAAGACCATAGCATTTGGTTGCATGCACAGTATCTGCCTCTGTAGTCAGCATTGAGACCTTTTCCTCGAGCCATCCAAGTTTGCCAATTGTCTCAGGGTTTGATAAATGAACTGATGGTTTTAGCTAAAAGATTTTCACATTGAGTGACATGCTGAAAAGAAGGGTTACTTAAGGTCACTGATCTACTGAGAATGTATGTCTTGCAGCATAGGAGCTTCATCTTCTGTTTTGCACACATTTTCTGCACAACTTTGCATAGCAGTTGTGTTGTTTTCATAAAAGCACTTTCGCTTTGCAAGGAAGACATTTTAAATCTCTTGATCTAGTGCCAATCCCTTGAGTTCAGCACTTTGCATATCTGGAAGTTATGCATTTTCAAACTTAACCTTTTGTAACATTTTTTAATGGGGCCTTCTTAGAAAGATTTATTTTCCAATGCCAAAAGGTTGGTAAGTAAGATTGTAATCATTCTAGATCAAGACCTACAGAGGACCGGTGAGAGTATTGATTGACAAATGCATCTATTACTAGGATGCAAAACAAAAACTTCTCAAAATCAGAGAAGTTTTTTTATTCTTGAGTCAAAATCAATGAATTTTTCTTAGGTCGAAGTGGATCTATCAAATTGTGGCTATACTAGTGCTTACCAAAGCCCCACTAGAGCTATACCAGATTGTACTTTTCTTTACTAGGTCAAATCTGGTCAAAATAGGAAGAACCAGCATGTTGGTTAGGGATATAGGCTCGAAGATATCTTGATATCCATTTTATCATATGCAGATGATGTAGTGGTCCTAGTATCCTCAATTGGGAGTAGCATATCAATACCCTTCATTCCTTTCTTCACACATTGTTTGGAAGTGAATGCACGGAAGGCCAAGGTCATGGTCATTGGTCTCTAATACATCTCACTCGATGCAGTGATGAATTTTCACTTCAGATGATCAGCCTTTGGAGATTGTTTCATCCTATACATATTTGGGTGTTCTATTCTCTAGCCCTATGGTCAACATGAGATTGGCAGCCAATTTGTCGAGTTTGGAATGGCCAATCCTCCTTAGTCCAATTGGAGTGACTTTGTTTCATATGAAATATACGAAATCCATGGAGTGTCACCTCTTTGACACTACAGTCATGCCTATTGCTTCATATGTGTTCGAGATATTGTGCAGTAGGTTTATGACCTCAAACTGGGCCAGATTTTCATGTCTCTAGACATCCATGCTATCACGCATTATTAGAGGTAAAACCCTCAGTCCCACATCTGATTATACTTATTGAGTTTGTCGTATCTCTAACTCCTTGATTAGACCATCTTTAAATTGACCATTTATATGCACAGTCATATCCTTTGGGTCTTCAAGTTCTAGTATAGGCTGCACAACTCATGACTTGGCCTTACATCTTTTTGAGCACTTTCGGAGCTGGGCTATCATCCTTCTTAGTGTGCACAAGCTTCCAGAATCTTGGGCACCTTTAGTGTATGTATTTCTCACCTTCCTAAAGGCTCACATGACTACATTTGACAATTTATCTATAATGTATATGTTAACCTTCTTGTTTATTCTTTTTCGATCTCGACATTGCAATTTGCAAATAAGTTTGAACTTCAACTTTCAACTTTCAACTTTGAAACAAAATTACAATTTACAATCTACAGTCCTTGTACCTACGTAATACGGTCCCGACTCTCGGGTCTAGACTCTAGACTCTACCTAGCTAGTAGCTACAGCCTGCCATTATCCATATCACTGTATCAGACTAGTCAGTGGTCACTAGTTAGTAGTTAGTAGTTACAAATAACTATTATCAGGATTCAGCTATAGCCTCTGAGCTCAAATCTCAGTTATACTCCAGGCTCCTAATTTCTAAACCCTGAGTTCCAAGTGTCTGCTGTCAAGTAACAAGTTCCAACTTCCAACTCCAGTGTCCACACTTGTCACTCACACTGCACATTCCTGAGTCTCCTTAGCAAGCAATGAGCACTTAGCAGATCCTTGTACCTAGGGGCTGTTAGAGTTAATGTTTACATTAGTACCCCTAATGTTATCATTTAGGATTTTAATTAGTGTTAGTTTGGCCATGCCTGCGTGCTATTGTAGGGGCCATTACTATTTATAGTAAGTCATATTTTAGAGTCATTACTATTTATAGTAAATTCGTTTTTTAGTCATACATGTAGGTGGGCGCACTACTACTAGAATAGGATTTGCTTTTATCACTTAGAAACTCATCTTGGGTGTTTACCCAATATAGGTAGTAATTATAGCAATTAGCTTTTTGTCTTTTGCTATTTGCTTTATGCTTTTTACCTTACACATAGTTTAGAGAAAGTATATATGTAGGCTGGCGCCCTACCTCATTTGTAATGGGACATAGTTGGAGTACATCTCTTCATCATTGTTGTTCTCTCTCATGTGTATGACTATTGTCTAACAACAATAGGAATCTTGTCTTGGGTTACTTGTATGATCAAGTCAGTTTTCTAACATGGTATCAGAGCATGGTTCAAGATTTGAGAGAACAAGGAGGTACTTCAATGAACGGAATCAATTCACAAGGAGTTGATTTGACCATCATCTTCAAGGAGAAAAAAAAACATGTGCAGGTGGTGTCCCTAGCCAGCTCTCAAGTTTGATCTTTATTCATAACGGTGGCAGCTTTGTGAGAAGATCTAGTGCTACAAAGGAATCTGCCTCATTTCTCTAATCGTTTCTCTGACATTTAGATTTGCAGGGTAGATTGGCGAAGAGAGAGAGCAAGGAGCTGGTGACAGGGTTCAATCTAGTAGACATAAGTTGTTAGCAGCAGGAGAATATGGCAGCAGCGGTAGGGATTCAGATAGAGATGGCAAAAGTTGCGCTCAATGGATCCGCTTACCATAAAGGTGTTGCAAGTGGAGGCTATGGGACTCTTGCAGGCAAAAGAGTCACATGCAAAATGGGGGTGCTTCTAGATATGGAACTGGGAAAGTCCAGCAGGTTATGGAGCTGGTGCAACTTGGGGATATGGAGGAATTCTAGGAAACAGGAAGGCTTGAAGATGTGTTAGTGTTCAAGGTGGAGCATCGAGCACAGATTCACAAAGTTGTAGAAGCACTAGGTTTGGAGCATGGCAGCGCCTAGGTGCTCAGAAGAGGTCATGCATGTTGGCTCTGTGGAGCGCAGTTGTGTGCACTGCCTATGCATCATCATCTCTCAGACAATTGGGATTTTGTACCAGCCGTAGCTTTGACCCTCCTTTCTTGAGCAAATAAATCCATAATTCTCTGCATAAATCCTTATTATCATCATCTTTCTCTTCATGTGAAGGCAGAGCAGCAAGAGCGGACCGGTTTTGTGGATGGATAAAGCCAAAGAGGCCAGGGGGATGGCTGAGCAGGTTGGGATTTGTCAACCACGCAACAACACAGACAGATGCAGATAGCTCAAGCACAGTAGCAAAGGGTCCGGAATTTGCTCAATTTGGAGCAGGATGCTTCTGGGGTGTGGAGCTTGCTTTTCAGAGAGTGCCTGGGGTAAAAAGAAGAAATAGTTCATTTTTGAACTAGTTTAACTTTGGCTAAAGGAGGGCTTTTGGGGGCAAGTAAAGGCCAAAACTGGAGCTCTTTGCATGCAAGTGAAAGTACAGCAAAACAATCAACATACAAGTGGGAGTTTATCACATGCAAGTTGAGGAGGATTACATGCAAGGAAGCATGGAAATACACAGATTGCTAGGATGCAATGGCTGTGTCATGTAGTAGGAGATCACTAAGGTCTAAGAAGAGAAAGGACCTTGATGCATGCTTAAGGAGGTCTCAGGAGTAAGGATCGACAATATGACTAGGAGTTGTTTGCAATCATGTGCAAGGTGAAGAAGGGATTCACAACAGTAATCAGAACAAGGTTCGTCACAAAATAGAATTGAAACAAATTGGAAGGGTTAGGGTTAACTCATAGGGAAAGGAAACTCTACATGAAACAAAAGAGATGGTAAGGGAAGACAATCAGCGATCAAGGTGATGCTGAAGCTGCAAAAAGCGGCTACCAACAAGCATATTGAAGAAAGGTCATTTTCAAAGGTTCTAAGATTGACAAGGTTTTGTCGAGGTTGGAATCGACAAAGGTGCTAACTCTTAAGAGGGAGTTGCATGAGAAGTATAGACTATGAGTCTACATAGGTAAATCGATATTCAAGGGGATGTTTTCACAATTTCTTATCATGGTGGCAAATGATAAGTTCATTGTTACAAGTGACAGGTGTGGCAAGCTGTCTGGTCGACATTCTATGTTGTGTCGGTTTGGTTTCTATTCAAGTCATAGTAACTTGGTTATGTTGTAGAAACTTTCTTGTCTATCTGAACTAGTATCACTTCAGATTTATGGGTAATCGAAGTGATTGCTTGTTGTGGTTGTCATGTAATTCCTGGATACCATCCAAGTCATAGTTGATTGTTCATGTGGTGATACTAAGTGAGATTAATTCTATTTTGAGCTGGAGGAAAGTTCTAGAATCTATCCAAGTTCATGTTCTGTCATGTGGTAGATTCTGTTATAAGATTGGGAAGCCAAGGTTGTTGATTAGCCGTTGAAAATCAACAGTACAGGTTGTTGTTTAGCTTCAAGAAAAACAACATGGTTGAAGATGGACGTACACCAAGTTTGCATATGACAAAGTGTCAGAATAAATATCATGATGAAATGCTTTCTAGGTTGGAAAGTTGTTTGGTGCAAGTGACTCTATGTGTGAGATAGAGGTAGGAGATTCCATGGAAAAGATCATGTCAAGTACTTTGTGTGAGAAAGTATTTTTAGGAGAGTATCAGCTACTTTGTGTGAGGAAGTATTGTATACACTTATCTTTCTATTGGGAATGCTCTTTTACTTGCATATTTGGTTTGGTTCATGGATGATATTCTATTCTATTTAGAGAGAGTGGTTGGAATGCAAACATGAAGTGTTCATCCAAGGGGGAGTAGCTCAACCAAAGTCCATCAAGTTCATCACAAGTGGTAACTTATGAGAGTACCAGGAGAATTGAAATGGGTTCAATTCAAGGAATCGACACAAGTGGAGCCGACTACTTATGAATAGCTTACTAAAGTGGGTGTTGATGTATGAGATTTGATGTTGACATTTGTAGATCTATTTCCTACTTATGGTTATCATGATGGTGTTACTGTAAACAAAGAGGGTTACTTTTTCTTTATGAATGTTGGGGAGATCCTTACATTTGTGGTAGCTTGAAAGATATTCAAAGAGGCCAAGGGATTCTCAAGGTTAAGGCAAAAGTTGTCATGTCTACATTATTTGATTCAGGGGGAATCAAAGTTCTTTGATTCAAAGGAAGTCAAGGAATCGGGTGATATGTTGAACTCATGGTGGTCACACATATACACTAAAGAGACATGAAGACTAAAGCAAGACAGAAGTCATATGAAGCAGGTTCATACGAAAAGGATCGACATTCAAAGGGATTTGTACATCATCATACGAAGAAAGTTCTACATCGAGTAATGAAGACATTGAGATCAGAGTTGATCATGAGTTCTACATCAGAATTGAGGATCTTCATTACATGGGCTTCATGGAAGATACACATGCATACTTTTGTTATGCATAGTTCAAAATAATGTAAACATTAAGGGGTAGTGTTAGAGTTAATGTTTACATTAGTACCCCTAATGTTATCATTTAGGATTTTAATTAGTGTTAGTTTGGCCATGCCTGCGTGCTATTATAGGGGGCCATTACTATTTATAGTAAGTCATATTTTAGGATCATTACTATTTATAGTAAATACGTTTTTTAGTCATACATGTAGGTGGGCGCACTACTACTAGAATAGGATTTGCTTTTATCACTTAGAAACTCATCTTGGGTGTTTACCCAATATAGGTAGTAATTATAGCAATTAGCTTTTTGTCTTTTGCTATTTGCTTTATGCTTTTTACCTTACACATAGTTTAGAGAAAGTATATATGTAGGCTAGCGCCCTACCTCATTTGTAATGGGACATAGTTGGAGTACATCTCTTCATCATTGTTGTTCTCTCTCATGTGTATGACTATTGTCTAACATCAATAGGAATCTTGTCTTGGGTTACTTGTATGATCAAGTCGGTTTTCTAACAGGGGCCAGGATATGGTTACAACTTACAACTTACTGCAGTTCTCTTAAACTTGGGTTATAATGTCATTCTGTTTTGATATGACAGGTCACAGGTCACAGGTCACAAGAGATCTGATTATCCTAAATCCTGATATCTGTAAATTTAGAGGAAAATTGAAAATGTTTAGCTATTAAGTATATGTAGTATGTGGATCGAACCGTTTTCCGATTCGAACCTGGCTTGGCGGTTCGAACCTCAAAGAATCGGTTCGAACCTCAAAGAATCGGTTCGAACCAGCCGATTCGAATCGACTTGTTCGAATTGGGATGCAACCTTGCTTGCAGTTGGTGATGAAGATGGTGAATAGGACTCAACGGATTTGCCCCTTTCCTTCCCTCCTCGGATTCTTCCTCTTGATCACTCATATGATCATCCTGAGGCTCCCCAATATATGGATGTGGATCATCAAGTATTGGCACAAATTCACTTGTACCATCCTCCATCTCAAGTTCCTCTATAGGAGGCGTTTGATCTTCTTCAAAGATCCCATCTCGACTTATGATCCTCTTCTTGCTAGTAAGATCGTAAAGTCGGTAAGAGCTGTAAGCTGCCTTTTGATCCCATTGGCCTTGTAGAATTCCACAAATTCTGTCTTAATGAACTCTCCACCACCGTCTGACCTGAGCATCTTTATCTTCTTTCCTGAATGTTCTTCTACCAAAGCTTTGAAATGCAGGAAGTACTTGAATGCTTCAGATTTTAACTTCAAGAAATAAATCCAAATCTTGCGTGAGAAGTCATCAATAAAGGTCATAAAGTAATATGCCCCCCCTGCAGATTTGGTTTGGGTTGGCCCCCACAAATCTGAATGTACCAAGTCAAGTATGCCTGTTGCCCTGGTGGTGCTTTCCTTGGGAAACTTCTGTCTTTGCTGTTTTCCCATAGCGCAAGTCCATAGTATAGATGCAGACCACCTGGATCGATTGGAGAAAGTATTTGAAAGATGCTGCAAATATCAAATTTCTCTAAATCTAGAAAAATGGCAGATATGGGTTTCCCACGGAGTTGTGCTTGGACATGTGATATCAAGACACGGTATTGCCACAGATTATTCTAAGATCAAGATTATTGTGGAATTGCCACCGCCGACAACAATTGGTGGAGTTTATGTGTTTATGGTTCATGCAAACTACTATCGAATTTTTATTATCTTCTTTGCGGATTTAGCACGACCTATATACAAACTGACTATTGTTTCTATTTGGACAATAGAGGCGTTAGAAGCCTTTGAAAAGTTAAAAAAAGCACCAATACTGCGTTCTCTAGATTGGACGATTGAATTTCATGTTCATACGGATGCCTCATAGTAGGTGGATCATAGGTTGATCAAGATTTCATCATTCTATGTGTTGATTTGCCTGTGATAAGTGCTAGAAGAGAATTGGGAGTGATGAGTTAGCTTGCATTGATGAGAGCATTAAGGACAGCTTTTTCAAGATATTCTCAATGGTTTGATGGATCTTCAAGAGATCTTGATCAATGAGGAATATAGGCTTCAAGCAAGAGGTGGATCTACATCGACATCTCAAGATGGTGAGGAGGCAATGTTCATCAAAGGCAAGTTCAAGGGCAAAGGTAAGGGCAAGTGGTCTAAAGGACAAGATCATGGTGAGTCTTCTTCTCTTGGTAAGAAGAAAGATAGGTTAAAGTTGAAATGCTTCTATTGTGGCATCAAAGAGCATTTTGCAAGTGATTGCTACAAGAAGAAGAGAGATCAAGGAGACAAGCAAGGTAATCTTACTTTTGATGAGGATGGTGTTGATGATCAAAATGCAAATGATGATGCTTTTGTGATGTCTTCATGTTTGAGTTCTATTGTTGGAAATATTGATCCATGGTGGATCGATAGTGGAGCAAGCTCACACATGACTTTTCACAAAGAGTACTTCACTTCTTTGTTGGCATATGGTAATGACAAGAGGGTGATCTACACGGCCAATGATGGTGAGTGTGCAATCAAAGGGTGCACAATTCCTATTTCTCTCTCTACAAATAGGAATGTTCATTTGAAGGATGTTTTGTTCATTCTATCTATTACAAAAAACCTACTTAGTGTGAGTCAAAATGCTAAGCAATGGTCTTAAGGTTGAGTTTGATGGAGATGCTTGTATGATCAATTGGAAGGATGTCTTGATTGCAAAAGGTAAAAGGCAAGGGAAGTTATTCAAACTAGATGCTTGTGTTATTGCTAACCAAGTTGGATGTGTTGCAACTGAGCAAATACCTATTCAAAAGGTTTGGCATATAAGGATGGGACATGTCAACTACAAGTCATTGGAGGTAATGGCTAGAAAGCAAGTTGTGATTGGTTTTCCAAGTTCTTTCAAAAGCATCATGATTGTGAGTCTTGTGCTTTGTCAAAGTTACATAGACTACCTTATACTAGATCTACAAAGCCTTTTCAAATTGTACATTCGGATATTCATGGAATTACTACAATTAGCAATAGTGGAGCTAAGATGTATGTAAATTTCATTGATGACTTTAGTAGATTGTGTTGGATCTATCTACTAAAGAGCAAAGATGAAGAGTATGATGTCTTTGTGAAGTTCAAGAATGCAAGGGAGAACCAATTTTTCACAAAGATCAAGTGCTTGAAGAGTGACAATGGTGGAGAGTACATATCTACCAAGTTCAAGTCTTTTTGTGATGAGCATGGGATCAAGAGGGAGTACACAACTCCAAGGACACCACAACAAATGTAAAGCTAACCATAAGAGGTATTAAAAGATCCTTTGAGGACATTACTCTCTATAGGAAGCTAGTTGGTTCACTCATCTATCTAATCATCACAAGACCAGATCTAAACTATTGTGTTGGTAGATTAAGACTTTCTATGACATGTGTAAACCCCAAAAACCCTCAAAAACACATTTTAAAAATAAATAAAAAAAACCTAAAAAAAAATTCCCGTTTCGAACCTGAACCAGTCAGTTGTTTCAAACGCGTTTCGAAACAATGTATGAAACGAGCCTGCATAGGTTCAAGATCAAGAGAAAAAGGAAGTACTCCATGAACGGGATCAATCATCATATGCAAATTGATTATCTTCGAGGTGTGGAGGTGGGTGTCCCTAGCTAGCTCTCAATTTCAATTTTCATCTGCAAGGGGCCTGGCAACTTTTCTATTGGGGATGCTCTATTCCTTGCATATTTGGTTTGGTTCATAGACGACATTCTATTTGTAACATTGTTGGAGAGTGGTTGACGACGATGAACATCCAAGGGGAGTAGTTCATCTAAGTCCATCACAGCCTCACAGGTGGTAACTTATGATAGTACCAGGGAAATTGAAATGGATTCAATTCAAGGAATTGACACAAGTAGAGCCAATTACTTATGAAGAAAAGGAATCTAACATGGGTGTTGATGCACGAGATTTGGTGTTGACATTTGTAGACCTATTTCTAACTTATGATTGTTATCATGGTGCTATGGTAATCAAAGAGGATTACAATTTTTTTATGGGTGTTTGTGAAATCCTTACATATTTGTAGCAGCTTGGAAGATGTTCAAAGGGACCAAGGGAGTCAATCTTCAAGCAAAGTCCTCAAAGTTATGGCAAAAATTATCATGTCTACATTATTTGATTCAACGACAGTCAAGTTCTTTGATCCGAAGGAAGTCAAGGAATTAGGTGATATGAGGAAGGACTAAACCTAACATAAAACTTTAGCATGCCCATTGCCTCTTGTATCTATGAGCTTAGGGTGTAGTATTTTGCCTCTCATTAGCAACTCTACATCAAGTAACGAAGATATTGGAATCAAGTGATCATGGCTCTTACACCAAATTTATCTTTGTTACATACGCATGACACTAGGAGTAGATGGTCATCAAGGATAGACATGTATACCTATGTTATGCATAGATGTTATTAACAATATAAACATTAAGGGGGAGTGTTGAAGTAATGCTTTATCATTACCCTAAAAATGTTTGAATAGGATAACCAAGGCCAAGCTTGTGTGCTATCACTAGGGGCCTATTTTGGTTATGACAAACTAATTTAGGAGTTGACTTAGTCAATAGGATATGTGCACTATTTTGGAAGGGATAGCGATTTAGAGTGACTACCAAATTTAGAAACTTAACTTTAATCATTTGCTTTAGCAATTTAGGAAATAGATCTCTCTAGCAAAGTCTATATAATGGATACCTACGCCCCTCTGTAGCATGGAGCGTAGAGTGATTTACTACAATCGTAAACATACCTGCGCACCTACAAGCCTCCAAATGCCCATGGCTTTTCCTTATGCTAATTTAGCTTTGATGTTGGCAAATCGAACATGATAATGTCTAACTCCATGAAGCAATGAGGAAGACGAAGTGGAGTCTCGTAGCTCCAAGATTATATTGTGATCTTAGTTTAACGATAATGCTTAATAGCACATGAATTTTTACCCATCCAGTTGGACAACCACGAGTTAAAATTGCCACTTGGAAACTTTTAATGCCTACTGAAAGAGATATGGCAAAATCTATATGTTTAAGAAATTCCAACGTTGGCAAGCTAGACATCGTAGTGTGCTATATTAAGTTTGGGTGCTTTCAGCATGATTCCATAGTGTTTATAAGGAGGTTGATTGCCCTAACAAAATTCACATGAATATCAAAAAAAGCTAAAAGCCCCCATTTGAATAAAGAGCGGTTACTATGTTATGATTTCAGTCATGATGACGTAAGCTCAAATCCTAGATGCTTAGAAAATGGACACCTAGAATCATGATTCTTCAAACTTTGGTGATGCCTATCTCTAGATGTACATTGTGATTATTGTACATAATCATGTTGGTGCAGTTAAACATTGGTGTAATGATATACCAACACCAATAGGAAGTGTTTCAGCTACAGTTATCACTCTACTTTTAAACTGTAATGGACCATGGTCAGTTTATCCCTCTCTCAAAAGCGTCGGGCCAGTGGCCAAAACTCCAAGGTCTCCTGCCTGAGAATGTGAAGCTCATCCAGCAGATTATCCTGCTCGCGTACATCAGGATAAACTCGGGAAATATAGGCATTCCAGCCATCCCTGAGCTCCCTATCTGTGAACTGCTCCTCATTCCTCCAAAGTGGATGGAGTATGTGGGCCATGGCATGCAGGGGCTTATGAAACCACTCCATACTACATACTACATTTGAAATTTGAATCTTGATATACCTCTCTGGGCTAATGGTCGTGCAAAGGCTCAACTGCTCGCCCAGCCTGTCCATGAACTCGTACAAGAGGCCCAATGTGCAGCCCTCTCGATCTGTAAGGCGTAGAACAGTGTAGATGGGCTGTAGGCCCACCACAATGGATCGAGCCTCATCCCAAAATGGTGAATACATAACGGTCCGCTTGAATCTCTTACTCTTGGGCTCCTGTGATTGCCCCCACCGCGCCCAGTCAATTGCAACAACCATCTTCCTCAAGCCTTGATGAACTTTCAGCAGTCGTTCCAGGACTAGGAACATAAATGCAAACCTGCATAGGGCACAAGTGACAAGTTCTAAGTTCTCACACTCACAATCTAATACATGGCACATGCATGAAATATTTACCACTACTAACCAAACAATAAATACCTACCAACAGTCTACAAAAGCGCATTCAAATTTGAGTTGCAACTTGCAACTTACATATCTGGTGGGGGCAGGTCTCAAGACATCCAAGGTGGACTGTCTCTTGTACATGGCTAGGACCCTAGGCTTCTTGGTGACAAATCTCACCAAGAACCGTGCAGTACGCACCACCTCCGCAATCCATGGAATCTTGGCCACATCCTCGACCAACAAGTCTAGGCAGTGTGCAACACAAGGTGTCCAAAAGATGTGGGGGTCGGTCTCATTAACGAGCCTACCCATGGAGACGCAGTTTGATGCATTATCTATGACCACCTGCACAACCATACAATGCAATGTGCATGACTTTGGAATTCCGAATTCAAGTGCTCAGTGGCAACTGCTTAGTGAACCATAATCCATTGTTATAATCAATCGCCATTGAACAATGAACATTCAACATTAACATTTACAAATTACCATTTAACATTATAGTAAATTGTAATAATTATATAATAATATACATGTACAACGTGCTGTGTTTTGACCTCCTCAATGGCAGCTTGAATGTGTGAGAACATGTACTCGCCCGTGACTGCCTCCCCATAGGTGTCGATGGATCTGAGAAACATCGTCCCCATGCACGAAGACACCAGGATATTCAATATGTGGCGCCTGCTCGTATCGCTCCAACCATCAGATATGATGGTGCAACCATACCTAGTTGAAAGTTCACAGGTGACAAGTCATGACTCACATTGCAGCGTTGCACAACTTACAAGTGACAAGACAAGATGATAGATCCAAGATCGAAAATTGTAAATTTAAATTTCATGGCAAATTTCAATGATAAATGATCATTTGAATATTGCCAAACTACAATCATGATTCATGATTCATGATTGAACATAAATAGCTAGCTGCAATTAACAAGTAATAAGTATGCATTGTGGCATGTGCAATGCCACCACATGGCACAATGTATGAAAACTTAATGTACAAAATTACAATGTACATACTACATAATACATATGAATGATCTCAGATCAATCATCATAAAGTCTTTAAACTTTACAATGCATAAATTTAAAAGGATAGTAGTACGTATTGGGCCCATGCCTTCTTGAGAGGCTCTAGCTTCTGGTCAACAGAAGCCCGCTTATCAAGAAGTCCCTTCGTCTTCAGGTGCTCACAAGATGGCGCCAACTACACCTGCCCAATCGCACTCATCGCCCTCCTCCATGCCGGGGTCCTAGCCAGATGAAATGGCAGATCGCAAGTGTAGAACAGTTGTCGAACGACAACCTCTGCCTCTGCCATGGCTGTGGGAGCGAAGCTGGACACATAGTACTCCCTACCCCCCATCTGTGTAGTGCGGCCCCGTCTACCTCTCCCTCTCTCAGGTGGATGATCTGGTGCCGATATGGTCATGGGTGGAGGTGGTGTCGAGGATCCTGCACCATAAGGTGGGTTAGGCCGGGTACTAGGCCCTGCCTCATCTGCGGCTCTATCCTCTGAGCCATGGGAAGCGAGGGGTGAGCGGATGGCAACTGGGGGCGTGATGTGGTGGCCTCTGGCTGTGTCGCCGTGACTGCATCTCGATCTGCCAAAAAGGACAAATTATAATACAATTTAGAAATTAGATGATCAATGATCGTTGAACTTGAAACTTGAAACTTCAGACTTGATGTATCATGTGAGACTTGAGTTAAAACTTAAAACTTGATCAATGTTTGAAGTGTAAGAGTCGTAGAGTTGAATGTTTACCTCTCGGTTTGGCCCCCATCCTCGAAGGGCCAACCTCCTCCGATGCGACAGGAATGAGTAGCGTGTCAGGAGCATGCATGCAAGGGGCAATCTCGTACCCTCTCAAACGTAACAAATGTGCCCTAATGCGTGTGGGCCCTCCAGTGTAAGACTGGTGACAGTATCTGCAAGTCCATCTCTTCGTGCTCGATGTGCCATAGGCCGCAGCGATGGTGACGTGATCCCACAAGGGATCCCTATCCCTCGGCATGGTGGCCCTCTCTTTCTCCCTCTCTCTCTCTCTCAAGAGTTAGATCTCTCTCTCAACTCTCGAGTGACGAGTCTGAGGTCTCTAATATCTATGTAGTACACAAGGTACTCTAAATTCTAAATTCTAATCTACTTTCTAACCCTAACCGCTAACTTCTAACTCCTATGTTCTAACTAGACTCTAGTAACTACTAACTCGGACTAACTCTTAATACAAAATATCACACACAGTAGCACACATTGCACACACACAATCACTCGCACACACACACACACACACACACACACACACACAGTGCACACCCACAATCTCAGTGCTCAGTGCTCACACAAACTCACAGTGCACACATCTCAAGACTCACACACACACACACACAATATATATAATATCACACACACACACACACTCTCTCTCACACACAATCACTGATTCACTCACACACATCAAAAGAGTCAAGATACACACACACACACACACACAAACAATCTCAATGGCAAATGCACACACACACGTGACACCCTCTCTCTCTCTCTCTCTCTCTCTCTCTCTCTCTCTCTCTCTCTCTCTCTCTCTCTCTCTCTCTCTCTCTCTCTCTCTCTCTCTCTCTCTCTCTCTCTCTCGGGCGCGAACAGACGTCTAACGAACAGACCCGTTCGGAAATCGTTTAGGGCCCAGCAGACGGTTCGAACGGTTCTCGATGGTTTGAACCGTGAGAGGCAGTTCGAACTGCGGTTCAATGCAACCTTGACTGCAAGGAATAAGTTTCCCAAGTGGTATTGGCAAACTGTGCAGGATGGTTTGATATTGGATGAGGGAGAGAGCAACAATCCAGGGGCTAGGAGGTCTCAAAGGTAAGCCCAACAGCATGAACACCAGGAGACAAACTATGCACTTATGACTACTATTTTGGATTCACAAGATCTGTATACATTCATTGAGGCAGCAGATGAGAAGGTATGGCAACATGTTATGCAAGAGGAGTACGACTCCATTCTCAAGAATGATACATGGGATTTGGTAAGTTACCAAAAGGGAAGCGTCCTACTGGCTGTAAGTGGGTCTACAGGACCATACAAATCGGATGGGAGCATCGAAAAGCATAAGTCAAGGCTGGTTGCTAAAGGCTATGCACAGAAGGAGGGCTTGGACTATCATGAGACGTTTGCACCGGTAGCTAAGATGACGTCTATCAGGTTGGTTTTAGCATTGGCTGCATTTTTTGGTTGGGAGGTCCATCAAATGGACGTGAAGAGTGCTTTTCTCAATGGACAGTTGGCTGAAGAAGTCTACATAGAACAGCCACAAGGTTTTGAGGCTAAGGGCAAGGAAACTATGGTATGCAGGCTTAAGAAGGTCATATATGGTTTGAAGCAGGCACCCAGGGCCTGGTATAGTCGTATTGACGACTATTTTGCCAAGGAGCAATTCATAAAGAGTCAGTCGGATTGCAACCTGTACGTGAAGGAGGAAGATGGGAACATTGTTTAGATAGTTCTCTATGTGGATGACTTGGTCATCACGGGTAACAATGGGCAGCTTATTGAAAAGGTGAAGGCTCATTTATCAAATGAGTTCAAGATGAAGGATTTTGGTCTAATCCACTATTGTCTTGGCTTGGAGGTTTGGAGAAAGGAAAACTGTGTGTACATTTCCCAAGCTAACTATGCATGTGAAGTCTTGAACAGGTTCAACATGCAAGATTGCAAACCCGTATCCACACCCATTGATACTAGCAGTAAGCCATCTAGAGATGATGGCACTCCTTTTGTGGACGAGACTCTTTATAGGCAGCTTGTGGGTAGCCTAATTTATCTCACCACTACGAGACTAGACATTTCCTATGCGGTTGGTGTAGCAAGCCAGTTCATGAGTTCTCCAACTGAAGCACATTGGAAAGCAGCCAAGAGGGTTTTGAGGTATGTCAAAGGGACAACCTACTATGGGATTGAGTACACAGATGACGGAAAGCTTCAGCTTGGAGGCTTTACCGATTTGGATTGGGCAGGTGATAGGGATGATCGAAAGTCGACCACAGGTTACACTTTCAACCTTGGTTCCGGGTTCCATTTCTTGGTGCAGCAAGAAACAGCCCACAGTTACCTTATCATCGACAGAGGCTGAGTACAGGGCAGCGGCAAAAGCTACCTGCGAGGCAATATGGCTCAAGAGACTTCTTGGGGAGGTGCAGATTCCACAGGAGGGTCCTACTATCTTCATTGTGATAGCCAGAGTTGCATCCAGCTTGCCAAAAATCTTGTATTCCAAGGTCTGAAATCAAATGACAACTGGGTCCTATGTACAATGAGTTATCAAATTCCCTCATCACCTTTCTTTGCACCCAGCACCTACTGTAAACTCCCTTGCACATTTTGCATTATGCACATTGTGTTTACCTGTGTTCTGAGATGCAGGCTCTGCTTTGTTTTGTTTTTCATTTGAGTTCTTCAAGCTTGTTTAGCTGGCTAAAAGTCTTCAATCTACCATGAATAGGGCAATAGTTAAGGTCTAGATGCCCTTTCTATTTGTGAATTTTACAAGTTAATCGTACACACTGTTGTATCTCCTTTGTCAGGTTTGTACTGAGGTTGGCACTTTGCCTTTCAAATTTGTGTTTTTGGCAGGTATGCGCTAACTAAGGCGGTCTGTATAGCATTCATATTGACATTCTTCTCGATGTTTGATGTCCCAGTCTTTTGGCCTATTCTTTTAATGTACTGGATTGTGCTTTTCTTCTTGACTATGAAGCGGCAAGTGATGCATATGCTGAAATACAGATATATCCCCTTCTCTTTCGGCAAGCAGGTAGTGTTTTACAAACTGAAAACAACTTATTTCTTCACCCTCCGTTGTGGAAATACTTCATCTTAGGATATCATGAAGAGAGTTTTTGTTTATCTGCTATGTGATCAAGAGTTTTCAATCACAGTGGTTGCTTTGTTATCTCGTTTAGTTTTACCTAGGTGAATTGGATATTTTTTGTTACTGAAATGTTCATGTATCATGTTCGTTGTTTGCAGCGCTATAGTGGAAAGCGGCCAACTTCTCCAGATAAGGCAAGCTCTTCTAGAGAATAGTTGCAGCCACAAGGCTTCAAGGTTTATGGTTGTTCCTCTTCATAGTCTCCGTTTTAGTAAAAACCTCTATGTAGAATTCAATCCTCCGTTCTCTCATGATCAAACTAACAACAGTGATCATTGATTGACAAGATTTTAGTTCAGTCATATTTAAGTCTGATTTGTTCATGTTTTTGTGGGGAATTATCTTGATTAAAATCAAAAGTTGCATAAAGCTAGCTAAATTGACATACCTCTGACGTGACCAAACGAGATGATCTACATTTATCAAACTTTGAGGGACCCAACATGACAGGAGACATGCAATTTTCAACCTTGTGGGTGGACTCTACAAGGTTGAAATTTGCATGTCTCCTGTCATGTTGGGTCCTATCCTAGACATTATATTGATATATAAAAAGCTAAAACATTGTCATTCACATAGCTTTAATGGATTGATGCAACAGTCTTCCTGACTGAACTCGGTGTAAGTGACATTTCTTTTCACCCAAGGTGATATTTGGGCCTTTCTTTTTGGTTGTTTCTAGGTAAGGCTTGTTAAATTTGGAGGCATTTTTCATCATGATTCATATTCAAGTTTGTATGGGATATGAATTCAAGAATCCAGCAAAACCCATATTCGTTAAACTTCAGGTTCCTAAAGTCCGGAATCTACTCCAGAAGACATGTTACCGTTGTTTCATGTGAATTACATGTTGTAGATGGGGTTATAATGAGGTCTCAGGTTATCACAAGAAAGTTGTTCTAGAAGCAGGGATGCCATTTAAGAGTTGACAGTACACTTTCTGTTTTGAGCAGGCACCAATGGAATTTGTTGAAGAGAAGGCAGAACCTTCACAATTTGACTCTGAAGCTGCTATTGAGGTGGAATTAACTTAAGTTACCGATTATGTGAAAGCCCAGATCAAAGAATTTGGCCCTGGTTTTGATGGTCAACTGGCTATGTTATGTTATAGGTGTTTATGGCCTTTTCAGTAAGGAGGATGGCCAACTTGCCAGTAAACGGGTTGATATATGCAACGTTTTTTAGTTCAAATGTTAGAATAAGTTCGATTTGATCTAGATTCATTGTAGGCAAGCACAATATCCTTTTCTAGCTTCTTTGGTTATAGTTGGTACTTGTTGGTACCATTGTTAGCTGATTTCCACTAGAGCCAATGCCATTTTCAGAATTCTCTCTTCGAAATTGGATGGACCAAAAACCATGGTGATTTTCCTCTATGAGCTTTTTGTATAGTACACGGAAGGCAGCATCATTATGAGTTATCTACCATGGACGCTCCTGTCTACTCTGCATGCAAAGCTGCATATTTGGTCACTTTCCGTTCTTGTATGATCAGGATTGTAGCCAATAATTAGCCAGTAAAATGTAAGAACTTTTGATAAATCCTGAAAAATTTGGACATCTGAGATGCGTATATATCTATCACCATAACTTCGGAGTACTGGCTATAAGTCCAATACGTTACATAAACATTTCGAGAGTTGACTGTTGCACTATGTGTCGGCTGCTGAATCTTTGAATTTCTTCCTCGTAGCAGATGTTGTGAGGTTCAATGGAAATCCTAGTTTTACTAATCAGCTTAGGAAATTTGGAAATTTTGTAACTTTTCTGAATTTCCAGTACTGTTTGGGTCAGCGTATGTTTATACCTGAGTTGTCCTGAGTTTGAGTTTAGGTAAAAATAAATATTGGATCTACAAGACGTTTTTTTTGCTTCATTCACTGTGCAACCTTGTTGTTGTCCAACATGCTATCATATTTTATTGCAAGAACCTTGAAGTGAGCAAGCTGTGTTGCCGCGATGGTGTGTCACCTTCAATATATTGCGCTGTAGTCACCGAAGCAAGAAGTTGGCATATAGAACGATATTCATCTGAATATTTTTTAATGTGTGGAGGGGAATGTGTGATTGAGAGTTGGAAGTCTTGTTTTTGACTGGTAAATGGCACATTCATTCACATGTCATCTTTCATATATCAGTAGTACATAACATATATTCTGCTAAACTCCAGTCCATTTCGGGGTGCCAAAGTGAACGAGGGTACAGAAAGTTGAAGCCTGGTCCTTGACAGGGAAACTAGATAATGTTCCACTTACAACTCTTTTGTTGGCATACCTCTATGAATCTTGCAATCAATATGAGCTACATAATGTACATTGGGAATGAGAGTGCCGAGTCAGAATCTTTAGTCTGCTTTGTATCAAAATTGAAGTGTGGTTGGGATGATTTTTGTTTTTTTGCAAAGAAAGTCTGGTAGTCTTTTATTGAATCCATCACTCAAGACTAGGTTATAAAGGAAGGTTGCGAATGCTCTGCCTGTTGACTTTTAACATAATCATTCCCATGATTGAAACCAAACTTATGATTTGTTTGTTTTTAGAAATCTCTCTGGACATTAGTTTTATAGTGCTCTTAGCAGGTCAGCCCACATTGTTAAGCACGATGTCGATGACCATGCTTTCAACTGACCTGAGTGAAATGGAGTTTGACACTTTTTGTATAACTCTCCAGTTTAAGATTTGACTCTTCTTTGGCGGCACACTTTTGCATCATAGTTGTATGTTCAAAAATGAAAGGAGTTTCAAGGAGTTGTGTTCCATTTCAGAATGTGAATTATTATTATTTTTGAATTACTTAGACATAAAAAAATTCATGTATACGAACAAAAGATGCTTCTATGATTCATATGTATGCTAATTTTGGTCACTTTTTAAGTATCTTGTATTCTATTTTGAATAGTGGTTGGATCTATGACAATATCGTACATTCTTAGAAAAAATGTCCAACCTATTGACTCGGATTAGCTTTATGTTGACTATGGTTAGTTATAGGCATTCAATGTTACTTTAAAATCTCATTGACTTCAAGAAATAAACTCATGTACTTCAAATTCAATGTTCATAGTCGTAAAAAATTTGAGCCCCAGCCAAAGAATTTGAGAGGTATGCTTTCAAATTATTTATTAAGGGATTGGTTTCAAAGGAGAAAAGGTTCGTAAAGAATGAAATACCATAAGAAAATGGATGTGAAATTATGTCGTTGCTCAGAGTTGCTCAGAGTATGTTGCCATATGAGAATTGGCCTAGAAATTAAAAGTTTGATTGCCAATGATTTTATTTTGTAGTAGCAAAGACGTGCTAAATTACTTTCATGGGTATAGATTGATTACACTCATTGAATGAGCTCAAATCTAAAACATCATTTGATTGATGTGTAAAGTGAGCATGTGGCATAGTGCCACCAGATAGACCTGAAACACAATCAAATATGTTTTCAAAATTTGTCTTGATCATTCCTTATATATTATGGCTTTTGGTACGGTTTGGCCAAGTTTGGTCCATCGACTTTTTTGAAGTGAAAGAATGGTTACGAAAATGGCTTAAGCCAAACGTATTTTGATATTGGCTTGGTTGGTCGCGCTCTCTTGTCCTTTTGATGTTTGTTTTTTATGCTCTCTAGTGCAATTTGAGGGTTCGTCAAGCTCACATCGGAGTTAGTGGGATTGTGCTCAATTGTGGAAAGGCCTTGTGCCTAGTTCTTGAGAATTTAATGCTCAATTGTAAAAAGGCCTTGTGCCTAGTTCTTGAGAATTTTTAAAAGTGTTTCCTTGTGTGGAGAGTTGGACTATGAAATTCCATCAACCACTATTGTAAAATATGTAAGTAAATGCAAACATTGTCTAGTTACTTCATATGTAGTTGTCCACAAGGTATAAAAAAATTTAAACCAATGCAATTGTTGTGCCTCCTATCCATGAAATGGTCATAGAAAGTTGATAGACATCATAGAGATATTAAAGAAGAAATTAACTTGATATTATGGTAGTTGTAAATAGAAAATCACTAAAGCTTGTTGCAAAGGCGATTGAAAACTCACAACTCTTAGTCATAGATTAGTTGAGCAACTTAGATATAGTACTGAAATGGAATTTCAAGATGAAGTGATTATGGTAACCTAAAATGAGAAGGTACGTCGGTCATGTATAGTGTATATTTCATAATACAAGGAATATTCTCCAACATAATAGTTGACTTGGATAAATGGTTCCTCTGTCCTCAAAGATGCATCCTTGAATCATGCTTGCTCCATATAATGGACATATGGGAGCATCATGCTCCAAACTTTACTTGGACTATTTAGTGGATCTACAATGTAGGTATTCTATATATTGAGCCTGGTGCCATCGAAAAATTGTTTTAGTAGAAAAAAAGAGGAATATTGTTCAAAGCTAGTTTTTTGGAGGTCACAAAGCCATTATTAGAGTCCTTTCACACGTGTGTACTTTGTGTACAAGAGAATGTTTGGGTGAAGATTGATTCTAAGATTTGTGATTGAGATCTCTTGTAGATCTTTCTAGATTACTGATTTGTTCAAATCTAGTTTCTTGAGAATCAAAAAATCAATTTTTAGAATCATTTCACAAATTTGTACTTTATGTACACTTTCATTTGCTTCATCATGACATCAATAGGAGGTTACCTATTGGAGGCAGGTGTAAGATTGACTTCCTCCAACTATTCTATTTGGAAAGTTAGGATGGAATCTATTTTGGTGCTACAAGACATTATGGATATAGTTCTTGGCATTGAGGAGTAGCCTCAAGTGCTTCAAGAATCCATAAAATTCAAGAGAAGAGCAAGGTTGGCTCTTCATTGCATCAAATTGAATGTGTCCAATAAACTCTTAGGAGAGATTGGAGCATGTCTTGGCCGAGGAGGCTTGGGATACTTTGCAAGCAATTTATGAGTCTAAAACACTTCTAGACTCATCACTCCTTTAAATTTTTCAAAAGAGTGATGAGAGTGCTCAAAATTATGTTCTGAGAGGTCAAAGACTATGATAGGGAGCTTGCATATATTGGTGATTCCATTAAGCAAAAGGAGCTTGTCCAAGTGGTGTTGAATGGTCTTAGTGATGAAGTTGCGAACCTCGTTCAAGCTTAAATCCTATGAGAGCTAGCTAGCATCCATGGAGAGTCTACAAGGGGTATTGGTGGCCGAGAAGAGTAGACAAGAACACAATGATGGAGGTGAGGAGAATGCTTTTTTCTCTCTTGTGAAATTCTGAGACATGGTGGTCGCCAAACTGACCAAATGGCATAACAGTGAGCCTCACCTCGGTGACATGACCCTTAGGCACTAGTGACGCAAAAAGGTTGTAGTAAGGATCCTTCCACTTGGACCAATCCTAGAGGCGAATCTGAAATGGTAATCATCTTCAAGGATCAACTTTATTAAACTGTCATGTAGATCTGAGGTTTGGAATAAATTTGTGTATGTGCATATTTGTGTGTGTATTATGGACTGTGTGCTCAATTGTGGTTTGCTTCAGCCATTTTGATGAGCCAAAAGCTGCAATCAATTGCAAGCACCTGTAATTCTCTTCTTTGGCCATGTTATAAGCCTCTTGAGTGCATTTGTATATCTGTGTACCTCATACTACTTATCATAAATAGTAATAAATCAATCCAGGAGAAGAAAAAAAGGTTACATATGAGTTGCTCTTCATGATACTCTGAATTTCTCGTAGACAGGAAATTTGCAGTCTTCGAAAACAAAATTTACATTGTCACAATACACTGAGAAACTTTGCATTTTGTAAATCCTCATACAAGAGGGGGAAATCATAACTTATCTGAAGACGGACAGTTGCATGTTACAAGCCTTTAATGACAAGTGCTTACCTCACTAGCTTCTCCGGTATAGAATTCTTACCATTTCTTGGCACAAGCTTCTAGATAGCACTAGCTACTTACAGCAGATTGATATAAACTTGGAAGAATTTTGGCGTATTTCTATTTAGTATAACATTGTCCAGAAGCTACTGATATCGCATCCAGCCTAATAATCTGAGCACCTAGGATGACATAGTAGCTTCAAATGCATCATCATAAGAAAACACCTTCCTCCCATTCAAAGGTTGTGTGGGCCTATTGCTCGGGGTCTGTTCGCAACAAATGTTTTGTCAGATATAGGGGTTGTCTTAAACATAGAGTTAAATCATAAAACATGAGCTAAGGATAGGATACTACCTTCAAGAAACTAGTCAGAACTTCAACTTGTTGAGGAGAAACGGTGTAGATCTGCAGCAAATGCGACATTATCCAATTAAACGTGAAGCAACAATGTCATCTTCCAAAAGTGCCAATAAACAGATATCTTCAGTTTGCATTCACTCGAAAACCCCAGAACTTATAATAACTTCTCTCAATCAATCTTTGGATTAGCAAAGTGATATAGCTACCTGCTTGAGCACAATCCAAGTCACATTTTCTGAGCAAGGAGGTGTAGTCAATGATCCTTTGTACAGGTAGTAATGGTGGTTGTCATATTCTGGAGTCCAAACCATGACTGGAAGATGCAGTGCCTTGTCCTGTTGGAGATCCTTCAAGAATGGAAAGTACTGCAGGAGCCACAACTCACACGTTAGAGCTGATTTAGCTAGATCTCAGCACAATCTGCATCGTTCCTTGCTACTAAGTTACGATAGTATCTAGAATGCAAGTGGTCTTATCTACCAGTACTACCTGGACAAACATAACGTTGTCTTCTTTATCATATTCCAATAGAGCAGTGACACTGGCATAATCACCAGCTGAAGATTGATGTACAACACGCAATTCGAGTGGATAGCTGCAACCGAGAATATCATTTATCTCCATGCTTAAACAAACTGAATTATTATCTCTACAATGTTGATTATAGACCTGTATTCGTGAAAGAAATTTAAAGAAAAACCATTATAACTCTCTAAAGAGCTAGAAAAAACTCACTGTTTCCCATTGAATGTATGCTCACTGGGAGAGTGTACTTCCACTTGTATAGAGCTGTAGTTTACACCGTTGATCACTAAGCTTCCTCCACCTCTTTTAACCTGTAAATTTAAAGATCTTAATCACCCAGCATTAAGAAACTGAACGATACTCAGTTATTTCCATAATCTAAGGTATTGTGTTGATCTCAAGGCTCAATTTAGTTTACAAAATGCATGAGACATGTGAGAGAGACATACTATTCTAAAATTAGTACTATGTAATCACTATGGGCTAATCTCATGCCTGCAAGAGCAAGGAGAAAAGACCTTTCAGTTTATGGGGACGGAAAGCATGCATAAGAAAGAAGGCAAGACTTTATATAGCAAAAGCATCTACCCTGACAGCTTCATCTTGTAAGCAGCAAGGTGTGATAATGAAAATTGACAGACAAGCCTCCTCCACACAGGAGAACTGAAAAACTCTTCTTACTTACGACAAGAAGTCTTGAAGCAGGAATATAGCTAGATGCAAGAGCTTACATTTACAACCTTCATTGTCTAAGAGTTTCATAAACAAATAAAAAGGTCTAGATTGCTCAGTAAACTCTTACATTTGATTGCAAATAATTTCTCGACAAAAGCCAGTGTGAATTACCAGGACGTTATGTCCATCATACACAAGCGAAGCATTCTCGTACTGTGGATCATTATCATAAACAAAATTCAGAGGACCAAGCGCAGCATTATCTTCAGCTTCATAGGTTTTGATGTCTATTGGAGACTGAAGACCACCCTGGCTACACTTGCTCCATTCAGGGGAGAGCTCCCCCCAGTGCGATGGTCCGTTTGGGCTATCGGTACATCCATAGCTCCATTCAGCTCCTGGACAAGAATGCTATCAAATTCTCAATAATTTGGGTATCGCTTCAACATGTTTGACATTTATGCTATAAATAAAAAAGAGCCGTGAAAAGAAATAGCTGATCTCAGAGACTCATTATCTCACAGTCTTTTGTCTTCTTGAGATGTTCAGAGCATGTGATGGCAATGAGCAAGATAGAGGCATGAAAAAGCGAGTTAGCTAAAAAAGATATTGGCATACCCGATGTTGATGAGCCATCAAAATCTACAGCATTTCTCAAAAAAGACTGTATCTGTGCAAAGAAAAATAACAGCATTTTGGCTCAAATCACTTGTACTAAACCTTAAAATGAGCTGGTATGATCTACAATAATTTCTGACAGAGAATGAGCTTTACTAGCAATAAAACTGGAACACAAGTTACTGATTGCTCAAAGGATCAGACATCATAGTCATCAATAGACAACAGACTGGACTGAGCTTGTAGGATAGACTAACAACTAAACCCACCAAGTACGACTAACAGCAACATTCTGAGGGGAAGATAAAAGACCTCTAATCCTGTGCTAGGTTTGGAGTAGAGAAAGCAGCATGCGAGGAGCACCAATGCCAAAAAGCTAAGCTGCGTCATGTTGAATTACCAACCTGCAATTTTTCCAAAGAAAAAGAATGATTGAATTCAATCGATCAACACCACCACAATACCGAAATTTTTCCTTTGACTTGAGCTTAGCAGGAAGATAGGAGCAAATACCCACCTCAATGCAAGCACGTCAGTGGGAGCGGATTGAAAACCCACCTGTAGCCAAACAAATGCAGATTCGCACGCACGATCACCAGTTCAATCTTGTTAGAGACGAGGAATCGAGCTGGATCAATTTAGCTG
The DNA here is from genome assembly GCA_029204225.1 of Diphasiastrum complanatum. Classification (NCBI taxonomy): domain Eukaryota; kingdom Viridiplantae; phylum Streptophyta; class Lycopodiopsida; order Lycopodiales; family Lycopodiaceae; genus Diphasiastrum; species Diphasiastrum complanatum. The sequence goes on along the minus strand of CM055103.1, from coordinate 35,277,000 downwards.
AGTTTGAATTGGAGCTCAGCTATTAAGCACTATAAAGCAGGAAAGTTGAGGGGTGAGGGAGAGCCAAATCACGTGAATCTCATGCCTATACACAAATACGATGGTCATATCCCCGCTATTCTGGCGCTATCTCGAGATATGACCATCCCATCTCAAATTTTCAGGCTTATTAGTCTAAGTCAAGAGAGCTCCTAAAACAAAATTCAAGCCTCTTCAAACACTACAAGCAAAGTTTTGAATGGTAAAATAAGTAGAATATAACCTATACATGTGGAAAGTGGTGATTAAAACTAGTCAATTCTTTATACGCGGAAATAATTACTTAAAATCCACTTTGTTGACGAAGTGCCATTTTTAGCAAATGGATGTGATGGCAGATTTTGAGGAATCCCCAAGATGCGGAGCCCAGCTATTCTAAAGAGCACCTCTCACTCTAGACCGAGGAGGTCCCTGAGGAAGAAGAGAAGAATGAGAATGAGAGCCGAGCATGAGAGTCGAGAATTACTAGCTAGTATAACAGTTTAATATCATGTGAGCCTCATGGTGAATCCCAAGAGAAGGAATGACCATGTAGGAGCTAGTATGTGTAGGCACTTGTATTAAATGTGGTAGACCCCTCTTAAATAAAATAGAGTGAGCCACCTTTTGATGGTGACCTCTAGTGGAGGACCTAATTCCACTTGTAAATTGTAATTTGTGGAATTGCCACTTAGGCTCCACATAGGCAACTCTTTGGCTTATTTAAGAGCCCCCCTCTCTTGTGAGGGAGCTTTTGATTGTAATGCTCTTGCTCTTGTTTTAATGAGAAGATCCTCCATGAGTTTTGGGACTTCATCGTTGATTTGTTAGATTAGCCTAAGAATCTTGTTTGTTTCCCGAACGTTTTATAGTAGAAAGAAGTAGGAATTGAATGGAGTTAATCTACAATGCATGCTTATCTTTAGATGACTGTTCTAGGCTTGCATGGATTTGATTTTGTGAGTGCATCTGGAGTGAACGTTATCTGAACAATCCACTGACAGACTGGATTAAATATACTACAACCGCAACCGAATCTTCTGCCTGATAAAGTTCTGGACAAAGTGAACCAGTTATGGAACACAGCGTGCAAGGCCCAAGTAGGAAGCTTTGATCAGAAACCGCCGCAGAAGACACATATATTCTCCCATCTTCCACGGACATAGAAACACCCATCATTCCATTAATGATGATAGACCCCATTCCTATAGCTTGGCACCCAGGAGAACCTAGTATTTCTGCAGCCCACGTTTCGAAAGACGGTATTCTTTCGGTAAATGATGACATGATAACTGATGACGAAGTCCTCATGTATCTCGATCAAAAATGTTATGCACCAAAATCAATCCCAAAAGAGATTAAGTCACCAGGGCCTATGGCTCATGTGCAACTCACATCCAAAGTAGTCAACACAGTGGCCTATCAGCCCAAACCTAAGATCTACCAATGGGACATGTATCTAGATGAAGTCTGGAATGCAATAAACGAAGAATCGATTCGAGAGGCAACCACACCGCCTCCACAAAAACCACAAAACCTCGGTTACAAAAAAACAAAATAGTCGACACAAAACTCTCCGAGAGACAAAAAACAAATGCACGAAAAGCTCAACCAACCCATCAAGCTATTTGCTGAACAACAAAAGGACAATCCATGCGATGGAGCTTCCAGTTCCGCTAGCACATCCACATCCATGATTCCCAAAGTTCCAGAGAACTTTGTGGAACCTCCTTTTGATCTTCCAAGCCACTTCAAAGATTTCACACTTGATGACGTCGTCATCCAGTTGCCACAACCACAACCACAACAAGAACCTACACAAGGTTCCCACTCCTTTGAAGGACTAGCAAAGACAATAGAGCTAAATCTTAAAGATCCTAATGAAGAGATGGATCGTATAGGTCACGTAGGAGCCCACCTCACACCAGATCAACATCTTGACATGGAGACCTTACTATGCAAATACAGAGATGTATTTGCATGGAATTATACCGAAATGAAGGGGGTCCCGCCTGAAATAGTCGTCCATACTATTCCATTAGAAGAGAACGCTAAGCCTATTTGGACTAAGTCTTACCGTTGTAACCCAGTTTATCGTGAACGGATAGACGAAGATATTAAGAAGCTCCTCAATGTTGGTTTCATTTATGAATTCCAGCACACAGATTGGGTATCGGCCATTGTGGTAGTTTTCAAGAAAAATGGCAACCTTTGTATTTGCGTTGATCTCAAAAACCTTAACACGGTTACTAAAAAGATCATTTCTCGTTGCCCTTAACGACACAAATACTCGAGGAAATGGCAGGAGCTGAAGCTTTCAGCTTCTTAGATGGCTTTAGTGGCTATTTTCTAGTCCAAATAGCCCTTGAGGATAGACATAAGACGACTTTTGCCATGGAATACGACGTTTATGCTTATAACGTAATGCCTTTTGGCTTATGCAGTGCCCCTTCCACGTTCCAACGCGTCATGCAAATGGCGTCCCAAGATTTGTTACATCACATTGTCGAGATTTATCTTGATGATTTAGGTGTACATTCTTCTATAGACAAACACCTCAAAGCCCTTGAAAAGATATTGATTCGTTGTCGTAGGTTTGGTATATCACTAAACCCTGACAAATGTCAAATCTGGGTCACCCCATGGGGTTGTGCTCGGACATATTATATTCAAGGATGGTATCTCTACCGATCCTTCAAAGATCAAGGTTATAGTTGAGATGCCTTTACCCAAAACGGTGAAAGAAGTTTACGTCTTCTTAGGCCATACTAACTACTACCGCATCTCCATAATCGACTATGCCGGTAAGGCATGACTCGTTTATTTAATTGTGGTCGACCTTGGATAGGGACCGAAGAATGCATAAAAGCTTTTGAGGAGTTGAAAACAACACTTACCACCGCACCCATACTTCGTTCCCTAGATTACACAAAGGAATTCCACGTGCATACTGATGCGAGTAAGCATGCAATTGGAGGTAAATATGGAAAAGATTTCTCGATACGTTTCTTGAGCAGACTACTAGTGCCTGCTGAAGTAAACTATACCACCACAAAGCGAGAAGCACTAGACATGGTCTATGTCGTACAACAACTCCGACACTATTTGCTGGGCCAAACCTTTGCTTTCTATACAGACCATCAAGCATTGTTCTATATTGTTAATAAATCTTGTAAAACTGGACGCATAGCTAGATGGCTCTTAATACTTGAGGAATTCACATTCCGCGTAGTCGTCATGAAAGGCACCCAACACTTCATGGCCGACCACCTTTCTAGACTTCCCAATGCTGAAAAAGCCGATGCACCAGTCAACGACAATCTACCTGATGCATGCCTTTTCCAGATCGATGCCACTCCATTATGGGCTGAGGAAATCACTCAGTTCCTTACAACTGGCTGACTCAAAGAAGGGCTCAATACAATAGCCAAAATAAATTTTTTGCTCAAGGCGGCACCCTTTTAACTTATTGCCGGACAAATATATAAAAGGGGTGTTGATGGTATTATACGCAGATGCGCTTATGAATATGAGATACAACCTATCACATCTCAGGCACATGAGGGCATTGGTGGTGGTCACTTGTCTGCCGAAGCGACTGCTAAGATCATATTCAGAGTGGGCTTATGGTGGCCATCACTGTTTAAGGATACATTTGCTATCATCAAAACATGTGATGTTTGCCAATGAGCCAAAAAGACTACAAAAGCAGACTTCACACTGCTTACCCCCATTATGGAAGGCGAAGCTTTCCATAAGTGAGTTATAGACTTTGTTGGGCCCATCCGTCCAACATCCAAAAATACTCAAGCATGCTATATCCTTATCGCAACCGATTACGCCACCAAATGGATAGAAGCACACACAACAAAGAACGCCAATGTAAAGACCGTCGCACGTTTTCTTTATGAAAACATTATTACGCGTTTGGCTGTCCAATCGAGCTTGTTAGTGACAGAGGTTCACACTTCTTAAATGAAGTGATTGATAATCTCTTGCGCCATTACCTTGGTGTCCACCACAAAAGTGCTCCATACTACCCCCGATGTAATGGCCAGGTAGAATCCACAAACAAGACAATATGTAAGATTCTAACCAAGATAGTTGAAACTCGTCGATCAGATTGGAAGACCAGGCTGTTCTCTGCTATCTGGGCGTACCGTGTGAAAATTGTCAACATTTCCTAGCTAGTTTGAGGCCTAAATTGGCAATTTTTGTACATAGTTTTGGATCTAACATTTCACACATGTAAAAGAGGCCTAGATACTTTATCGTGAATGGGTCTATACAATTGACCCTCGATCACCTGAAAAACCCGTGATCGCCAAATCAACTGGCAATGTTGCGACTTCTTAAAATGGTCGGGAAAAGTCTCGTGCATCAAGAAGTTAACTAGATTAGTGTACCAGGCATCCGTAACGACTTTCGACACAAACAACTGTGAATCCGGCATTTCATCTATGCCTTCTTCCTCGTTTCTAGTTTCAATATGGGATAATTGATTGGCTACGGTATGCACTCGTCCAGGCCGAATCTGCACTTCGAACTCAAATTCATAGAATCATCCAACGCGCAATTCTACCCGCAATCGCAGGTTTACGTATAAGATAAAGCAGCAGTTGATGATCCATATAAGTAATAGATTTATTATCAAGTAGAAAATGTCAAAATTTCCGAAGTGCAAAAAAGAGTCATGCATTTTGCCTTTAAAGACTATTTGCAGAAATTCCTTGAAGTCTACTTGGATGATCTCGGAGTCCATAGTGCGGATACAGACCATTTGGATCGTTTCGAAAAAGTATTTGAACGTTGTCGCACGTATCAAATCTCCTTAACTCCAGAAAAGTGTCAAATATGGGTTTCTCACGGGGTTGTCCTTGGACATGTGATATCAAGATATGGCATTGCTATGGATTATTCCAAAATCAAAGTCATCGTTGAGTTACCGCCACCATGAACAATTTGAGGAGTCTATGTTTTTATGGGTCATGCAAATTACTATCGGATATTTATTCTATTCTTTGTGGATTTATTCTATTCTTTGTATATAGCAAGACCTATATACAAGGTGACTATTGTACCAATTTGGACAGTAGAGGCATTGGAAGCATTTGAAAACTTTGAGTATGCTGCGGCGAAATAGACAAAAGTCATCCTTGAGTTTCAGAAACAACTGAAAAAAGTGACGAAGGCCCTACAACAAGTCCTGGACAAAGTGAACCAGTTATGGAACACGACATGCAAGGCCCAAGTAAGAACCTCTGATCAGAAACCCAGGGACGTTGACAGAGATGACGGAGCAAATGATTAGGACGGGCAGGCTCAACAGTTAGATGAAAGCTCAGGATCGGACGACAAGAGGACCGAAGCTACTTCTGGAACTTTCTCTATCCCCCCACCTAACTACAAGACTCCATCTTATTCCGCCTTCAATTTCTTTCAAATCTTCATACCCAATTACCCCGTGTCCCCACCCTCCTCTTCTCAACCCCCTCTAAGCCGACTTCTGAGACCACACCAAGGACCTCCTGAGATGTACAAGGCCCGACGGGATGAGGTCCTACAACAGCTTAGTTCCCCCGGTGCGGCGTACAAGCTTATTAATCCTGCTCCTACTAGACCTGTCACCTCCATGCCAGTTTCGCCAGATCACACTCCACCTGACCTCCCTAAGATTAACACTGATGTTGGAGGATACGATGACTCCCAGGCTGATATGCCAAAAACACAAAGATTTTTCTCCAACACATTCAAAGACTTCTGTAAGGCAACCGAAATACAACAACATTTTACAACAAGCTCACCTCAGTCCAATGGTGTATCTAAATGGAAGACTCAATCACTCATTGCAAGTGCAAAGAGCATGATGGCCCATTCCTCTCTTCCAAATAAATTCTGGGAAAAAGCTATTACTATAGCAGCCTATCTACAAAACTGATCCATTACAATGGCCCTGAATGGCAAGACACCTTATCAGGTGTGGACAGGATCAAAACCATCACTCAAGCATATTTGAGCGTTTGGATGCATAGCCTACTCTCAGATCCCTGTTGATCTAAGTAGGAAGCTGGACGACCCCAGCAAAATGTCGATATTCATTAGCTATTCCCCAGACCACAAGGCATACAAGCTCCACAACGTGGACACTCAGAAATCGTTCACCAGTAGAGATGTTATTTTTGTGGAAGACCAATTTATCGACCACAAGGGAAAAGCTATTTCGAATTCAGATCCTAGAGTCGACACCAACAGCTTAAAACTCAGGACTGATCAAAAGATCGACACTGACTCTGACAATGAGTCTAAATCTCAACAAGTCTAAACACAGCATCAGAGAATCAAAGTTGAACCCAGAAGATTGAACCAGTCAAAATAGCCTCCATCCCAATTTATGGATGATCCAGCCTGCTACTTTGTGCAGGAATCAAACATTGTTTTAGAGGCAATGTCAACACCTGATGCTGATCAAGAGAAAACCAATGCATTTCTAAGTGAGAGTGGTTTTATTCCAAACTCGATAGACTCGAATATTTATTTCCAGTCTGTATCGAATTCCTTCATAATCATCACTTCTTATGTAGATGATATGTTACTATTTAGTAACAATCTTAATTTATTGAAGGATTTAAAATGCATGTTAGCTCTATCAAAGGAGCACCATCTCAGATTTAACAACATGATAAAATATGAAGGTCCAAGTCTTTCAAGATCCACATTAAGGGGGAGTGTTGGATTTTAATGCTCTAGACCAAATCCATGCATCCTGAAAAATACAGATGAAGTCGACTCCATCGACTTCGAAGTTACCGAAGTCCGAAGTCCGACTTCATCGACTTCGACTCCTTCATGTATAATCAAAACATTAACCTCCGAAGTCATCAACATCGAAGTGCTCAACATCAAAGTCATCGACTTCATCGACATCGACTTCCTCCTCATGTGTATACTCATCTGATTTATATATCGACTTACCCAACATCAAAGTCATCGACATCCAAGTCATCGACTTCTCCATGTATATACTGAACTTACTTCATCATCAACTTTATCGCACTCGACATTGAAGTGTTTGAAGTTTCCGACACTGAAGTGCTTGACATCAAAGTACCTGACTTTCTTCTTTTCATCAACTTCGATTTCTCATGTATATACTCGACATCGACTTCGTCGACTTACTCGACATCACCGACTTTTCACCAACACACAACTAACTCGACATCGACATCATCGACAATCCATCAAACTCTCATCAATAAAAGTCGATCCACGTACAGTCCAACACGTATGTAAATAAAATATCTCCAATGGCGGTTACCTACTATCAGGCGGTGCTAATTAATTAAGTGGTTCAAATAACCAAAATATCTTTTTGAATAAGGACAAGACCAAAAGTGCACTTGGTAGTGAGTTCAAAATGCAAGATCTAGGAGAACTTCACTACATACTAGGCCTAGGAATTGACTTATGTCAAGATCATGCTTTCATTAGTCAATCTAGATATGCTCTATCAATGCTGAAAAAGTTTCATATGGAAAATTGCAAGAGCATAGATACACCTATGGAGCATATTGTGAAAGATCCTAATAAGGGAGATGAAAGATCTTTTGAGGACCATCACCCTTTCTAGGAGTCTTATTGGCTCCTTGATTTGGTTGACCATCACTAGGCCGATTTGAGCTTTTGTGTGCACAATCTAAGTCAATCCATGCAAGATAAATTAGCCAAGAGAATCTTGAAGTATGTATCTTCAACACATAATTATGTATTACTCTTCAAAAGTCAATATCTTTCAATGGTTGCCTACTCGGACTCAGGTTTTGCTAGTGATAAGGTGGATAAAAAATCCACAAGTGCCTACACTATATTTCTTGAAGGAAATCTCATATCTTGGCTTTCTAAGAAGCAAGATACCATTTCACTTCTTGTGAGGCCGATTATAAGGCCCTTACAACAGCAACAAAAGAGGTGCTATGGATCAAAGGACTATTATTGGAGCTCAAGTGCATCAAAGATGAAAATCTACCTTTGATCAAATGGAAAACATCTCAGCCCAAGCCGTTGCCAACAATCCTATCTTTTATGCAAGGAGCAAGCATATTGAAGTTGCACATCATTCTGTAAGGGAAAAGCCTATTGGAGGAGAGATTAACTTGGAGCACATTGGATCACCTTCATGCATTGCCGATCTTCTCACTTGCTCAAGAGTGCTTTCAACAAGCTTAGATCCAACCTTGGTTTGATTCCAAGATCTATGCTTAATTAGAATATATATCTTTTAGGGAGTGTGAAAGTTTGTAAATTTTATCTATGTTGAGTTAGGGATACTTAAACTTTTGTAGACCTCGATCCACATGTTAGTAGGTGGTTAGGCCATTTTGGGCATTAGAGGCAATTTGAGCAAGTACACATGTAAGATGATGATTAGGCCAAAACTAGAGTTTGATGTGGCTCGAGCTAGCTTAGGCTTGCTACAATTGTCATGACGAGATTGGACGTGTGACACTTCCCTATGTGTTTGCATGACATCTTGTGACCAATCAAAAGAGAGAAATCCACAAAATTGGTCCAATCAAGTTCGAGGGCTCATATGTCACGAAGCCAATCAAATTTGGAGGAGGTAAAAAAGGGGTAAAAAAGGGGTCCAATCACAAGTCACTCCTCCTCACCTCGAGTTACTACTAGTATGTGTGGTAGATCATTTCCATACTTAGTTTTTTGAGATTACGTGAGATTCTACACTTAGAACTTTTCTAGATTTCTCTCTCTACCCGAGATCTTGTACTTGGTTTCTCTCTCTACCTGAGACCAAGTGTCATGTCCACGTCCTGAACATAGGATTCAATATAGTCCTAGACTTGGATACCCGGTACTCCAGTGAATCAAGCTTATTAGTTATGCCACGTCATACTGGACATGACCCGCAAGTAATTAATTACCTTGTCACACTAATTGGAGTTAGTACAAGGTTTGGGATTGTATGTGCATGTGTAGAGTATCAATAGCAATTCTATGAATAGAGGATCCATGCATAGAGACTCTATTCTAGATAAATCTATGTATAGGGGAGTTGGGACCTTGCATTGATATATGCACAAGTGGTTCTAAGCCTTATATAAGGAAGTCAAACTCGCCCTATACACCATCATTTGGTGGATTTATTGCCAGGATCTCTCTCTACTCTCATGCTTCCTATTCCTTGGCTTGGGGGTGAAGCTTCTAGAGATTGATTGGTTGCTTCTACTTGGTTGGGTGGTTTCTCCAACAGTGTGTTCTCTATTGTTTTGTCTTGTAAGCAAGATCTTGAGGAGGCGTTCCTTACATTGGTATTAGAGCAAGGCTTACGAAGATTGGAGAACTTGGAGAAGTGCTACATTTTGTCAAAATTTCGGTGTGATCAATTGGAATTCTCTTCTAGGTGGATAGCAAGGTTGCAAGTGGGTGTACTATCCTAGTTTTCATTTGCATGTTTCTAAGATCCATTTCTCTCAAAAAATTTTGGGGTTTTATGGCCTAGAAAGCCAATTTGTGATGGTTTTTTTGGAGCTTTTTCTTGTGTAGCTCAAACCTTGTGTAGATATGAATTTTCCAGAAAGTTTACTTTCATTTTAGAGATCATTAATGATGGAATTAATGATGCATGCCGTTCTTTTCATGATTTATGATTCTAGGCTATGTTTTGGTCAAAATTGCTTGTTTTTTCATGCTTTTTGACTCAAAATTGATAGTAAGAACACAAATCCAGCAAGATCAGATCAATTAGATGGCTATAATTCTGTAAATTGGTTTGCATGTGCTGAGAAAGAGTTGCATGTCATGAATTTCCACTTTATTGTGAAGAAAAAGCCGAAAAATAGCCAAAAATCATCATTTTTGCTTGTTTTTTTTTTTCATAAAGTTGGATGGTAGGAGGCTATAAAACACCATGTAGAGCTTGTAAAGAGTTGAACCAAAGTCTTTTGAAGTTTTTCCTGATCCATGAATTGGACTTGTAGAAGGTTAAAAAAGGCCAAAAAAAATAGCCTATTTTTGTGGTTTTTGGGGGATGGATTGCTCCCAATCCATAAGGAGATCATGCTGGAAATTTTTGCAACATATTAGCATTCATTTTTACCTTCCCAACAAGCTATCAGACCTTTCAATTGATGGCCAGTCATGTTCATCAAGTTTGAAGCTATTTTGACTTCTACAAACCAAGAAATCTTCGTTCTCAGCCTATATTGCTTCTTAGGACCAGTATGAATGCTTCATGGAAGTCCAATAGACTATTTAAGAATGTTGGAAACATCACTTTTGGGCTAGGATGGGTGTTTGCACATTTTTACAGCATGCGGCCTTGAAAGAGTGCGCCCTACTACAGACTTTTTGATGCTCTGTTCTCACATGTGTGAAGACTAGGTGGCAAGCCAATGTGGCAAGCATCTTGGTCACTTGTCTCCCTCCGTACTGTGCTTTACAACGTCTAATTTGGTGCACTATAACAAAAGTTATGTTCATTTGAAGTTTTGGCAATTTTGTGAGCAAAATTGGCTAAATCGATAATTGTTCTGATTGCATGCTAGTATTTTCCCTAATTTGTGGTACTATGCTTGCATGGATTGAGTGCATGTTGATTCTGAGTGTGTTTCTGACATGCATGAAGGATTACAGTCGATTTGACTGGTCATGTGCATGTGCTCTGATGGTTCACAAATCTGGGATGTTGGCTGACAAATTTCGTAAAACTGAAGTTACGTAAAAAATTTCGTAATGACATTTGGTAACTGATGTAGTGTGCTTTGCATGCCAGTTGGACATTGGTTTAGTGACTGTCTCCATCGTAGTTATGAATATGCCATCAGTTTGAATCCAGATAAATGCACTTTTTGTGTGCGAAGTGGAGTTTTGCTGGGACAAATTATTTCCAAAGAGGGCTTATCTATTGATCTAGCAAAGATCGAGGTTATTAAGAATATGCGGGTTCCAAAATCCCCAAGGGAGATGCAAACATTCCTAGGAATAACCGGATATTAGCGTCGTTATATCTACGCATACTCTAAGTGTTATATGAGGTCTTGAAAAAAGGGGCGGTATATAAAATTACTATCAAACGCTATAAGGCATTTAAGGATCTAGTGGACACGTTAGTTAATGCACCCATTCTCCGGCCACTGGAATGGAGAAGAATAATGCTCCCTTTTTCCAACTTATTATTATTGTCATTTTTCTTATCAAATTCCAACTTTCATAAATTCTTAATGTGAACTCGGATTTCGATGTGGTGAAAAACAAAGCTATTCTCTTTGTGATGATCTACAAGTTAGACTCATTTATTATGTTAAACGATTAAGAAGACTCGTTACTAAATTCCAATCAATTTCCTGTATATATATCAACACATTCATTCTTTGAGGACTCATAATTTTGGAAAGGTGAGGAAGAGCATTTTTAGGATTTATAATCCATAATTCTCATACAAATTTCAAATCTTATCTTCCTTTGATTCATAAAATGGATTCTGATCCTCATTATGAGCTGAGATTTGATAGTCAATCTGAGTGTAACGACCAATCATATTGTGACTATGGACATCAGTATGAGGAGCACAATGATAGTAACTCAAATCAATATGAGCAACATGACTCATATGGAGATTGTTTGGGATGTTATGAAAGCCATTATGATCAGTATAGAGATCCCGATTTGTACCAGTCTGATCAAGCTATTACAAGTGGTTTTTATAGCAGTGATATCAACGACGAGCCATATTCACATCAACAATCAAAACGTCATCACTACCAATATTCTCATTTGAATCAATTTTCTCAGTCTAATGTAGAAACAATGATGGTTGCAAACACACAATGTCTTCCATAAGTTTGATTGTAGAATTGCTCACATGGATGTGCGAACATAGTTAAGACAACTTTTATAGGTATTTTTAGTCACATCCGAGTAGTTACCATGACAAGGTTCTATTTGCAAGGACATATATCTGCAAAAATCTGATGGTGATATTGGATGCAATGTGAAGAACCTCATAATGCCAATAATAAATGGCCAATTTTTGTACAAAAGTGCATCGAAGAATTCAAATGTGCACATGGCCAAGTATGGCATTCTATCCAACAGACATCTATCGTTGAGAGCTATTACAATGCTTTCCATTGGATAATGAGCATATATGATTATTCAGTAGAGAAATTTAATATAATGCAATATATTTTAGGCTTGAAGCCTGAAATAAGAGCTCGCTTATGTAAGGATATATCAGAAAATTTGGATAACATCACTATCCAACATAAGATCCGATGTTTGCACCATAGAACATGCATTGAACAAAGATCAACGGAAAGTTGCAATAGAGTTCTCAACACTACTAGAACACATCATACGAATATGACAGTTGCTAGAAATATGACAAATATTTTATGTACAGTTTAAACAGTTTAGATTTAACTCTACATCGTGCCTAAACACATTAGTTAGTCATGATCTCTATAAACTTGTATATATACAATAAAGCAATATAAGGCAACGATGAATGATCAAGAGTTTGAAACAAGAACTTGATTGTATAAGATTATCTTATTCCTCAGGATCAGGGATCTCGAGAGAGTGAGAGTAATTCAAGAAGTAGAGATATTGTTTCAATCTGTAACAAGCATAGTAGGATCATAGCGCATATAGCGCAAGGTACTGTGAACCATTTTTCGGCATAGGATTCACGAATGATCTAATCGTTGTTATCACAATAGCTAATATACATATTCTCAAAAATTTCCACAAGCATTAGTACTGTCGAATGCTTCTAATTCGTTTCTCTTTCAGTTATTGATACTTGCTCCATCGACGTAATAGAATATCTTATTCAAAGATGCATGGATGTCACAGACGTCTAATTATTTCGCCCTCTTCATGGTTGTCTAAGACACCTACACAGATATTTTACCAATTGAAAGATTGATCTAAGTAATACTTTGAACTCAATATTTCGATTCGATCCTTTATCTTTCGTTGTTCTTTCTTTGTTGGTGAGGTCTAAATAATTTCCTTATTGGAGTTAGACATAGTGACACCAACATTTGATGTAGGGTTCATTGTGGAATGTGATGACATTATTGATGTCCTAGCTGAGAAATGTCCTAGTATCGAGATAGGACAAGTACTTAAAGAGCCTATATGTGAAAGCTTTCAATTTGTAATTCAATACATTGGGAATAGCAATATTTCTGAATGGGACTTGAGGAAGATATCATTATTCTTTGCAAACAACTCTTCTACTCTAGTTTATTAGAAATAAATGCTCGTTCAAAATGTCTTTTTTCACTATATAGCTGATCAACTCAAAATCAATAACTCTTATAATGGATTTTGATCATGTTGATAATTTTTCCATGTGAGATCTCAATATCCCATATGCTCAACTGATGCTTATTATAGAAGCATTTGGATTGAACAACAGAGTGGTCACTCACCTACATGAAATGATTTTCAAGTCAAAAGAACTAAATGCAAGACAAAAACATGAATACAAGGGAATTAGATGAATCATCCAAGATGGTATTATAAAGTCCTCAAACCAAGGATTCTATTCTAAGCATGCCAATCACTTAGCAACACAAGGGAACCTGATGGTGGACAAACCAACCCAACCAAACCTAGATCGAACGGATCTATCCCCCAAGCTATGGATCAATCACAAAGAGGAGTATGGCATTACACCAGTAGCATCCTGCCACCGGTCATGCTATCAAACATACACTAGTGAGAGCCCAATAGGTATACTTATACCCTCCAAGGCCCATGCACCACTAGTAGTGCACTGTGACACCTCACTGGACACCTCTGCAGCCTATCTAGGCCACGTCATCCAGTTCCCAATGACTCACTGATAAACCCATACAAATCCACCAAGTATTTTAGGCCTACAACTATTAATTATGACCATGTACTTATAAGGGCCCCAATTCCCTTATAGTCACAATTAACTAACGGGTTGTTGGTCTACCGGTCCCTAGTGTGGACATGCTACCCGAGACCAGTCATGGGCCATGACAGGAATGATGTCGAAGAAGAATACAAAAGAGGATATTTTGGTGATACTTTCTATCCATTCTATGCAAATTGGTTGCCAAAAATCAATATGGCATTTAATCAATTTCTTTTTTGACCATCATTTTTCTTTCATGGGAATATGAGTTACATATTGAAGCTAACAAATGGATTCAATTCAAAACCTTTGGACAAGTTTTGGACGTGGCATTCTCAATCATAACTACTTAATCGAGGTAATCAAGTTGATCAAACAAGCCTTCATATTGAACTCAAGTATCAGTATGTCAGAAGCAAAGTTCTTGACAAAGAGGTCAGATTGCAGTATTGTCGAACGCAAGATATGACAATAGATAACGTAGCAGGTAGCTGAGCTGCTTCTCTTTTGAGGCTGCATATTCTGTTCTTTCATTGTGTAATGACAGGAACAGGTTCTTCTATTTTCCTGATGAAGCTGGTGAGATCCTTGCCATCCCATCTTAGGTAGGTAAGCTGATCTTCTAGATGCATAATTTGATTTTGTGACTTGGTCTAAATTCTGCTTGTGAGTGCATCCCACATCTCTCTAGCATTAGAGATTGATGCAAGGTCGAGGGTAATGCTGTCTTCAATGGAAGAGGAGATGTCAGCTACTGCTTTGTCGTTCTTCTCCTTCCACTCTCGATGTTCCTTGCCTGTGCTAGCTGGCATTTATTCGGTGTCGTCAACCCATGGCCATAATGCTTCTCCTATGAGTATGAGTGAAGTCTTTACCTTCTAGGCCAAGAAATTCGCCGTCTGCTTCAAGTACTGTGCAAATATTTGATTGGATGCTGCTAATGGAAGCCATAGTCTCAGTGATGAGGCTCTGATACCAATGTTGTGAATCCTCACTGGCTTCAACGACTTCGGCTCTCCGAGCCGCTCTGATACCACTCTTGTGTCAATCCTTTGACTTCGGATCTCTTAGCAGCTCTAATACCACTGGTGTGGATCCTGGAATTCGAATAAGTCGGAGACTTCGGGCACTTTGAAGTCGGAGCTAGTCGTGATTCACTGATATGAGCTCAGATGGAGCCGATCTGTCCAGGGAAGCTACTGCTTCATTCCATGATCAGATATCCTCCAAACGATAGATAGCTACTAATGTCAAATGACAGCGGAAGTATATCTACTTATGAATTAAGCAAGCATCATAACATTCGGAGATTGCATACATTGAGCAGAAGAACTGTTACTTGTCTATATTATCAAAATCAAGTATACAACAATGATCTTTTGAGCGCTGTATGTTTTTCAAATCAGCGCGTTGGCACAAGAGAGGTATTCTCTCTCATGAATAGAAACTAGCTATTGCTAATTCTATGTAAGTATGAGTGTGGTGATGTGTGTCTGCTACTACATGACTAACAAGTCCCCGAAGTGTCCGAAGTGACCAACGAGGACTCCACCCCAGCAATATGCCAAAGCCAAAAGTTGAGCAGCCACGTCAAACATCGAGTACGTTGACTTCGAGATCCAGGCTCGACGAGTGTGACAGTTTAAATGTCACGACTCAATTGTTAAGCCACATAGCCAAGAAAAGTACCAACACATGTAGCTAGCTAATGTTTTAGCTTAAAGTATCTTGGAATGCTTAGCAACACATTACATGACCTTTTGGGCATAGATGTCTAAGATATTTATTGACTTGGAAAAATAAAAAAAATCTTAAATTCATGATTTTTTTTTGTTAAAGATATATTAAAATATATGATTTTATGCCATGTGGCATTTTGTCCCTCTTGTGTAAGGTATTGAAAAGTCATTCGTGCAGTGTGTACGGTACTAAAAGCATTGCTTTTTAACCTGGAATTTTTGTTATGTTTAAAAATCTGGAATGGGCGCCAGCCACAGATTTGGATGATTAACAATTCTGGGCAGAGCAATGCAGCAGCAGCACAACAATTGAGAAAGCTGTGTAAATTTTTAGGATCACTTCACAGCAGGCAATTGCAATGGGCAGGTTGAATGAGAACGAGAATGAGAATGAGACTGATCTACAGACTCCATCATCAGCTGGTGCATTGGATCATAGTTCTTTATCAGTGGTGGTGGATGGATCGGATCAGACAGACAGCTTAACAGAGCCTTTGCTGAGGCCGGAGCCAGAGCCAGAAGAGCAAGGCCAAGAAAGCAGCAACTCACATGTGGTCAGCAGCAGCAGCAGGGAGCAGCCTGAGCGACTTGCATCACTGGATGTCTTCCGTGGCCTCAGCATAGCGGTAATGCCTTTTTCTCCATGCCAAACCAGGCCTTAACAATTTTGGGTTTCTTGTTTGTCACGATAAGCTGGGGGTAAGGTTTTCTGTTTGACATTTGATCTGGATTAAACACTGGGATTGAGGGAAAATTCTCCGAGAAATAGATCACTTTTCCCTCTTTCAGTCTTTGATAATTACCGTATCACAGCTTGGTAATTTTGCAACAAAAGTACCCTCATATGTCCCTTCAGGGCCTCTTTCCCATGCGAAACCAAACCCCAATTATTCTGATTTTCTCGGTTGTCACGTAGATTGAACACTGGTATTAAATGAAAAATTTTCAAGAACTGCATGAACTACAATTAATTAATTAACCATTAATTCCTAACAGTCCTTACCCGCAAAAGAAGCTCCCTTAATTCTGACATTGAGGGCCTTGAGATCTCTTTTTTGATGTTCTTGAATAGATTCAAAAATAACCTGCTTAGATCCCTTGAGCATGTCGGCCCAAGAACTCTTCGATTGCTGAAATTGCTGCTCCAAGGAGTGAACCCGCTCTTGAAGCTTTCAGGCTCTGATTTATACAGTAATTCAGCTTGGTATTTCTGCAAGAGCTTACCACCACATGTCCCTTGGGACAGATGATCCTTATCGCCCATATGAGTTGGCTTGCTGATGCACAATGATCATCATGCATCCTACTGGCTATGTTGAATGGAATGATCGTCTGATTTGAAAATTTTGATTCTGATTATGGACTAAGTACTTGGATTTGGAAATATAGGTAATTTTGACTCTTTCACGCTCTGAGTAGCATATCTGTGGTTGAGTTACGTTTTGGAAGGAGATATCGCGCCTCCTCGATCTGGAGAAGGAAATGGGTATCTTTGATACTGCTGTTTTTTAATGTACATGAACAAGGAGCAGGCTAGCTTGAAAACGCTGCAATGTTCGACTTGGAGTAGACTCCGAGTCATGAACACAATCACAAAGATGGTGCCAAATGAAGCACAGATGATATATCGTACATGATACCAAATAGCGAGTATCATAATGGCTAAACCCCTACAAGGAATACCATGACCTGGTCCGTGAGTAGTCTCCACAATCAACAAGCTACCAAATGAATAGAAACTCTAAAGCCCTAAGAATGTGCCAAAAATAGGGAGGCACAATTCAAATGTCAAAATGGAGGGAAATTGTTGCTCCCTACTAGGCCTCAACCCCCACCCAGCTCATGGAGAAAAGTAAGGGCATGATATAAGTAGGCCCCAAGTCAATACCGGTACATATGTAGAAGAAGCCCCAAGGTAGATGTAGCATTGTATGGACAATGGAACTGTCTGTCTGTAACACTCGTTGACTGGTTGGAAAAGACAATTGGAAATTTTGTTTTGCTCTTTACTTCTTGCCAAAAAGTCATGAACATAATAAAGACAAGAAAGTAATACGTGCCTTTATTTTCCTAACTTCTTTGTGTTGGAACTTGGTTCATTCCATTAAAATTGCTGCCTTGGAGTCACCTAAGGAAGTGATGGCTTTATCATCAGTGACATTTGGCCCTTTGTGGATAGGGAATGATCTTGGTGGATAACGTCGGAGGGTTATGGCCAGCACTCAACCATTCACCGTGGAATGGCGTGACTGTTGCAGATTTTGTGATGCCTTTCTTTCTATTCATCGTTGGCATGGCATTGGCTCTGACATTCAAGGTACAATCTCAGCTGATATGAAGCTCCAACATGAAATTGTATATTTTGCGAGCTTTTGGTTTTGAGGGAATGCTATTACCACATGCTTCTGAGATTTCCATTTTTTTGCTCAATGCTCTTTGCTTGAATATATGTATTGTCCTTCAGATTAGCTGTAGTTTACCCTCATTATGGACCACTTCTATTTATGTGTTCTCTTTGTAGGAACTGACTAGGTATTTCAATGAGACAGCTATTTATGAGTGTATGGGGCTGCCTTTCAACGTGGTGTGCTACTTTAGAGATTAAATTCATGCATTCTTCACCCTCCATGTCGCAAATACAGCAATTTGCATTCACAATTTCCAAGAATTGAGACCTTTTTTCAGCCAATAGGATAGGATTTCAAGAGGTCTCTAGAAAATTGTTCATCTCCATCTACTTTAAGAGAAAGAAATCTGTGCTAATATCTTGAGAGTACCAAAGGTACATAAGACTGAAAATTACATTTCAAGTATGTTTCTGTGGGAGCGTAAAACATCTTTCATAAGATCAGAAATAAAGTGGAAACCGAACACGAAACTAAAACCAGAATTGAATATGAAATTGAACCTAAAATCAACTTTCAATTGAGAAACAAATATAACAATAAAAGATCATATTTTTGTCTCTAGTTGCAATGAATCGAAAAAAGCCATGATGTCCACGGACGGTGAAGTTGTATGGTGTGAGGAACATAATTTTTGAGAGGAGCGTGGCATGCTAGAGGAAGGTCAACGTGAGACTTTGAAGGGTCTCTTAATCTATAGGTGCCTCTTCGATCTTGGTGCCTAGAGGGATTCTTTGCCTTGTCCATTGAATCCGATTGTGCGTTTGACCAAGGAGGGTGTCTCCTAGAAAAGAAAAAGGTGATATGCATTTGGTGGCTAGTTCTAGAGCTTGTGGGTTGATATTAACTTGATAAAGGTTACTCCTCAAGCTGAACATCTCTCACATCACAACACACTTCTGGTCCTTGTACAATATATAGAGTGGAGTGTAATACACTGACCTCAGAAAAAGGCAGTAGTTACGGACTACAGGATACAGGCCTACTGGGCTACTCTGCATATATTCCGCAGGCCTCTTTACATTTACTGTTGGTTATGTATATTTCTAGTTACGCATTTTATATTAGTCATGTACAGGCTCCAGAGCCTTTTTATATGCTTATGACCTGCACTGGGTCCTTATGACATTGACTGGCCTTGGGCCCTTATTAAATGGTTATATGTGGAGTGGGGGCCCGTAGGAGGGCGCACTATTTTCCCTCCACATTTTGCCTCCCTTTACTTTTGAATTCCTATTTTAGGGTTCATTGGTAGAGTATTTATAGGGGCATTTGTACACTCATTTTTCAGATTATTGATTGGTATTGCTTCGGCTCTTCGTGGGAGAACCTATTGTCTTGTCTACTGCTTGTAGGGCTTTAGTCTATTGCTGTCTTTTATGTTTCATTAAATTAACACCTGAGATTTTGATCATAACTTGGTATCTGAGCACTTTCTTGATTGCTGAATTTCAGATCTGACTTTTTGATTGGGTGCCCATTTTCCTTGCTGATTTTTCTCTCTTTGCTGAGGGCTTTCGTCTCTTTGCTTCAACAACATTCAGCACAGTTTGGAGGAGGACCAACTCCCATCAAAGCATTTTCCTTGGCAGAGCTTTAGCAGATAGTTAGCGGAAGTACTTCCGCTAAATTTGGCGGCCGGAATATTTTTTTATTTATTTTTATTTATTTTTTATTTTTGGGCAGATTATTTCCGGCGCCCAAGTTCTAAATCTTTTTCCCTCTTTTTTTTTGGATCCTCCATTTGATTCAGGGAGAGGATTCCCAGCTATCTTTTCAGCATTGATTGGAGGCTGTCCAGCGCCCTACTTCATCACATTTTTCAGCCATTGTTCCAGCAGAGTTTCAGCCATATTTCAGTTTTCTCCTTCAAAGTTGGCCTATTCCTTCCCGCTAGTGGACTGATATATCTATGGACTTCATTTTAGGTCTTCCCCGTACTCAGCGTGGTCATGACTCTTGTTTGGTGGTAGTTGATAGGTTTTCTAAACAAGCTCATTACATACCAGTCAGACGTACTATTACAGCAGAGCAGTGTGGTCGTGTATTTATTTTTGAGATTTTCCGCTTACATGGTCTCCCACGATTTATACTTACTGATCGGGATACCAAGTTTACATCAGGTTTTTGGATAAAGCTTATGCGTATCTTGGATGTTAGGATACTTATGGGCACTGCTTATCATTCTTTTGTGGATGGTCAGTCTGAGGTTATTAATCGGGTATTGGAGGATTATTTACGACATTATGTTTCTCCTTCTGGTCGTGATTGGGATCAACATTTATGTTTGGCTGAGTATAGTTATAACAGTTCTGTTAGTTCCAGCACAGGTGTTTCTCCTTTCCTGCTTGCTCATGGATACTCATCAGTTCTACTCGGTAGACCTGCTCCTCCAGATGATGCACCTGTTACTATTTCATCTTATCTTTCGAGTGCTCGGGAGATTATTACTAGAGCTGCTACTCATTTATAGCATATTCAGCAGTGGTACAGGACCATTGTTGATCGTCATCGGCGCCATATTGAGTTTGCAGAGGGAGATACTGTATTTCTCCGGTTATGCTTTGCTCGCCATCGTTTTGTACAGGGTCTTGCTTCTACTGAGAAGCTTGCGCCGCGCTATTATGGGCCTTTTCAGATTCTTGAGCGCCTCAGTCCAGTTACATATCGTCTTGAGTTACCTGCTGCTACTCGGGCTTGTGATATCTTTCATGTCAGTTTATTACGTGCTGCTATTGAGGATGATGCTCCTCGAGATTCCTCATTTCCTACAGATCCAGAGCTTTTTCCATTCCTGCCAGCTGCTATTTTACAGGTGCGCTTATTGCATAGTCGTCGCCATCGGCAGGTTCAGTTTTTGGTCCAGTGGGATGGTCGTCCTATTGAGGAGGCTACTTGGGAGCCCATTGATGTTTTTTATCATACCCCTATCCTGGGTGATCAGGCTAGATCACTTGCAGCTACCATTGCTTCTCAGGATGCTCCGGCTTCTCTGATGTTCCTTTCTCAGATGGGATATCTTGATGCAGTATTTTTCTCTGGCACTGGTTCTTATCTTATTTTGCCTACATTGGGGGCAATGTTCTTTATAGCCAGGGAGAGTTACGGACTACAAGATACAGGCCTACTGGGCTACTCTGCATATATTCCGCAGGCCTCTTTACATTTACTGTTGGTTATGTATATTTCTGGTTACGCATTTTATATTAGTCATGTACAGGCTCCAGAGCCTTTTTATATGCTTATAACCCGCACTGGGTCCTTTTTTATGACATTGACTGGCCTTGGGCCCTTATTATATGGTTATATGTGGAGTGGGGGCCCATAGGAGGGCGCACTATTTTCCCTCCACATTTTGCCTCCCTTTACTTTTGAATTCCTATTTTAGGGTTCATTGGTAGGGTATTGCACAAGAAAACAAGAAATCTAATCCACAACTACAGTCCACAACCACACACAAAGGAAATGGAAGGGCAAGATCATTATGCATCACTCAAGAAACAAGAATGATCAAGGAACTCAAGAATGCATCAAAACTCATGGAAGATCTTCTCATTTCAGCATGGAGTTGATACATTTACAAAAGCGTACCTTCTACAAAGGGGGAGTCTCTTAAATAAGCAAGAGAGCTCCTTAGGTGGCATCCTAGTGGCATTTCCACATTACACAAATTACAAGTGGAATTATGCTCTCCACTAGATGTCACCATCAAAAGGTGGCTCACTCTACTTTCTAAGAGGGGCCTACTTGCATTTATTACTTTGCCTAGAAATACTAGTCCCTACATGGTCATTCCATCTTTCGGGATTCACCATGAGGCTTACACAGTTTCTACTTGACAGTATTAACTAGGCTCTCATACTCGGCTCTCAGTCTTCGTTCATCTCGTCTTCTCAGAGACCTCCTTGGTCTAAGGTGAGAGGTGCTCTTGGGTAGCTCTGGTCGAGTATCTTGGGGATTCGCTGTTTTTGGGACATCTTCCGACTTTATACGGACTTGATGATATCCCGATCTTAGGTCTATTTTACTGAAAAACTTAGCCCTGTCGAGTTGATCAAACAGCTCGTCTGCCCGAGGCATAGGATACTTATTCTTAATTGTGACTTTAGTGAGGGCTCTGTAATCTACACAAAGACGCATAGACCCCTCTTTCTTTTTCACCGAAAGGACTGGTGACGCCCATGGTGAACTACTGGTCTGAATTTGGCCTTTCCCAAGATAATCTGTTAATTGCCTAGTTATTTCTTCATCCTCTGTTCGGCTGACCCGATACGGAGGTTTAGAAACAGGTGCTGTACCTGGTACTAGGTTTATCAGATGATCTATCTCTCTGCTAGGTGGTAAACCATGTGGCAAATCTTCAGGAAAAACATCTTTAATTCTAGCCAATGAAGTTTCTAACCTACTGATTTTTTGCTGTAAAGAATTGGAAATAGAAACTTCAGGAATAAACTGAAAGTCACATAAGAATACCTGATGGTCATCGTCTCCGATTAGCTGACAGAGCTTTGAACTGCAACATCATGTTCCCTATGCAACTGGATCTCTCGGCCTTTATGCTGAAAGCTAAGGGTGTTCTCCTGATAATTTCTGTGGAGGGAAGGTCCTAAGCTGTAGAGCCAGTTTCTCCCAAGAACAATGTCGGTGCGATCTAGGTGCATTATTTGAAAGTTTATTTCATCTTGGTACCCCTGAATACCGAGATTTAGAGTACTTACCATAGTTTCCCAAATTTTCTTATCTTCACCCTTAGCTAATGAAACTATGTACCTATGTTGACTAGGTACTTCTGGAAGTCTGAGTTTTTTAACTAGGGTGTAGTTGATGAAATTATGGGTCGCCCCATCATCAACCATAACTGACTGACTGGTCACCAACTTTCCCATGCATACGTACTAGGTCATGCGGCCCAAAGTTGAAGGGTCTCGCTAGCATTGCAGAGGTTAGCTGGCAACAATGTTCATGGTCTTCATGATACACTTTGATCTCGGAAGCTGCCAAGTCACTGGGGAAACTTACGGTCTGAACAAGATGAACTTGTTTTTTATCTTTTTTATCTTTCTTAGTGAAAGGCCCCTTGGGACACTGTCTGACTGTGTGTCCCTTGCCCATGCACACACAGCACAAACGTTCTTGTTCGGCTTTCTCAAAATCTTCTGGTTTTAAGGGCTTTATGAGCGATGGGTGTTTTTTGAGGAGCCTCACTTTTTACTTTATCTTCTTTCTTTCGTTTTAAAAATTTCTTTTTAAATTGAAAGTCTTTCTGAGAAGGCTGCTCAGAAAAGGGCTGCTGTCTCGCCCTCTTCCTTCCCATTCAATCATCATAGATTTGAGCATATCTGAGAGCTTGCTCTAGGGTAGTGGGCGAGTTTCTCTGAACCTCTACTTTATACTCATCTTTGAGGCCACGGACAAATCCCCTGACTTTCTGATAGTCATCCATATTTTTAATTTTTAAGATTGCTTCTCGATACTGCGAGATATATTGGATTAGGGACTTGTCCATTACTGTTTTCTCCCAGGCTTCCCAGGCTCTGTCAAGTTCATTTTCAGGTAGAAATTCTCTTAGGAAGGCTTCTTCAAAGGCCTTCCATGACCAGGGAGTCTGCCCAGTCTCCTGGAGATTTAACCACCACTTATAGGCCATGGGCCCTAGGGAAAGACTGGCCTCAATAGCTTGCAAATGGTTAGGGGTCTGTTTAAGAGCATGAATGTTCTTCCATTTGCTGAGGAAGGTTTGTAGAATGTTTGCGTTTCTATCCTTCTCTTCCCCAATAAAAGTAGGAGGCTTTAAGTCTTTAAGGACATTGGGGTGAGACCGCATAGGCTCACCCGAAACTGATGGAAGTGGAGAAGGGGACAACTGAGAAGTGGAAGGAAGACTTCCTTTTGCGGAACTCAAAATCAAGCCTTTGAGTTCAGCGAACGAGTCGTCCACACTGGACTTGAAATTGGCTAATGCCAACTTCAGTTCATCCACTTCTGTTACCAAATGGAGGAACTGCTCCTTGGTAACCAATTCGTCGAGTTCTTCGGCAAATTGTTCCTGTTTTTCCATTTCCATGGGTTCTTTCCCTCTATTGTAAGCCAAGGCTTTTGTTGCAAGTTCGTCGATGCCTCTCTCCGGGGGTTGATCAGGTCATTGAGGAGTGGTCATTTTCAGAACTGAAAGAGAGGTACCTTAACAGTAGGGCAAACACTAACTGATCCTCCCAGCCTTGCCTACTCCCTGATATGGAGCAAGCCCCTCCTAGCCTAGTGTGAGGCCTGGTAGGATGCATACTGCCAAGTGTCGGCCATGTGGCTCTGTCGTGGCCGACTGCACGTCGGGACCCAACGTGGAGCCCTATCTTGCTGACAGGGTCCCTAGGCTGTGTTAGGCCCGCCATGGCTATGGACCGTGCCGGGGCACACTACTCACACTGTCTTACCCTATTGGTCGTGTACGCTGGACACGACCCTGACTGTGGTATCTGACCTCCTTTGTTCTCTAGGGTTCGGCACTGGTTACGTGCTCGTAACAGAAGGAAAATGTGGTCGCTGATGCACTATCTCGTATACTGCATCAGATGAGCTTTACTGTGGTTGACAACAAGGTTGCATCGAATCGCGGTTCGAATCGCCTCTCACGGTTCGAACCATCGAATCGTTCGGACCCGGTTCGAACAGTTCGAACCGTCTGATGATCCCTAAACCCGATTTCCGAACGTTCACGATTCAACAGGTCTGTTCGCGCCACAGAGAGAGAGAGAGAGAGAGAGAGAGAGAGAGAGAGAGAGAGAGAGAGAGAGAGAGAGAGAGAGAGAGAGAGAGAGAGAGAGAGAGAGAGAGAGAGAGAGAGAGAGAGAGAGAGAGAGAGAGAGAGAGAGAGAGAGAGAGAGAGAGAGAGAGAGAGAGAGAGAGAGAGAGAGAGAGAGAGAGAGAGAGAGAGAGAGAGAGAGAGAGAGAGAGAGAGAGAGAGAGAGAGAGAGAGAGAGAGAGAGAGAGAGAGAGAGAGAGAGAGAGAGAGAGAGAGAGAGAGAGAGAGAGAGAGAGAGAGAGAATTAGAATTAGAATTAGAATTAGAATTATTATTATTAACGTCTTTTGGTGCCCAGGGGCACATAAGACAAAAGAGAGTACAAAATGTGAGAAGCATTGTCCGCATAAGGACTTATTTACCAATGAAAAGACAGTAAAACTAAAACTAAAATATCGATCTCTCTGTCTCTAAGAGAAAAAGTATCCAAGCTTGACCACCAGCTGGTGAGGGTACAAAGCAAGAGCTTAACCACCTGCTCCGCGGAGGAAACTAGCTACGAGCAAGCTGAAAGTAATGAGTGATGGTAGTAGTGGGTCGTGATGTAGGCTGGTGGGAGGCGTATGAAGATCTAGTAGCACTGGATCGAGCCGAAACTCTCTGTGTCTTCGATCTTCGGACGGGGATGTCAAAATCCGCAACCGAAATATCCACTCTGTCTCGCTTCTGGAAGAACTGAGTAATGTGAGCCTGACTGGAATCCATATCTGAGAGCGTAGGTAGAAGTGAAGCTCGTAAAATATACATCTCTCTCAAAAGAAGACCCACACATCTAGCATCTGAATACTCGAGGAAGGAGCTCAACGTGAGGGGAATATCTCGGTATAAACAATGGTATCGTCCTCTAATCTCATAGTATACTGGGCAGCGAAAGATGAAATGAAACTCATCTTCCACCTCCTGAAGAGAACAAAGCTGACATATCCGCTGCAATCTGGGAGTGTCTGTGTATCTACCTGTCTCGATAGCAAGCTGATGAGAAGAGACTCGAAGCTGTCCTATACGATATCTCAGACCAAAAGATAGCGTCTGTGTAAGATAAACTGGAAGAATAGGCAAGCCCGAAACGTCCAGCCGTAAAAGATGTGTGCCATAATAATGTAGCTTGACCCTATCTGGATCAGGATGTGACCATATAGTGCGTATGTAGCTCCGGTAAATCTGCTGTCTGATATAAGCATGGGTTCCATTCGGAAGATCAAGTGCGGATAAACCCCAAGTCTGAAGAAGGGCTGAGACACTGCGATACCAAGAGTGCTTGGCTCCCTGATCTGCAAGGGTACAAGATGAAGTGAGAGCAACAACAATGTATCTGGAGGTATCTAGATCTGATACCCTGTGAAGAAAGGTGATGATCTGAAACATAGCACCAACAACTAATGGAGGAGAAGCAAACTCGGCTAGTATGATATCATGTGGTACTGAGGGCTTAGCCCGAATTATCCTACTGAGCATGAGAATCTGGATACGAGTAAGATCTCTCCATGTATCGCGTGATAAATCAGGGCACCAAGTCTCAGCCGAATATAGCACAACTGGGGAGACAGTAGCAGAAAATAGTAGGCATCTGGTAGCAGGATCCTGCACATAATAAGTAGAGCAAAATCTCTCCATATGCACAAGAGCGGTATGCCCCTTGCGGAGCCTGGCGGTGGCTGCTGGTCGAAAAGTGAGTAGCGGACCAGAGAAAAGAACTCCCAAATAGGTGTAGGAGGTCACGATCTCAATCGGTAGCCCGTCATAATAGAAAATCACATCTCTCATATGCTGTCTGTTGGTGTTAAACACCATAATCTTAGTCTTCTTAAGGTTAACCGTCAATCCCCAACGCTGGCAAAAGTGATGTAAAGCAGAAAGGTGACTCTGTAAACCAGCTGCAGAGGATGAGAGGAGAACCACATCATCAGCGTACAAGAGAATGGGGATAATAATGTCTGCTAGGGGACAGCCCTCTCCACCTTCCTCGCGAATAATCCGCTCGAGGTCATCTATATATAGTGCAAAAAGAGTGGGTGATAAGGGGCAACCCTGCTTCACCCCAATGGTAGAATGTATCTGTGAGGACCAGCCACTACCATCTCTGAAACGTGCCAAGACTCGCTCATATAAAGTAATGATCGCAGCAATAGTATCCTCTGAAAAGCCAAGTGAAGACAGTCTCTGGAAAAGAAGATGTCGTGGAACAGAGTCAAAAGCTTTGCGAAAATCCACAAAGCAACAGTAAATTCTCTGTTTCCGATGTCGAGCCTCCTCAATAATGCATCTCAAAATGAAGATCTGGTCTGAAGTAGAATATCCCGGTCTGAAACCAGCTTGACCCATAGCGTGTAAACCCTCAGTTTCAGCAAAAGATCCAGTGACTGTCTGTAGTATAGAGCCATATATCTTAGCTAGAGTGTGACCAATCATAATGGTGCGGTAGTTTCCTACATTCATGGGATCACCTGCCTTGAGGATGGGGTGAAGGATATTAGTACACCAAGCCGTAGGAAAACCAGAAGTAACAGCTGTGTTAAAAACATGAGCAATGTAAGGGGAGATGAAATGTGCTACGGGCTTTAGGAAGTCTACACTTAAGGAGTCATAGTCAGTGGCTTTATTTAGTTTGGCATGTTTAATGGCGTTTTCAACCATGTCAGGGGTGAAAAGTGAGCAGTGGTCAGGTCTCGGTGAGAGTGAGGTAGGAGGAGAGTCCGTGGTATATAACTCCGTGGCATACTCGATCCAGGATTCGATGGCTATGGGGGCCAATGTTGAAGAGTGTCTGGTGAAATGTTTCCAGAAAAAAGAGGAGGAGGGTGAATCTAAAGAGTTGATCATTTTTTGGCAGAGTGATTGTAGGTACTTGATCTTCTTTGTTCTGGTGGTTCTATGATATTCTTTCTGGCATTGTTTGAGTGTGGCAGGGGAGTGTGACCTGGCATATGTCACATGATTGTGAAGAGAGCGGCATTCTGCATCATACCATCTGTTGTGAACACTTCTGTGAGATGATGTCGTTTTGGTGGGGAAGGATGAGGAAGCAGCAGCTAAGAGGGATGTAGAGAGAAAAGTGGCTTGCTGGTCAATTGGTGCCATGAACGGGAAGTTAGCGAGTAGTTGGGATAAGATTGTGGTGTAATTAGTGAATCCAGATTGGGTGAAAGGAATACGTTTATGAGTGGGAAGAGAGCAAGAAATTTGCAAAGAGGAGGTTATGTGACCAAGTGAGATGTGTAAGAGTGAGTGATCGGAAATGGTAGGGGGTGTGATGGAGAAATCAGAAATGTGAGAGATCAAAGCAGGTGATCCAATGAAGTAGTCGACCACACTATGTCCTCCACCATGAGGATAGCATGTATATGCTGATGAGGAAGGCCACTGTGTGAGGCCATTCAAAATGGCAAGAGCGTGTGTCTCTGCTAGAGTGATCAACTGCTCCCCGAAAGATGTAGCTGGAGTGTCTGCATCCTGTGATACCCGGTCTAGCCCCATATCCAAAGGGTAAAGCCTGAGAAGATCCGTAGCTGCATGAAATTCGGTTTGTCTAGAGCTTGTGCGGGCGTTGAAATCACCTGCTAGTAAAATGGAACCCTGCTGAGAAAAGATAGCAATATCATCTGAGAGAGCCTGAAAAGGGTCCCCGCCAAACTCAGCAAACACTGAGGTCTGTGGAGCAAAATAGCATACAGCTATATAGATGTCCTGAGGTAATCCCAATAGTGAGTCAATAATGTGTAACCAAATATAGCGAGCGTATGGATCTTGTTTAACCATCTGAACTGTGGTGTCTCTGTATAAACAAGCTACTCCTCCAGATCCTCGACAAGTTTTTCCCCTAACAAATGGACGAAAAGCAGAATGCCAAGAGTACTCCTGTATATTTGGAAGAGGATGATATAAGGACTCATGAGTTTCAGCCAACAACAAAATGTCGCATTTTCTAATAAAATCAGCAAAGTCTCCGGCTGATGACGAAGATAAAAAACCATTACAATTCCAGAAGCCAAGTCTCAAATTGGTAGGGGATCTCGGGTAGCTTCTATATCCGGGGGCCCCTAGTTCCTATTGTGGAAGGTCGAAAAATCTCGGTTTCCCGTCAATAAAAACAACCCTTTGCCCTTTCTCTTTCGCTTCAAGGATAATCTTTTTTCTTGCCAACCATTGAGTATTTGTTAAGTCATCATCCATATAAATGAAAGTACCTTTAAGCTTTGCCCTAAGCCGAAGGGCAGCATTGCGTTGTGAAAGCGAGCGGAACTTGATAAACAAAACATTGTCATCAAATTTACTGCGCCAAGCAGTATCAAAACCGTCAGCCACATGAGATAACTTGGAAATGAGCAAATCCGTAGCTTCTTCCAACGGTTTTCCACCATTGGCAATGCCTCTTACTCTAATGTTAAAGGCTTTTTTGGCCCTTCTGGCTTGTTCACCCAAAACTGTCTCCAAATCGTTTTCCTTCGGAAAAGATGAAATCTGAGAGTGATTACCTTGCTTAAGGATCGATGTCGTTTCTTCAACCTGTTTTGCGAGTGATGAGAGTTTGCTGCCCATATCATCCGGTTTGAAGAGTGCTGCCCACGTTTTCGTCTCCTCGACTTGTTTCTCCAAGCTATTGATCTTGTTGGAAGTCTCCTCCAAGGCACTTTTTTCTGCAATTCGTTGCTTAAGATATATATTTTCTTGCTCAAGCTGCTCCACACGTTCCGTGACACCAAAAAGATCCTTAGCTAACTTGCTTTTTTCAGCTTCAAAGAGGTGTAGTTGTTTCTTAAGTCCAAGAATTTCTTGCCGGATAAAACTAAGATCATAAGCAAAAAGACTTTCGGTAGGTTTGGAAGGAGTGTAGTCAATGGCAGCCATGTTGATAGTTTCTGTCACCGAAGACGGCTCCTCCATCACTACCGGTGATGGGGGGGTGTCCAACAGGGAGGGGGGTGTAAGAACACCCTCCTTTTTCTTAGGTGCCATAGGAGGCGGTAAGCAGATGGAGGACCAGCGCAGGGCAGGTGCGAAGGTCAGCACTGCAGCGTCAGCAGGGCGGACAGCAGCGTCAGCAGGGCGGGTGGGCGCGCAAGAGAGAGAGAGGGCAGCAACGCTAGCAGGGCGGGCAGCGCACCAGCAGGCGGGCAGCGCACCAGCAAGCGGGCAGCGCACCAGCAGAGCGGCGAGAGAGAGAGAGAGGGGCAGGGGTAGCGAGGGCGGGCAGCGCACTAGCAGGCGGGCAGCGCACCAGCAGGCGAGCGCACCAGCAGGCGGGCAGCGCACCAGCGGCGGATGAGGGCAGCGAGAGAGAGAGAGAGAGAGAGAGAGAGAGAGAGAGAGAGAGAGAGAGAGAGAGAGAAAATGGTATGTGATATTGTGTGTGTGTGTGTGAGTCTTGAGATTTTGTGTGTGTGTGTGTGCACTGTGACTGACTGTCTGATATTGTGTGTGTGTGTGTGTGTGTGTGCGTGTGAGTGATTGTGTGTGTGCACTGTGTGTGTGTGACATTGTGTGTATGTTGAATCTTGATGGGGTTCAATGTGGGGCCTGGGCATTGTGAGAGGGGTGTGGGACCTGGGTAGCTACTTAGTTAGAACTTAGAAGTTAGAACTTAGGAGTTAGTCCGAGTTAGTAGTTATTAGAGTCTAGACTCTAGAGTGACGAGTCTAGTTAGAACTTAGGAGTTAGAAGTTAGCGGTTAGGGTTAGAAACTAGATTAGAATTTAGAATTTAGGGTACCCGGTATACTACATAGATATTAGAGACCTCAGAGTCCAGACTCGTCACGAGAGAGAGAGAGAGAGAGAGAGAGAGAGAGAGAGAGAGAGAGAGAGAGAGAGAGAGAGAGGGCCACCATGCCAAGGGATAGGGATCCCTTGTGGGATCACGTCACCATCGCTGCGGCCTATGGCACATCGGGCACGAAGAGATGGACTTGCAGATACTGTCCCAGTCTTACACTGGAGGGCCCACACGCATCAAGGCACATTTGTTACGTTTGAGGGGGTACGAGATTGCCCCTTGCATGCATGCTCCTAACACGCTACTCACTCCTGTCGCATCAGAGGAGGTTGGCCCTTCGAGGATGGGGCCCAAAGCGAGAGGTAATCATTCAAGTTTTCAACTCTAAGACTCTTACACTTCAAACATTGATCAGGTTTTAAGTTTTAACTCAAGTCTCACATGATACATCAAGTCTGAAGTTTCAAGTTTCAAGTTCAATGATTCATTGATCATCTAATTTCTAAATTGTATTGTAATTTGTCTTTTTTGGCAGATTGAGATGCAGTCACGGCGACACAGCCAGAGGCCACCACATCACGCCCCCCAGTTGCCATCCGCTCACCCCTCGCTTCCCATGGCTCAGAGGATAGAGCTGCAGATGAGGCAGGGCCTAGTACCCGGCCTGACTGTTACGAGCTCGTAACCAGTGCCGAACCCTAGAGAACACAGATAGGTCAGATACCACAGTCAGGGTCGTGTCCAGCGTACATGACCAACAGGGCAAGACAGTGTGAGTAGTGTGCCCCAGCACGGTCCATAGCCATGGCAGGCCTAACACAGCCTAGGGACCCTGTCAGCAGGATAGGGCCCCCAGTTGGGTCCCGACGTGCAGTCGGCCACGTCAGTGCCACGTGGCCGACACTTGGCAGTAGCATGCTACCAGTCCTCACACTGGGCTAGGAGGGGCTTACTCTATATCAGGGAGTAGGCAAGGTTGGGTGGATCAATTAGTGTTTGCCCTACTGTGGTGTTAGGATCTATTACACTGTTGGGTGGATCAATTAGTGTTTGCCCTACTGTGGTGTTAGGATCTATTACACTGGTATCAGAGCCATCTCCATCCTAGGGAGTTCAGGAGCAACAGTAGAGAAAGCTATCAGAAGATAGGAAAGATCTGGGAGATTCTCAGAAAAGAATAGAGGAGGAAAATCGCTGTAGGATCAGCTTTCTAATCCTCCAATTTGCTGGATTTCTCAGTAGTTTGGAAGCATATCTTTTACAATAGCTTCAGCGCTGAAAAATCAGTTTCCCTCTCTGATTTTCGAGTGTAGATCACTATGATCTGAGCGGAAATTCAAGAGGAAGGGAAGAGCAGGTCCATCGCTGTATAGTCAGCCCTCAAATCTGAGTTTCGTATGAAGTTCTGAGTAGATTAGAAGGAGTTCTGATCTGAAATATTGTAGCAGGGCCAGCGCTGGACAGTAGGGTAGAAATCTCAGAATTTAACCCTGTTTTTCAGAAGTTTTTCAGGAGTCTGAGTTTCAGACTTGCTTGCTACAGACCAGCGACCTACAGGCTGAGAGTAAATCAGAGAATCAAGGTGATTTCAGAGCTGTAAATTGGACAAATCGGGCCAGACAGGTTGCTGACCAACCAGCGAGGGCAGGGACTTTTTGTAAACTTCTGGTTTTTACTCGGTTTGTTGGAGCCCTACACCTCAAATCAGATCAGTCAGCTACTCAACTCAAGAACCGGGAAATTTGGCACCGTTTTGAAGCTTCAAACTGGCATTTTCCGGGACAGCAGGTCTGAAATCTTGGGGAAAAGAGCTGAAAGGGTTCCTCTTCATAATCTCTTTGGAAGTACAGTCCTCAGAAACAGCTAAGTCATCTTTCCTTTCCCTTGTACAGTTGTAAATTAGTCTTTTAGACTTTTTTCCTTCAGAAGTTAAGGTAGCTCTCTTTCAGTTTCGAAGATGACCACTCCTCAGGGACCTGATCAACCCCAGGAGAGAGGCTTCGACGAACTTGAAACAGAAGCCTTGGCTTACAGAAAAGGGAAGGAACCCATGGAAGTAGAAGAACAGGAACAGTTCGCCGAAGAACTCGACGAACTGGTTACCAAGGAGCAGTTCCTCCAATTGGTAACAGAAGTGGATGAACTGAAGCTGGCATTAGCCAATTTCAAGTCCAGTGTGGACGACTCGTTCGCTGAACTCAAAAACTTGATTTCGAGCTCCGCGAAAGGAAGCCTTCCCTCCACTTCTCAGTTATCCCCTTCTCCACTTCCATCAGCTTCGGGTGAGACTTTACGGTCTCACCCCAGTGTTTTTAAAGATTTAAAGCCTCCTACTTTTAATGGGGAAGAGAAGGATAGAAATGCAGATATTCTACAAACCTTCCTCAGCAAATGGAAGAACATTCATGCTCTTAAACAGACCCCTGACCATTTGCAAGCAATTGAGGCCAGTCTTTCTTTAGGGCCTATGGCCTATAAGTGGTGGTTAAATCTCCAGGAGACTGGGCAGACTCCCCGGTCATGGAAAGCTTTTGAAGAAGCTTTCCTAAGAGAATTTCTACCAGAGAATGAACTTGATAGAGCCTGGGAAGCCTGGGAAAGAACAGTAATGGACAAGTCCCTAATCCAATATATCTCGCAGTATCGAGAGGCAATTTTAAAGATTAAAAATATGGATGACTATCAAAAAATCAGGGGATTTGTCCGTGGCCTCAAAGATGAATATAAAGTAGAGGTCCAGAGAAACTCGCCTACTACCCTTGAGCAAGCTCTCAGATATGCTCAAATCTATGATGATTCAGTGGGTAGGAAGAGAGCGAGACAGCAACCACTTTCTGAGCAGCTTCCTCAGAAAGACTTTCAATTTAAAAAGAAATTTTTAAAAAGAAAGAAAGAAGATAAATTTAAAGGTGAAGCTCCTCAGAAACGCCCTTCACACATACAGCCCTTAAAACCAGATGATTTTGAGAAAGCCAAACAAGAACGTTTGTGCTTTGTGTGTATGGGCAAGGGACACACAGTCAGACAGTGTCCCAAGGGGCCTTTCACTAAAAAAGATAAGAAAGATAAAAAACAAGTTCATCTTGTTCAGACTGTATGTTTCCCCAGTGACTCGGCAGCTTCCGAGATCAAAGTGTATCATGAAGATCACGAACACTGTTGCCAGCTGACCTCTGCAATGCTAGCGAGACCCTTCAGCTTTGGGCCGCATGACCTAGTACGTATGCATGGGAAAGTTGGTAACCAGTCAGTAAGAGTCATGGTTGATGATGGGGCAACCCATAATTTCATCAACCACACCCTGGTTAAAAAGCTTAAACTACCAGAAGTACCTAGTCAGCATAGGTACATAGTTTCATTAGCTAAGGGTGAAGATAAAAAAATATGGGAAACTATGGTAAGTAAGTTAAATCTTGGTATTCAGGGGTACCAAGATCAAATAAACTTTCAGATAATGCACCTGGATCGAACAGACATTGTTCTCGGGAGAGATTGGCTCTACAGTTTAGGACCTTCCCTCCACAGAAACTATCAGGAGAACACCCTCAGCTTTCAGTATAAAGGCCGAGAGATCCAGTTGCATGGGGAGCATGATGTTCCCAACAGCCCTATGGTCTGCAGTTCAGAGCTCTGTCAGCTAATCGGAGACGAAGACCATCAGGTATTCTTATGTGACTTTCAGTTTATTCCTGAAGTTTCTATTTCCAATTCTTTACAGCAAAAAATCAGTAGGTTAGAAACTTCATTGGCTAGAATTAAAGATGTTTTTCCTGAAGATTTGCCACATGGTTTACCACCTAGCAGAGAGGTAGATCATGTAATAAACCTAGTACCAGGTACAGCACCTGTTTCTAAACCTCCGTATCGGGTCAGCCGAACAGAGGATGAAGAAATAACTAGGCAGTTAACAGACTATCTTGGGAAAGGCCAAATTCAGACCAGTAGTTCACCATGGGCCTCACCAGTCCTATTGGTGAAAAAGAAAGAGGGGTCTATGCGTCTTTGCGTAGATTACAGAGCCCTCAATAAAGTCACAATTAAGAATAAATACCCTATGCCTCGGGCAGACGAGTTGTTTGATCAACTCGACGGGGCTAAGTTTTTCAGTAAAATAGACCTTAGATCGGGATATCATCAAGTCCGTATAAAATCGGAAGATGTCTCGAAAACAGCTTTTAGGACTCGTCACGGTCATTATGAGTTTAAGGTGATGCCATTTGGGCTCACAAATGCTCCAGCTACCTTTATGACCTTGATGAACAGTGTCCTCAGACCATACTTGGGTAAGTTTGTGGTCGTATTTTTAGATGACATCCTCGTCTACAGCAAAACGAGGAAGGAGCATCTAAAACACCTCAGAAAGGTGTTTCGACTGCTCAGAAAGCATAAGCTTTATGCTAAACAATCCAAGTGTGAATTCTTCGTTGAAGAAGTAGCATATTTGGGTCACATTATCTCTTCAGATGGGATTAAGATGGACCCAAATAAGGTTAAAGCCATACTCAGTTGGCTGAGACCTCAGAATATTTTGGAACTTCAAATCTTTCTTGGTCTCGCGGGATATTACAGACGATTTGTCAAGGAATATGCTCAGATAGCAGTCCCTATGACAAATCTTCTTAAGGGGAAGGGAAAGGAGTTCATTTGGGAGTCTGCACAACATGAGAGCTTTGATGCTCTCAAAACAGCCTTAGCTACAGCACCAGTCTTAAAAGTCGTCGACCCCAATCAGCCATTTGTGGTCGAAACAGATGCTAGCGACTTTGCAGTAGGCGCTGTGCTAACTCAGGGTGGACGACCAGTTGCGTTCGAGAGTAAAAAACTCGAGCCAGCTCAGACTAGGTACAGTGCCTATGAAAAGGAACTCTTTTCTATAGTCCATGCCCTTAAGACTTGGAGGCATTATTTGTATGGTGCCAACTTTGAGGTCCTGACAGACCATGAGAGTCTCAGATACCTTTGCAATCAACCTGAGCTTAGAGGTCGGAAAGCTCGTTGGGCAGAGTTGATGCAAGAGTTTGACATGTCTATCAGATATAGGCGTGGAAAATTCAATACAGTAGCAGATGCCCTTAGCAGAATGCCTATGATAAACGAGCTGAGTTTTACTCAGATTCGTAATGAGTTACTCGAGTCCTTGAGAGGGAAATGCCAGCATGATGCATTCTTCTCTATTATCTGGAACTCAGTCCAGAACAGACAGTTACAGACTCCAGAACCAGTTCCCGGGGCTGGTGCCAGTTCATCCAAGAATACGGCAGCTTCCGTTGAGGATGATGATGAGTCCGAGTATACGTCGTCAGATGACGTTGAGGATTCTGAGCCTGTATTACCCAAGCAAACCCCAGTGGTTGAGGGTCAGTTGACTCAAGGATTCAAATGGAAACAGTATTCCATTCAGGATGAGTACTTGCTCTATAGAGATAGAGTATGTGTCCCCAATTTAGAGGATTATAGGCAGCAGGTCCTATATGAATGTCATGACAATCCTAGCGCGGGACACCCAGGCATACAGAAGACCTATGAGCTTCTTCGTAGGCAATTTTTCTGGCCCAGTATGAAAAAGGACGTCCACCAGTATGTAACCAGTTGCCAGAAATGTCAAGTAAATAAAGCAGAGCGTTTAAAGGCAGGAGGGTTGTTGCATCCCTTAGAAATACCAGCTGGTAAATGGGAGAGTATCTCCATGGATTTTATAGTAGGCCTGCCTAAAACCCAAAAGGGTAATGACGCTATATGGGTCACAGTTGACCGTCTGACCAAAATGGCTCATTTTATTCCGACCAAAACAACCGTTAGAGCTCCAGAGTTAGCGAGGTTGTTTGTAGACGGGCTATTTAAATTGTACGGTCTACCTTCCGGCATAGTCAGCGACCGGGACAGTAAGTTTACTGGAAATTTTTGGAAGGCAGTATTCCATCATCTCCATACTAAACTTAATATGAGTACCACTGACCATCCACAGACGGACGGTCAAACAGAAAGGGTAAATCAAGTGCTGGAGGATATGCTTCGTGCATACGTCAGCAAGAGGCAGACTAATTGGGAGGAGTATCTCTCAATATTAGAGTTTGCTTACAACAGTACCAAACATTCAGCTACGGGATACAGCCCATTTATGCTGATGTACGGTTTTCAGCCACGCTCACCCACAGCTGTAGGGTTTAAACAAGAAAAAGTTGAAGCAGCCAGAAAC
Source organism: Diphasiastrum complanatum (assembly GCA_029204225.1). Taxonomy (NCBI): domain Eukaryota; kingdom Viridiplantae; phylum Streptophyta; class Lycopodiopsida; order Lycopodiales; family Lycopodiaceae; genus Diphasiastrum; species Diphasiastrum complanatum. The sequence goes on along the minus strand of CM055103.1, from coordinate 35,240,225 downwards.
TTTTTAGAAGACCTAAACCAGATGATAGAACATGCTAAGCGTAGCATTAGACAATCCCAGGATCGAGCCAGGCATTATGCAGATCCACACAGACGGGATGTGCAGTTCTCCACTGGTGAGAAAGTCTACTTGAGAGTCCCAGTTGACTCTAAAACCCTCAAATCAGGAGTGTGTGCTAAGTTGTCTCCAAGGTATTGTGGTCCCTTTACCATCAGTAGGAGACTAGGCGAGGTCACCTATGAACTAGAACTCCCACACAGCAGTAAGGTTTTTCCAGTTTTTCATGTAAGTCAGCTACGAAAAGCCTTAACCAGATCAGATAATCTGGTAGGGGACAATGTTCTAGTTCTCCCATTGGATCCTCAACAACCTCCACATGAACCAGAGGAAATTCTTGATAGTAGAGAGACGCAGACTCGTCATACTCTATACCGAGAATATCTGGTTAAGTGGAATGATCAGCCTGTTGAGAATGCCACTTGGGAAAGAGGCAGCGTCCTTCGCAAGATTTTTCCAGACTTTGTCTTAGAGGACCAAGACGGTTCTTAAGGGGGAGGGAGTGTTACGAGCTCGTAACCAGTGCCGAACCCTAGAGAACACAGATAGGTCAGATACCACAGTCAGGGTCGTGTCCAGCGTACATGACCAACAGGGCAAGACAGTGTGAGTAGTGTGCCCCAGCACGGTCCATAGCCATGGCGGGCCTAACACAGCCTAGGGACCCTGTCAGCAGGATAGGGCCCCCAGTTGGGTCCCGACGTGCAGTCGGCCACGTCAGTGCCACGTGGCCGACACTTGGCAGTAGCATGCTACCAGTCCTCACACTGGGCTAGGAGGGGCTTACTCTATATCAGGGAGTAGGCAAGGTTGGGTGGATCAATTAGTGTTTGCCCTACTGTGGTGTTAGGATCTATTACACTGACCCGGCCTGACCCGCCTTCTGGTGCAGGATCCTCGACACCACCTCCAGCCATGACCATACCGGCACCACATCATCCACCTGAGAGAGGGAGAGGTAGACGGGGCCGCACTACACAGATGTGGGGTAGGGAGCACTATGTGTCCAGCTTTGCTCCCAGAGCCATGGCAGAGGCAGAGGTTGCCGTTCGACAATTGTTCTACACTTGCGATCTGCCATTTCATATGGCAAGGACCCCGACATGGAGGAGGGCGATGAGTGCAGTGTGAGTGCGATTGGGCAGGTGTGGCCGGGGCCATCTTGTGAGCACCTGAGGACGAAGGGACTTCTTGATGAGCGGGCTTCTGTTGACCAGAAGCTAGAGCCTCTCAAGAAGGCATGGGCCCAGTACGTACTACTATTCTTTTAAATTTATGCATAGTAATATGTACATTAAGTTTTCATACATTGTGCCATGTGGTGGCATTGCACATGATGCCACAATGCATACTTATTACTTGTTAATTGCAGCTAGAGCCTAGCTATTTATGTTTAAATTTTGAATCATGAATCATGATTGTAATTTTTCAATATTCAAATGATCATTTATCATTGAAATTTGCTATGAAATTTGAATTACGATCTCGGATGTATCATCTTGTCTTGTCACTTGAGTCTTGTAAGTTGTGCAACACTGCAATGTGAGTCGTGACTTGTCATCTGTGAACTTTCAACTAGGTATGGTTGCACCATCATATCTGATGGTTGGAGCGATACGAGGAGGCGCCACATATTGAATATCCTGGTGTCTTCGTGCATGGGGACGATGTTTCTCAGATCCATCGACACCTCTGGGGAGGTAGTCACGGGCGAGTACATGTTCTCACACATTCGAGCTGCCATTGAGGAGGTCGGACCACAACACGTTGTACAGGTATATATATTATATTTATTACAATTTACTATAATGTTAAATGGTAATTTGTAAATGTTGATGTTGAATGCTCATTGTTCAATGGTGATAAATCAACAATGGATTATGGTTCACTAAGCAGTTGCCACTGATCACTTGAATTCGGAATTCCAAAGTCACGCACATTGCATTGCATGGTTGTGCAGGTGGTCACAGATAATGCGTCAAACTGCGTCTCCATGGGTAGGCTCGTTAATGAGACCTACCCCCACATCTTTTGGACACCTTGTGCTGCACACTGCCTGGACTTGTTGGTCGAGGATGTGGCCAAGATTCCATGGATTGCGGAGGTAGACCCGACCTGGCCCTCAACTGCCTGTGAAACTCCAGTCCTCTCTACAAACAAGGCCCCCACCCACTCCAGCCCCCCCCCCCCCTTGGAACGTCTAGGTCGCCCTCTACGTCTAGGTGCAGGAATGGCTGGCTCCTCCTGTGTCTCGGCATCGGGGTCTACGAATAAATGTTGCATGTACCCCCCCCCCTCATGCTCACCCTCATCCTCTGCCTCTGTATCACCCTCATCCATCCACTCCTCCTCGTACCCATGCCCAAATCCCTCTCCACGCCCCAAAATCTCATCATCTCCATCCTCTCCCATCTCCTGACGTTGAGCTGCTCACCTATGGCGTCGTGCAGACTGTGCCTCTACATCTGCCTGCCTATGTAGCTCATGATAGATATCATCCTTGACCTCCTCCTCCGTAGGTGGCACCCGAGGATCAACAGCTGTCGTATGTACCTTGCAGGAGTCAGGGTTCACCTACAAAAACAAATGGGCATGGTTAGCAAACTTATGCATTTGTCAAATAAGTTCATTTGAAACACAAGTACATCAAGCAATACCAATAAAGTCACTAATTCACCTTGATCAAGCGGTCACCCTGCATGCGTGTGCGTCTCAACATGCGTCTGTTGGTGTTCACGAACACCAACAGCCTGCACTGCTCAATGGAGAGTCTATTTCTCTTCTTCGTGTGATAGCTGGCCCATACACTCCAGTTCCGCTCACAGGCGGAAGTCGAACAGTCCTGTGCAAGGACCCTCTCTGCCAGTCACTGAAGGTCAGGCGTACTGCGGCCATGAAAGCTCCACCATGTGACAGGCGCCAACTGGTCATCTCTGAGCTTACACTGCTCTCGATCAAAAGGATACAGGCCCCGCTCGAACTTGACTATGTCTCGCTCTATGTTCCCCAGAGTCGTGCCTGTTGGCAAAGGAAATAGAACACGTGTCAGGCCACAAACCAAAGCATATGCTAATATAAACAACTACACTAGCTAGAATATTTACAATACCTGCACCGGGCCATACACGCTCGGTGTACTCCACCCATCCTCGGTGGAGCTCCATGTCGCCAGGACGTCTGGTAGAGCGCCACAATGGGTGCAGCATGTGGGCCACCGCATGGATGGGTCTGTGGAAGTAGTCCCACCTCGCCTCCCAAAGTGTGAGGAGCTCGTCCTTCATGTGCAGGTGACATTGCAAATGGTTAGGCATCTTTGAAAACACGAGAGCAAAGTGAAACTGAAATAACAAAGTGATAGGAGACTACCTATCCTCCTGCAAGCCACATCTGTGAAGCGCCTCGCCGATGCGGTCCATGAACTCGTACATGAGACCAAGAGTGCACCCCTCTCAGTCTACTAGGTGCAGCACATAGAAGACAGGTCGAAGAACCTCTACAATCTCACTCGCACGTGTCCAGAAGTCCTCTCCAAAGACTATGGCCTGGAAGAACACTGCCTCTGTCGTGCAATCCCTGAACTCATCAAATGCCTCACTGGATACCATCCTCCGCAAATGATCTCGCAAGACGCATAGTTGCTCGAGAACCAGGAAAAAGAAGGCAAAGCGAGTGGGTGCTGGCTTCTTCAGGTCCAGCCGAGAGAATGTACGGAACAATGCCAGCACGCGCCTCTTTCTGGTGACGAACTTCACTATGCGCATGGCCTGAGAGGTGAGTTGCAAGACAAACATTAAACAAAAAACTGTTAGAAGCTAAAAGAGGTTAGGGGCCTGGAATAATTGACAAGTGCAAAATGCTTTACAAAGTGACGAAAATTGTACCTCGCGAATCCATGGAAGTGCAACCATGTCCTGAATGAGAAGGTCGATGCAATGTGCAGCACACGGGGTCCACACAATATTCGGGTGCTCTCTCGTCACCATATCTCCCATCGATCTGCAGTTCGAGCCGTTGTCTGTGACGACTTGAACCACATGCTCTGCCCCAATCTCCTGCACTACAGAGATCACTGCCTCATAGATGAACTCGGCCGTGATGGCTCCACCAGCTCGAGTAGCATCCACGCCTCGTAGGAAGACTGTGCCAAGTGGGCAAGACACTAGGATATTGACGACAGATCGCCGACGAGTGTCAGTCCATCCATCGCTCAATATCGAGCATCCATAGATGCAAAAATACAACATTTCTTAGACATGTGCACTTGCAAACATTGTGGTAATCTCTACAGTGAAACAAATGAAGTGGTAAAGAGTAGCAAAAAATTCTTACGTTTGCCACGCTGTGCGGATGGAGCTCAGCTCCTGTGTGATGGTCTCCTCCTCTTGTCGTAGCATGGTCGTGCACAATGCCCCTCTCCTCGGAGGCCTCCATGACGAATTAGCTGATGCTATCTGAAGGCAAGTGTCTCTAAAGATCCAAGTGTCTGCAACAGCAAACGGAATGCCACACTCATAGAACAGCTGGCCAATCCGTCGGGTACACAGGGCATGATGATGTCTCTGCCATGCACCTCGGTCCAATGTCTGCTGCCTAGCCCTAGCCGCTCTCTGCTGCATAGAGGACTCTCCTGGTCTAGAACGCCTACCAGAAACAACAGATGGGCGTGCTGAAGGTGTGTTTGACTGTGGAGCATCGCCTGCTGCATCGCTGCGGCCCTCTGTGGCATGATCTGGCTCTGTAAATGGTGCATCAACAGCTGATGACGACGCTGGACGAGATGGACCTGCTGCTGAAGGAACAACTGGAGGAGAGGCTGCATGTGTGCTGGACACTCTAGGAACATCTCCCCCCATGTGACTAGGCCCTGCCTCTGCATCTGCTCTAGACCCTACACCTGCACCATGTCCCGAACCTGCTCTAGTCCCTGCTCCTGCCATTGACCCATGAACAGCACTCTGAGATGGTCTCAAAGGCTCAAGAGATGTACCGTCACGCCCGTATGTGTCCATCAATCTCTCCACCTCTGCATCTGATATGTGAGGGCAAATGGATATGCCCGTCCCCCGCCCATCTGGCCTGGTGAGTCGTAGCAAATGGGCCCTAACCCTGGTAAGAGAACCAGTAAAGATGCCACCACAATGCAGGCATCTCCATCTGCGGGCACCAGATCCCTGGTGCGTAGCCAGATCCCCCTCTGTCAACTCTACCTCCGACCAAATGCCTCTACCAAGGACCGACATTGTGTGAATCTGTCAATGTATCAGATCGTGTGACTCAGGCAATGTATCAGACCTGCAAAAGAGGAAGCAAACAATCACATGTCAATATTCTGTTGGTAGCAACAACATTCAAATTGATGCGAATATCAACCCTAAACCCTAAAACACATGTGGTTTGGACATGCCACCAAAAACTTTCTCTAGAAGCGATAAAAACCGAAACTAACAGCACAAGCATGTTTGAGGGCATGAAGAAACACAGTTTACAGATGATTATAAGCTAGTTTGCAAAAAGAGTCAAAAACACACGGAAAAGGGGCATGCGATTCATATCTTTTGATACAAGCAAAAATGGGAAAAACTAATAGCATGAGCATGTTTGTGGGGTTCAATACAGATGATTTGCAACCAAAAACCACTTCATTACGTTGCCTACAGCTCATTCTATGAGGTACCATGGTTTGAACTCAAAACTTACCTAAAATTGTTTTGGAGACAAATGCCACCACCTCGTCGCTTCCACCGTCTTGATCACACACAGATTGATGCTTCACGCTGCCCACAATCCACCATCGCCTCCTCACCTTTGCTCTCTCTCACTCTCCAACTCTAACAAACCAAATTTTTTTATGTGGGCCGCAGGCTGCCTGCCCGCGGCCCACATAAATTTTTTTGAATTTTTTCGCGTTCTGGGACAGTGTTTTTGGTCCCGGAACGCGAGCAATCCGGAACGCGCGATCCGGATCGAAATCCTTCCGGATCGCGATCCGCTACAACTCTGGTTACACCAAGAGACGAACCCATACCAGAGGCGCAACAAGACCTCTTTGAAGTGAAGATGCATCAATACTTATCAAGTACAATGACGGCTATGCTTAGTGAGGTGAAGAAGGACATAGAAACAGAAAGGAAAGAATGGCAAGCATCCATGTGAGCCATGAACCATAGTCAATTCGACCTTGCTAGAGAAATGAGATAGTGGTATACATTTCATGCATGTGCCATGTATTGTCATGTGTGTTGTCAGAAGTGATTGTGAGTGTGAGAACTTAGAACTTGTCACTTGTGCCCTGTGCAGGTTTGCATTTATGTTCTTGGTCCTGGAACGACTGCTGAAAGTTCATCAGGGCTTGAGGCAGATGGTTGTTGCCGTTGACTGGGCGCAGTGGGGGCCATCACAGGAGCGCAAGAGTAAGAGATTCGAGCGGACCGTTATGTATTCACCATTTTGGGATGAGGCTTGATCCATTGTGGTGGGCCTATAGCCCATCTACACTGTCCTGCGCCTTACAGATCGAGAGGGCTGCACATTGGGCCTCTTGTACAAGTTCATGGATAGGCTGGGCGAGCAGTTGAGCCTTTGCAGGACTATTAGCCCAGAGAGGTATATCAAGATTCAAATTTCAAATGTAGACAATAGTATCATGTATGTAGAGTCTAGACAGTAGTATGTAGTTACTAGTATGTACTATATAGTATAATTATTAATGTGCCTTCAATCTTGATTCTTGCAGGCTTGCGGAGGTCCGGCTCCTTTGGTTGAGCAGGTGGGAGTTGTTTCATAAGCCCCTGCATGCCATGGCCCACATACTCCATCCACTTTGGAGGAATGAGGAACAGTTCACAGATAGGGAGCTCAGGGATGGTTGGAATGCCTATATCTCCCGAGTTTATCCTGATGTATGCGAGCATGATAACCTGCTATGAGCGTCAGATTTTCAGGCAGGAGACCTTGGAGTTCGCGCTTTTGAGAGAGGGTAATAAACTGACCATGGTCCATTACAGTTTAAACTTGTTACTTTATTGCACAATTAGTCAATCATATTGTAACTTGTTGGAACTTGGTTGCCACTTGCTAGTAGTAAGTGCTAACTGCCCCTTAAACTGTGATTCACGCTAGCTACGTCCCATGTCATGGTGGTCGAAGTTTGGGGTTGATGTCCCCAAATTGTGTCGCCTTGCCATCAGGATTCTCTCATAGGACTGCACTGCAGTCGCTTGTGAGAGAAACTGGAGTGTCCATTCCATGATTCACACGAAGAAGAGGAATCGACTCTCATCTGCACGGTTGGAGAGGTGCACGCCAACCTGAGACTTTTGGGTAGACTCCAGACCACCGCAGAGCCTATCCAGGTAACTTGTAAACAATAAATTATAATTTCTAAATCCTAACATGTGCATTGTGATCCATCATCCCAGGACCCACTGCCCAGTTAGTAGATACTAAATAGATCATACTACATAGTAGATACTAGACTGTAGCTAAATTTTAACTTTTGTCGGGACTCGGCCCTCCAAATTTTGTCTTGATTTCAATGTGCATTGTGACATGTGCGTAGGTTAATCCCGATCTGATCGATGTGGCAAAGGTTCCAGAGTTGCCACCGAGAGACTAGTAAGAGGAGGACGTGTACGCATTCCTCCATGAGGAGGCCATGCAGAGTGCAGGTGAGAAATTAGGATTGTCTAAGGTCTTGAATTAAATTTTCAAAGTTCGAACTAATTATCGTAATCTACTAATTTGCAGGCAATAACAAGGTTGTCCCTCTTTGTGTGCACCGTGCAGGACCTGTCACTCGAGCAGAGCGTAGGAGGAGGGCAGGAGAGGGTAGCAGCTCCCGTGCTCACAGCCCTGACGACGAGGACGAGTCTGAGGCATCGTCAGGGTCAGAGTCCTCAGAGGAGGAGTATGAGGATGAGGAGTTTGAGGAGGGCGGGGATGAGGATGAGGGGCATCATACCTCTGCCTCTGATGAGGATTTCGCAGCTGAGCCTGCCACTCGAGAGGCCAGAGTAGGTTCCACAGCACCAGCGAGTGGGAGGAGACTCAGGCATAGGAGAGCTCAGAGTGCTCACTGCTCAGTGCTCATTGTACATTAGATCATATCATCATTGTAGTTTGTAGATGTATCATGTCACTAGATGAGCATTGACTCTTGAGCTGTTTACAGTGTACACATCATTTAGGTGTTCGCCAAGCTGGGAACACAGTTGCGGATGAGTAGAGCATCCTCAGACTGATGATCAGACAGAGCGAGCAATGTTTGAGGGTAGCTTTCGAATCGCCTTTTCGAACCATGTTTGAATCGAGTTTGAATCGGGAAAGAAGGGATGTTATTTTCCATTAGAATCAAAAATACATCTTTGAGGAGGCCGAGATCAAAGATTCTCAAAAGGATTCTCCTATCATCACCCTTGAAGATTATCATGGAGAGATGGGGCCAAGAATTGAGGAGGAGTCACCTCGAATCTTTTCACCAAGGAGATCACAAAGAGAAAGATCCGAGCCTCGACTTCTCCAGGTTCGAACCGGCGAATCAGTTTTAGGGTTTTTTCTTAAAACATTATGTCACGACTCAAATCATACATATTACATATCTCATATTCCAATGTACCATGTGCACGGTTAGTTAGTGGCAAATTAGCAAATGTTCAATGATTCAAAATTCACGAAAATGAAAATGTATACAATGATTAGTATGACCCCCTTGGTATGACGATGAGTGTCGTTCTCATCATCACCTTGTGTAACTTTTAACAAGTAATAGATTATAGTACTAAGTTCTAACTTCTAATAGCTTACAACTTACAAGTAACAAGTTACAATACTAAGTAGTAAGTACTAACTTCTAAATATTAACTCTTGAGTTACAACTTACAACTTGCCGTAGTCTGTGAGTTCAAATCCCATTCAACATTCAACATTGATAATTGAAACATTCCACATTTGAACATTACCAAAATGTAAACTTGTTACCTGAGTCTTGAATCATATATGTAGTTTTAACTCATCCATAAATGCCAAATGGTAGTAACGCTGCTCAAGTTTATAATCTCAAAACTTCAAAGTTCAAATTCAACTCCTAATTTCTATAAACTAACCAGAATACTAAATACTAAATAGTAAATACAAATGGGCCAGTAACCTGAGTCCCCCTAAGGTAGACTAGTCACTAAAGCCTAACGTAGCCTCCTCCTAGTCACCCGTGGAAGTTGTGACCGCGTACGTGCAGGCTCAAGAGCAGGATCCTCATCAATGCTATTAGCATCATCAGATGGATCAATCTCATGCTCTGAGGAATCCTCGCTGTCAGCTTCATCTTCCGAGGTCTCTGCATCGTCTTCGTCTTCTAGTGGCTCCTCGTCCTCGTGGGCTCGAGAACTGGAAGCCTCTCCCCCTGTCTTGCGACGTGCAGCAGCCCGAGTGGTAGGTCCGGCACGCAGAGATTGGCAAAGGGTTACAATCACAAGTTTCAATTCTAATTTCTAAAGCTAGTTACTACTTAGAACATGGGATGGAGCTCAAAGTTCAAACTTCCAAGTGGCAAGGACCAACTTGCAAGGGCCCAAGCCTCAAGGCTCAAGGGCTAATTCAAATTTCAAAGCTTGAAATTGGAACTTGAAATTCACCTGCAAACTGCATGGCGTCATCATAGAGTAGTGCATACACGTCCTCTACCTCCTGTGACCTTGGTGGTAGGTCTGGAACCTTCGGCACATCAATGTCATCTGGATTTACCTGCAGTATGTAGACAGTAGAACAACACATTTAGAATGTCACTAAGGATTCAAATTTCAATGTTCAAACACAATCGCAACTATCAAATTACAATTTACTTGCATACTTCAGAAGCCGCAGATTGGCGTGCACATACACCAACCTGTCTAATTGTGCAACACTAAGCCTGTTCCTCCTCTTCGTATGAATCAGAGAGAACAAACTCCAATTCCTCTCACATGCACTCGATGTGCAATCCTGTGAGAGAATGCGTATGGCGAGCTTCTGCAATTGAGGACAATCACCCCCATACTTGTCCCACCATGAAACATGGCGTAGTTGTCCTTCTCTGAGCCGCACTCCTGGACACCCAAACTCAAGAGCCTCACGCCTGTATAGTGCACATGTGAGTTGTGACAATGCACATTGAAGATCATTCATGAGTGAGTGCCGAGTGTGACAATGTGGCCACTCACTTCATTGGGATTCAAGAAAGACAAAGGACTTGAAAAAATAACAAATGTTAGAGAATTGTCATGACTAAGGACTTATACCTGAAGACATTGAGATCATCCCTGAGTGAATCCTGCATGACAAGATCAGGATAGACCCTCTCAATGTATGTGGGCCATCCCTGTCGGAGCTCTGCATCATGGAACTGATCTTCATTCCTCCATAGAGGATGAAGAATGCAAGCCATAGCGTGTAGAGGCTGATGGAACCACTCCCACCTGGCTTGCCACTTTTCTCTTATTTTTTCAACCCTATAAAATTTGAAAATCATACATCATACATGTCACATGGTGCATACTTATTACTACATACTACATATTACATAAACACTCATCAATCGTGATAAGAGATAATGCATAATACAAACCTCTTTGCACCGATTGCAGTGCAGGTGCGAATCTGCTCTCCCAGCCTGTCCATGAACTCATAGAGAAGGCCCAAAGTGCAGCCCTCTCTATCCGTAGGCGCAGGACAATGTAAAGAGGCTGCAACGCTATGATGATGGTCCGTGCATCATCCCAAAAAGGAGATGCTAGCACAATCCTCTCAAATCGCTGAGCCTTAGGCTCTCGTGAGTGCCTCCACTGGCTCCAAGGCTGTAAGACCACCATCTGTCTCAAGCCATCATGCACCTTCACGAGGCGCTCCAAAACAATGAAAATAAAGCCAAACCTGGAACGGATCATGATTGCAAATTGTACTAGCTTCAACAAAGCAATTATCGGATAACAAGGTCTTAGGTTGAAACTGGAGTCTCGAAAGTAGTTAGTAAGCTATGTACTAGCTTCTAAGTAGTAAGTAGTAAGAATCTAAGTGATGAAATTTGAATCAAATTTGATGAATAGAAAAGTAGGCCGGCCTCAATATGTTGAGGCTAGAATACTCCCTGAACATACTCAGGACCCTCGGTCTCTTGGCGACAAACCTCACCAAGAACCGGCCTATGTCTAGTACCTCTGCAATCCATGGCAACTTTGCTATATCCTCAAACAAGAGGTCTAAGCAATGTGCAGCACAGGGTGACCAAAAGATCCAAGGGTACTTTTCATTTACGAGCTTCCCCATGGCGACACAATTTGCCGCAATGTCGGTGATGACCTGCAAAGCACAACAATCATCAATGCAACATCGGAACATCCGACATCGATCTTCTCTGAAGTGACAAGTCCATGATCCAAGAAGCAACATTGAACAAGTAGTGTAAGTAAAAAGTTTTCACTCATTTTTATTTCTCACTACACAACTGAAAGTCAAGAATCAATACCTGCACAACATTGTCTTTGCCGACCTCCACAATGGCCGCGTCAATAAATCCAAACAATGTTTGGGCATCCAAGGTTAAGCCCGAGATGTCGATGGATCTCAAGAACATCGTGCCCAAGCAAGAAGAAACCAATATATTTACAATATGGCGCTTCCTGGCATCAGTCCAACCATCTAATATGACGGAGCACCCATACCTAGTTCAAAAGATCTCATTGCCCACAAAATTCAGATTTCAGATGGCAATTGTTAATTGCATTAAAATTTAACAATTTATGTAATTGGTCAATAAATATAACTATTTCAATCATTCTTAATTTTTAAAACATAAAATTTAAGACTCAAGAGATAGAACTTAGAAGTTAGAACTTGGCACTCGCCACTTCAAACTTGGAATTTCAAGTTCATTTCTTGATTCTTGGACACCCCAAGAACATCAAGAACTGGAATGTCTAGGATAAGCAAGATCTACACCACAAAGTTTACTTGAATGCTGATTCCTATATTAATCCACAAAAAAACAAGAAATCTAATCCACAACTACAGTCCACAACCACACACAAAGGAAATGGAAGGGCAAGATCATTATGCATCACTCAAGAAACAAGAATGATCAAGGAACTTAAGAATGCATCAAAACTTATGGAAGATCTTCTCATTTCAGCATGGAGTTGATACATTTACAAAAGCCTCCCTTCTACAAAGGGGGAGTCTCTTAAATAAGCAAGAGAGCTCCTTAGGTGGCATCCTAGTGGCATATCCACATTACACAAATTACAAGTGGAATTATGCTCTCCACTAGATGTCACCATCAAAAGGTGGCTCACCCTACTTTTCTAAGAGGGGCCTACTTGCATTTATTACTTTGCCTAGAAATACTAGTTCCTACATGGTCATTCCATCTTTCGGGATTCACCATGAGGCTTACACAGTTTCTACTTGACAGTATTAACTAGTATTCCTCGGCTCTCATACTCGGCTCTCAGTCTTCGTTCATCTCGTCTTCTCAGAGACCTCCTCGGTCTAAGATGAGAGGTGCTCTTGGGTAGCTCTGGTCGAGTATCTTGGGGATTCGTTAGAATCAGCCAACAGGTCCCCCAACATTCCAAAATGTCATGAACAATATCTTTCAGCCACTACTTGGTAAGTGTGTCATCATTTACTTTGATGTGATTCTCATTTTGAGTACCACTCTTACCAGCCATATTGCCCATGCTCAATCTTGCTTCTTTTGATCAACCACCAACTTATATGCCAAGAGGTTAAAATGTTCTTTAGTTGTTATCGAGATTGAGTTTTTTGGCTTCCTTGTGTCTAATGGCGATGTTCATCTTGACCCTAGCAAGATTTGCTCTATCCAAGCATGGCGAAACTTAGTGGAAATCTTGATTCTTGTGTATTCACAAAATCCTTGTGTGTTGTGTGAGTGCACTCACGTGTATGATATTCATGTAATCCATGGTAACCAATGTGATCTTTTGGCAAAAATTTAGTAGAATCTTGAAACAAGGTATTGTGTGGAGAAAGAAACAACATTGAAACCAATAACAAAGATTCATAAACTTGCAAATGGAAGTGACAAGCCCAAAAAGGTGAGAACATCTGTCCTTTAGTTAGTTTAGCTATTTAAAGTGCCCGAGATTGTTGTTGAAGACCCTTACTGCGTCCAAACCTCATCACCTGTGATGTGGATATATTCATAATTGCATTTAGAAAAATTATTTGGACCGGGAATTGGAAGCTTTTTCCGGCCAAAACTACATATCACTTCCATGCCTTATTTAGTATTTTAGCTAGTTATATGTTAGGCACTCACACCACACGCAAAATGTTTTAGTCTTCTGTAGCTGAAGTTGGATAGGATCTATTAGTCTGAGTAGAAACTTTGGGATCCATGTACAAACCAAGAGCGATTGAAGTTTGATTAGATTTGCTAGTTCTATTAAAAATTATGGAATTTCTTCATAGACCAAGAGCGATGAACTAGTAGTTGGAGTATAAGTTTCAATGCTATAAAGTGTGTGGAATAGTTTCTAGTCTCTAGTTTTGATATCGATTGGTGGGTTGTCTTTTGGGAAAATGTTAACTAATTTGCTTCCTTGTTTGTCAAAAGGTTTGATTAGTAACAACCATGCTGTTGCCTGTTACATTATTGGAAATGCTTACTAGTAGCACCTTAAGTCTCAATAATCATTAATTTTGTGTTTCGTGATTGGACTTTGCAGAGGATACATGACAGATTGAAATTGACGCAGAAGGCACTTGTGAGAGCTGCCAAATTATTTTTTCTAGGAGTCTTGCTACAAGGTTGTATATTTGTAATGTTATGCTTGATTTGCTTCATTTGAGTGAAAAGTGAGCATGTGAAAAAGCTCTTTTTGTAATTGGACCTACCCATGTTTGGCCATCTCTGTGTTTGGTCTTGGTTGGAGATTGTTATATGATCATCAATTTGCTTCATGTGAATTGGGATGCTCCATGCTTAAATTATATTGGTATGTACTAAAGCGCTTCCTTGGCGTAATGGTTGACGCCATGTTTTTTGTTTTCAACTTTTCTTTGTTATGAAAAGAAAGAATTAAAATTTTATTTTTGGGCTTTACAATTCTATTTAGTGAAAGGTAGAGTGTCAATAATTCCTTTTTTTCTAATTTTGAAGGTGTTGTGACTTTGTACTTCTTTGTGGACTTTTGTGGAGATTTATGTATCACTAATCTTTCTATAGTACTTGCACTTCACAAATGTTAGTTTGGATATGAAAAGGTTAAATTTTTGAATTCCCAATATTCAAAGTTAGGAACTTCATCTTTCCCAAGCTTGATTGTGTGCTTTTTCAAATTTGAAAGGGTCACTGAACAATCTAGAGGAATAATCTTGAGAAATAGGGCGTGTTAGCCTTCAATCCACTTATAGACTTTGATCCCAATATTTAGAATTTTTGTATAAATGTTATGTCTAGCATAGTACGTAGGTCATGCACAAACATATGTCCAAACTACTTTAGCTTTCTACACATATCACAAAGACCAAGTTACTAAGTTTTTATCAGTTTCCAAAGGTGAAGTGCAAATTTTTACATAATGAAGGCTAGCAGTAAGGAGCACAGTCAATCAAAATTGGTCTCCATTTTCTCAAAGAAAAAAAATGAAGGTGCCGAGATGAGCTAAGTGTTGCTTGTGTGTATGTTTGCTCATATGTGGGGAACAACTTGACTTTTCGAATATATGCGTTAACTTGAAAGATGGCGTCAAGCTGTAGAGGTGGAGCTACAAACTCTTACACAATGACCTGATGTGGGACGAAGTGCTTAGCTCATATCTTACGTGATAACATAAGAATCTATAAGCGTGAAATACTTGTCCAATTAGATGAAGTGAAACCTGTACACCATGTCTCTGCTACATATAAGGCCGTGGGGATAACAATAGTATAAAAAATCCCACACTTACTCGTGTCATCCCGAATAAATTCTCAAGAAAGAACCACCCCAATTGGACAAGATAAGCGTGTCCTTTTCCAAGTCTAGTGGTAGCTACATGTGTCATACCACATATAGGGCTAGTAAAGAGCACCCCTATATAAGTGTAGCATAATGCAATCTCCAGTGGCTATCCTTGAAAGATGAGCTCCTATCTTTGCACGAAGGCCCTGGATGTGTTGAACACCATAATGGTCTTTGCAATGTTAGCTCCCAGACCCCATCTAGTATAGAAAGCATGAAGATTGTCTAACTGTCTTTGTAGACACTCTCTAGTCGTGGAGACTAGAACCACATCATCTACATAAAGAAGGATGGCAATCAAAATGTCTCCAAGTCTGCAACCTACACCACTACACTACTCAATGACTCTCTCAAGCTCATCAATATATAATCTAAATAAATTGGGCGAGAGGGAACAACCCTGCTTCACTCCAGTGGTGCTCCATATCTGCTCTAAGATACCTATGTCACTTCAAAAGCAACCAAGAACTCGCTCATAAAGTGCCATCACGACTACAACTTATCAATGGAAAACCAAGATCATGTAACTTCTGGATGAGAAGGGAATGTGGGACAAAGTCAAAGGATTTTTTGAAGTCAACAAAACAACAGTCGACCCTCTCTTTCCTATGTTTGTCTTCCTCGATGATAGCCTGAACAGTGAAAACATGTAGTGGAGTAGTGAGCTCGGAAACTTACTTGGCCCTATGCATGTAGCCTGTTGGTCTCAGCCTTAGAACTTATTGCCAACCAAAGAATTGTGCCATATAGCTTAGCAATAATGTGCTCGTGCCCAATCATGATTGTACGGTAGTTACCTGGATTCATGGAGTCACCATTTTTGTGAATGGGGTGGATGATGTTAGCGCATCAGGGTGGTGGGAAACCAAAATCAACTGCTCAATTGAGTAGACGGGCTAAGGTAGGTGAAAGTATGTTTGTGGTCAACAATCCAGACTTAAGGTCCTTGATATCTTCATTCTCTTGATGGCTGCTATGACCATGTCAGAGGTGAAGAAGGTGAACGCACATGGATAGGGGGAGATGGGGACTTGTGTGTCAGTGGGTATGGTGTATAGTGAAGCAACATATGTAGGTCCTCAAGAAGAGGGGGTGGAGCACGAGGGATGAATTGATGTCAAAAAGCACATGTCGAGGAATTGAAAAGAGAATCGACAAGGTGTTTCCCTTCATGTTCTTCATTGGCATGCTTTTTATGGCGGAGCATACGGTGGAGAGATTGATGAGGGTATGAAGAAAAAGTGGTTCATGTAGGCGTGCAAGGACAACTCAGAGATGTAAGGGACGACACTCATCCTCAAACCAAGGAGCCCAAATGGGATGACATGATGTCGATGCGCATCGATGAGGTTTAGATGGAAAGGATGATGAGGTAGCAATGTGATGACCTTTGGTAAGCTTAAGACTAAAGCTTAAACTTGTAAAATTTTTGAATTAGGATAAAGTAGATGCTACTTTATATTGTAGACTTGTTGGAAGTCTTGTATATGCCACCATAACTAGGCCAAATATTATGGTGAGTCAATATATGCAAGATCCAAGAGAACCTCATTGAAGGCTGCCAAATATCTTAAAGGCACCTATAGTTATGGACTTGAATTTTACAGTAATAATGAACCTATTCTTGAAGGATATTGTGATGCTGATTGGGAATTTGTTGTGGAAAGCAGAAGGTCCATCTTGGACTATGTGTTCACCTTGGGTTTTGGAGCTCTTTCCTGGAGCAATAAGAAGCAACCGACAATTGCTCTTTCATCCACTTGAGACCGAGTATAGGGCAACTCAACTTGCAATCAAGGACGTTGTTTGGTTGAGGTGTCTTTTGGATGTGTGATGAACAACAACATACTGCAACCACCTTGTTTTGTGATAATTAGAATTGCATCAAGATTGCCAAGAGCCTTGTTTTCCATGCTAGAACTAACTATAATGAGGTTCATTATCATTTTGCACAATAAAAAGTCCTAGTAGGAGAAGTAGAACTTTCATACTGTTCTATTGATGATCAAGTAGTTGACATATTTACCAATTGTCTATTGACGAAAAATTTTCTTGAAGTTTAGGCAAATGGGAGTCAAGATGAACAAATCTATCATAACAGGAGAGTGATAGAATCCAAATATTTTTGGCATGGAACATGGCAAAGTGTGAGGCATATCTCCAATCAATGCATTCAGCTAAAAATCTCAAAGATCGTAATTCAAGTATATCTTGAGATAACAAAAAGGAAAATCAGCTCAATAGATACTTCACTTAATGGTTGGTTGTGTGATAATTATTTTTGTTGTGGTGACACATTCAACATGGAAAAAAAAAGGGATTTTTGTCTCTAAAAGGCTTTTATGAGACAGTCACATAGTTCGATTGGGGTGGTGGGCACTAAGAAGACACACGTAGGCGATGGGAGGAAATGATCAATTGAAGCTTTTCAAGGAGAATTATGCAAAGCAAGATATTTAGCTCCACTATTGGTATTTTTTAGTTTTTGTGTGGATTGATTCACAACGATCTAGTTTTAGTGACTTATGTTGCTAAGGCAATCCTTCTTAGGGCCAAGTACATATTTGTATAGTTTTATCGAGCATATATCGAGTTGTAGAGTCGTTTTTGGCATTTCATTTTTGCACCTTGTAGCTACTTTATGTTTTTTGTTTCCTTTTCCATCGCATTTTTTTTCTTAGGTTTGTTTTGTGCAAGCTGACTATTCTTGGTACAGCGTAGATAAGTCCCCTTTCCATTCCATAGTTTCGATAGGATTCAAATCATGACTTGAGGCATCAAATTTTATAGGGATTTTGAAATTAAGTTGAAGACCTAGACAGTAGTTGGAGAAAGGTAAAAATTTTAGTTTAGGTTTTTTAGCTCTAGATAACTTGAAGCTACACATAGACAAACAACAATGTATAATAACATATTACCAAATAGAAGAGTTGAATTTTAGAAGCCAAAAGATTCTTATTGATCAAATTATCATTGCATAGTAATTTATTATATTTTAAAATAGTACCACTTTCAACATAAAATCTAAAATGTTTGAAAAAAATGTAAATAAATTATGCATATCAAAATTTTGATTCAAACAATGAAAAAAGGTTTGGATCGTGATGCTTTGGGACTGCTTTCCATTGTAAAAGTGGTTTCGGGCTTTTGAAGTTTTATAATTTTCAGCTACTCTGGCCACCTTTTTGCATGCATAGAGTTGTCGCCCCCACTCAAAGGTATATTATTGGAGGTGAAGATATTGAATGTTGAGAATGAGTAGTTCTAGGGCTTGTAGATGATGATGTTCATATTGCGAGATGTCCCCCAAGACAATCACCAAGGTGAAGACTCATCTACTTAACCACACTAGTCGTAAGGAAAGGAACATGGCCTTTAGAAGTACTATATGTGCAACGTCAACAATGACACAATGCAGTAGACTTGGGGTTCAATGTCGGAAAAATGCAAACACTACATTGTTATAATTCTACAATAGGAGCATTCAATCATTCACAAAAGGAGACAAAAGAAGAGAGAAGGCAGTAGTAGCTAAACAAATCAATCAAACAATAGATGATGGTACAATGAATGATGTGTGAATTCTCGGTGGGGAACAAGATATAGTTACAACACGGACTCTTCAACCACCAAGGGTTATGGAATCTAGAAGGTCAATCACCAAAGATCTGACGAGTTACACAAGGGGAGTCAAAGGGAGTTACACATTGAAGAGCCTGAAGGGTCTTGACATGCGAAGGGCTATAGGCCCCATGTAGAAACTCACAAATAGTAAAGGCCCCCAAGTGTAGAGAGAGAATAAAGGTGATCCAACTTCCTTAAAATAAGGAAGAGGTTTAATGCCTAAAATTAGTTTGTTTGAAGCCAAACAATCATTTTTGTCTATGTTCTTTTTGTTGATTGATTTAGTAGCAAAAGTTGAGCAAAAATGTTGTGTAAACAAAATTTTTTGAAGTGGAGTGATTCTAAAAATATTAATAATATCATTAATAAGAGAAAATTTTCGTACATTTCATTGATATTCAATTTAATATTGTACAACAATGTTTGTGCACAATCGAACTCACTTGAATTGCATTATTGCTAGTAGAAAAATGTTTCTTTGTCCTTATAACCATGCTAGACTTGGTTCCTATTTTCTTTATACAAATTCTTGTAGTTTGAGTAATTTATCTAATAACTTCGTTTTTGGCACTTGCTAGTTGTAGTTGTAAATTCATGTGTCCATCTTGTTACAAGCTACTTTTCTCAATATGCTTGTGGAATTGATTGTGGTAAGGTTTTTAGATGTGAAGTTGATAGATTGTGAATTCTCATTGAGGTGAGAATATACTACTTTTTAAAATTCTTAAAATGATGAGGTTATCTTGTGATCTTAGGAGTAAAGATTGCTGGTCCATTCTTTTGGAATGACCCATTGCATGTTTGCCTTTGCTAGGTGGTTACTACCATGGAGTAAATCACTTGGACTATGGTGTGGATATTGAGGTTATACGTTGGTGTGGTGTTCTTCAGGTATTTCTCTCTTGTTATCTGGTGTTGACTCTCCAAGTATAGTCATCTTCCCCTTCTCCACTTGAATGTACAAATCATAGATGCAGCGAATTGCGATTTGTTGCCCAGATTCGCAGCTTTCTTTTAGTTATAAAAAAAAAAGTGCCAGCAAATCGTGAATCACGACCCCCTAGCAATTTGGGGGTCGCAATTGGTTTGCTGTCCGAATCGCAGACAACGAATTGTTGGTGCATCTTTGGTACAAATGAAAGTCTTCCCACACATTCCCATACTCAAGGGATGATAAATGTGTAGTATTCTGACGAAGTGCTACTCAGCGAGTGGAGGCTATCTTCAATGATTAGGTTGAGGTTTGGCATTTGCCTAGTTAAAAGTTTGTTTGCTTGTTTCTAGAATGACTATCGAATTTGCAAGTGCAAGCCACATCTATGCATAAAGTCCATGGTAAAGCTTAGTAAAAACCTAAGAGCATGGTTTCAGGCTAATGCTCATGATGTCAAAATCATTGTAACTATAGTTGGCAAGGCAAAGATGTTGATCCTAATCTTTTCCCATGCCCAACAGAGGCATACTATTGAAAATAGTTCTCTTGAACATAATTAAGTACCTCTAAAATTAATCTGAGAAGGAGCCACACACTACTATTTCTATACCCCGGCACTCCACCCTCACCTACGGGCGGGAGATACTATATTCAGAATACAACATTGCGGGGGTTATAGTTACTTCGAAACCTATGAGTTCATTATTGATGGGTTCTGGCATCTGACTTACGCCGTTTCCACCGACTACACGAGACCCACCCAGCCTTTCATACCATTTGGATCGCCAGTGCAGTCACCCGGACCAGCTGGTAGTACTAACAGACCCCAGAACTAGATCCACCAGAAACAGAGAGAGATGAAACCAGTAGCGATGACCCCTCTACGGACTTCTACATAGAGGGGTGGACGATCTAGAGGACGAGAAGTCTAGGCATCAAGACCGATAGGACTGAGATTGCAATTACACCTCCCTGCAGCCGTGCCTCTGGGGGCCTGGAAAACCCTCATCGGCTGGGGAGCACGGGGTGATTGAGACGGCCCTCGGGATTGGAAGGGGCATCCCTCAATCACTCGCCTAAGGGCAGTGTGGGGCCTTCCCCTGTAGGGCTTCCTGGCCAGACCAATCCCCCGTCGGGAATTTTTTCCTATCACCGTTGAAGTGCACTTCCTAATGACAAACCTGATACACTGTCGCACAAGTAATTTGACTTAACTTACCAACTGCAAAATCCGCAAAGCATCACAGTTGTCAGTTACTACTCGCCAAGAGTCTCCAAAGTGTGATCACTGACTTGTTCTTCATCTTTCGTGTGTCCCACACACAGTTCCTCCAATGCAAGTTCGATATACTGCCCAATGGCTTCCAACTGGCACCACCTCGTACTTCAATCACCTGTGACCGTCAAAATGTGTGTACCTTCAAGCTAGCCCCAATCTCTCCCTCGAACGAGAAATTTCCAAGTCGTAGATGCGTGTGTCAATGCAGCTATCACCTGACTCGACACTGCTACTACCGATCATGCCTGTGAGAGCGTTCCCCCAAATCGCCATCTGACGTTGGTCGGTTCTAACTCCAAAAGTTGAATTTGATCACAAAAATATTTCGCCCGTAACTGGCATCCCACCTCTCACCTGTGATTGCTTGCCCTCTCCAAATTGTCGCCAATAATGAGTAGTCACGACGCCAAACTGCACTTTCGTCGCCAACACTAGCTTTCTTCCCCACACAATTTTGCTATCATTCGCCCCCATATTGCATTTACCGCTTCCAAACACCATGTGACCCTATTAGAAGTAAGCAATAATGATTTTGAAGCGAGAATGCCTCACTTTACCACCCTGTAGCAGGCCAAAAATTGCCCCAAATTTGGCCCTACGGTACCCAAACGGCGAATGTAGGCCATCACTAGGTCACTCGCACTCCTCTCGATGGAATGTTGATAAAAACACCCCGAAATGCATTTCTCCCTGCTCGGTGACGTCACTCTGTCCGCTGGCTATGAATGCTTTGATACTGATTCCGAGTGCCTTGATGTTGATGCTGTAGAATACGCTCATTGTCCCGATTCGAATATATTAGATGAGTTTGCATATTGTTTTGATACTCCTCCCGGTTTTATGGTTGCTCTTTTGGACGATTTGCCTAATCATCTAGCAGGTGTCAGATATGGCTCTACGTTTGATTTTAGTATTTTTTGGTTTTTTTTGTAAGCCCCACATTGAGGGCAATGTTTTTTAAAGTTCGAAAAGTTATATACTAGAAATAGCCCCTAAGTAGTATACCTTTAGGTACTGGGCCATATACCATTAAGGGCATGTATCCTAACTTGCCCTAAATATATCAAATTCTTGCATAAGCTTGGCAAAAATTTAAGAGGTTGATGATTTGTGCAAATGACAAGAATTATATCCATATAAATTCTCTCCAACTTTTAAGAGCATGGATCACAACAAAGAATCCTTTTCGTGAGTTGTGTACTTTAACTGTGAATTGGAAAGCCTTTTGCTTTCAATGGCAATCGACAAATCATCTTGTAGTAGAACCGCTCCAATCACAAAATCACTGGCATCCCTATCTATGATGAATGGTTCAGGATTTGGATTTGTAACACGGGAGCATAAGCAAATAGTTTCTTGAGTTTCTATAAGCTCTTTTCTGATTCTTCATTCCACTCAATAGGAGGATTGGTCTTGCCTTTCTTACTTTTCTTCCCCTTTAAAGCACTGTTGAGGGGTGCGGCAATCTGAGCATAGTCTTCAATATGCTTACGTAAAACCTATAAAAGATTTTAGTTGTCTTACAAGTTTAGGTTGTGGCTATTCCAGTCTTTATCTTATCATAATCAATCTCTTGAGAAGTGATACGATGTCTGATATAAAGTGATTCTTCACGGTATAATTCAACCTTAGATATTTTTGCATAAATCTTCTCTTGCCTAAGAATTTTAAGTATAGTTCGAAGATGCTTGATATGCTCATCATGTGCCTTAATTTAAAGTAGTATATAATCTAAGAATACTCCAACACATTTTTGCAGATATGGGTGAAATAAATCATTCATCGTCTGCTGAAAAGTTCCAGGTGCATTAGTTAACCCAAATGGCAAAACTAGAAACTCATAATGGCCAAACCTAGTTTGAAAGCTTGTTTTTGTAAATAACATCTTCATCATGAATTTGGATCTGATGGACCCAGTCCTTAGATCAATTGTAGAGAAGTATTTACCTAAAGGATCAACTAGGTCATCCATCCTTAGTAATGGATACCAATTCTTTATGGTCAACTTATTCAATTCCTTATAATCCACACACATGCAAATGCCACCATCCCTCGGAAGAACTGGTGCATCCCAAGGTGATTTGCTAGGGTGAATATGTTCCATATTCAAGTAATTTTTTATTTCTAGCAACCTCATCTCCCTCTTTCTGGCTGAACCTGTAAGGTTGGTGAAAGATAGGTTTACTACCTGGTAGAATTTCAATCCTATGGTCAGCTGACCTATATGGAGGCAGTCCACGTGGTAATTTATTAGGAAAAAAATTATTAAATTTATATGAAATAGTTTGCAATTGCATTTTTCTTTGATCAACAATTTCAGAATTTGTAACATCTAAATAATCCATGTCAACCATATCAGGGTGGAGTAGAGAGATGGAGCAGTGGGGAGGGAGGAGACCTAGGGCGACATAGCTGGACCAGAGAGAGAGAGAGAGAGAGAGAGAGAGAGAGAGAGAGAGAGAGAGAGAGAGAGTGTCTGTGCAATACCAAAAGTAGGACTAAAGGTACATCTCAAATGTGTTTAACTAGGGAGCATAAATACGTCTCCAATACAACTATATGAAAAGAAAGTGTGCTACATGCATGTGTTTTGTATTTTGTACCAAAAGTGATACGGAAGACAAAAGTACATTATGTCTAGAAGTCTAACTGGCATCATGTATGGTGTGAGAATTCGGTGCTACGTAGGATTTTGGTTGTAGGGGGTACTCGTGTTCTCCACATGGCGTTGCCATTGTAGTGACTGAGATATCCTGTGCTCCTGGTCAGTGTCTGAAATGTGTCTTGACTCAATATCAGGTCGTGCATACCATCTTAAGGAGAACTATGAGATGATGCATCTTTGAGTGAGTAGCAGCAATGAGCATGAATAAGATCCGTGCAACATAAAGGGGAAGTAATATAATTCTCAATGGTGGCTTTTTATGTTTAAAAAAATGGTGTCCATCTTCAAAGAAATGAGCTAAATGCTCTAACTAGATTATCAAGTGACCGCTCCCTCTGGAATGTCGTAAAGGGAGATGTGCTGCAATGTCATATGTTCAACTTTCAACATCATTGACCATTTTTAGTTGCAATATCATGAATTCAATCTCTTTAATCAGATTAATTTCGATCAAGCTATATTTTTTGATGGCTTTCAAAGGGTGAGTTGATGTTCTTCTCTGTGCCAGATTGTTTTGCATCTCAAAATCATGGCTTAAAAAAGCTACTGAGAACCAATGCTTTTGGAATTTCCTCTTTGTCTGTACCAAACTTCTCAATGTATTTCTTTCATGAAAGAAGAGTGCATAAACCTATACTTGTCTTATGTCAAACTTGGATGATGTCTGCAGAGAATAGCTTTTTGCTACCTGGTGGTAGCTCTTTGCAAAATATGGTTACCCAAAAGACAAACTTCTGATGGTTCGAATGGGTCATTTAAGTTGTTGAAAGTTTACCTTTGGCATTGGTTGGTCCTTCTCAACTTACCTCTCATAACTCGGAGTTGCAATTTCAAGATACTTTTGCACAAATAATAGCAATACGCCTGTTTATTTCAAAATATGAGTTTATATTTATTGCAATAATCAATGCATCAGTTCATGTTCAGTTCGCGAATGGTATTTCAAAGATTCAGAGGTGCTAATGAATTGAGAATTTTATTTAGGATCTCCCAGAGTGATCATTTAAACATTTGATATTTGTCCAAGGAAATTAAAGGGTAACAACAAGTGTCCAAATAGGAAGATGTTTTTGTTCTAGTTATGCTGATGGAACTTCTGCTCACTATGTTCTATCTGTGTTGCTGCAGCATTGTGGCATTACTTTTTTCAGCCGTATACTTGAGTTTGCTTTATGGCCTATATGTAACAGACTGGCAGTTTTCAGCCCCTCTTGCATACCAAGGCTATTTGATTCGCCCGTCACTGCCTAAGCTCAACGTAGATGATACTTTGCTAACTGTGAGTCTCTTCGCATGGCTGAAAGTTTCAACTCACTAAATCATAATGACTGAAAGCTATCTATGGCTAAGCAGATTTATTCCTTGTGTTATTTGAAACAGCAAACATGCCTAACACCAATTAGGTTAATGATGAAGAGATAGGATAGTCTTTGCATTCAGTGTTAGAATTCTGTTTTACACATGTGCTTGTTTTACTTATATCTCTAGCAATTTTGTCCATCTTTCCCATCTAAGTTCTTCTCTTACTTGTTGCTGCATTTCATCCATCTCTAGCATCTGCCAGATTGATTTCTTATTGTATGACTTTTCCAGATTATGTTTCTCTATATCTCTAACAAACATTTTCTCATAGTCATCTACAAACCTGCAGAAACTCTTTGACGTCTAACATTTTTTTACTGCTACTCATTATCAGAAGTAACCTTCTAATGCATGACTATATACAAAAACATTTTCTGGAGTGTCCTGAACTATGTGGTTGTGAATAGTAGTAACGTCATAGTGGTGATGGTTGTATATAATGGGATATTAAGCATTATTCTGTATGTGAGTGATCTAGCATTGCTCTCATCTTCTTTAGAACGATATTGAGACCAGAAGTTTGATGGAAAATGTATTTATGATGACAGTCACGATCTTCAACACATGTAGACCCTTCATGCACTTAGAAATATTCTATCTGAAGGACCAGCCCCTTTAGCTATTATTCTTTTATATGTATCTTGGGTTCAGTTCTTGGGTTATCTCTTCTTCATTTGACCAGCATCCATGATCGTACTAGCGAAGGGCAACTCCTCCCTTGTGGCAATAGAGAGATAGTTCTCTCAACTACACCTTTGAGATGTGTCGAAGGGTTTCTCACAGAAGTATGGTAATGACTATATTGAAACTTTTTCTTTGGTAGTCAAGCATACGTCTCTACAAATATTGTTTGCATATGAAGCAGCCTACAGTCTGAAGATCCATATTGTAGTTGAGAAGACATCGTTTCTGCATGGAGATCTGAAAGAAGAGGTCTATATGGACCAACCACCAGGTTTTTCCTGACCATTAGCATGGGGAACCAGCCCCTTGCTGAATATTTGCAAGAATTCCAAGAGGTGCTTACCAGATTTGCATCTCGGAGCGATCCAGAGTTGGTAAAGTTGCATTTCATCTTGTGCCCAAGGACTTCCAACTCGAGGTTAGGAGCAGCCAGCCTCAAACCTTGGATGAAGCGGTCTTCTGTGCAAGAATTGATACCTGTGTCGTAGCTCGGAAAGAGGAATGCTACAAATTATCCTCAAATACCTTTGGAGCCAGGTTATTGTTGACATCCGTCAACGGGGACTCAAAAACCGTTAGGTGACTAAGTATCTAGTTCGTTGGAAAGGTAGATCTAAGGACGAGGACACTTGGGAAAAGCAGCGAGACCTTAGACTAAGATTCCCAGATTTTCTCCCTTAGAAAGGAAGGTCCGTTTTTCTATAAAGTGGGAGGCAATATTATGGACCCCTCGGGGCCCATGAACACAACACCTACTTGAGGTGTGGACGCAGATTGGAGCCTTTGACTTGACTTTGATAGGTGGACTAGACAGCCACGCATCGTGGAAGCTGTCACATGTCAAGGATCCATTTGTCCACTTGTCATGCCTTGGCCTTATGACTAGGTTCCGGGGGTGGCCTTCCATGGCCTATGTGTGTATAGCGGTAGAACCCTTAGATGGGTGGCCTATGACCCTTATGCATATATAGGAGGAGGGACCCTTATGAGGTTCATTCTCTCTGCCAAGGAACAAAAGGAGGGAGGAGCACTAGTGCATGCCAGGACCAACGATCTTGTTGTCTGTGCTAGCTAGACTTGGGCTGTTGCTACCCTAAGGTGGTGATGGTGGTATGGGATGCCGCCATTGTTGGAGGATGGTTACAACTTGAACCTAGCTTGATGGCTCTAGGCAAGAGGGTGAGCTTGAATTGAGATCTATAGCATGAGCGTCCAACTTCTTGTGATGTTGTATACCTACTTGACTTAGCCGATCGTGGGGGTTATAATACAGTTACACATTATTGTCTTTAAATGTTGTGACTGGCTCTTACCCTAACATGTCTACCACGATAGAATTAGTAAGTCACATGGACATTGAGGGAAAGACCAATACATATTGTAAGAGTCCCTTGTTGCTAATTTTGTGGTAATATAAAGAATGAGAGACATATGTGGCACAAGACCAGTTTTGTTGACAAGCACGCTTGGAAATAATAATATTGGAGCTTTTTAGAATACTAATGTTGACACCAATGAATCATTGAAATCCATGAACAACATGTCACAATTGACATTGACACTTCGATAGAGATTGTTTTTTGCTTGGTCCCTCGTTGAGTTTCATCTACCAATACAACCACACCATCCGGGCATAATGTTGTGGAACACATTTTGTCTAGACAAGGAACAAACATTCTCAGAAACCTATTGAGTTAAATTACAACATGCCACACTATGGAGGAGCTTCCCAAGCAATACAATGGTGGCATGCTCTTTGATCTCCCCCCAACATTCGACAAGACATTCATAATGAATGGTATGGAACATAAGTATGATGGATATGATGGACAAAGTCGGTGACAACCAATGTTTCATTTGATGGAATCATTCGGATTAGTTATTACGTAGGCTTTTGGGAGTTCCAAAGAGTTACATGTCTTCAATACTTGAATATTAGAATAATGAACAAGGCATTCTTCAAAGGGTTGTCTAAAAAGAAGATGTGACATGGGCTTGATGGCCGAAGGCATAGGAACAATCTCTTGCACTTTCTGCCAGAAGCTAGCAATTTGCACTGGTGGATGTACTATGTTCATGCATTGTTTACTGTGTAATGTCCAAAGACACCAGTCTCACCAGGCTGGGGATACACATAGGAAAACTTTTGCATAGTGTTCAGCATGAAACCTCAAAACAAATAATCGAGAAAACAAGAGAGTTGGTGGACAAGTTAGTGGTCGTGGCTTATCAAGTGTACGATCCCAACTAATTATACTAACATCATGGGAAGTGAAGTTTTCAATATTTTGCATCAAAGAAGTCCAGGTCATTAGTTTTTCCAAAACACATTATGCATGTTTTGTGTAACATTCAAGAACTCCTTACGATTGTCACATGCGACATGAAAGAGGAGACAATGTCTTAGGTATTGTTTTAGAATATGTTGAACTCTAAATACTACAAGGCACGCGAATGCAGACTTCTGTGGGTTCATGGCAGACGAGGCACATGCTTATTGGAGATCATTTCATACCGTGTTTAATGGAGGCCTAGATAATAAGATGATTAGATGAGAGTGTCTATTCCGGTGGGAGAAAAGCCTACACATTTACACAATGAAATCTATACAAAAGGATCACCAAATAGAACACAAAAACTTATGCAAAAGGTGGAGGTCATCCAGGTCAAAAGATGAGGTAGTTACTCAATGCAGATTGATTCAACAATGTATGCTTCGTTCGATCTACCATCGATGGATAGCTGGATGAGTCACTGGTCGCCCATTGGGGAGAGTATATGGTTGTGGTAAGTATGCTATTTTGGCTTCACAAGGATTGTCTTTGTGCAAAGACAATTCTTAAACAACATATTGATTTATGGTTGGGTTGTTATATGTAGATTTTGGATGTTGTGAAAGGTGCCAATGCTCTATGCACAAATTTGTCAAAATCAAAAAACCCAGTAACTGGCTAGCAGGAGAAGGCCACAAGAGTGTGATATTGTTGTATGATGTGTGTGTGTCAAACATGGCAAATGCTCTATTGCAAAGTGCAAGGCAACACGTGTACACGTTGGGTAGACACTTGGGAGAGGGCCCGAGCTTGCAAAATGTCATGAACAAGGGAAGTGCTAAGGATGGCGAACCAACAAGTTGTAGCAAGAACACCCATGCATCAACAATCAACTACTTTGGAAGGGGACAAAAAAAATGTATTTTGGAAAAAAAGGCCTTCAGTGGTTGTGGAATTTGATAACAATGGCAACCATAGGCCAGAGTTCAACTTCAAGAATGTACATTGTAGAAACACGGGATGTCCCACGAAGATAAAATTTTGCACTAGCACCAAAGATAGATCGACAATCGAGAGGAATACACAACCTCCCGAATGGATGTCTTGTCAACGGGGAGGTTGTTGTGGAGTGGTATGTGCACAATGTTTTTTGAGCAATCAAAAGAATTTTGTTGAACAGTTGAGTCAAGTGCCTTGGTTGGATACAAAACATGGGAAAGTGTGGTCAAATGATACCCAATTCGTCCAAGAAAACAGCTGCACCTTGCTTCTTCGGTGCAATAAAATATCCCAACAACAAAAGACAGCAGATGATGTCGTTTTGCAATGTGGAAAGGAGCATATCACCCGAACCCACAAGGATCACCAATGTATGATCTATGGCTAAAGGGACAAACCTTACACAACAAGAGGAAAATATGCTTGTTCTTGCAGTATTTCAATCGACAACAAAGCCATTTAACATTGGACAAGGCTCCTAAGTAAGCACTTGCCAAGATGGAGTGTAGGTAAATGGGGCATCATCTTCTAGAACATGTAGAGATGGTAGGCGATTTAGATTGAAAACTGTTTTTTTGCAGCCACACTTCTTTGCATAAAGAGTTCTGACCATGAACTAAGAGGTGGTGCATGTGAGAGTTTTGGAGCAAGGAATACACGAAATATTTGTAGTCAAGACAGGTTCGTCAGTTGATCCAAACACTCATAATGATATGCACGTTGCTAGAAAACCCCTTTGCACTTGGCTGGATTTCGAAAATGACATTTAGATGGAAAACCCTATTTGGCATGCAAGCATATATCTAGACTTTGTATTCCTTAGTGATGGGTCCTGAACAAAACAACATGTTTGTGTACCAACCAATATTAAAAGTTGAAGTTTTTCAGGCTTTAACACAAAATAGAACTTACCCCTAAAATTGTTGCCATCTACTAATAGAACATATTTTTTGCGATTGTTGACCTGGAAAATCAAGTTTGAAAATGTGAAATTTACTCGATTTGAGATGGAAACATTAAACACGGTCTGATATGTCTAGTTAGTGTTGATTTGAACATGACTTTGAATTGATGCATAGTGTCCTTGGCTGTCTTAGTTTTCAAGTTTAATAAGGCATCAAATATGTTGTGTTTCTCTAAGAATCAATGGTTATCTGTGAGTATCAATTTAAACATGGCAATATATCTAAAATGTAACGTAAACCAAAAACCATGAGTTGATGTAGGGGTTGCATATGTTGGTTATTTGCTTGTGTTTGCATGAAGAGAAACTTGGCATTAGTAGTCCCAATTTGGGATTCGGGAAAATATCCTTGCTCACGAGCAATATCGTCTTTCTCAGATGACTTGCCCTTTCTTGCGACTTTCAAATTGTCCTTCCATGTTTTCTACAACATGGCCATGCTGCTGAGTCCAATCTAAAGGAGGAGATATGGTCGCATATTTGTCGTATGATGGTACTCTTTGATGTGTTTAGTCACTTTTTCTTCTGTATACTCTCTCAATGGTTATATCTGCAAAACAAATACTCATTCTTTTGCTATTCAATGATTTATCTTGTTGGGATTTTACCACACAGTCATCAATTTAATGCAAGATTTTGTTGTAAGTGAAATCTACACTGCAATCATTATAAAAAATCACATTCGTTCAAACCCCAAGCTGGATTGTTTGTCTCAATGATCTCTCAAAATACCATTGAAGAAAACTTGCAATTGTGCATACAAATTGATCTATATGGTCATTCTCATAATCTCTATCACAATCATTTGAGGACATTCCTTGAAGATTGATAAAAGGTGGAACTTTTTGCTTTTCATCTTTTGTAATTAAGATTTATTAACTAGGGGCCCAATTGATTATATTTAGACCTCTAAAAAACACTACTTTATTCTACACCCAACAAAGCTTCTTGGAAGGTCATGATGGGCCTGCTCTGTCTCTTACTAAAGACCCTAATTTGAGGTTACGGATACCCCTGCTTATATCCTCATTTGATAGCTTTCCAATATCGAAGGGAGCTCGCTATTGATTGTGATCAAGGTCATAGTTTGATATTTGCTTCTCTATTATCTTCTTGTGATTGTGTTCATGACTTGGCATTAATTTGGCTTTTCTCTAACTGAAATGGAGGGCAATAGAACCCGTTGGTTCTAGTTCTTCAAACATCCAAATAAGAAGAGGGATGAAAACCTTAAAATCAAGTATGCTTTCATCCATATTGCAAAAGTAATTAATGATTTCTAGTTAAACATAATTTTTTGTCTCTTAGAATAAACTCACTGAAATTTCTAGCGGTAAAACTTGATTCTAATTGCTACAAGGTAGGGTGCTAAAAAATTGGCTCCCCAATTCTAATTTTAAAGAAAAAGTTCATACATTTCAAATCCAATCACATATTTGGAATCCTGGCAACAGGGTGTTGAAGAATTTGGGAATAAGTTCTATTTTGGATGTGTAGGAGATGATGGGGTGCTCAAATTTCATCTTTTGATGCTTCTCCCCTTTGGATTTATTTTGCAACATTTTGCCTCTTTGCAGGTTCAATGTGTTTGATGAATCTGACATTTCTTTGCTGCGTTTATTAAAAATAAATTGTCAATTTATTAGCTACTTTGCTTTCTACACCAGTGGTAACAATATTAAGGGGGAATACTACAAATTGTATGAAGCATAAGCGAAGATCACTGATCATAAATTAGACCCTAGAGTCTATGAGCTAGGTTTCAAGGCCCAATAACAACTCTAATAAATGCTCAACAATAAATGATGGACCAAAGTCCCCAAAGTATGCGGTCCAAATGCCAAATTATAACTGTAAGGACTCATGGTCCTTGTAGATGTCCTTGAGCATTATCAATGGCCTGTACTCTCCCTCCTCAAAACGACATACTCCTTTGTGTTTCTATAAAGAAAATGTCGATGCCAGAAAATAGGAACTGCTGCAAAGATTATACCGAAGATCATGTTGCAAATTGTATATGTTCAAGAATCTGTTGAAGATAAAATTAAGGGAAGTCTCGATCTCATGGATGCCTGAGTAAAAAGTAATTTGGAATCTGAAAAATTGTAAAGCATGGTGTAAAGATCACTTGAATGCACTCTTCCAATTCTTGAGTGACTATTTCATATTTATATCTTGCTTACATGCCTTATCTCTATGATTGTTGCGCAGTTCAAGTTGCCGATACTCTTGGTGACATCAAGTTTACTGATGCTCATAATGGAGTGACAAAGTTTTGATAAAACAAAACTTAGCAGTTGACAAAGCTCTTCATGTTTGTAGTAGACTAGTACTTGTTATACTCTAACGTATGAAGAGCAGTGGTAATGCTGGCTTTTTCTTCTAATCTGCATGGGTGCATGAGTTGACAGTGGCATGAAGATGATTCACATATCTGCACAGTTTCGCCTTATTGGTTTTTATTGGGGATTGATAAGGACCTTGATATCATTTGTAACTTTAACAGCAGACAGTCTTTTTATTAGATGCATCTCCAAGTATTGCCAGGGCAGTGACAAAAGTTTTTAGAGCATAAATACAACAGGATATAAATGATAGAAGAGTATTGCAACATTAATAATATACTTTGCTCGTGAATGTATTCATTTCAAAATCTATAAAGGTTAAATGTCTGAGAATATGACTCAATCTGTTTTTTAAAGCACAGTCAATAGAACTTATTTAGATCCAAAGCGAGGTTGACAGAAAAATGCAATACTTCCTCTATTTCAGACTGGCCTTAAAAATATAAGTCATTTGCATTATTGGAGCTGCCTTTAATGATATTTTTTTGAGACATGTTATGGTTCTGTTAAATACAATGATCAATACAGAAGTCATCAGGAACTAGCAATAAACACCAGACTCAGCAGACATAAAGAAAATTCTATACAATTTTGGTGTGAAGGATCAGTAGCCTTGAAGCCATGAGACAAATCAGAAACATTTCCCTCAGCAAGGTTGCTTTGAGTACAAAACAGATAGAATATTTCTTTTGGAGATAACATGTGGGGGAAAGACGAAACTCAGTCTTAAGTTGAAGTTGTTTTATCGACAGGGCTGATGTAGATTCATATAACACTAATAAAAAGATAACTGCAGACAAATATACAGCATCCGAAGCTTTGTGTCAAGGACATTCTTTCAAGAGCTCATTTGGCTGTAGTGAGGAAAACATCAGTATTGACAGGAAAACTTGGGCAGTCAAATAAATCATCTCCTCATTGACTGAAATTTGCAAGAAGTTAACTATAAGTCTCAGGCAATCTTTTCAGCATGGAAAAGGGGATCAGAGATCATAGCTCACATGCAAGTTTTTTTAAAAGTGGAAAAAAGCAACCGATATGAAATTTTCAAGAGATCTTATTCGAAGGTGCAGTATGGGCGTCGACGGCTTCTTCCAGAGAGCTTCACCAGAGACAACAACACTGACCCAAAGTTTTATTCTGTTTCACAAACAATAGACTTTCAGAACTGAGCGGGTGCATTTCAACTAAGTATAACTGCCTAAGCAGTCTTTTGAATTTTCCATTAGGGACGCTTAGGATCACCTCATTATTCTCATTTTGGTTCTATATACTCGCTGCACTTTCTTTTCACAACCAATGCTTCTGTTTTCCAAATAATGGCTAAAGCTTAGCACACACATGTTACCTACCATGCACCTAGGCACAAGGTACTCAACCACTAAATAACATGTCTTGAGGAAGCTTACCTCTTTATGGGTAGCAACCTTCTTCCAAAGGAAATTGGGGAATCTATAGTAGTGTAGAATCGTATCAACTCAAACTTCATGAGTTTTGATTGAACATGATGACAGTAAGTGTCGGAACGGAAAGGAGTTTGCAATCTTTGCTATGCATAATTATACGATCTTTAGCTATCAGCAACTAACATTGTTAACTGTGCATTAGCATTTCTGGACATTCAACATTGTGATCAGGCTTGTCAAGCCTCAAAACCAAGTTCGGTGTGCACAATTGTTGGACTTTGGTTCCAGCAATCTGTACACATCTGGTACAATGTAGCTATCAAGCTCATGAAAAAGTTCAATTATTGTGCTTATGTAACTTGGTGATACTCTTGCTGACTCCTATTTGTGCGTTATCAACATTCTAAATTTCATTTCGTTCATTATTGTAAACTTTTAGGGAACTTAATAGTATCACAGCTATAATCTTACATATATGAAATCTTTGTGTGATCAGGTCAAATGTGGAGTTCGAGGCGATCTACGGCCAGCCTGTAATGCAGTGGGTTATGTTGATCGATTGATTCTTGGACTTAGCCACTTGGACCAGCGACCTGTATTTATCCGGACAAAGGTTGAAAGAAGAAATTGTTTCCTCTGTAATCTATCAAGAAAGAATCTTTGCTTTCTTCTGGTGTCCTATTAATGATTTGAGTTATTTGTTAGACACTGTGATCTGTTATAGGATGCAGACAATGGGTGAAACTCTTTGTCAACTATCTAAATTTAGTCTTATGGGTTCTTTTTTAGGAATGCAGTGTCAATTCACCTAATTACGGGCCTCCTCCACCTAATGCTCCAGTATGGTGTCAAGCACCATTTGATCCAGAAGGAATCCTCAGGTTTAAAGGTTTCTGAACCATCTATGTTGTTCTGTCCTTTCACTTTTCTACTCATAGCAGATTCACATATGCATGCCAGTTTTTGAAGTTCCATGGCATCTATAGGAGTAAGAATGCTTTCCATGTCAGCAGTACATGCATGGCAGCTTTTGAAATGATTAATCAACAGGATGCTTTTTGTCCACTTAAGCAAGTCAATTAATAGTCAAATGTATTAAATGTTTGAAATTTGGCACTTCAAACTTCTGTTTGACATGCCTGAAATGTATTCTCATTTTTCAGGGCAGTCCTAACATTTAGACTTATTGAAGTGTAAAAGAAGTTTGAACCATTATGATATTTTCCGGCTTTTTTAGCCATTTTTAATGGCTTTCACCTGGAGTGTTAGCATGACTGCTCAGAGGATAAATAGATGCAAAAAATGGACAAGCACATTTGTATATGCAACAGTTACAACTTATTGGTAAGTGAATAATGAAACTCAATGTTTTCCTGCTGTTGCAGAAGACAGTGGGGAAAGTTCGAGGCCCGCTACTAGTCTCATGTAGGTTGTCTTTTAAGTTGTGCCCTTGGACTCATTTGGGGGTCTTGAAATTTTAGGGACGAAATAGCAAATTGATTCAAATTTTTTTGATTTAGGGATCATGTTGGTCGATAGGGCCCTGAGACATCATACTGTAGTTGCAATCTGAACTCCTCTGACCTGCTAATAGATCTTTGCCATTTCAGTGTACCTTTGCAGACTCTTTGGTTTATGGATTACATTATGAGCAACACAAAAACCTCTTCTAAAGTATTGGCTAGTGTCTTGACATCTTTGCTTGAAAACATTTTGTGAAAAGTTCTTAGAAGATATATATTCAGTCAAGAGTCAATCTGTTACATAAATGTAAAGACTACTTAAAATAAATGGTGAAGGTATTGTTGACAGCTGTTTGGTGAGCATGACATTTGAGCTTTATTCAAAGCTATTTTCCAATTTTGAGAATGACGTTGGAAAGAAGTGACTGATGAAAGCAAGTTATTTGCGACTTCTGAGCATCTGACATGGACTTTTAACATCTTAAGTTTTGATGACTTAATCGTCATGCCCTCTATCAAGGTAGAGGCTATATTCCGCTCAATATCCGTATGCCAAGACTCTCAGAGGTTGGAGATTCTGTTATTGGGAGCATAGTTTTATGGAATTGTGATTTGCTACCGAACCGATTTGGTCCAATTAGAATCAGACCTGCTAAACAATAGGACCTTGTTTTACTTGGGATTTTCAAGGATTCTTTTGATATACTTCTTTTTGAATATTTCATAGTATATTGTAAAGGAAATGACAAATTACTTGAAAAGAAAATTTAGAAAAAAAGAGTTCCATCGGTTTTGTAGTACGAAATGATCACGTTCTGGAGTGGCACTTCATAATGCTGATGAGTCCAAAATATGGTTCAATGGAACTAAGTTTCGACTTATCAAATGAAGTAGATGATGCACCCAACATTATGGTGATCTCATTCTATGAATAATTGGTATCATGCATTCCCAAAGTAGTCTACAATCTAGAGTTTTTGGCTTTCCAATGCATTAGCTTGTACTCCATTTGTTCCCAATTAGGTATGGAAACAAGTGTTGATGCATTCAATGTTACAATAGTCTTATTCCATGACTAGTTGTTATAATGCATTAAGAAGGTAGTCAACATTTGGCAGAGGGGGGGAAGAGATAAGGAAGACCATAGTTTCTAACCTACTACTTACAGATTTCAGGCCATAATTTTTAGCCAAAGTTCACATCTTCTCATAGGGTCTATTAGCAGGGGCATCTGTCATAATGGTACTATCAGGCCTCTCGCATGTTGGAGTCATTTTGCATTTCCATATCTTGCCATCCCGGGGGGACTCGTTCATTTTTCCAGAGGTCTATTTATCGATCATATATCCAGAGTGTCTGGTATATTGGGGGTCAAAGTTAGACTTCTTGGAGATGGATGCAACAAGCGACTTGTTCATACGGTCTTGATTGGATTTACTGCAAGCTGCTGCATCCAGTAACTGTGACCCTTACAATTTTCTGCCTGTTTCTTACTGAGAAGAGGAAGTCATGCCTATTTCAGGGCCAGTAAGTCACCCGTGGATCAGTAAGTAAGTTTCAGATTGGCACCGTCATGTTCAGTAGTTTCATAAATTTGCATGAATTGCTTTTTCTTTCACAAATTTTTTAGTCGATAGTCCATCACTTACTTTTATCTCCTATATTCTTGAGACATGTTATTTTTTAATTTTAAACCAAGTAAGGTTTATTGAGAACCTCCTTTCGTTTTTATGCAGAGACAAAATGCATAGTTCTGACAGTTTCAAGCTATGCAAATTGACAAAATGCTATGATATGTTTATCCTCTTGCTAAGCTATACGTAAATTTGAAGTTCTCTTAACATAAAATCAGCATTGCTTCTAGGGGATCACAAATGCTGCCTACCAAATAACTTCATCTTTCTTATTACATGCAGCTCGGTTTCGGCTGTTGTGACTTGTTTTGTTGGGCTGCACTATGGTCACATCCTTGTGCACGAGAAGGTTTGACTTGCACGAACTTATTTCAAATGCTTTGTTCCCGTTCGAGAGGAGAATTAACTCCTATCTGTGATCATAATCTATGCCATTATGTCAAAAGTTTGTCAAACTGGTAGGAGTCAAAATTAAAAGTTACAAGATACTTAGGTATTCCTGGATCCAGCTTATTTTGGGGTGGATTGGGGCCCAATGTTCATCTCTAGTGTTCCTTAATGTTTGAGACTTGTCTTTTGCTGAGTGCTGTGCTTGTCAGTTGGAGTATTCATGCTTTTAGAGTGCAAGCAACTCCCAGGACAGGCTTAACAAATAGTGGTTAAATAATCTTGATGCAAGTTATGAACTGGATCTATCTAAAGATGCTCAATTTGTTCAGAATTAGGGATTCAAGTAACAAGAGAGCCAATTTAGTTGTGAAACAAAGTTTTCAACTTTGAATTGGGAATATTGAAGTTACCTTCTTGTTTGCTTGAAACCAGGCTATGCCTCAGCATTAAAAGTTCTGTGCAAGTGACTGTGCTGATTGAGTGAAAGGATTTCGTTGCAGGGACACATGAAGAGACTTCAACATTGGATCACACCTTCCCTTGAACTTTTGGTCTTTGGAATCATACTAAATTATCTAGGTGTGTTCGACTGGTCTCAGAGGCAACCTCTTAGCCTGGTGTATGGCCTTAATGTCTCAGATTTCCAACTGAATTTGGTGTTTAATTGTGGAAATAGAGGTTATCCTTATTGTAACAAAGGTCAAAGCATTCCTTACCAACGCCAAGTCAGAAAAAAAGTGAGCAAGGTACGGAGTGACAGTTTTAACGTTGAACTTGCAGGAATGCCTCTAAATAAGCCACTCTACAGTTTTAGCTACATGTGCTTGACGGCAGGTGCAGCAGGACTAGTTTTTTGTGCCTTTTACTTTCTAGTAAGAACCTCTTATCCGAAAAATGGAAATCAAAATTTTCATTCAGTTCTTGGGGAGAGTACAAGCTTGCATTCTCCATTTGGGCGCAATTTGTTCATTTCCAAGTACTTCGGTTGCCTTAAGCATTGATCATCTGATAAAAAGTGATGGTATTGTAGATTGATGTGAAGGGCTGGAGATATCCAACGTTGCTACTAGAGTGGATGGGATTGAATTCATTGCTAATTTATACATTGGCTGCCTGTGGGGTTATTCTATCCTTCATACAGGGGTTCTATTACAAAGTTCCACAAAATAATCTGGTTCTCTCTCTCTCTCTCTCTCTCTCTCTCTCTCTCTCAAAAATTTTCCTGATGATATTCTACGAAGTTGAAAAGCAAAGAAGATACTATTAAAATGTCATGTCACACACTATAGTATTCGTCATACACATGTTCAGACAGCAATGATGAAGATACAGGAACTTCAAAAGTTTAATAAAACATTTAGAAATCAAGCTAGTTACTGTCTCTAAGATATCTTGAAATCAAGGTTTGATATCCATGAAAGCTAGCATGATCAAATTAATGTTCTTTGTTTAAGTTTTTTCTCTAACTTTCAAAGCTTTTAGGAAAAACTACAATATTTGCAGAAATGGGATGTTTCAGTTACAAAATATGCACTTTTCAAATTCCTTGCCTGAATGATATCTGAAGTGCTAGGCTAGAATTATTCATCTATCGTATGCATTTAATAAGACACTTTATTATGAGGCTCACACAAGCCAACAAGAGGCACATAGATATGAACATGCAACTCTTTTACAACATTATCTTACCCCTAAGATGTGGCTTGATTACAGGTTTCTATCATAGTGGAGCTTTGGCCATGGCATCACGTTGGTCTGGGCCAGAAATTGTTTTCTTGAATGCCATCTGTACTATGAGTCCTAAAACAAAACTTTGTAATGTGATTTACAGGTGTCATACATAGAGGAGCATTTGTTTGAAGACCTTATACCCTCAAAAAGATGGGCATTGATGGTGTCTGTGCTTTCTGAGATCATCCTCTGGTGTTTGATTGCTGGGGCTTTGAAAGCGAAAGGGATATTCTGGAAATTCTGAATCCGTGAACATAGATTATTATATACTAGCCATCCATTGTTTCGCATTGAAAATGTAACTCCAGGCCAATTGGTAGGAATGTAAGTGGAACACATTATTGATTAAACCAAGGCCAAAATATGTGGCGACATGCACTTGGAAAAAATACATGGCACATTTTACCATTTTTCGGTCACACATTTTGACTTTAATGGGTTGTGTTATGAACTTGATCATGGATATTGGCTGGCATCAAATGACATATAGACACAACAAACATTCACAAAGCATTCTCCAAAGCAATGTTTACCGTTAACTAAGGCATGTCTTGAACTAAAATCTCAAAAAAATATTTCTCTTCTGCAAGAAGCTGAAGACACCAAACTCATAAAACTGAGAAATGGTAAGTCTCTTGCTCTTATTCATACCATGTAAGCAAATGTTTAGAAGGCTCCAAAGGCAACTTATCTACAGGGCAAAGCAGCCTTATACAATTAAATAGTATTATCCAAAATAGGAGGGTCTAAACTTAATAAAATTTCACTATGAAATACTTAGGGTGGTTCACATCACATTGCTTGGCAAAACAAATAAAAAATGGAGCTCTTCCATTGGTCCAAGGATGAAAAATGCCCACCCCCCCCCCCCCGGTTCAGACTTGGCTTGAGGCAAAAGAGGTGGCATGGGATCGAGCCCATTTTTTGGGCTTGGGGACATGGCACGACATGTTGAGTTGCCAGGGGCAACTTCACAAAAATGGACCAATTGGGTTGTAGGGGTTCAAATTGGCCAATCAAATTGTGGCCCTTCATTTGGCACTTACTAGCTAATTTTGAAAGGGGGGTGGTTCATTGCCTGTCGATTCACTTGCCAAAATTTAAAAAATGGGCGGCAAGTCAAAGGTCCAAGCACAAATTTGTCTTTTTTTTTTGTGTTTAGGTATAAATCATACATTGCCATGTGGGCATATGGGCATCATTATTGTGTTGAGAGAGTTGTTGACAAGCGACGTATATATGATTGTGGTATAATGGCCAACTTTCAACAAGAGAGTCGTTCTAGTTCGAGGGACGTAAATGTCATTTCGGGCGATCTAGATTATATTGGCACATTGCAACATATTTATGAAGTCGATTACGAGACTAACGACAAATATTTTATTTTTGACGTAAAATGGTTTAAGGTCATCTATCGTGGAAGCAACGCCACGATTAGAAATGATAACTCAAAGTTTTTTCAAATTGACTCAACAAAAAGTATATCGATGGACTCTCATGACACTTGGAGTAATTTATTTCAGGAAGGTGAATCAATTCTCAAGCTTTACTTACTGCTAAATGAAAATAGACATAACCGCAATCTCCATTCAATGCTCTACATTTTGCATGTACCACTAGAGGACTAATTCTCATCAATCCTCAATATGCAAACCATTAGATTCATGAGTACCAGCCACTAACTGGTTCAGTAGGGGAAATATGGGCTCCTAGTATTGCCACGACATTGCAAACAGAAGATTAATACTCTCTACAATCCAATGTATTAATATTTTCAATGTCTTATTTATGTATTGGTCTTATAAAACTAGCTTAATTTTTTTATTTTATTGGCAGATTATATTTCATCCAAATCAAATAGACCCAAGATGTGGTATGTGATCCAACTTAATGCAAGAAAACGACGTGTGTTTGAAGGAAAAGATATTGTAACATTGGATACACACGATGAACCACCATCCAATTTTGAGGTTTTGGAAGAACCAAACTCCAAATGATATGGAAATGATGGGAGAAGAAGATACATTTGCAAATAATGAGATTCGTACGATCGTACAAGGCCAAATTGAGAGTAATTTGAGGCCCCGACGTTTGGATGAGATATAACTAGAAGAAGAGGAGATTGAATATGAGAGTAACTCACATTATACTTACACCTAGATTCAGATGAGTGTCAAGACTTGTGTGATGACGAGAATATGAAAATGACGAGAATGATTTATGATTATTAATACTTAAATTCACTTGCAGTCATTTTTTTTAAATATTCGTTGCGATACTTTTACGTATACTTTTAATATAGTTAGAGTTGAATGTGATAATCACAATACCCGAACCTTGCGGTTATGTCCTATTTCAGAATATCACCTCATATTCCCTCCCTACGACGTACAGGTTTTTTCATTTAAGGAAAGATTAGAACCTCGTCTTTAACGGGAGAAAAGTAAGGGCTACACACCTTCCTAGGATTGGATATTTTAATTACCTACATTTCACTCTTTCATATTATCTAATATCTAGTGTGTGTGATAAAATACGACTTTGCTTTCAATAAATTAAAGTAATGAAAAATTGAGACAACACAAACTCACCGGTAAGCTCGAAGCTCGAGTGCAAGCTTGTTCGCTCTTACAACGCTTGTTATCTTTCTTTTTCTTTGAATATCTTTGTCACATACACAAGCAATCCAAAAATAACAGTCTATTACACAATTGAATCATTATTACAACTTCAGCTGATTCTCACGCCTTGTACACCAACAAGAGCACGACTAAGTACAAGAGTTGATTCCTCCCAGATGGTCAAGCCGAGTGCGCACACAACCCACAAGGTATACCCATGAGTTTGCATTTCTCTTGATACAGGAACCGACAATAGTTGAAAAGGCACTCAGCCAACTAGACTCTGATCTCTGGAGAGAAGCTATGGACAGAGAGTATTCCTCTATGATCAAGAACAAGACATAGTCACTAGTCCAAGCTCCTATTGGTTGCAATATCATTGATTGCAAATGGATCTTCAAGATCAAATACAATGCCAATGGAGCAATTGATCGAAGGAAGGCAAGACTCTACTTTCTTTAAGAGGGGTCTACTTGCATTTATTGCATTTGCTTAGAAATACTAGTTCCTACATGGTCATTTCATCTTCCGGGATTCACCATGAGGCTTACACAGTTCTTACTTGTTTTTCCTAGCTAGTATTTCTCAGCTCTCAGCCTTCATTAGTCCGTCTTCTCAGAGACCTCCTCGGTCTAAGGTGAGAGGTGCTCTTGAGTTGCTCTGTCCGAGTATCTTGGAGATTCGTCAGAATCAACCAACAATGCTTTAAGATTTGATTTACAAGGTGTCTTCGCTTTTCTATAAGGGCACCTATTGCATTTGAGGGCAGTGTCGTCTTTTTCGCCTGTCACAAATCACGTGTAAAAACACAATGTCATATTTTTCGCCTTTTTCACCTGTGGAAATTTACCTGTATTTATGCAGACAGTCGCATTTTATTTGTCTGTCTTATTTTACATATAAATATGCAGACTGTGCGACAACATGAGTAAAAATGCAACAACATGAATGGGGGCAGATTAACATAGGATTTAGGAGAGTAAAGGAAATAAATCCAACACCCCCCCTTAATCTGGATTTGTGAATGCCTTGATCTTCATATATACTA
Organism: Diphasiastrum complanatum; assembly: GCA_029204225.1. NCBI lineage: Eukaryota > Viridiplantae > Streptophyta > Lycopodiopsida > Lycopodiales > Lycopodiaceae > Diphasiastrum > Diphasiastrum complanatum. The sequence goes on along the minus strand of CM055103.1, from coordinate 35,197,751 downwards.
AGCAATGCACAAAACTTGTTGTGTGCATTAACACTTAATGCATTCATGAATATATCTACAACCACGTCTTGCGTTCTACAGTACGTTAAGCTCGCCTCCTTGTTGAGAACCTTGTCCCTGATGTAGTGATATCTGATTTCAATGTACTTACTCCTAGAGTGGAATGTAGGGTTGGCCAATAAGGCAATAGCACTTTGATTATCATAGAATAAAATTGTAGAGTTGTATTGATACAAATTAATATCTGACAATAAATTTCTCAATCGAAACGCTTCTTTAATAGATTGAAAAACAGCAATGTATTCTGCTTCTGTAGAAGAAAGAGCGATAGAGGTTTGCTTATGACTATTCCATGAGATAGGACCACTGTTGAAGAAGAATGTAAATTTAGATGTGGACTTACAATTTTCTACATCTCCTCCCCAGCTTGCATTGGTATATCCACTGAGCTGATGAAGATTGTCGTTGCTGACTTCTCCATAGCAGATGCACTGGTCCATGGTAGCTCAAAGATAACTCATGACTCTTATGAGAGCCTTCCAATGGGTAATGCCAATATCAGCCATATATTGGTTGAGTGAGCTTACTGCAAAAGAGATGTCTGGTCTTGTACAGACCATTGCGTACATGAGAGATCCAAGTATCGATCGACAATGATACTCTCTCATCTACTCCTCTTCCTGCTTGGTCTGGGGACATTGGTCCTTTGACAAACACAGGCCTAGATCTATTGGTGAGTGAGCTAATTTACAATTCATTAGATTGTATCTATCAAGAACGTTGTGAAGATACCTTTGTTGAGTGATATAAATCAGTCGTCTCGCTTTGTCTCTGTGGATCTGAATGCCCAAACAGAAGTGAGCTTTGTCCAGATCAGTCATGTCGAACTCTAAAAACAACATCTGCTTAGAATCCTTAACCAAATTGGTATTGTTGCTGAAAACCAACGTATCATCCACGTATGAGGTGATGATAATGAAGGATTGTTGCACCGACTTGGAATAGACATTGCAATCAGCAGTGCTTGGTTGGAAACCTTGTTCGATGAGGAATGTGTTGATCCTTTGAAAACAAGCTCTGGTAGACTGTTTCAAGCCGTAGAGTGTTTTATGGAGTTTACAGACATGATTCTTCATACCTTCCAAAACGTATTATTCGGGCTGGATCATGTAGATGCCTTCTTGTATAACTCCATTCAGATAAGCTGTTTGCACATCAAGTTGATGCACTTCGAGGTCGGCAGCTGCAGCATATGACAGGAGGGCTCGGATCAACGAATGCTTGACTACTGGATTGAAAGTCTCACTGTAGTCGACGTTGGGGATCTGAGTGAATCCTCGTGCTACCACCTTTTGATGGTGACCTCTAGTGGAGAGCAATATTGCACTTGTAGTTTGTGAAATGTGGAAATTCCACTAGGATGCCACCTAAGGAGCTCTCTTACTTATTTAAGAGACTCCCTCTTTGTGAAGATGAGCTTTTTGCATTGTATCTACTCCATGCTTAATAAGAAAATTTTCCATGAGTTTGATGCTACACTAAGCTCCTTGATCATGATGGTTTTCTTGAGTGATGCCCCTATGATCATGCCCTTCCATTCATATTGTGCGTGGTTGTGGATTTAGAGTGGATTAGTTTTCTTGCTTTCCTAGTTGTGGATTAGATTTCTTGTTTTCTTGTGGATTAATGTAGGAGCCAACATTCAAGTAAACTTAATAGGCTGGATCTGTGGTGTGATTCTTGCATATCTCTGTACAATCTAGTTCTTGATGTTCTTGGGATGTCCAATAATCAAAAGGCTGGTTGGTTTCTTGATTCTTGGACTTCTAACATGCTGTAGATTAGTTTCTTGTTTTTTGTTTTGTCAATTTATGCAAGGTAGTTCAGTGTTAATGTAGTGTAGGCTCTGATTTCAGTCCATTTTAAGTGTAGGTAGATGTAGAATCTGTAGAACGTTCATTGGTTTGTATGCTGATATGTGAATGAGCATTCTTGGGTTGCATCCATGTAGAATGTAAGTGCGTTCAAGAGTGATGTCTCTGAGTTGTCCTCTGACAGGCAGGACATAGAGAAAATACTACAACGAAACTTTGTTTCCTTCTGCCTAGGTTGGCATCGTAAAATCAATCAAGAAACCATCTAATGACTGCCATGAAGCCTGATAACAAGCGAAAACGGTTCTATAAGCAAGAAGCAAAAAAGTAAACAACAGGTCCTCTAGAGCAGGGGATCTGTCAACATTTGACCCATTGCCGTTTGCATCACTCACATTCTGAAATGACATATGTTGCAAGACTATTTTTGATCAAACCCATGCACACAATCTCAAATGTCTCCAGATTCGTTCATAGCTCAGAACGACCTGTACACACCATGGGTTTGGTTACTAGTGTATTTCACTCGTGCTAAGAGTAAATGATCCTAACTTTGTCTATAGTCCATCATTTGATGTGAAATAGATCTTGTTTTAGAGATATTTGAGTAGCTAGTGAGAATCAATTCACAAATAGTTGCAAGATCTTTCATAGGAGGAGATAGTACTTCATTATTGGATCCTATTGAGAGTGTGTAGCAACATTTATTGTTCATCATTTGAGTTTTCTTCACTGCAAATGGCTTTTATGAGTTCATCTTTGTTTGAACCAAGTGAAAGATTGTCCACTTCCAACTATTCAATCTGGAAGATGAGGATGGAGTCCATCTTGATCGTTCAAGATGTGATGGACATAGTTCGTGGCCTTGAAAAATAACCACAAGTTCTTCAAGAGGTTCAAAAATACAAAAAGAGAGCTGGAATGGCTCTCCACTACACTAAGATGAATGTCTCTAATGAGATATTGAGGGAGATAGGTACTTGTACAACAGCCAAAGAAGCTTGGGATTGTCTCAAGACTATCTATGAGGCTAAGAACACCTCTGGGCTCCTCACTCTTAGAAATCAAATCTTTCAAAGTAGCCAAAAGAGTGATGAGAGTGCATCTAGGTATGTTTTGAGAGTAAAAGATATTCATAGAGAGCTTGCTTGCATTGGTGATTCCATCAATCAAAATGAGCTAGTCCAAGTCATTCTCAATGGCTTGAGAAGTGAATTTGATAACCTTGTCCAATCCTATGCCATTAAGGAGGAGCTACCAAGTTTGGAGGCTCTCCAAAGTGTGCTAATTTCTGAAGAATCAAGACAAGATTACAAGCTCTTGAGGATGGACAAGCTTTCTCTCACTCATAATGATGGCAAAGCCCTCTTTGCCAAGGACAAGCACAAAGGGAGGAGCAAGAACCAATTTCAACAATCTCAAGCAAGGACAAAGCCAAATCCAAATACAAAGATGAGGAGGAAGATGATTCCTCTAATGCTTCATCATCCAAGCTCAAGAAGAAGAAGATCAAGTGCTTTTATTGTGGCAAGAAAGGTCATTGCTTCAAGAAGAAGAATCAACTCAAGCAAGCCAACATCACCAATGAGAAGGAAGACACTATTTCAAGTGATGGAGAGGGATCTCTTATGGTCTCTACTCATCCACTCCTTTCAAGAAGGACGTCTTATGGTATATTGATAGTGGAGCCTCTTCACATATGTGTAGCTCCAAGGATTCTTTCTCTTCTATTGCACCTTATGATGGAGTCAAGAAATCAATATACACTACAAATGATTTTGAATGTCCTATTGAAGGCATAGGGAGCATTCCCTTAAAGCTTTCATCCTCTAAAGTTCTTTCTCTTTCTAAAGTGCTTTATGTGCCTAAGCTTACATTAGTGTTGGCCAATTGCTTGATAATGGCCTTGACGTAAAATTCAATGTTGATACTTGCACTATCAAGAAGAATGATGAGATACTTGCATTAGGATCTAGATTTGGAGGCATCTATAAACTAAATCCAAATGAATATGTGAATTCTTGTAATGTTGCTCTTGTGAACAAGCTCTCTATGGAGGAATTATGGCATAGGAGGTTGGGACATCCCAACTACAAATCCATGCTCTCTATGATCAAAGAGGCCAAAGCTATTGGCTTGCCAAAGTCATTCTCCAAGAAGATCAAGCCTTGTGAGGCTTGTGCTATTGCTAAATCTCACAAAAAGCCATCTACAAGATCTTCTATCAAAAGCAAGCATCCTTTGGAGTTAATCCACTCGGTTGTGCATTTCTCATTAACTATAAGCAAGGGAGGAGCCACTTGTTTTGTTACTTTCATTCATGATTTCACAAGATTCACTTGGATATATCTTCTTGCTTCTAAATCTATGGTGTTTGATCATTTTTTTATTTTCAAAGCTTATGTAGAGAAGCAATTCTAATTCAAGATTAAAGCTGTTAGATGTGATGGAGGTGGTGAATATATCTCCAATAAATTTCATGATTTTTGTGAGCTTGAAGGCATTAAAAGAGAGTTCTCTTGTGTCTATTCTCCATCTCAAAATGGAGTGGCCGAGAGAAAGAATAGATCTATATTTGAATGTGCAAAATCTATGAGAATTGAGGCATCTTCGCCCATAGATTTTTGGGGAGAAGCCATTAATTGTGCAAATTATCTTTGCAATAGGCTCCCACATATAGCTCTTGGAGGAAAGTCACCATATGAAATCTTATATTGTACTCTCTACTTCTCAAGTAATTGAAAGTAGAGATGTTGTCTTTCATGAAGATCAACATTCATCTTTTGAAGAGGCCGAGATCAAGAAGTCTATGGATACATCACTTATTATTGATTTTGAAGACAATTATGATGTGATGGGGTCAAGAATTGAAAAAGACTCTCCTCGGATTTTCTCACCAAGAAGATTCATGAGAGATAGATCCGAGCCTAAGAGGCTCTCATATGTTGACAAAGGCAAACAAGTGAATCTTGATTCCACTAATTATGTTTTTTATGTCTCTCATGAAGAGCCAATTATGGTCTACTTTATAAAAGTGAAGATCTATCCATTGTTAGCTACTCGGATCCGGATTTGGCAAGTGACAAGATGGATCAAAAGTCTATTAGTGCATACACTATCTTTCTTGGAGGCAATCTAATACCTTGGCTTTCCAAAAGGCAAGATACTATATCTCTCTCTTCATGTGAGGCCGAGTACAAAGCACTCACTACAACCACCAAAGAGGTGCTTTGGATCAAGAGATTATTATTGGAGCTAAAGTGCATCAAGGAATATGATCTACCAATGATCAAGTGTGATAATATCTTGGCCCAAGCTCTTGCCAATAATCCCATATTTCATGGAAGAAGCAAGCATATAGAAGTGGCACATCATTTTGTGAGAGAAAAGCTTATTGGAGGAGAAATCTATTTGGAACATGTCAACTCGTCCTCTTGTATTGCCGATCTACTCACCAAGCCTTTGAGCAAAAGTGCTTTCATCAAGCATAGATCTAATCTTGGAGTTATATCAAGATCAATGCTCAAATTTTCATAGATAATTTTTTAGGATGAGTGTGAAAAATGGCAAATTACCCATTTCCACTTGTAATGCCACTATTTAGCCAAAATAGAGTAAGAGGCTAAACTCATGCCAATTAGAGTGTAGACAAGTGTAATACTTTTGTTTGATGAAATTTAAGAGGTCCAATAGGATTTAGAAGTGGAACCTTGAGGGGTCCAATAGAAGTTGAGGTTTGCTTGAAAATGGTCCAATAGAATTCAGAGGTGAATGGATCAATGGTCCAATAGGATTAAGAGGTGGAAAAAGTGTGGTCCAATCATAGTTAAGCATAGTGGTAGCTCGTGGCTCTACTAGTATCATTGTACTTCTCATTTGGATCTAATTGATTTTAAGATTGAGTGGATTTTGTGAGTAATTGGTTTTCTAGTTTTCTCTCTCTACCCAAGAGCTCATGATGATTTTCTCTCTCTACCCAAGGAGAGCAGCTTGTTTTTACTTAGATTATTTTTGGAACACTTCCCACACGTGTGAGTGAGAGTTGGAAGTGATTGAATGCATGTAGTAGTGTGTTTTTGCCATAGAATCAAAGACAGATTTTGAATCTCAATCTAGTCTTGATCTTGGTGCATTTACACACCTTAGGATATCACAAGTACATGTTGTGGACAGTCCACACGTGTGAAATCAACATTGGGTAGCTCTGGCCAAGTATCTTGGGGATTCATCAGAATCAACCAACATCTTTCTATAGTGTGTTTAGACTTTTGGAGGTTGATATCAAAACAAATCATAGGATTTTGAATATTGATCGTTTTCCAATTGTTCCTTGTATATAGCTTGTTGCTCTACGTGTTCTTTCAGTCGATACATTGATAAAGTTTGTAGTCCAATGCAATGAAGTTGCAAGATTGACCTTGTGTAACTAGGAGATAGGAATACTAAGTACTTTATCTGATTTTTTTTTTTTTTTGCACATCATGCAAGCAAACCATCAGATTGAATCTTCTTGGTTGATTGTATATTCAGACAGAACAATATTAGCAATGGAATATGGGGGTATTTCATTCATGTCTTTTGAGACAAACATATTTTTGTTAGTTGGTTGAAATGTGGATGTTCCACATAATGAGCAACATTTCATATTAGTGACTATTTGCTACATAAGGCAATCCATTCAGATTCCAATGTAGTTATTTCAAACCATGTGTTTGAATAGAGTCGAAATTCATTTTTGCATATTTATAAGTTGAATTTTGAATATGACATTGAAATGATAAGGATCACCTCTTGATTTTGAAATATAAATTTTTTCTTTAGTATTATATTACTTGTAGAGAATCTTGCAAAAGCAACAAACAAGTATTCTTAATATCTGTGTAAAATTTATTTAATCGAACTACATTGATAAAACCAAATCAGCTCACCCTATTTATTGAGAAAAGGATAAGTTTATTGCTAGAAAATAAAACTGAGAGATTAATGTATTAATCAGTACCCTACAAATGGAAATGGGTAATGTCGTTCCCACAGAGGACAACGTAAGAAAGTTATGTTTTTGGTACAATTATGACAAGTGGTTTTGAGTGTTATTCTGGTTGTCGACAGACATTAAAAAGTAACCAGTATTACTTATATTTGGGATGGGTAGTGTTAGTAAATTCAGAACAACAATCTGGCCTCTATTGAATTGGATGAAGCGTGTTCTACAGATGAGATGTTATCAGAGTAGTACAATGGTACTACACTCTGGCTGATTAAAGTGTCAACAGAGAATCGAGAATTGTTCGATGTAATCGTGATTGTGCAGACAATTAATTAATCGCATTCGCGAACTATTCATTTCTAGACAGAAGTCCTCAACAACTAAAGCCCAACTTAATGGTTAAAGGACACGAAGAGTTTTAGAATACGTTAGAAACTTATGTAAATGCCAATCAGGAAGACAGATCAGAGACTTAATTCTTCAGACAAGGACTGTCATCTCATATGTATACATACAGATTTATTCAATGATCGTGCTAGACTGTACCAAAGATAGTCGTTATTCGAGTGCCGAAAAGAAAGTATTTGCGACAGATGAATAAGATGGTTAAAGACAGTTCTTTAGAGCATGCTTTACGGAAACACAGCAAATGACTGTAATGCACTAGAGCGTCTGTCTGATCAGAGAGAAATTCATGAAATGCGTTAGAGATTGTTAGCAAACTCCAGATCACTCACACTCAGCAGTGCGGAGAAGAAATCGATAGTGATTGATCCTGCGGTGGTGCTCAAGGACAAAGCAGCTTCTGCCTCTAATCTTGTCATTTGCTCCTCCTATAGATGTTTCTGGAGTGCAACATTATGTTGATTTGCAGCCAAAAGTTGCTACTTCAAAGAATCATTTTGAGTCTGAAAATTGTCAGACTTGGTCTGAATCGCCTTATTGGTCTGCTTCAAAGAATCAGCTTCCTTTATTAAAGTCTGAAGCTGTGTTTCGAGAGAACGATGTTGTTCAATCAGCTTCATGTGTTCGATTTGAACAAATCGATCTTCTTGAAGGACTCCTTCAGAGAGTCGAGTGATTTCCTCTCTGAGGTGATAAGCTGCATTGTGAGTCGACGGTGGTACTTGTCAAACTGATATACTTCAGCCACAAGGTTCTTGGCTTTCTCTGTCATGGATCGAAACCACTGGGGCTGGTCGTCTGGTTCTTCGTCATCTGCCACATGTGCCCCAGTGTCGCCTTCAGCAGCTATGCATCCCTTGTCCGATGTATTAGACTGGGTTGCATCATCCTCTGAGGTGGATGCGCTCGGCTGCTTTTGAGATGTGGAAGCAAATGTTGGCTTTGAAGAATCCATAGCAGCAGCAGCTCCATCGGTTTCCATTGCCACAACTTCACTCTCCATAGCAGTGGTGGCTGCTACTTCAACTGCTAGTGCCGCATCAACTAGAATCGGAATAGGTACAAAAAGGATGCTGGAAAGATCTATTGGCTTGGAAACCAACAATCTTCCTGTCAGCATGGTTTTCTCTTGATCGTTCAATATGTCAAAATGAGCGCAGAGTCGAGATACATGGGCTCCAACTCTAGAAAACTTTTGGTGCTTAATCCAACGCAAAAAGGCTTTGTATGTGATAACGCCAAAGCACACTGGATTACCCACAAGAGCATCTAATATATAGCCAAAATTTTGAACTAAAATGGTGGCATCCGCATCTGTCAAAAAGATTGCTTGGTTTGCATATTTACAAATATCAATTTCAAACAAGACAATAGTGATAGAAATCACCTTTCATTTTATAGTAACTAACTTTGAAATCGCCAATACTATAGTGATTACGTAGCCAAACAATTAAGCATTGAAAATTATCAAAAAATAATTATTCGCGAAGAACTCTAGAAAACGCATACATTCTGAGACAAAGCTGAACGCAATAAAGGATAGTATTGATTCAAAATGAAACAGAAGTAAATGAGTACAATAAGTTGCCGATCCAAGCCACATACTCTATGCTATCTCTGAGTGGCTAAAATGAAAGTCTAAATTAAGCACAATGTTGATAAGCAGTAGCGCAATAGCAATCTCTAAAACAACTCTAAGAAGTGAGTTTGAATGCTCAGGAGTGTTCAAGCTCGCAGGCTTGAGAGAGAGAGCTAACTATTCAAGAACTTCTTCTGATAACTCTGATGATGATTGATTGTATGAATATGAACAGCTATTTATACTAAGAGATTAGATCATCCATTGCAATCGCCAGTTGGCTGGTGATTAGCTAGCATCCATTCGGTCCTTGTCATTGATTGCTGATAAGCGGTGAAAATTGGCCGTAAACATTCTGTTTACATAAATGAACCAACACTGTAGCTCTGCAGAAATGAACTAACACAGCCACAGACGACAGAGTTGGGTTTTTCACAAAAAAGGAGAAAAAGGAGAAGATGTCCTTAAATCTCATTTAGGGTTGTCCCACACTTTTCCAGAGTCATTTCCTTAATATTTGAGGCTCTTTGGAAAAAGCAAAAAATGCGACACTGTGATCACGAGATTTCTATCAGGCAAAAAATGCGAATATGGAGAAGCTACATTTTTCAATGGGATTCCTTACAGGCAAAAAAGGAGACACTGTCGTAAACTCCATGTAATTATGCAGACTGTGTAAAAACACTTGTAATTCTGTAGAACTAGATAAAGAATGGATGAAGATTAAAGCCGATGAGTCGATTGGTAAGAAGGAGAATAATCCAACACCTTCAGTAACTAGCATCGCAAGGGGCATGACATAGGTCTGGAGTTATCAACATGTTTGGGTGCCACGCGTCACCATGCTAGGTGTTCACATGTCACCGGTAGGACCGTGCTTGAAGGGACTCACCATGTTATGTCTATATAGTGGTGGGGCTTTCCGTTTTCCATTCACTCAGTCTACTTGGGAGTTGGTGGATGGAGAGCACGTGCATGAGCCAGGATGTATCTCTAGGCCAAGAGATGTGTGCTAGGGAGAGCCGAGTGCGATGGCTGGTGGTATCGGATGCCAGTTATCGTAAGAGACTCAACTAGACATGATTATGTCGATAGCTCTAGTGCATGGGGGTGGGTCGGTTGTGACCCTATGGATGGGCGGATACGGTGTGTCATCACTGGTATGGGATGTGCGAAACCTTCAAGGCAAACGATTCATGGGAGTTGTAACACCCATAGAGGCTCCTTTGTAATAAACATACGTTGTCTTCAAGATCCTCCTTGATGAATGCCTCGGGTTGCCTCATGTAGATTTTCTCTTCCAAATAGCCATTTAGGAAGGCATTAGTCACATCAAGCTAAAAAAGAGTCCAATTGAAAGTAGTTGCAGGAGATATAGTCAACCTTATAGTAACTACTTTAGCAACATGAGCAAATATTTCATCAAAGTCTAATCCCTTGGTTTGCAAGAAGCCCTTTGCCACTAGCCTTGCTTTATGCTTGTTGATTGTTCCATCTTGGTTGTACTTCAATCTGAAGATCCATTTGCATTCAAGTGGTTTCCTTCCATAAGGAAAATCCACAAGCTTCCATGTATGATTCTCCATAAGTGTATCATACTCCCTTTGCATGGCATCCTTCCATTCAAGTGACTTTATAACATCTTCAAAGAAACTTGGTTCATCAAGCATTGAGGTGAGAAAAGAATAAGAGGTAAGAGAATGAGTGACTTCCCTTCGCTCACCCTTGTAAACATATGTGAACCTTGATGGCTTGCCCCTCGTTGAAGATCTTCTTGGAGGTTCTTGAGGTGGATCCTCAAGATTTTGATCATAAAATGGCTCCTCCTCAAATCTTGCAAGATCCTTGGCACAAGAATGATTAGTAGCACTTTCATTCACTTTGATAAAATGACCTTCATCAAAAGTAACATCTCTACTCACTAAGATCTTTTAAATGATAGGATTGTATGTGAAAGTACTATACTTTAGGACCATAAATGGATCTACAAAATATCCACAAGAGTGATTGGATGCTTGCTTAACAATCTATCAAAAAACTAGACAAAAAAAGTTGATCTAGATTGGCAATTTGACAAACAAGAAGCATTAACAATCAAAAGCATTGATCAACATTGAAATTCAAGCCCACACTATGTACTACAGGTTGTAGTATGGCCTTCAACCTGAGAAACAAGTAGAAATTGATTTGGTTTCATTTGGATCACAAAAACTCAATGTACATAGTGAACTAGCTTGAGATTGCCAATGAGCTCCAAAAACATTTTATCTTCTCACTATGTGAGCTTGGAATACATAGCAAATTTGACTTCCTTCTTGAAGTTAGGTGGATTTCCAGCATGTAATAAGGAAGTTAACTCACTCTTGTTGCCCTAAAATGAAACCCTAGCCTAGATCCTAGAGTTATGCTTGGTAGGTAGATAGTTGGTCAAATTTTCACCTTAAACTTAGGTGTAGGTCCTATAAAGTAGGGATGACTACCAAATAGACATGACCAACTCTCTTGACTTGACCTAACCTACATTAGGAGTGGGTTTCCACGTGGCATCTTGGCCTTACATGTGTGGAACCCAATTATAAACAATATTACAATGTTCTACATGGTTTTTGATCAAGCTAGATTTGCCAATTTTTGGCAATTCTTCACACTCCTCAAATTTAGCTTGATCTATCTACAACTCTCTTGCTAGATGTACTTTTGGTCTTTTCTTTGCCAAACAAATCTGTCTTGTGCATGTTTTTTTTACTTTTTGTGATGCTCTTTTGGTTCTTTTTCATAAAGTTCAAGATTCATATTTCTTAAAGGAGCATTATCTTGTTCTTCATTACTATTATTACAATGAAAGTTTTTTGGAATCTATAGGTCCATCTTTTCTAGCTCTTTTTGATTTTTTCATATTTTTTTTTTTTAAATTCAACACATCTTCAGAGGGCTTCAATATTTGACGTACAAGACATGACAAGAAAATCATCTATATTGATCTTTCTCTGATTCTTCAAGCACTGGCATGGGAGAAACACGGTTGTTGGCTGATTCTGACAAATCCCCAAGATACTCGGACAGAGAAACTCAAGAGCACCTCTCACCTTAGACCGAGGAGGTCTCTGAGAAGACGAGACGAACGAAGACTGGGAGCTGAGTATGAGAGCCGAGAAATACTAGTAGTAATGACAAGCAAGAACTGTGTAAGCCTCATGGTGAATCTCGAAAGATGGAATGACCATGTAGGAACTAGAATTTCTAGGGAAATGTAATAAATGCAAGTAGACCCCTCTTAAAGAAAGTAGAGTGAGCCACCTTTTGATGATGACCTCTAGTGGAGAGCATTATTCCACTTGTAATTTGTGAAATGTGGAAATTCCACTAGGATGCCACCTAAGGAGCTCTCTTGCTTATTTAAGAGACTCCCTCTTTGTGAAGAGGAGCTTTTTGTGTATTGTATCAACTCCATGCTGAAATGAGAAGAGCCTCCATGAGTTAGATGCACCCATTGAGCTCCTTGATCATGATGGTTTTCTTGAGTGATGCCCCTATGATCATGCCCTTCCATTCATATTGTGTGTGGTTGTGGATTTAGAGTGGATTAGTTTTCTTATTTTCCTAGTTGTGGATTAGTTTTCATTTCTTGTTGTGAATTAATGTAGGAATCAGCATTCAAGTAAACTAAATAGGCTAAAAATGTGGCATAAATCTTGCATATCCTCTAACATTCTAGTTCTTGATGTTCTTGGGATGTCCAAGAATCAAAAGACTGGTTGGTTTCTTGATCTTGGACTTCTAAAATGCTATTTAGTTTGGTTTCTTGTTTCTCGTCTATGCTTTTCAATCATATTTAGAGTAGTTATGGTTTTGCAAGTAGATTAGCATCCTTAAATTCAGTTACAGCCTTAGGATCTTGAAAACTGAGCAATTGTGCTACATTGCAAATATGACTTTGTTCACCATGGCTTCTTCGTAACGGACTTAATTGTTCCATTGGCAAGTGCTTATTCATAAACAATGCAGTGTTGAGACCTTGCAGTTCTCCTCTGACAGGCTGGATGATTATACTACAACGTTTGTGCCCGTAGACATGCAAATATGAATCTATGTGCAGGTTCAGACCCGTCAGATCTATGTATGTCTGAAAAGGAAAATGAAGTTAGTATTTATATTCTTCTTAGGCTCAAAAGCTAGATTGCATAGTAGAGCATCTGAGGCTGAGGAGAATTCGTAAACATTTGGCGCCCATTGCCATTGTTGTTTTTCCAATAGGCATTGTCTTTGTGTTTTTCTGTTTGCTTGTCTTTCTTGCAAAACCTTTTCAAACTAGTGTCCTATTTGACCTGAGCATTCTTTGGATGCTCCTCTGCTCTGATCTGAAACGTTTTCCAATGAAACTCATCCACAAATCAGATTACCACATGTTCTTCAAACATTCAACACAACATGAAACTAAACAAACTCCAAGAATGCTGAATCTCAAGTTCCACATTCCAAAACTGTAAGACAAACCAAGAAAATCTAAACCAGCGATGCTTACAACTTGACGCCCAATGCGTTGCATGCACCCATTGAAACCATGAACATTCATTGCAACCGGCGTTCCTCTGAAATCTCAATGGACGGTGGATCTAGGAAAAGCCAGGTGTTACCTAGGCTTATAAATTGAAAGGGACTAAGAGAGGTAAGTTATATCTTCACCAGTCCAGATACACCTAGAAGATCCTAGAGGACTTTGGGATGATGAACTGCAAAGGAGCAAATACTCCAATGCTCATAGGGACGATGCTGACAAATGATGACTATCCGAAGACTGAGGAAGAGAGAGAACAGATGTAGCTCACACCTTACAGGAAGCTGATAGGATCACTGATGTACCTTTCAGACAACACACGTCCTGATATTGCTTATGCAGTATTTAGGATGAGCCAATTCTGCATGAATCCAGGCTTGACACATTGGAAGATTGTGAAACAAATCTTGCAATATCTTCAATTAACGAGGGATTACAGCTTGTGCTATTGTCGTGATGCATGTTTCAGAATACTTTCCTACAACGATGCTGGCTGGGCATCTCTCAAGAATGAATGTAAAAGTGTCTCAGGAGGATGCACCATCGCATCAGAAGCATCAATTCTTTGGGTCAACAAGAAGCAAACCATCGTGGCCAAGTCATCTGGCGAAGCAGAATATGTTGCAGCAGCAAAGATGGCCAATGAGATAATTTGGCTAAGGCAGTTCCTGGACGAATTAGATGAAACAAGAATGAGCCTCTAGTTTTACAGATGGACAACACCTCTGCAATACATCTGACGAAGGATCCCATGTTCCATTTGAGAACGAAACACATTGCGATCAAGTACCACTTGATCAGGGATCTAATTGAAAAGAAGATGTTGCAGACCACCTTCATTGGAATGAAAGACATGATTGCTGACATCTTCACCAAAGCCCTGGACAAAGGACTCTTTGAGAGACAGAGGAGCAGTCTCGAGATTGTAAAGCTATCATGATTTTAGAGGGAGTTGAAGAAACAAAATGTTTCTAACTACAAAGCCTTGCTAGCTTTCAGCCCTCCGCCTGACACGAAACACAAAGACGAATGGTTCGCGGACACGATAGTCAAAGGAGACAAACACGAACGGTTCGCAAACACGAAAGATTCACACAAACACGGTTCTTTTGCGGTCTGGCATGAGAATCTTTTGCAATCCAGTACATGAAAAGACAAACGACCGAAACGAAACCAACGATGGAAACGGAACCAATGACGGAAACGAAACCAATGTCAGAAACAAAACCAATGTCGTAAAATCTTCTCATGTCCTTGACGCCCCAAAGAGTACCAGCGAGATCATGCAAGAATCCAGAAGTATAGATGTCTGATCTGATGGCATGACGTCAACATATACAATTTAGGTCGTGGCTAGTTCGCCACTCTTGTAGTTTCCTGATTAGTTGTAGATGGTCAAGCACTCTAATCTTAAGGTAGCACTGCATGCAAATCCACGCAGTGCATTGGTGTGGGAGAAACACGGTTCTCTCACGAGTGATTGTCTCGCTTTACTAGCAGACAGTTGGATCTTCAAATCCTAGACAAAATTGTCTTTGCACACGGGCGGACATGTATTTAGTAATTTCGTCTTGGTAGCTTTCTAGCATCAGACTACTTCATTACACTATATGTGTATTCTGTCTGGTGTCAAGTAGCATCCATCCAGTATATAGTCGCTCTATGTAACCTTAAGATTAGAGTAATTAACCATCTACAACTAACTAGGAAATTACAAGAGTGGCAGATTAGCCACGACCTAGATTGTATTTGTTGACATCATGCCATCAGATCAGACATCTGTACTTCTGGGTACTTGCATGATCTCGCTGGTACTCTTTGGGAAATCAAGGACAGGAGAAGGTTTTACGACGTTGGTTTCGTTTCCGCCATTGGTTTCATTTTTGTCATTGGTTCCGTTTCCATTGTTGGTTTCGTTTCGGTCGTCTGTCTTTTATCGTACTGGACCGCAAAAGATTCTAGCGCTAGACCACCAAAGATTCTCGTTCGTGAATCTTTTGTGTTCGCGAACCGTTCGTGTTCGTCTCCTTTGACTTTTGTGTTCGTGAACCGTTCATCTTCGTGTTTCGTGTCAAGTGGAGGGCTGAAAGCTAGCAAGGCTTTGTAGTTCGAAACATTTTGTTTCTTCAATACAGGTCTAGTAATCAGTGACCAATGGGCAAGCTTTTTGGCACATAGATTTTGAATGCCCTCCGATCAATGAGATTCCTGTAAATAAGGCAACAAAATCTTCTACAAATCAAAAGCAAACAAATCTCTTAGTTAAGCAGGTTTCAGGCATCCAAGAATCTCTATCATAGCAATAAACAAAGCATAGGTATGACTCCTTCTTGGATAAAAAAAAATCTTAAACAAATATCAGAACCTTGTAAGTGAAATGGAAAAGCTCTCTACAATTGCAAGCTCTGCATACACAAGATTAATGACAACAATCTACAAGATTAATCCTAGGGCAATCTACACCATTCCAAGATCTGCAACCATAGGGTTAGAGGCAACAAAAGATAACACCAAATCTGATCCAACAAAAAAAATGGTGATAACATAGTGCTAGAGATCAAAGCAGTGAATCAATAACAATGAAATATAAGTAGTTTACAGCAAAGACCAACAAAGAAGTTAGAGTGGAAGACACCAGGTAGATCAACCTCTTCTCCTTTCCTCCTCCCTTCCAAAGTGAGCAGTATGATGGACAACAAAATGAGAAAGGCTGAGAGTAGAGTGGGAGACACAGAAATGGGAGGCACCAAGCAGGGACCTTGCTTCTTCTCCTTCTCTCTTTCCTCCTCCACAAACTCTTTCTCTGCATCAAGTTTTCTCTCTCTCTCTCTCTCTCTCTCTCTCTCTCTCTCTCTCTCTCTCTCTCTCTCTCTCTCTCTCTCTCTCTCTCTCTCTCTCTCTCTCTCTCTCTCTCTCTCTCTCTCTCTCTCTCTCTCTCTCTCTCTCAAAGTGAACAATGGCTGAATGTTACGTATAGGGCAGGCTCTCTCTAATGCTACGGAGGGTTGGGGCCCAAAGAGGTGCACCTTTTCGTGAATGGGCACCAATAGGGGTTTTTTGGTAGTTGGGCCCAAACTTAAGGGCTGAGCCCCAAATTTGGTTTTAAATCACTAAAGTGGCCTACGGTGAATAAAGTTTAATTGGTTTTCAAGACGAACTGGCACCTCCTAGGCCCGACAAACCCAGGAACTAGGGGCATAAGCCTCTTAAATAAATTAAAGTCCAACGTAAATAATTAAATAAACGAAATTTCAATAAAAGTGCAACCGGCCATAATGGGCCATTTACTCATCAGTTTTAAACAGTTTCGCATTGGCATAATAATGTGTGGTGATGATTTTTCATCAAAAATAACTTGAAAAAGGAGCCTTTTTCCCCGCAAACAATGGCAACCTTCACGGGTATAGAATGGTCCGCATTCTTCAAACTCAGCATTTCTGGTTACACAAAGACCAATGGACCAGCCAATAGCATCCTAGGCTAACCCATAAGCCATACAACAACATGTCTTCAAGATAAGCAGCAACAGATTATGCCCCTGGACCGGCCAATAGCATCCTAGGCCGACCCAAAAGGGTTCCAATCAGCATAAGATCTTCATGAAGAACAACATCTCAGGTCATGCATACAAGGCTTGATAATACTGTAACACAATCAGATCACAATTAGCAACTTAGTTCTATTTCAATCATCATTTAAAGTTCCAGTGCCTTATCCATTGGGCTATGGAGTCCGGTCACAAATTATAGGGCAAATCATCATAGAGTTTCAAATTTTTACATATCATATGGAGTTCAAAAGCGCCAGGTGCTAAATTTTCAAAACCAACACGAATGTTGGTTACCTCACGTTGTGGAATTACTGGCTGGGTAAAGTAGTAAGTTATACTACTAATCAGATTTATGGTTGGTCAATTTCTCCTGACCTTAGAGGCGGGATGAACTCCTAGGTCAAAATTTATGTTTTGCTCTCGGCTTCTATTCCCAATCATCTTTAGCTAGGGAGTTAGAGTTCAACGCTTCAAACCTAGAGTCTCCAAGTTTCACACAACGGGTTTGATGTCCCTGACAATGGAAATAATCCACTCCTAATTTCACATTTGGTCCCAAGCTTGACTCAACTAGGAACTAATCGTTTCTAGATTGGTTGTGGCTATTATAGAATGTGGATATACGAGTATCAATCAGAGCATTTTCGTATTGGGATGCAATTCCAATTGCATGATCCAAACTAGTCGGATGCTTCTATCTCACATGGACTTGCATCTCTGTTTGCAATCCACTTATGAAGCAATCCAATATCATTTCAATTGGAAGCGCATAGATAGATATGTGCTTTTGCACAAACCAATTAAATCTATGAGAATATCTTCTCATAGACTCATCTTCACATTGTCTGATAGTTACCAAATGGTAACAAGCAACTGTTATATTCATTGTGGGTGAAAATTCATCCAAGAATGCTTTTACCAATGTATCCCACGAGTCAAGAGAGTAGATTTCAAAAGCTTCAACATTATCATATCAATCTCGAGCTTCGTTGGTCAGGGATATTGGAAATAACAATTTCCAATCCTCGGGTTGTGAGAAACCATCTAGGAAAGAGAAGTTCATGAATTTTTGTATAAAATATCAGCTTTTACACCTCTCTCTCCATCATAGTGATCGATTTCAATAAGTAAACAAACTTTTGTCTAACACAGAGGGACACAATAACGTATCGCACAGATTCTGACGTGGGCGTCCGACGTGTGTTCAAAAATTTCATAATCCGTCGCAATCCGACACGTTGAAGTTCGACGTCCCAGTAAAAAATCCGAAAATCAGAAATTCGACATGTCGGATTCCGACATGCAAACTTGGATATGACCTGCCATAGTTTTTTTTTTAAAAAAAATGTGTCATCCGACGTGGACACATCGACAATCCATAAAGCCTGTCCACGACATCTGGCACCTGTTGTCCGGGCCTGAGTGGGCACAGATGTCGGATTCCGACGTGTTTGGAGGACGTCGGAATCCGACGTTTGTTTCAATCGTCGAATTTGTGCGATCTAGCGTCTTCTCTCTTCTTTGTTTTTTGCAGATTTGAGCGTCTCTAGAGCGATTGAGGGCGATTGAAGACCAGTGCTTGAGGGCTTGAAGATCAGTGCTTGAGGGTGCTTCAAGATCAGTGCTTGAAGATCATTGTTTGAGGTTGGTGCTTGATTTTTGTTTGTTTTTCTTTTTGTTTGTTTGTTTGAGATTGGTGTTTGTTTGTTTGTTTTAAGAAGAGATAAAGAGTGTGAAAGATAGAAAGAGATAAGAGAGAGAGAGAGAGAGAGAGAGAGAGAGAGAGAGAGAGAGAGGAGAGAGAGAGAGAGAGAGAGAGAGAGAGAGAGAGAGAGAGAGAGAGAGAGAGAGAGAGAGAGAGAGAGAGAGAGAGAGAGAGAGAGAGAGAGAGAGAGAGAGAGAGAGAGAGAGAGAGAGAGAGAGAGAGAGAGAGAGAGAGAGAGAGAGAGAGAGAGAGAGAGAGAGAGAGAGAGAGAGAGAGAGAGAGTGTGTGTGTGTTTTTAAATTTTGCATTGATTTAAAATGGTTTTGAATGGTCTTGTAATAGATTATTAGTATTATTTAGGATAGTAGATTTAGGATTATTATATTTGTAATTTGTGAGAGAGAAAGAGAGAGAAGAGGTGAAGTGTAGATGTATGCTTGAAGACTTGTGCACAGTCTGACGCAATTGCTATTGATCTTGATAAACACTTTGGTCACATGGATCAATGTGGAAACAAAGTGACAAATGGACCAATCACATTTTCTTTCGTAATGCAAATGATCAATCCTACAATAGCACATCTATTTGAGTCTCCCCCTCAAATACAAGAACATAAATTACAACAAACATTGTTTTTTATATTTCTATTATGAAGTATGAAAATAATTTTCAACTTAACTTTATTATACGAATTTCAGATTATGATAGAAGAAGGTGTAGGATCAACAAGTGTTACAAAAGTTAAGTCAAACTCCATTTATCTATTTCATTTTCGAAAGTTTACTCCTATGCAATTTTACAAAAACATACATTAGATAAATTGTTTGCATGCAAGAAAACACACTTCCACCAAAAAGAGCACGAAGAACATTCACATCTACAAGTTAGAATGCATCAAAAACAAAAAAGTTTACATTGGACAAACAACATTGTTGATGAAAAGATATCACCAACACTGTGAAAACCTTCCTTAAAAAATGTTGGCAGATGAATCTCTATATGTTCCTTTTACAAAATAATTTTATTATATCTACAATTTGTACTACTTATGACAAAAACTGAGGCTTTGATGAGTGAGGTCAGTAAGATTATCGACTAAACGTTAATTCAGGGAGCATGTGATTTCTCAGGTATTAGCAGGGAGGCATATGCCAGTATATTTAAAATTATTAAGGAGGCTTTTGGACAATTGCATGTAAGAAAATTTCCCATTCCTCGCCCTTTTCAGATTAGATTGGAGAGAGATGTATTGAATAAGGGTATGCAAAACGTCATTGGAATCCCTTTTCACATCAATGAGATTTATAATTCAAAGTCTGGCAATTTGTCATATGATTCTACCAACAATTTATTTGTGGATTTGAATCATTTATTGAGATTTATAGTGAAATTCTATAATATTACAAGTGTTAGTATGAGAAAACTTATTCTGGTGGTCAAGCTAGATGAATCAGAAGTTATAAAAGGACAAAAGTTGGAAAGTGTAAGTATTACTCTCATGAATGGAGCATTGAACAATGCAACAAACTCAAGATTTCAACTTCAGTGTGCAATCAGAAAACAACATATGGTGGCTAGCATGTTTTCAGGTAAAAAATGGTTGTTATTCATGTGCAATTTCTGTTGGTAATTGTTTTGAATATATAAAAACTTAGGATTCCATATGTTGGACAGGTTATCAAAGAGTATCACAATGTTCTTTCTTGGATTTATAGCAGAACAAGTTATCCAGATATCATAAAGGATCATATGAATGGCAAAGTACTTAGTGTTCCTGAAAGAGGTGAAATTTTTGTGGAATGGCATTTAGCTGGAGACTTGAAGTCATTGAAATGTATGTTCAATGTATCTCATGGAGCAAATTCGAAACATCCATGTCTATATTGTATGAAATCATCAAATGACATTTCAAGGAGCACAAGAGTATCAAGAGATATTGAAAATCCGAGTTGGAAACTAGTACTACCAATTCCTTTATAGAATGTTCATATTTGCACACTTCATGGAGAGGTGAGGATTATAAAGAAATTAATATACCTTCATATTTTGTTTGCATGGAATACTAAGCCAGAGTCAGCATTAAAACAAGCAATAGCTCGATTAGAGAAAGTGTTGTCAAAAGCGAGCCTTCATAAAGGACATGTTAAAATACAAAAGGATGAAAAGCTTTCGGGAAAAACAGGAAACGTACCCAGTGAACCTAGCATAGGAGGAGTCAAAGCTCGCCGATTTTTACAAATTATTCTAAAGGGTCGTCTAAGATCCAATACTCGGTTTGGAAAGGTGTTATTTCTGCAACACAAGACTTTGAAGATAAAGGAACAACAAGGGCTAAGAAGATTGAAGTTTGGAAAAAGCTCGATAATATGGTTGAAGTGCTTAGAAAAGACACAATTTCATATGCAGATGCACTCCTATTGGAGAAAACAACAATAGAGTTTGTAGATGCAGTTTGGGTGGCTTGGGGCTCAGATCACATCACCCACTACATGGTAAGATACATTTGAAAAATGTCTTACAATTTTATGATTTTAGTATAACTTGCTTGATAGATTCTAATCAGTGTATTTTTTTCTAACCAATTCATAAATCTTTGATATTGTAGCACATACTAAGGCATCATGCATCATTTTTTGCAAAAATTTATGGTAGTTTGAGTATATGGTCCTCACAAGGAATGGAGAAATGTTGAATATGACTGGTCACAGGATCACCAGGATGCTTTTGACAAACTAAAGCAATCCTTAGCATAAGCAACTAGAGTTAGACCTCCAGATTGGACGAAGAAATTTCACGTATATGTAGACACTTCATCGTTTGCAATCGGTGTAGTGCTTAGCCAAAAAAATGATTAAAATATTGATTATCCAATATATTATGTTGGTAGACAATTAGCAACATCTCTTCGTCAATGCTTCTTTGAGCTGCAACAATCGTGTGTTGTCCATCCACAATGTTGAACCTGATATTTACATTTTCAAAATCTTTTTTATCTTTCACTAGAATTGATTCCAAAGTTGTACTATTGTAAGGAACCAAATATGCTGGTTTGAGTTCCATTGCAAGAGTGGTCAAAAATGAATTTTGCAAAATCCTACAATGGTCTTCATTGAAAGGTCTACAATTATATATGCCTGTCCTTGCAATATCACAATGAAATACATTTATTGAAACTATGGTATGTAAGCCCATGGGGTAACACTGTTCACTTTTTTTCAATTTTTGAAGAAAACTTTGTAGCATATCATCTATGTCTACATCATCATTTTTACTTGCCCTACTAGCCACTTCAATAATCGATTTTACTTTCTCATCTTCAAAGGTATCATCACAAGACTTTCCATGAGATAATTTTTTTCATTTTTGTACTTTTGATTTTTTCTCTACCCAAAGAATTTTCGCAAGGATCATCACAAGACTTTTTGTATATTAATCTTCTTATTTTAGCTGCAACAAGGTTACGACCTTTTTTTGCAAAGAAAAAAGCTTGGATACTCAATAGTAGTGTGTCAAAGTTGAATTCAATATCTATTTCAAGTGCATGTAATGCCTTGAATGAAAAGTTCATTCTGCATCCAAGCTATCTAGAACTTTTGTTACAAGGAAGAAGACAATGGGAATATCTTGGATGCCCTCCTCGACATATTGGAAGTGGGAGAGGTTCTACAATATGGCAGGTAAAATTTATCATAATCAATTATGCTTTTGAGATTTATTTCAAATCAAATAGTTTAAACCGCAATTTTTGTATGTGTTTTTACGGGTTTTTTTTTTTTAATTTAAAGTATAATTTGGTATGTTCACAAAATTTTGTCAACATTTTAAAAGTTGTGCTGGGGAAAAAAGATCCGAAGGATGCATATTTATTTGTGTGTGCTCCGAATGACCCGTGGAGCAAATGGCTACGCTACGCATCATAGAAAATTGGAGGTCAGGAAATTTGTTGAAAGAAATCGAAGACTCCAAAGGCTGACATCTTTTATCCTTAAATGCTTACAATTTGAAGCCTTTATTGGGTTTAAAAAACAAGGATGGTAATATTGTGTTTGACAAAGTGTTATCTAATAAAGTTGTTACTCATTTGTCAACAGATAAAGTGTTAGTGCCCGAAGGAGTTTGCACGCTAGAAATTGTATGTAAAGAGATAAAACATCATCGCTTGTTACGTAAAGCAATCAAAGCATGGTTTAGATCTGAATTTGGCTTTACATACAAGTGGCAAGAAGTCGTTTCCAATTATCATATTTTAGATAACATATTGCACATTTTTTGCACAAAATGTCCATCTTGGTTGGAGACAACTTTAAATAGAGCAAAAAAGAATGAGCCACTTCCAAAGGTCATTATAAGAGACTTAAGAAATCGATATGAAAAGATGATATAAGGGCCTAGAGTCATCGATACAAAGGAGCCGTGGTTCATTTTTCCTATAAAAAAAAAATTGGAAAACTTTGATGCAGATTTTATACTACTTGATCAAAGATCAGTGTTTCTTGCAGTGCTGGATGTGACATTATTCTCAACACTTGATTGGGAATTGCAAGATTTCACAAAGTTTATGAACTTTGTGATAGAAAAAAATAGTTTGCTTCAATTTTGTATTTTATTTTTTATACAAAAAGCAAACGATTTACATATGTGTTTGACATCATTGAAAACCACTACATTACATGTGCATGTTAAATTAGGGGTATATCAGTATCGCATGCCTGTTCAACAAGATATATTGTCTGATCAAAAAGACATTATTGTGTTAGCATATATTGTCTTCTCTCATCTCCTCCTACATACTCTCTTATGAATATGCGAGGTGAACTTGTGCATCCACGAGCAAGACTTGGAAACACGTTTGAGCATCTTTTGAAATGTTTTACAAGTAATCAAATTTGCATGAATAACAATTTTGTAATTGAGTAATTTACCTTTTTCTCAAAATGTCATTAAATTGTAATTTACTATATCTAATACTTTTTTTGTATTGTAGATGAAAACGATTGGATATTAGACTTTTACACTTGTGGAACTGTAGGTAGAGCATGCATAATGAGACACAGACATGTGATTTCATTGGTGGACATTATCGAGAAAGCTTCATTTTTACACTTATTTTATCATGACATTGTGAATTTGAATTCCAGAGTGAAGAGATGGGCATATGCTCAAACTTCAAAGCTTGAAAGCTTGCCTATCAAAGAGTTGTGGTTGGACTTTTGGATGAAGAACTGGCTACTTGTGCAGGCCTATTTGAAAATGAAGGCCAAATAGATGTTTTTGCAACTGTTGTTCTAGAATCGAATGAAATAGATGATGTTGAGATTTTAGATTCCAATAAAACACCAATAGATGGTGAAGGTTTGTAATTAGTTGTTTTTACTATTTTGCAAACTAATAGTTACTACACAGTTTACTGCATCAACAAAATATTTTTGATTGATTGGTTTTTTAAATACTTTTCAATATATAGTTTGAAAGTTAGATTGTGACATCATCTTTATGTTAAATATATCTTTTATTGTGTTGTAGATGTCAATATTACAAAAGTGTCGGTTACTAATATTAGAAAGCTTATTTGTAATCAAAGCAACTGTTGGATTTATCTCCTCTACTCTCCTAAATCCTATGTTAATTTGTCTCCATTCATGCTGCTGCATTTTTACTCATGTTGTCGCACAATGTTTGCATATTTGAACTGTTTGTCGCCACAATCTGCATTTTTACTCAGGAATTTCAATAGGCGAAAAACCCGACACTGTCGCTTTTTCACCTTAGGGCCACCCTGATCAACTAAGTGTTTTGCGACACTTCTGGAAAAGCGACAGTGGCGGAGTCTGCATAAATACAAGTAAATTTGAATAGGCGAAAAATGCAAAAAATGCGACATTGCATTTTGACACGCATTTTATGACAGGCAAAAAATGTGACACTACCCTACAAATGCCGAAGGTGCCCTACAAATGCCGACGGTGCCCTTATAGAAAAGGCAAAGGTACCTTACAAATGATTTTTCTAAGGCATTTGACAGAGTGTCGGGTTTTTTGCATTTTCATCAGCGTGAATTTTAGTGAAGCCCCGACATGGCGGCCTCCTCATGCTCATTCCATGCACTATGCAAACAGATTTTGTAGGAAAGGTTCTACGAAACTGTTAGAATGGTTCTGCGAATCTTTCCTTAGAGAACGCGATTAGAGGTTGAAGAAATAACACCAATATCAGCATTTTTAATGTACTAATAGAGCAATTCTATTATGATTAAATTATGCCTACGGAAATATGGGTGTGAAAATTGGAAATATATGCACAAATGTGATAGACAATTAGATAATCAGATAAATGACTGAAACTTTGATCAGATTACAAATTTTATAATTTTGAGTCTGAATCAATATACATTTTCCTTGCTGCCTTGTGGTTTCTCTTTTACGAAGAGTACATAAGTGTGCAAGTGGATAAGTAAATAAGTCAATCTAAGTTTAAGTCTGAGCTTGAATCAGAGAGTATGTTATTACCATAAGTGCACATGTATTTATATTGTTACACTTTTTTCTTCTATAATAGAATCCAATCGTTTTGATGGTTGATATTCAACAATGTTTTGGTTTCTAGGGTCGAATAAATTATGTTCGCAATTATTTTGTGACAGTCTATCTCTTCGTTTCAGCTTCGTGTTTCGCGAATTGTTCGCGACACTTGCCTCTTCGCGACATTTTCGTCATTCGCGAATCGTTCGCGACAAATGACAATTTTTGAGCTTGAAGGAAGCTAGATTATTTCACGAACTGTTCGAGATAGTTTCGTGACAGGTGAGCTTGAAGAACAGTCCAGAAGATTTCGCGAATTGCTCGCGACAATTTCGCTGCATCTGAGGCTTGAACAAAAAAATTTCGTGACAAGATTCTATTTGCGAATCTTTCGAGCTTCAACAAGAAAGCCACGAGCTTCCACAAGACACTGTTTCACGAATCTTTCGTGAATCTTTTTGAGTTGGTCACGAATAGAAAAGTTTCGAGTTCGCATTCATTTCTTTCTCATCCTTTGTTAAATAAACTGCGCGCTTTGTTGGTAGAATCAAGATCTATTTGATCAGTTGTTCTACAGGTCCCTCTCAAAGTGGCAGTTGGATTAACCCCAATCTTCTTCGCTGCTTCTCGAACAAGGCTTTACTTAGTGGCTTTGTAAAGATATCAGCTGTCATTTCCTCTGTAGGTATGAAGACTGTCTTCCGTATCTTCTTCTCGACTAAGTCCCAAACGACATGATACTTGATAGCTATGTGCTTCGTTTTCGAGTGAAATACATGATCTTTCATAAGATAGATTGCTGAAGTGTTATCCATTAACAAGACATAAGGTTCAGAAATAGATTAATCAAATCCTTCTAACATCTGTTTGATCTAAATCAGCTCATCTGCCATCTTAGCTGCTGTTACATATTTGGCCTCACATGAAGATTGAGCTACTGTTGTTTGCTTCTTGCTTATCCAGAGTATGGCTGTGCTAGATGCTAGTGTACAACCTCCTGAAATGCTTTTGCTATCATCCTTCATGGATGCCCAGCTTGCGTCACTATAAGATTCGATGTGAAATCCAGCTTCCTTCGAATGACACAGTCCATAGTCTTTTGTTTCCTAGAGATATTGCACTACTCTTTTTGCTAACTTCCAATGTAACGATCCTGGGTTCTGATTAAATTGGCTCAACCTATATACTGCGAATGCTATATCAGGTCTGGTGTTGTCTGCAAGATATACTTGTAAACTCCGCATAGTGGAGGAATAAATGATCCTCTCTGGATCACAACGATGCAATAAGAAAAAGAGAAAAAAGAATAGAGAGAGTGAATATAGAGATTTGTAAAAAATAGAGAAAGACGTAGCGAATAGAGTAAGAAAGCAAAAAATCCATAGTTGTGCATGAAAGTCTACCAACGACTAGAACACAGCGAAAGAGCAGAGAGTCAATCCGCCAATGAGCGAGACACTGACGATCTTGTTCTAAAACCAAATTGACAATATAATCACTCTATTTCGTGTATCTCTTGGCCTTTGCTGTGTTTCTTGATTGCTAGAATAAAATATGTTCTGTGATGTGTAGTCGAGTGTCTGGGATCTTATAAGAGCTTCCACACAAAAAGAAAATTCAAAGACAGAAAATTGTTCATGAATCAGAATAAAGGATGAACATGAAAAATAGACTAAGTTCCAGATGGATTCTCAAAGTAAAGTCGGTCTCATTGTAGACAAGTTGAATGGATCCAATTATCATCTATGAAAATTTAAGATGAAGACCTTGTTAATCGCTAGCGAATTATGGGATGTTGTTATAGGCACAGAAGTAAAACCTGAAGACGACGACTCAAAATGAAAATCGAATGATGGTAAAGCTTTTGTGCTTATCATCCTCAATATATCAGATACACAGATTGGACACATAGCTGAAGCTAAAATGTCAAGAGACGTTTGGAACATTCTGAACTCACTATATGACGTGAGGGACGTAACTACTTTATATCTACGAAGAAAACGATCAAGACACAATTATGACGTTGCTTTTAAGCTTGCTCTCTACATATGAGAACTGGGCGATGATCATATCGACACACACAAATTGAACTCTTACTATAGTTATCACTATATTGCTGCAAGAAGATAATCGAATAAGTCAAGACACTCCATCTACTTTCTCCTCTCGGGCTCTATATGTCAACAAAGGCTCTAAGCGATAGAAGCTGAAAAGCTCCAAGAAGGCTGTAACGAATCAGAAACAGACTCAAAGTCAAGCACAATCATCAGATCCATAGTTGAAGAAGAAGATGTTTTGTAGGTATTGCAAGTGCAATACCCATGAGATCAAGGATTGTCGAATTCTCCAAGCAAAGAACGTAGACAAGCAACTTGATCAACAAGCAAACACAGTTTTATCATCTCCCCAAGTCAAAGTGGATGAAGACACATTTATGGTCAAAGATCAAAGTGCATTTTTTATGATTGATGGTTTCTGGATTCTAGAGCTACACAACATATGACCAATCAACGTGAGATCTTCAACTCCTACACATCTTACATCATGAAGAAATTTGTTCATCTTGGTGACAATAGTACTCACACTGTTGAAGGTGAAGGTACTGTAGGATTGCGATTTCAGCATGATCAATTCAAATTATTATCAAAGGTCTTATATGTTCCTAAACTTTCTACAAATTTGTTATCAGTGAGTAGAATTATAGATATAGGTCATAAGATAGAATTCAAATCTGATCAATGAAAAATTGTTGATAGGAGTAATAAGATTCTTGCACTTGACAAGAGGCAGGGTTACTTATATAGACTGGCACATTGCTATTCTGAGTCTAGTCAAGCCTTGAAAAACTCTGTTCTAGTCAATAAAGCATTACTATGGCATCATCAATTAGGACACTTGAATTATGCATCTTCTTTGAACATGTCCAGACAATCCATGGTACTTGATCTCGACTATCCTTCTGGTAAGGTCGATCTCCCTGTTTGTCATATCTGCATCTTTGGAAAGAAAACTAGGATTCTTTTTAAATCAAACCATAGGCATGCAGCAAAATATCTGTTAGGTGTTCTTCATATAGATATATGTTGACCTATGCAAACTCCTTCATTGCTAGATGCAAAGTACTTCATTACCTTTATTAATGAATTCTCCAGAAAAACAGATGTTTATTTCATTAAACAAAAATCAGAGGCTTTCGTCAAATTCAGACAATTCAAAGAGCATGCTGAGAATCAAACTAGCAAAAGAATCAAAGCACTGAGGTCAAATAACAAGGGAGAATACATCTCTAATGAATTCAAGGATTACTGCCTCAACAACGGCATTGAGCAACAATACATTACTTTCTATTCGTCTCAATCCAATTGTCTTATTGAGAGAAAGAACAGAACCTTAGTTGAATCGACAAAGTGCATGTTATCACTTCCGAAGTGCTTTTGGAGTGAAGCTATTTCAATAGCAACCTATATTTAGAACATATGTCCTACTAAAGACCTCTCAGACAAAATACCATTCAAAGTTTGGACAGGTACCAAACCTTCTTTATCAAACTTACGAAATTTTGGATGTACTGCTTTTGCGTAAATTCCTCGTGATCTCAGGAAGAAGCTCAACTTCTAGAGTATTAAGTGTGTTTTCATCAACTACACTACTTTAGGTCAAGCCTACAAGTTGTTTGATCCCATCGAGTTGAAGATATTCACTAGCCGGGATGTCAAGGAAAGGGTAGTTCCCATGTAGTCGACCTATCAGATTCTCCTGATGCTTTGATTTTTCCAGTTCTCCAGTCGACTATTCCTATTGAAGGTCCAAGCTCCTCTACTCTTGATGACAACAAATCAACAATGGATCAGAAGATGATGATGTTGTAGATCAGCAACTATAGTATGATGAAAATGATCAACTTCCTGTATTACCTAGAAGATCATCAAGGACTAGCAGACCACCTAACAGGTATATCGATGAGTCTACAGCCTATCTTGTTCAAGAACCGATGTTTGTCCAAGAGGCACTTAGTCAGCCTGACTCAGATCTCTGGAAAGAAGCTATGGATAAAGAGTATTCATCTCTTATCAAGAACCAGACATGGACAATTGTCGAATTACCTGCCAACAGAAATGTAGTTGATTGCAAATGGATTTTCAAAGTCAAGTACAACACAGATGGAAGCATCAACAGGAGAAAGGCA
This sequence comes from Diphasiastrum complanatum, assembly GCA_029204225.1. Taxonomy (NCBI): domain Eukaryota; kingdom Viridiplantae; phylum Streptophyta; class Lycopodiopsida; order Lycopodiales; family Lycopodiaceae; genus Diphasiastrum; species Diphasiastrum complanatum. The sequence goes on along the minus strand of CM055103.1, from coordinate 35,168,392 downwards.
TGACTTGTAGCCAGAGGATTTTCTCAGGTACACAACGTCGATTACACTGAGATCTTCACTCTAGTAGTCAAGCATTCTTCTATTCAACTTTTGCTATCATTTGTCGCTGCACAAATTTGGAAGTACATCAAATGGATGTACAAACAATATATCTCAATGGAGTTATCGGAGAAGACATTTACATGGTGCAACCCAAAGGTTATATTATCGAGGGTAAACACAATCATGTGTGTAAACTCCATAAGGCACTTTATGGCTTAAAGCAATCTGTTCGAGCATGGATTCAAAGGATCAATACTTTCCTTATTGATCATGGCTACACACCTAGCTCTTCAGATTCAAACATTTACTTCAAAGCAGTGCAACAGTCTTTTATCATTATCACTTTATTCGTGGATGATACATTGCTTTTCAACAATAGTACCGATTTGATAAAGAGGCCAAGACAATGCTATCTTTCGAATATCGACATGACCAATCTGGGCAAAGCTCATTTTTGCTCCGGGTATACAAATCCACAGAGACAGAAAGCTGAAGTTGGTTTACATTATACAATAGAGGTACATCTACAACATGTTAGTCAGATATAATCTAATGAATTGCAAGTTAGCTCTCTCACCAATAGAACCAAGTCTCAAATTGTCAAAGAACCAAGTCTCAAATAGTATCCCCAAACAATTCATAAGAAGCAACAGATGTGTGAGTATCCTTATCATTCTATTATAGGATCTCTTATGTATGCCATGATCTGTACCAGGCTAGACATAGCTTTTGCAGTCAGCTCTCTACAAAGATTTCAAAGGTGGAAAAATGGAGGAATCATTCCATTCCCATTCTATGTTATTCTTCATGTACTAGTTTCATCTTGAAATGTAAAATTGATGTAAGAAATAGTGAAACATCCAATATGGATACTATTATTGATATCAATTATTAGGTTTATTGTTTTGTACATATTAGGATCATTGAGAGGAGATATATCCTTAAGATGGAAGTCGTTCTTAATTTAGATCAAAGTAGTGTTGTAAAACTAGCAAGCAAAGTTGAAGAGGGAGTGTGAAAATTGTCAACATTTACTTGACTAGTTTTAGGCCAAATTTGGTAATTTTTGCACATAGTTTTGGATCTAGTCTTTCACATGTGTAGAAGAGGCCTACATACTTTTATTCTAGTATATATTTCATATTTAAGAAGTCTCAGACTTTAGGACCTTCAAAATGACACCAAAATCATGTAATTTGGACATATAGGCCAAAATTGACTATTTTAGGCTACTAGTGCCCTAAAATTGGGTCCTAAGTTCTAAATGTGCAAAAAGTACAAAAAGGACCAAGAGTGGATCCTAATCTAATCCTCAAGAGAGATTGGATGTTAGATTTACTTGATCTATCAATGTACATCAGATTGAGATCAATCTAGATCAATTCTAGACATAAAATCCTAACAAGAACAATAATTAATGAAGGTAAATGTACTTGCTGGTTTCACACGTGTAAATACCTGTCAAAGTATGGACTCCAACCTGAAAATCAAGTACACTATGATAGAAACTCAAAACATTCAAGAAAAATCAAGACAAATGGAGAGAATCACTCAAAATTGCTTCCAAAACCAAGATTGGTGTCTCATACCGATTATGGCCAAATGTGGCTCTATATATACAATAAGTGGGAGCTCGTGGTACTGATCATCCCTCTGATCCCACATGTGTGAAGGTGCTTTGTCATATAATGATTCATCATGCGAAACTGACACTTGGACAAAACCTTCTATTTTGAGTACTTTTGGTCCATTTTTCTTCTATATGGAGATCTACTTGGAAATCTTCTAGAAGTCAAAATTTGCCTACTTCAACTTATTCCACACATGTGAGCTGTCCTCTACACACGTGATATGACACCTAACCAAAGGATGTGGCTCATGCAATCAATAGATTGATGTCATTGTCATATGTCTAGAAAACTAGTTTTTTGGCCTTTTTAGCCACTAGAACTTGAATTAAATCATATGTACAACCTATATGATAATGGTGCACGACAAGTACACTATTTTCACATGTGGAAACAGGCTCCACACATGTGTAATCATCCTATATACATGATTTTTGGCCTCTACCAAGCTTATTTTTCATTTTTCACACTAAAGAGAGGAGAGAGATCATTTATCTCACCTATATGGGCTAAAATTCATGGAGAACGGGTTGGAGAAACCTAATGTATGGTTCATTGAGATCAATAGATCATTGTCATTGTTTCTTCCTCCATTGAGAGCATTGCTTTGTGTATTATCTTCAAGCTTTTGTGTATGATCTTAAGAGGTTTTCAAAAGTAATAGGCTATTGTTGGCATCCTGTTTACTGCTATATTTGGCTGCCATCAGTACCTTTTATTAGTTTTGTTTATCTCTTGAATGCTTTGTCAAGTTCATGTGTATCAAAGGTAGCATTAGGATGCTTTGCCATTTCTAGCTTTTGTAGCTTGTTGTGCAAAGATCTTAGCCAAGTATTTTGGGAGTTTGGATCCATTCAAGATTCACTTTCTCCACACTATCTGGTCCTTCAGACCTTGACCAAATGATGTTAATCTATGAAGCAGTTTGACGCCACGGTACCAGAAGGATTTGAAGAACAAGATGTTTTTGTAGAAGAAGAACCGGCCTGACACCAGAGCCAAACAAACACAATCCCCACAAGTGCTACACCTGTTGTTCCTGCTACAACCCAAGTGGATTCTAGTGATGCATTAAATTTAGTCTCAAACCTTGTGCGAGTGATCCAGACCATGATCAATGAAAAGAAAGACATGGACAAGCACATATCAGAGCTGGATACATAGAATACCTTGATAAGCTAGAAAGGGTTTCAGTTGATCATAAACTCAAGATTGCCAAGAAACATGAGTCAAAATATGAAGCTGAACTGAAGAATTCCCAACAAACAACTGATGCTCTTGAAGGCCCATGAGAGAACTCTTCAGGATGCATTGACAACCGCACAAGATCAAGTGAACAAGGTTGTACAAGATGATAAAGAACAGGTCCTGCTGCTGGCTGGTCAATTGGATATGGTCGAGCTTGAACGCGAATGTCTTCAAGATGAATTAGATGTGACCACCCTTGAACACGATTCTTATTTGCAGACACAAGTGCCTGACCGTCCAGTCACACCGGACGAAACCAGGTACATGTTCAGGAAAATTAAAACCTATCGCACTTCATTGATAGGGTTTCAAAAAAAATTTGATAAACTCAAACGTATGGCAATCATTGAGTTGGCAAAGGAAAAAGCAATTATCAAGAATTACGAAAAGGCAGCCGCTCAAGTGTTGGAAGTCGGCCCTCAAATTCCAATTCCTATGATGTCGCAGTTCTCAGCTCAACACCAAGATCAAGGAGGCATGGATACAAGCTTGAATGGGCCAGAAATCCAAGATATACCAGACGTCCAGGCCACAGAAGAAGTACCATCCACATGAATGCCCAGGACCAGGCCTTTGTTTCAAAAACTGATCACCATCGAGGACCAGATCCAAAGAGTGTTGCATCGACATCCGCATGAGTCTTTGAGGGGTGGATGGGTTATCAAGTTCAAGACCTCTGAGATAGAGACAAGAAAGGAGTTGGATAAAATACCAGCATTGGTCGAGCAGTCGACTTGACAAAAAATAGTTTTTGAAAAAGCTTCGGATTCCATTAGGAGTTATGTCGCAAGCCCTAAACAATTGCAGGTAGATCCTCACTATGTGCCAATGCCAAGGAGATTTAAATGGAAAGATTTGGGCATGCCAATGGAACAAATTAGTATTTATTTTTCAAACTGGCTAATCATTTATTAGGCATTCAATTGAGACATTATTTCAACGGAGTACTTTAGTTTTATGGTGCTGAGTACCGAAATTTGCCAGATCCAACTGTGTGACAATTGGCAATATTCACCAATGATTTGTCCAATTTGGCATCTATTTATAAAAGAAGCTCCTTAGATCCTACTTACAAATCCTAAACACAAAAGGATAACACACTGTGGAGAAACCACCCACCAAGTAGAAGCATCCAATCAATCTCTAGAAGCCTCACCCCCAGGCCAAGGAACAAGAAGCATGAATGTAGAGTGAGAGCCTGGCAATGAGTCAAGAACCATGATGAGGAGTAGGGCGAGTTTGGTCCTCTTATATAGAGCCTAATGCATCCTGGGCACATAGCCATGCATAGCCCTATGTTCCCTATACATAGATTCACCTAGAATAGAGTCCTATGCATGGACCAACTATTCATAGAATTGTTATTGATAACTCTACACATGCATACACTGTTTCATTACCTTGTCTAAACTCCACTTAGTGTGTTCTGGGCCTCACAAGGATATTAGTTACTTTTGGGTCACGTCCAATATGACATGGCATAACTAACAGTTTGTTTCACTAGAGTACTGTATATCCAAGACTAGGAGTATACTTTATCCTATGTACCGGTCATGGACATAACATTCTTCCCTCCTTAAACTATCTCTATCCTTAGAAACTAAAATTCGGAATTTTTTTTTTATGTTATCAACTCTCTCCCACGAATCATCATCCTTAGTATGACCCTTCCACCGAATTAAGCACTCAGAGATAGAACGATTTCTCAATTGTTTATCTCTGGTTATGAGCACTTTCTCAGGTTCCAAAGGTACACTAAGCGACAAATCTTCCAAATGGGATAAATCCTCATCCGATCCAACTGTATCACCATCATGTAAACTTAGTTTCAAACGACTTACATGAAACACTGAGTGTGCAGTCAATTTTCCTTGAAGATCGAGTTCATACGCCAAAGAACCAATTCTATGTACAATCATAAAAGGTCCACAATAACGGGTAGACAACTTATAATGCTTTCCTGTATGTAACGTCTTAGAATCTTTTGGAATCCTAAGATATACCCAGTCATCAACTTTAATATCTCTTGGAGACCTCTTAAGATAGGTATAGTATTTAGCTCTATCATGAGCACTCCGGATACTATCCTTAGCCACTTGCAACATTTTTTGCATTTCATGAATCAGCAACCTTCTGGATCTTAACAGACTTTGTCTCAACATTTACTGGAGATCTAGGTTGAAAATTGTACATAAGCATAAAAGGACTGTAACCTGTAGTGGAATGTTTTCTACTATTATATGCAAACTCAACCAGTGGTAGATAATCTTCCCAATGAGATTGCCTGTGAGAAACATATGTCCTCAAAATATCTTCCATAGTTTGATTAGTCCTTTCTGCCTGGCCATCTGATTCAGGATGATCAGAAGAAATTAAACTTAAAGAAGTTTCCAGTTTATGGAATACTGTTGACCAAAAGTGACCTGTGAACTTAGGATCTCTATTCTAACAATGTCACTTGGCAGACCATACAACCGAAATAATCTTTCAACAAAAATTTGGGATAAATTAAAAGCCTTTTTAGTCGACTTGAATTGTATGAATGCAGCAAACTTAGTTAACCGATCAACTACAACCCAAATAGAATCATTTTGTTGTTGGGTCTTTGGAAGTCCAACTACAAATTCCATAGATATGCAACAAACCACCAGCCTTATGGCATTCAGCCTTTGCTAGTTGACAAGGCTTACATTTAACAACATATGATTGACATATGGCTTGAGCTTTGGCCAATAAAATTCTCTCTTAACCAAGTCCAGAGTCCTGTGTATACCGGGATGTCCTGCACAGGGTATGTCATGACATTCAAAAAAAATCTTTCATTTGAACTCATCATCACCAGGTACGCAAACTTTTCCATTCCGAAATAGTAATCCATCTTGAATGGTGAACTGTTTCACAATCTTCTTAGCTTCCTTAGTTAGTTGAGTCCCTTGTGTTTCTGACTTAACACTGTCCACATTTCTTCCTGTCTGAACAATGTTCCAAATGTGACCAAAATGAGAATCTGATTCATATTTTTCTCTCAACGAAAGATATAGATTCATAGAAATCTGGGTGAATGACAACTTGTTCAGTTCACCAATCTGATTAAGAGCATCTGCAACTTGATTAGAGCTGTCTCTTATGTAACGGAGTTCATGATCGAATTCTTGCATCAATTTAGCCCATCGAGCTTTTCTCCCCCGAAGATCATGTTGATTACAAAAATACTTAAGAGGCTGGTGATCCGTATACACTACAAACTTACTACCATACAAGTAGTGTCTCCAGGTTTTAAGTGCATGGATTACAACAAACAATTCCTTTTCCTGCATAGTATAACGCAACTGAGGACCAGTGAATTTTTTGCTTTCAAACGTCAGTGGCCTATCTATAACACGGGAGCTGAGACAATCATTGTTTTAAGTTTCTCGAAACACTGATTCAATTCCTCGTTCCAAACAACAGGAGGACTAGGTTGATTTCTTTTTTTTTTTCTAATAACAATTCATTTTGTCAGATTATTTAGCGGAGCTGCAAACTTAGAATAATCCTCAATAAATCTTTTGAAAAAAAGTGTAAAACCTAAAAAAAACTTTTCCTGCCTCATAGTTTTCGGAATTGGCCACTCAATCACAATCTTGATTTTATCCTCGTCAATTTTGATCCCATTTATTGTGATCTTATGACCGAGATAAAATAACTCTTGCTTAAAGAATTCATGCTTGGACTCTTTAGCGTAGAGTAACTCCTGACGAAACTTCATCAAGACGATTTTTAAGTGTTCTACGTGTTCCATCAAGGATTTTTTTACTAAACGAGAATGTCGTCTAAGAATACTACCACAAATTTTCCCAAATACGGATGAAATAAATCGTTCATCATTTGTTGAAACGTTGCTGGAGCATTCGTTAATCCAAATGGCAACACTAAAAATTCATAATGACTAGATCTAGAACGAAATCCTATCTTTTGGACATCTTCTAAGTTAATTTTTATTTGATGGTACCCTGTCTTGAGATCTATCTTGGTGAAATACAGTGCTCTACCCAAGCGATCTACAAGGTCATCCATCCTGGGTAATGGATATTTATTCTTTATAGTCACTTTATTAAGCCCCTTGTAATCCACACACATCCGAAAATCTCCATCTTTCTTCGCTTTAAGAAGAACAGGAGCACCCCATGGTGATTTGCTAGGTTGTATATGTCCCATCCTCAGATAGTTTTCTATTTGATTTGAAATCTTCGTCTCCTCTTTCTGAGAGAACCTATAAGGTTTTCTAGAGACAGGTTGACTTTCTGGAATTAACTCAATTTTGTGGTCTACTGACCTAGATAGTGGTAAACTATGAGATAATTCAGATGGAAAAACATCCCTAAATTTATTTATGATCTGTTCTTTCACTGCTTGTTCATTATCTAAATTTACTGAGTTAAGAATTGTTGCGAATTCACAACCATTTAGATTTATTTTAGGAATATCCACAACTAGAATAGCATATATTGAAGAAACTTCATACTCAGAATAATCCAATGTTTTCATTTTATTAACTATAGAAATTTGATTCAACGGATGTACAAAATAACAGCCAAATAATGTAACTATCCTATCACCCTCCTTGAAAGTGAGAACATGCTTCTCAAAATCAATTAACAAAGAAGACGATTTATTAAATAACCATTCGTAACCTAAAATTAAATCAGTACGAGCTAGATCTAAAACATGAAAAGTAACTAGTTCTTTGTGTCCTTACACCAAAACTGGGAGCTTCGGGACTTTTACGTTCGAAGTCTCCAATTTTGCTCCTAAAGCTAGATAAAGGGAGGCCTTAAAAAAAAATTCAATTATTTAAAAAAAAAAAATTTGTTTTTCATTTGTTTTATGAAAAAAATAATTGAATGTTTTTAGTTTATTTATTTATTTATTTATTTTATTTAATTTTCAAGTTTCTAGATTATTTTAATTTTTATAGATACTATAAATTCTTTCAATTTTTATATTTTTATTTTAGTTCATATGTTATTTAATATAGATTTTTAATATAATTTTAAATTTTATATTTTTTAGATTTTTTTAAGTTTTTTTTAGATTTATTAGATCTATTTTTTAGTTTTTTTGTATTTATTTTTTTATTTTAACTTTTATTTAGTATTTTAGACTTTTTTATTATTTATTTTTTAATCTTTAAATTTTTTTGTTATTTATTTTTTGATTTTTTGATTCTTTACGTTAATTTTTGAATTTTTTTTTTAATTTTAGATTTTTAATTTCTAATTATTAGATATGTTTGTGACGTTTAGATTTATTTTTAAAATTTATATTTTATTATTTCATTTCTTATTATTTTTATTTGCAAAATTTTTAGATTTATTTCTACTTTTAGATTTATTTTTTAACTTTCAGATATATATATATCTAAGGAAGCGCACCTCGGGCACGAACACACGTCTAGGTGCGGGTCCGCGGACGCAAAATTTTGCGTCCACCCCGGATGCATCCGGGGCGGCCGCACTTTGAAAAGAAAAAGTTTGTTTGAAAATACACTTGAAAAAAAAGACTTTCGTTTCAAAGTGCGCCCACTCTAGACTCGTTTGGATGTAGACGCGGACACCAAATGCGGATGAGAAATGGCTGCGCCCGGCCAGGATGGGCATGTCTGATATATATATATATATATATATATCGATCTATTTTATAATTTTTATTATTTATATTTAATCCTTAGATTTTTTTTATATGTTGAGTTTTTTTAGTTTTTTGCATTTTCAAAGTTTTGGAAATATATTTATGCTTTTTAGTTTTTTTCTCTTTTGGATAATGTAGAATGGATGGAAGCTTGAGAAGAGACCATTAGGTTCACATATTTATCTCATAAGCATTTAGTTAGGCATGACATTTTTCTAAGCTATATATAAAAGTTAGTCCTTTTCTCAAAAATTGTCGGCAAGGTTTTTATAGTTGGTAAATGGGTTCCCATTTAAAACCCACAAATTTTTTCTTTTGAAATAAACAAAAATATTAATTTAGCTTAAAATGAGAAATGCACACGGTGTTGGCACGCGGCATATTAATTATCCCATAGGCAATTTTGGAATATGACTCAAGAGGAAAAACATAAGGAGTCTCGAATCTAAGGTTTCGTTTGTTTTCAAAATTTCTAGAGCTTTTCTTGCTATCAAGCAAATTTCAAATTCTTTAACATTTAAATTTTTTTTATTTTAAAAATGGTAGTACTAAAAAAATTGAGTTTTCATAGATTATCAAACATTGCGTGTGTGGTGTGTGGTGTGTGTGTGTGTGTGTGTGTGCGTGTGTGTGCGCGCGTGTGGGAGGGGGGGCTCCATCCGCTACAACGGATGGAGAATTAAAAAAAAAAAATGATTTTGCCCCCGTCTATCCACCGCGCCAAATGGATGGGGCCTTCAAAAGATTTTCAATTATTTGAAAAAAGAAACCAATTTTGCCCACCGTTTATTTTTTTATTTTTTTTAAATAATTGAAATACTTTTATGTCGTCAAAGTTTACCACTTATTTTATGTTTAAACCGCGGCGGATGGAGGGAGGCCAAGCCCCCATCGTATGTTTTTTTTTTTTTGAACTTTTTTTTTTTAAGGGGGGGACTTGGCCCCCTTCTATCTACCGCGACAGATGGAGAGGAAGTCAACCCCCCCCCCCCCCCCCCCCCCCCCCCCCTCCTTAATAAGTTATTTTATGTTTGTTTTTAATGAAGGGGCTTGGCTCCCCCTCCATCCACCGCGGCGGGCGAATGGAGGAGGAGCCAAGCCCCCCTTTTATTAAAAGGTTATTTTATGTTTTTTTTTTTTTGAAAAACAAAATTGTTAAGGGGGGGGGGGGGGTGTTGACCTCCCTCCATCCCCTTCTTTAAAAACTTAAAATGGTAGGGGCTATAACCCCCTTTCATCTGCCATGGCGGATAGAAGGGGAGGGAAGGGCTGCGGATGGCTGTGGGAGCCAAAAATTTCAATGTTATATCAAATTTAGAAAACAATGAGATACAACTAGAGAAATAAAATAGTAAAAATAAAATAAAATTTGAAAATTTTACTGCGCACTAACTACTGATTAGGACAGATCGAGGTGGTGAATACATCTCGAATCGCTTCACTGACTTCTGCAATGATCGTGGCATCATTCACAGAAGGATTGCAGCCTACACACCGCAACATAATGGTGTTGCAAAGAGAAATAATAGGACCCTGATGGAAGCTGCCACTCGAAGGCTCCAAGAGTACTGTGGGCTGAAGCAGTAACTACAGTCGCATACATCCAGAACAGGAGAGATAATTCTGGTGTCCCTCACATGACACCACACGAGTTATGGTGGGGTAGAAAGCCTAACTTGTTTCATATCAGAATCTTTGCCTGTGCAGCTTATGCACACATTCCTGAGAAAGTTGAACAGAGATTTCTGGTAGGTTATGACAACAACGAGTCATACTACAGAGTCTACATGCCAGACACGAACATTGTGAAAACAGTGAGAGATGTCAGATTTGATGAGAGTAGGACAATGGCCAATGACAATCCTGTCAGTTATGAGGTTATGGAGAGACAGTACTATGACATGTCGCCAGTGAAAGAGGGGGCAGAAGACGAACACGAAAACGAAAATTTTCGAGTCACTTCCCATTCGAATAACGAATCTGAAAACGAAAGATTCGAGAGGCAGCCTACTGCTATAGTTCCTGTAAACCAAGATGGTTCCGGACCTAGCAGAGCAAACAAAGGCAAAGGCATTGCTATTCCAGGAGGATCTCCTAGAAGGTTGACAAGACCACGAAGACCGCCAACAAGATATGTGCCAAGCAGCTGTGGTTTCAGTGGCGAACCACAGACTTTCCAAAAAGCGATTGAATGTCCAGAGAAGAACAAATGGATCCATGAGGAAGAACCAAGTATGGACGTTGCAACCATTACCACATAAGCGCAAGACTGTCAAATGCAAATGGGTTTTCAAGCTCAAATACGGACCAGATGGGAATGCCATGAAATACAAGGCAAGACTGGAAAGGGTTTTTCTTAGAGATATGGTATTGACTACTCTGAAACCTTCTCTCCTATTGTCAAACATTCATCTGTACATTTGTTATTTGCATATGCAGCTGCTTATGACCTCAGGATCCACATTGTGGATGAGAAGACAACCTTCTTACATGGTGAGCTAGAGGAAGAGGTCTATATGGACCTACGCCCAGGATATGTCTTGAATTCATTTCCTGACTATGCATGCAGAATGCATAGAAGTATCTACGGTCTGAAACAATCAGCTCGACAATGGTACAAGAAGAAAGATCAAGCCCTAAAATCATTGGGATTCAAACCACTGTTGGCTGATTCCAATGTGTATGTCAGAGTTACAGACGAGCAGATCATCATTGTGGCTGTGTATGTGGACGGAACTCTAATACTTTGCAAGAGTGAGTAGCTGATTGCTGAAGTGAAAGAAGACATCTCCAAACATTTCGAGATTGTGGATCTGGGAGACGCCAGGTGTTATCTAGGCTTGCAAATTGAAAGGGACTATGAGGGAGGTAAGTTGTACCTTCATCAGTCCAGATACACCCAGAAAATCCTAGAGGATTTTGGGATGCTGAATTTCAAAGGAGCAAATACTCCAATGCTCGTAGGAACGGTGCTGACAAACGATGATTGTCCAAAGACTGAAGAAGAGGGAGAACAGATGCAACTCACACCTTACAAGAAGTTGATAGATTCGCTAATGTGCCTTGCAGACAACACACGCCTTGACATGGCTTATGTAGTATTCAGGATGAGCCAATTCTGTACGAATCCAGGCTCGAGACATTTGAAGACTGCAAAACAGATTTTGCTTATGCCATATATCTTGGAGGAAACTTGATATCTTGGCTTTCCAAAAAGCAAGATATTGTATCACTCTCTTCATGTGAAGCTGAGTACAAGGCGCTCACTACAACAACAAAGGAAGTGCTTTGGATCAAGAGGTTACTAGTGGAGCTAAAGATAATTATGGAAGAAAATATACCTATGATCATGTGTGACAACATTTCAGCTCAAGCCCTTGCCAACAACCCAATATTCCATGCAAGGAGCAAGCATATCGAAGTTGCACATCACTTCGTGAGAGAGAAGCTCATTGGAGGTGAAATCAAATTGGAGCACATCGACACATCATCTTGCATTGATGCTCACCAAACCTTGAGCAAAAGTTCCTTCAACAAGCATAGAGCCAACCTTGGAGTTATACCAAGATCCATGTTCAAATCAATATAGATCATTTTTAGGAGGAGTCTTAAAATTGAAAAACAATCCATATTGATTTCTTGGCTTGCTACAAATGTTGTACCATGCAAGTATGTAGCTCATTAATGAAAAATGCTAAGTTTGGCCTACATAGAACTCGAGCTACATGGTTATGTATTATCTAGTTTGATAAATGCAACTTGCATATAGTTTGTAGACATAGAATTAGCATGATTATGCTTGTAGAAACTCGTGGCAACTCACATGCATTAATTGTAAGTGATCCATAGTGACATGCAAGGCATGCACAAAGTTTAATGGACACATGCATGATGATTTGGACATTTCTAGTTAGAACTAGTACACTTGTAAAAAGCTGGTAGAATTTCATGCATGAAAAGTGACAAATGTCACATAGACTCTAGATGTCACTTTAGATTCATTTTGGAGTGGATAGATATGGTTCTACCTCGAGCTACCTCAATGTCCATAAATATGTGTAGCTCTCCACACAATCAATAATGAAGAACCAAAGTTTTGTAGCTATCTCATGCCATTCTGGATCTAAACAAATATTGCTTGTTATCTCTCTAGCTCTCTCTCTCTAACTCGTGTTGAGGCTAATGCTTATACATTGAAATCTTGTATTTTTATTCATTCTTTGATTCATTGCTATTATATTCTGTTGATTAGCATGCTAGATTGTGGATTAGCCATTTCTTCTTAACTAGATTTTGTTGATCAATCTAGAATCAAGTTATAGTGCCAATCACAAAGCTTAATTAAGATCAGTCACTCTTGTGGACATTCCCCACACGTGTGAATTCTGGAAATTTTGTCATGATGGTCGTAGGGTCTCTCTCAAATAAATGTTGTCACCAATCCGGTTGTGGTTGGAGGGCGGGTAAGGCTTGCAATTCTTTTTTCTTGATGATCTGAACTGAGAATGATATCTGCCAGCCGTCTCTTGATGACTCGTGGGGATATTTGGATAAAAATTCATTGATGTTCTCCTCCACGAACTTCGATCTTTGGAAGGCCCGGTTGGCAGATATCGTACACGATTCTCTGAATGATGTTGCTTGGCCTTGGCTGGTGGTTGCGCCTTGGCTCTGGTCTCATGTCGCAGCAGCCACATCTGTCTGCCCTTGGTCTTGGCCTTCGGACCCTTGATATGGTTGAAATCCCCTTGTTGTCTGCTGGCTCTGATCTTGGTTGGTACTAGCCTGTGCAGCGTCAAAATTAGGTGGCGGTGGAATTACCACGGGGGTGGGTTGGGCCTTCGTTTCCATGTATTGTTGGCATGCCTTGAGGGCTTGCTTGGCTTGGGCGAGCTCTTGCGTTGTGCTTGTCCAATACTTATTGAACTCCGCCTGGTAGCTATAGGGGGTTTGGCTATAAATATGCACCTGACGCCGTAGAAAATTCATCTCTGATTGGGAAAGCGGCCTTGTGTCCGGTGCAGATTGAGCTAACCAGACTAGCTTTTCGTCTTGTAAGGCTTTGACCTCCGTCCTCAGGCACGTGTTCTTTGCTTCCAAAAGTGTAAGTTGCGCCTGGATGGGGGCAAGTCGTTGGTTGCTTCAGCTTGAGTCTCCCGCACCTTTGTGGAGGCCTCAGTCAGCACTTTGGAGAGGCTTTGAATATATTTGTTTAAGCCCTCCTCCTTCTGCTGCAGCTTGGCAATCTCCTGGTGCCCTGCTTGTTCGTGTTGCTGATCCAGAATCAGCTCTTGTTGCAAATTGGTGAGGTCTGCTCGCAGTTGTGTATTATTCGTTGCCAAATGTAGTACCCTGCTTTCCAGAATAGCTTTGGCTGCTACCGCATCCAGAATGTATTTTCCTAGAGTTTGGTACGCCGTCGTTAGATCCATGGGATGAGCTGCTGCACTGGCACTGGTAGGGGCTTGTGTTGTATCAGCTTTGATGACTTGCGGAATTCCGTCATCATTGTCTTTGATCAGATTTTTATTTGTCCTGATGCCAGCTAGGGCAGTAGGTTCAGTCCGATCTGGTGATGCTACAAAAATTGTTTGAACAAATGCGTCATCAAACAGCGGTTGGCTGCCCTCGGCAACCTTTGTTGGCGAAGCGGGTGGGGTGTGAGAAACAACTGTGGAAACAGGGGTGAAGACGGTTTTTCCGAACAAGAGGATGGGAGGAACAGTGGAGAACTGAAGGGTGGTGTGGAGTATGGAAGAAGGTGAGGATGGAGTAGAAAGTGTCTGGCGTGGGGGTGAAAAATTGATAACTTGCATCCATGCCAAAGTGTCGGGGGACAGTTGCGATTCAGAAGGATTGAATGTGAGAGGAGCAACGGTGGCGACAGGAGTGATGGAGGATGCGATGGTGATGGATGGAGCAGTGGACATTGGAAGAGAAGTAGGAGTGGTATCAACAGAAGAAATGGAGATGGAGACAGAAACAGATGTGGATGGAATAGGAAGAGAGGTAGCGACAACAGAAATTGGAGTGGGGGGTTGCACGGAAGAAGAAGTGGCGATGATTGATGGAGTAGTTAGTGCGGTAGTGGAGACACGTCTTCGGGTAACAGGTGGAGATGTGGATGTAGAGGCAGCGCCACACATTCGTTTGCTGGCCGTTGTGTTAATGACTGTAGGTTGGGAGGAGGTAGATGCTTGAGATGGTGGATAAAGGTTAGTATGTGGCACAAGGGTAAACAGGAGGGATGAGTGTTGGAAACCATGCACTTTTGTCTCAAGAAGTGCGCAAGCAAAGTTACACAATAGGGGGCCTGCTGCAATTCGCTCACGGTTGTTGAATTTGATGGAGTTGGTTAGTTCTCGAATAAGGAAGCTATGCCAGTCGTATGGCACAATGGAGGGGTTAGAGAATTCCAGAAAGGATTACACTATCTGACTCAGTAGCGTAGACTAGATTCTGTCCTTCCAAAATGTTGAAATAGCCAGAAAGTTATTCAACAGATGCACAACCGCCTAAATGATGGGTTCCATGATAGCTTCTATCAGATAACCATTGTTAGTCTGGATGGAAATTTCTGGTGTGGTTTGGGTGACGAATGGTTTGATCAGACTTTGGCGTGGCGATGGGAGATGGGTTGACGATCATCGGACATAATGCCAATGGTAACCATCGAATCGGCATTAATCCTGACCTTGTACGTGGTACCTTGGTACAAGAAGTGGAAACGAGCCTTGTCCTCATCCCAGGTGGATTGTTTCAAGGAGTGGGCCGGCTATCTACAGCCATGGTTGGATCAGAGTGTCAGAGGGTAGAAGCCAAATCTGCGTGGCCTCAGGGATGTCACACTGGATCACCTGTTTGGCACCAGAGTCTTCAGAGAATGAGGAGGCCATGTTAGAAATGATGGTTAGTGGTCGAAAAAGTCAGAAAAGTAGAAAAAAAGGTGGAAATTGAAAAAATATGTGAAAATAGTAGAAAACTGAGACTAATGAGTGTTGGATGACAATGATTGTAGTTCAGAGCACAGATTAGTGTTTTATATGAATAGATGACAGTTGGTAAGAAGTTTGGTTGAAAACAAAAAACTTGGTATTTTCAGTGAAAATTTCGGTAGAGCTTCACTAGCAAAGATGACAAATGACGCGAATTCAGCCCTTATATAGCGGAATTTAGAGTGCGTATTAGGTGAAATTCACTTTCCCTTGTTCAATTCCACCCAAATTTTGGCAGGCACCTTCATCACAAAATTCTAAGACCTCAGGGATGTCTGGGAGAGTTCAGAAGGTGATTTGACTGCTATGCAAAGGTTCTGCGAGGGTTCAGGCTGTCTGCGAGGGTTCAACTCTTACAGGAAGTGATCTCTCGCACAACTTGTTCCTGTGATTGGATTTTTAAGATCAGACCATGTAGGCAGGCTAATTTTACTGTTCTGATTCCATTTAGGCACCTTGCAAGAGTTGGTAAGATGATCTTGATGCTCTGCGAGGGTTCCGAAAATTTTGCTTTTGGGAACTCTCGCATACACTAAAAAATGATGATTTCTCCATCACAAACTCTCGCAGAGATTTTCATGGATGCATCTAGGTTAGATCTGGTGACTGTCCAATTTTCAAGAGCTATCCCCTAGAGGATCTCAAAAGATCATGAAAAAAGTGCTCTTTCAGAGTGTTTTTTGACAAGATCTCGAGATTTTTTGATTTTTAACTTTTGTAGATTGGTAATCAGCTTTATCCAGGCTTGATCTGACTGTTGGTAGTTCTCTGGAAGTTTTGATGGATTCTTGGTAGTAGATCCATCAGTCAATCTGATGATCTGCTTTTTTTTTTATCCTATCAGGATCTGGATCCTCCTTGGATTCTCATGGATTTCTCCGATCTTGCTAGGTCTGGCTGAATCTTGATGGATTTTGTTTGATTTTGCTTGATCTCCTTAGATCTAGCGGTGATGGCTGAGCAGATTAGCTTTTTGAAATATGCCACCCCCAATCTGGATCCGTCTCATTGTGGTGGCCAGTACTTGTGCAACCGGCTACCATTGATGGGTGTGTCGAATGGTGTCCCATTTAGCTTTTTTAAGTTCACGGCCCCATGATTAAGAATTTCCTTGATCCTATAAGGACCTTTGCCAGTGAATTTTAACTTCCCCTTGATCGCCTTGGTTTTATACATCAGGACCAGATCTCCTGAACGAAGATCCTTCTTTTGTACTCTGCGATCATGCCAAGCTTTGCATCTTTCCTTTTCAGCTGCCAGTGCATGCACAACTAGTAAGCGTGTTTCACAGAGTCTATGTAGAGCTTCGTGGCGTAGCTGTAGAGATTTGGACTCATTAAGACGTTGCGCGGTGGAAATCCTTAATGAAGGAACTAAAAACTCTACTGGCATCAGGCATCCTGACCATATACCAATTGGAAGGGTGTTTGATTAGTGCTCCCTTTATATGTTGTCATGAATGCCCACAGTGCAGCATGCAACTTGTGTTCCCAATCTGATCTACTAGCTTCAATTGTTTTCGTGAGCACACTACACAGGATCTTATTGGATGATTCAGCTTGCCCATTACCACGAGGATAATAAGGCGTACTAGTTCTTGGATCACGAAGAATTCCTCCAACAAGACCTTGATGGTCTCGTTGATGAAATGGCTTCTACGATCACTGACTACTTCCACCGGGCATCCGAAGCGCACAATGATATTTTCATAAAGGAACTTGGCAGTGGTCCTAGCATCAACTACTCTTACTGCCTTGGCTTCGACCCATTTGGTGAGGTAGTCTATGGCTACGATTATGTATCGAGCCTGGGAACTCCTTGCTGCAGGGTGAATTGGACCAATATAATCCAATCCCCATTTTTTGAACAGTGCTTGGGCTAAGAGTGGGTGCAGTAGATCATAGTTCAATCTCGTTGGTATCCTTGCCCTTTGGCACACATCGCACTTTTTCAAGTATTCCTCCGTATCTTTATGAATCGTTGGCCACCAACATCCTGATTGCAAGATCTTGCGAACTGTAATGTCAGATGCAAAATGACCTCCACCCATGCCTTCATGTGAAAGCGAAATGATCTGGGTGGTCTCATGAGAAAGAATACACCATCAAAGAATTTCGTCTGGACCTCTTTGGTACAACTGGCCAGCAATCAACCGATAAGGTCTAGCCTTCAAGATCAATTTCCGCTGTTCCGCCTTTGGTAGTGATTTGTCTAGTTGGCCCCGCATTAGATATTCAACAATGTCGGCAGCCCATTCGGGTACTGTGTCCACGTAAAGTAAGGCAGCATCTGCCAGCTCATTGTCGGATTGGGTTGCAATCTCCTTTCCCTTGATTCCTGACACATGATCTGCCATGTAGTGTTGTTTTCCCTTGCGAACTACTATCCGAAAATCAAATTCCAATAACAGAAGGAGCCATCTGGTAATTCTCCCGCTGTTGCAAGTTTTATTAACGAGATATAGCAATGGTTGATGGTCCGTATAAAAAGCAAAATGTGTGGCCATCAAATAGTGTCGAAACTTCTTAACCGCATAGATTATTGTCAGTGCTTCCCGCTCTGTGGTTGAATAATTCATTTCGGTATCACTGAGCTGTCGGCTTGCAAATTGGATTGGAAAATCCTTTTTGTGTTCACCTGGCTAGGTTAAGACTGCTCCAACTGCATACTTCGATGCGTCCGTATGCACGTGGAACTCAATGGACCAATTGGGTGGTCGTAAGATTGGTGCTGAGACCAATGCATCCTTAATCTTCTAGAAAGCCTTTAGAGCTTCCTCATTCCATTGTGGATCCGTTGTGAGCTTGTAAATTGGTCTGGCTAACTCCGCAAAGTCAAGAATGAAGATCCTATAATAGTTAGCATGACCCATGAAAACGTAGACCTCGCGGATCGTCCCCGGTGGCGGTAGATCAATAATGATCCTGATGTTTGATAGATCTGTGGTGATCCCATGTCTTGACACTATATTGCCGAGTATCAAGCCATGTGTCACCCAGAATTGACATTTTTCTAGATTTAGGGAGATATGGTATTCGCATCATTTTCGTAGCACCTTCTCCAGATTGGATAAGTGTTCTGAATCTGGTCCACGCATGCACAGATTGTCCGAGAAAATTTCTAGAAATTTTTGCAAATAATCTTTGAATGCCACCTGCATGACTCGCTAGACAGTGCTTGGAGCATTGCAAAGTCCGAATGGCATCATTTCATAGGCATAAGTTCCTCATTTTGTGGCGAATGCTGTCTTGTGCTAGTCCTGGGGGCCTATTTTCACCTGGTTGTAGCCGCTGAAGCTGTCCAGAAAACTTTAGGCTTCGTCGCCAGCTACTCTATCGAGGACACTTTCCATAAATGGTAAGGGAAAATGGTCCTTTTTTGTGACTGCATTTAGCACCTTCAGATTCACACAGATCCGCATTTTGCCATTCTTTTTGGGTACTATAACTATCGACGATACCCATTCCGTGTGCTCAATTTCGTAAACGAAATCTACATCCATAAGCTTCTGCAACTCTTGCTTGATCAATTCTGTATAATTTGGGTTGCAGTGGTAGTAACGGCTTACCTTGGGGACTGCTCCGTCCACCAAAGGTATGGTGTGTTGGACTACTGTTGGCGGAATGCCCTTTAGATCACTATAGCTCCAGGCAAAACAGTCTTTATATTCCACCAACAGTTCAATCTCCTTATTATAAGTTAGAGCATGTTGCCAAGGGACTAGATCATCATCCACTGGGTTCTCAATCGACTCCGCTGACACCCATGCCACGTTTATCATATTCACCCCAAATGTAATTGGTGTGTCCATAGTGTAACATTTGGGTGAAGATGTACTCAGTTCTGGACCCGATTCATATTGACATGTCTGGCAGTCAATAGTTGCTAACACATCTATCCATCTCATGACATCCGTCTCTGAATGATAGTGACCTCCCTTGGCTAGCCTTGGGCGATCAATCGTATGACCTGTCATGGATGATCTGTCATCAGCTTTGGGTGCATAGGTTTTACTGCCCATGTGGTTGGATCAACCTTTACATCCTGTTCTTTGTTCTCAAAGGTGAGTTTCCCTGTACCCAAGTCGTGTGCTACTTGAGCAGTCCTCAACCATGGTCTTCTCAGGAAAACACGGTATGCAGATGGAGATTCGGGTATATCCATGACCACAAAAGTAATCACAAACTGCATGCTTGCTATCTTTACGGGAATATCAGCAACTACACCTTTTGGTTTCACACAGAATTGATCTGCTAGCTTGATGGCGAATCTTGTTGGTGTTGAAAATTGTCACTTCTCACTTGACATTGGTTCATGTAAATATTGATCAAACATTAGAATATGTTGATGATATGATTTCACACCTGTGGAGCCTGTTCCCATGTGTGAAAGGATGTACTTTTCATGTTTGTATATATCCAAATTGATTTTGTATCATTCTAGTTAGTGTGAACATGAAATGACTAGTTTTTAGTCAAGTTGACTAGTCACCTACAAATTAGCTTTTCCTTGCATGTGCATGAGTAAATGCTCCCACATGGCAAGTGGATGTTCACACGTGTGTATAGAGTACTAGAAGATAAGAGTTGACCATTTTCCTTAGATCCTATTTTGTAGGGAATATTCCTATATTCTAAGAGACTAGCTTTTTGGATTTTAGTCATATTCTAGAAGGTCAACTATTGGATAAGGATCAAGGATGGATAAAATGGATAGATCTGAGTGATGTGGCACTCTTAACACGTGTGAAGGCCTGCTGGACTGTACCAGACTCATGGATGTACTTGATCCATAAAAGGATCATCATTTTGCTAAGAAAATTGATGAGACTTTTGCACTCTACACTTTTGTGAGATTTCTAGTCATTTGTCTTGTGATTTTTATGCATGATTGCTATCTAGTATCATTGTACTTGTTGTTTCAGGTGCAGGCCGTACAGTGGACAATACTCCACACGTGTGAAGCCGCTCTCACTAAAAAATGATGTGTTGATCCATTGCTCTTGCTTAAATCCAAGTGTAGTGAATCTAGATCAAGATCTAATGTGTAGAACTTGATAGATTCATTGATTAAGCAACCAATAACTCTCTATGATTGTAAAGTACAATCATTATTGTCCTAAAAACTGTAAAATTTATCATGGTATCAGAGCTAAGTAAGAGAGCGATCATTGAATCATAAATCTTGTAAAGATCATTGGCAAAATTTGTTTTTTGGCCAATACTAGTGAGGGCGAGTTCTTCTAGAGTGATAGCTTGTAATCATTTGGATAAAAACGACTTGGAGGCTGTGTATGTACTTTTCACACGTGTGAAACCATACAACAACTTTCAATTCAAGTTACTTTGTGTTTGTTGGTCCCAAAATCACAATACTAGTTCATTTTTGGTGCTTTTTGAAGCATAGTATTGATCTAGATTCATTCTAACTAATGCCTATGACCAAATAGTGTTTTGGATCCTTGGATCTCATACATTCTGATGTACATAGTTTTTCACATGCAAGTAATGGAGGTGCCTTGATGTATGTAACTTTTATAGATGATTGTACTAGATTCACATGGATTGAGTTACTATCAAAGAAAAGTCTTGTTTATGAAGCTTTCATTAAGTTCAAGCCTCTAGTAGAGAAACAACTTAGTACTTCTATCAAAGCACTAAGATGTGATAATGGAGGAGAGTACACCTCCAATAACATGAAAGACTTTTGTGAGATCAATGGTATTAAGTTACAATACACTTGTTCCTACACCCCTCAACAAAATGGGGCCGAGAGGAAAAATAGGAGTCTATGTGAGTGTGCAAAGTCCTTGAGGCTTGATGCATCACTTCCCATCTCATTTTTGGGAGAAGCCATAACATGTGCTAATTATTTGTGTAATAGACTTCCTAGTAGTGCTATAGATGGGATCTCACCTTATCAAGCCTTGTTTGATAAGAAACCCAATGTAAAAGATTTTAAGATCTTTGGATGTACTTGTTATGTACACATTCCTTTGGAGACTAGAAGGAAAGAAGATGCTACCTCCTTCAAAGGAATCTTTGTTGGCTATGGAGAAAATAGCAAGGGATATAGGATATATGATCCTACATCCAAGAAAGTAAAGGTAAGCAAGGATGTACTTTTTGATGAGTCACAATTTGCTAAGAGCTTGTCAAATGGATCTAACCCATTGGGCATTGAAGATCTTGACAAATCCGAGGAGGATCTTGAAAACCCGAGGAGGATCATGACAAACCCGAGGATGGAGATTTGGATCCGAGTCAAAAGGGGCCAAGAAGATCATCAAGGAGCAAGGCCGAGCCCTCAAGGCTTACCTATGTGGACAAGGGAAAGCAAAAGGAAGGCTCTACATCTTCTACCTCTTACTCTTTTTTAGCTACATTGATTGAAGAACCATCATCTTTTGAAGAAGCATGTAAATCTAAAGTTTGGAGAGATGCAATGCAAGTAGAGTATGATGCATTAGAAGAGAATCATACTTGGAATCTTGTAAATCTTCCAAGAGGAAAGAAACCACTTGCATGTAAGTGGATTCATAGAATTAAGTACAATCAAGATGGATCTATTAGTAAATAGAAAGCTAGGCTTGTTGCTAAGGGATTTCTTCAAATAAAAGGATTGGATTATGAAGAAACATTTGCAACTGTAGCTAAGCTTGTAACTATTAGATTAATCATTTGCATTGCTACTTTGTTCAAATGGGATCTCTACCAAATGGATGTGACAAATGCCTTCTTGAATGGTTTCTTAGAAGAGGAAATCTACATGATGCAACCCGAGGGCTTCATCAAGGTTGGTGAGGAGCAAAAGGTGTGCTACTTAAGGAAGAGCCTATATGGCTTGAAGCAAGCACCTAGAGCTTGGTACTCTAGGTTGCATGATTTTCTCTATTCCCTTGGCTTTGTACTAAGTGCTTATGAACCTTCTTTATATTTCAAATGTAATGAAGGAAAGATCATCATTTTGGTTCTTTATGTTGATGACATCATTATGACAGAAAATGATGATGATGGCATAGGCAAAGTAAAAGTTGACTTATCTAGTGAGTTCAAGATGGTAGATCTAGGCTTCCTAAAGTTTATACTTGGGATAGAAGTGTCTAGAAGTAGCAATTGTACTTTCATAAGTCAATCTAAGTATGCTACTTCCATTCTTGAAAGATTTGGTATGAAAGATTGTAAGGGGATTGACACCCTTATGGAGCATGTTGTGAAAGCAACTAATGAAGGTGATGAAGCATCCTTTGAGGACATCACTCTCTTTAGGAAGCTTATAGGCTCTCTAATCTATTTAACTATCACTAGACCTGACTTAAGTTTTTGTGTAAGCAAGTTGAGTCAAAGTATGCAAGCTCCCTTAGTTCATCATTGGAAAAGTGCCAAGAGAATACTTAGATATGTTTCTAGTACTAGATTTTTTGGCATACTTTATGAAGGATCTAACTTGCACTTGAGAGCCTACTCGGATTCAGATTTTGCAGGAGACAAGATGGATAGGAAGTCCATTAGTGCATTTGCAACATTTCTTTGTGAGGAGTGATATCTTGGCTTTCCAAAAAGCAAGATACAATCTCACTATCTTCTTGTGAAGCCGAGTACAAGGCATTGACTTCAACATCCAAAGAGCTCCTATGGCTAAGAAGACTCTTGATGGAACTACATGTGCTAGAGGCCAAGGAGATCCCTTACATATTTTGTGACAATCAAGCTTCTCAACAAATTGCTTCAAATCCTATCTTCCATGCTAGAACAAAGCATATTGAGATAGCTCACCACTTTGTGAGGGAGAAGGTACAATCCAAGGAAGTGCAACTACATCATGTACCATCATCCGAATGCATAGCTGATATCTTAACCAAACCATTGTCCAAAGATCCATTTTTTAAGTTAAGATATGCTCTTGGAATTGTAGATAGATGTACACTAGATTTGCCAAGTTAGAAGTGAGGAGGAGTGTTGAAAATTGTCACTTCTCACTTGACATTGGTTCATGTAAATATTGATCAAACATTAGAATATGTTGATGATATGATTTCACACCTGTGGAGCCTGTTCCCATGTGTGAAAGGATGTACTTTTCATGTTTGTATATATCCAAATTGATTTTGTATCATTCTAGTTAGTGTGAACATGAAATGACTAGTTTTTAGTCAAGTTGACTAGTCACCTACAAATTAGCTTTTCCTTGCATGTGCATGAGTAAATGCTCCCACATGGCAAGTGGATGTTCACACGTGTGTATAGAGTACTAGAAGATAAGAGTTGACCATTTTCCTTAGATCCTATTTTGTAGGGAATATTCCTATATTCTAAGAGACTAGCTTTTTGGATTTTAGTCATATTCTAGAAGGTCAACTATTGGATAAGGATCAAGGATGGATAAAATGGATAGATCTGAGTGATGTGGCACTCTTCACACGTGTGAAGGCCTGCTGGACTGTACCAGACTCATGGATGTACTTGATCCATAAAAGGATCATCATTTTGCTAAGAAAATTGATGAGGCTTTTGCACTCTACACTTTTGTGAGATTTCTAGTCATTTGTCTTGTGATTTTTATGCATGATTGCTATCTAGTATCATTGTACTTGTTGTTTCAGGTGCAGGCCGTAAAGTGGACAGTACTCCACACGTGTGAAGCCACTCTCACTAAAAAATGATGTGTTGATCCATTGCTCTTGCTTAAATCCAAGTGTAGTGAATCTAGATCAAGATCTAATATGTAGAACTTGATAGATTCATTGATTAAGCAACCAATAACTCTCTATGATTGTAAAGTACAATCATTATTGTCCTAAAAACTGTAAAATTTATCAGTTGGCTTCAATCCTTGTAGACCCCATTTTTCGTACAAAGTAGTGGAGATCAGATTGACACCCGATCCTCCATCTACCACTGCTGCCTCATGTGTTTGATTGGCAAAGTGATGTTGTGTTCCTCACTTTCCAATGCTACTCCGATGTGGAGGACGTTACTTGTTTCATCATAGCCCACACAATATATGGGCTCAGGCACTACTGGCTCCTCATCCGCTTTGGCCCATTCAGCTAGAAGGCTTTTCGCTTGTGGTGCAATCTACAGTAGTTCTCCGAGTGGTAAACTAACATGGCTTGACAGCAAAAGTGTGACCCTTTCAGTGCATGGTTCCTCGGGCTCCACTATGTGAAAAGGTGGTTCATGTTGGTGCAACCGATCATTCTGATCAGTGCGTAGTGGTGAGCCCACTTGCAGTTCCCGTTTGACGCCGACTGGAGGTTCTGTGGGATTGTTTCGTTCTTGCTTTTTTTCCTCCTCTTGTGCTTTTTGTACCCAGTGTCTTATTTTCTAGTACTGTCTTCTCTCTTCCATCACATTTGGATATGGCGCTGAAGTTGAGGGTTGGTCGTCAGTGACCAATGGTGGTGGTGAGGGTGCCACTTCCTTTCTCTTCTGTGCTTGCCTAACAGCTAACACAGGAGTGTGGTCTTGTCGACCTTTTGATGGCATCCCTGCTGGAACTGTTGGTTGTTGTATGGCAATGAGGTTAAGAGGTGCACTGGTTCCAGGTCTAAGTAGACAATTCTTGAAACAGTGTCCATAACCGCAATCTCGGCAGGAGGTTGTATATTGTCCCTTGTAGGGACATTCTGCAATTCTATGTCCTTCGCCACATCCGTAGCAGCCGTAATTTCTTCCACCTTGATGTTGGGTTTGAGCTGCATAGGCCAAAACATATTCATTTATGGCAGAATTCATAAATGGTTCATCTAGTTTGTACCATTGTTGCTGCTCAGGTTGAGGTGGCATTTGCATTTCTTGTTCCGCTGTTGTCAGATTTACATGGGCCACTTGTTGATTGGCTGGCCCTGGTGGAGTAGGTAAGGCCATGCGTTGTGGGTGATTGGGTGCACCGTATCTTGGTGCCACGTTAGGTGCCTCTTGATGATAAGGATAAGAAGTCTGATAAGGACTTTTCTTCTGTTGAACAACCCTGGGGTTAAACGGGCAAAATGCCGTATCGTGCGATGTTGCATTGCACAGATGGCAAAATCTATATGTCAGTCTCAGATTTTGCTTTTGGACTGGACACTCGTTCGCTGTATGGTTTTGTGTGCATACTGAACACCATACATTTTCTTGTCGAGGATAGTGCAGCTGGTTTGGTTTCGGTTGATGTGGAGTTACTGCTACAGTTCCTTGTAAGGCCTTCAGTTTCTGGTCAAACTGCGCCGTAAGTTGTTCCATCTAATATTTGTGTAATTTTGTCATTTGCTCCAACAATAGTTCTGTGGATAGAGCGGATGCATTTGATGATGATGATGCAATCGAGGTAGTGGTGGTGGAAGGATATTCATCATCAGATCCCTCATCCTCTTCCCTGATGGCATTTTCCATAGCTTCTTGCATATTAGCGTACTGCTCCCATCGTTTCAGTTCTCTTCTGATGCTTCGTGGTAATCTGGCTAGAAACCACATGATCACCGCATGATCGGGAGTCAAGGCTGCACTGCACTCGGATCGTAGATGTTTGACCCATTCAATATAGTCCCGGACCCTTTCTCGTTTTCCCATCTTGACTTTGCTCAACAGGAGAAACGGGTCTTCTAGGAACTTTCTTGGTTTAAAGCGAGTAATGAGAGTCGCTTTAACCACTTCCCAGGTGGATTTCTCTTCCTCTGACAGGTTAAAAACCAATCTTGAGCCATTGCAAGTAAGGACATAAGGAATAGCATCAGCTTCTCTGCAGGTGTCCGTTCACCGTAGATTTCACAAGCTTGCTCGTAAATCTGGAGGAATCGGATGGGATCTGATGATCCGTCATATTTTGGTATCTCCATTCGTGGTGCTCTTCAAACTGCATGCAAGGGTGCGACAGGTACGGGTTGGCCCGTTGGATCCACTGGTGATGGTTCCGGTTCTGCCTCTTGTTGCACAACTGCTAATCTGGGGAGGTGTGGTGTCTGATTTGCTATCGTTCGTGCTATTGATCGTCCTGATCTCAGATTCATCTGATGGTGGGTTCCAAAGTGATTGGATCTTGCTTATACAGTAGGATGCAGTCTAGACCTTCAAGGATCTGATCGATCTGATCGGCTGGAATGAATTTTGGCCTTTTACGGTGGTTTTTCCTTGATAACTTTTTACTCCTTGCACTGATTAACCTGAGATTTTGACAGTAGCTAGATCTGATGTAGATCTTTCCATTGATCTTGTCTGCCAGGGTTATCTTGTGCAAGGGTTGGCTGTGCGAGGTTAGCTATTTTTGCAAGTAAAAAACCTGATATCTTTCATATCTCTGGGAAGTAACTCTCGCAAGCTTCATAGTAGTTGGATCTGGGTCAGACCTCACTATAGAATTTTCTACAAGAGTTAACTCTTGCAAGAGGTGAAAATTTCACTGTATGCGAGGGTTCAAAATTACTTTTTGTGCTTGATCTTCACCAGATCTTCATACTAACTCTCGCAGGCTTCATCACTGATGTAATTTGACATTCTGAATCGATTGAGAGGGTCTTCAAGAGTTCTTACTGGAAGGATTTGCTGGATCTTCATTTTTTAGTGATTCTTTAGCACTTAAGTCCAATTTTCTGCTCACTGGAATCAAACTAACTCTCGCAAGCTCTTTTGTGTCCTGGTCTCACTGAGATGGAACTTTAGAATCCTCTGCGAGAGTTCTTGACCACTGGAACTGAAAATTTCACTGTCTGCGAGGGTTCACTGGTACTTTCCCATTTTTTTTTCACTGAAAACTCTCGCACAGACACTCATACATCAAACTAACTCTCACAAGCTTCTCTCTATCATGGGCTCACTGAGATGGAACTTCAGAGGGCTCTGCGAGAGTTCTTATGAAGATTTTGAATTTTTTGGATTTTTTCAAGGGTTTTTGAAATTTTTTATGATTTTTCTCTGATTTTTACAATCTGCTTGGAACTAACTCTCATAGACTTCTATGCAGGTCTGGGACAGTACCCTGGAGCTGCTGCCAGTCATGCAAGGGTTAATTCTCACTGATTCTGGAGATATACAAATCTGATGAGTTTTTTGGCTCTTTTTCTCTCCAAAATGCAAATTGGTGTTTTTTTTGAATTTTTTGGATGATTGGTTTGGGTTTCAAGCCCTTAGAGGTTGTTCAGGGCCTCCTCTACCCTCTCACACCTCCTTCGCTAGCTGTGAATAGTCTAAACACAAAAAATACAGAAAACTAACTCTAAACTCCCAAAACTCTATCTAAACTACTCTAAAAAGCAAGAAAAATAGCTAAAATGCAGCTAAACTAGTTAGTGGAAACCTATCCCCGGCAACGGTGCCACTGTGGGGTCGAAGATCTCTCGTAGTATAGCCCTTCCGCTTGTCAACAAAGGTTAGATCACTGGATAGGTACCTAACTATGCATAGATGCTACTTTTAGTTAATTTCCTACTTTCTCCCTTAACTCTACTCACCACTATACTACTCCTCTTTAACTCTAATCCTCTACACTAACATTCATCATGGTTTTGGTTGAAGAGAAGGAATGGAGAAGAAGAGATTGAGAAGGGAAGAGAAAGAGAGAGATAGAGAGTGAGGGTGGAGGTTAGCTCAAATGCTCCTTATGCTTGCTAATGGAAAAGCATTCACTATGGCAAACAATAAACATGGAAATAGAAAGCAATGGAAAACACAATCAAGAGCAATAGCAAGTAGTGAATAGCAAATGAGGATGCTTCTCTTCCAAAAATGGTAGAGTTTCCTCCTTTTCATTAAGCATGAAAATAGTGTACAAATGGTGCCTTTTTATAAAATGGGGAAGGCCCTTGCCCCTCAATCTTATTGGCTAATATTTACAATGATCCTATCCATTCATCTTGGACCCAACTTGATCCAAGGGTCCACAAAAAGTACATTAGAAATCACAAGATTCATGTGAGTCCCAATTTGGACCCAACTTTAAAAAGTCATCTCTAAGTTTAAAAATGACATTGGGCCTCTAGTTTTATTTTAATTCCAAGGCCCAAGTCAAGTTTGTTTTATTTACAACTCTAATTGCGTGCTCATTGGGCCATGGGCTTATACATGCAGGATGCCATGCCCTCGCAACACACTTTATTGGAGGATTTTATTTATTTACACTTTGTTGGGAATACCCCCAACAGTACATTAGAAATCACAAGGTTCATGTGAGTTCCAATTTGGACCCAACTCTAAAAAGTAATCTATGAGTTTAAAAATGACATTGGGCCTCTAGTTTTATTTTAATTCCAAGGCCCAAGTCATGTTTATTTTATTTACAACTTTGTTTGCGTGTTCATTGGGCCATGGGCTTATACACGCAGGATGCCATGCCCTCGCAACACATTTTATTGGATGATTTTATTTATTTACACTTTGTTGGGAATACCCCCCACAGGACCCACGGCCTGAAGTAGTGCCGGTCCCTTGGCACTCTGCCGGTTTAGTAGAGCGTTCTTTGTTGGATGAGGTAGGTGGTGACGTCCTCCATAAAGTTGAGGCAGTCTAATTTTTTCAAGTCCTTTGGGGTGTGAAGAGACTTGTGGACCCCCCGAAGCCAATCTTGGTCAATCCATGTTTGGAATCGGCGTGTCCATGGATCATCCAAAAGCGCAGCTCGGTAAGATACATGAGCTATTGGCAGCTGATCTTCGACTTTGTCTGAAGGTAGTGCCTTATTAACATCAAAGAATATGGATGGGAGAAAATTGTCCCATTTAGTTTCGATCCCCATCAGATGTTCTAAATCCCGGGCGTAAGTGGCTGCCGCGCGGACAAGGCAATTGATGTTTGGTTGGCGAATGCGATGAGAGCCCTTCTGGCGTCTACATCCGTAGTCCACCCATATTCTGATTGTATGACCGGACAATTGAAATTCTAAAGTGTAATCTTGTCCAGAGGGGTGTCACATTCCACCCATTTGGATCTTCGTGGACATGGCAGGAAGTGTGCGTTCACCCGTAATTGTTGTGGACGCATCAAGTAGGCCTTGATGGTCGTAGGGTCTCTTTGAAATAACTGCTGACGCCACTCTGGTTGTGGTTGGAGGGCAGACAATGCTTGCAGTTCGTTTCCCTTTATGGTCTGAGCTGAGAACGATATCTGCTAGCCGCCTCTTGATGACTCGTGAGGATACTTTGATAAAAATTCATTGATTTTTTCTCCTCCACGGACTTTGGTCTTCGGAAGGCCTGACTGGCAGATATCGTACGCGAACCTCTGGATGATGTTGCTTGTCTTTGGCTGGTGGTTGCACCTTGGCCCTAGTCTCGTGTCTGAACAGCCGCATCCATCTGCCCTTGGTCTTGGCCTTCGGAGACTTGATCTGGTTGAGATCCCCTTGCTACCTGTTGGCTCTGATCTTGGCTGCTACTAGCATGTGCAGCATCAAAATTAGGTGACAGTGGAATAACCACAAGGTTGGGGTGGGCCTTCGCATCCATGAATTTTTGGCATGCCTTGAGGGCTTGCTTGGCCTGGGCGAGCTCGTGAGTTGCGCTTGTCCGATACTTGTTGAACTTTGTCTGGTAGCTGTTTAAGGTTTGGCTATAAACTTGCACTTGATGCCGTAGAAGAGTCATCTTTGATTGAGAAAGTGGCCTTGAGTCCGGTGCAGGTTGAGCTAACCAGACGAGCTTTTCGTCTTGTAGGGCTTTGACCTCCGTCCCCAGGCACGTATTCTCTGCTTCCAAAAGGGTAAGTTGCATCTGGATGGGGGCAAGTCGTTGGGACGCTTCAGCTTGAAGCTCCTGCACCTTCGTGGAGGCCTCAGTCAGCGCGTTGGAGAGGTTTTTGGATATATTTGTTGAGGCCCTCCTCCTTTTGCTACAGCTTGGCAATCTCCTGGTGCCCTGCTTGTTCATGTTACTGAGCCAAAATCAGCTCTTGCTGTAGCTTGGTGAGGTCTGCTCGCAGCTGTGTATTACTTGTCGCCAAGTGTAGTACGTTGCTTTCCATAATAGCTTTGGCTGCTACCGCATCCAGGATGTATCTCCCCAGAGTTTGGTACGCCGTCGTTAGATCTGTGGGAGCAGCCGATACACTGGCACTGGTAGGGGCTTGGGTTGTATCGGCCCCGACGACTTGTGAAATCCCGTCGTCATTATCTTCTATCAGGTTCTCATTGGACCTAATGCCATCTGGGCAGTAGGATCAGTCCGATGTGGCGATGGTACAAACACTATTTGGACAAATGCGTCATCAAGCAACGGTTGGTTGCCCTCGGCAACCTTTGTTGGCAAAGCGGGTGAGATTTGAGAAATAACTGTAGAAACAGGGGTGAGGACGGTTTGTCCGAACGAGAGGATGGGAGAAATAGAGAGAAACTGGAGGGTGGTGTGGAGTATGGAAGAAGGTGAGGATGGAGCAGAAAGTGTCTAGCGTGGGGGTGAAAAATTGATAACTTGCGTCCATGCCAGAGTGTCGGGGACAATTGTGAATAAGAAGGTGGCAGGAGTGATGGAGGATGTGATGGTGATGGATGGAGTTGTGGATAATGGAACATAGATAGGAGTGGTATCAACAGAGGAAATGGGGATGGACACAGAAACATATGTGGATGGAGCAGGGAGAGAGGTAGCGACAATAGAGATTGGAGTGGGGGGTTGCACAGAATAGAAAGTGGCGGTGGTTGATGGAATGGTTAGTGCGGTAGTGGAGACACGTCTTTGGGTAACAGGTGGAGATGTGGATGTAGAGGCAGCGCCACACATTCGTTTGTTGGACATTGTGTTAATAACTGCAGGTTGGGAGGAGGTAGATGCTTGAGATGGCGGATAAAGGTTAGTATGTGTCACAAGGGTAGACAGGAGGGATGAGCATTGGAAACCGTCCACTTTTGCCTCGAGAAGTGTGCAGACAAAGTTACACAACAGGGGACCTGCTGCGATACGGTGATGGTTGTTGGGTTTAATGGAAAGGGTTAGCTCATGAATGAGGAAGCTATGCCAGTCATATGGCACAACGTAGGGGCTAGGGAATCTCAGAAAGGATTCCACTATCTGACTCAACAACTTAGACTGGATTTTGTCCTTGCAAAATGTTGAAATGACTAGAAAGTTATTCAACAAATGTGCAGCTGCCTGTATGACGGGTTCCGTGATAGCTTCTATCAAGTAACCATTGTTGGTCTGGATGGGAATTTCGGGTGCAGTTTGGGTGACGAAAGGTTTGATCAAACCTTTGGCGTAGCGATGGGAGATGGGTTGACGATCACTGGACATAATGCCAATGGTGACCATCGAGTCGGCGTTAATCCTGACCTTGTATGTGGTACCTTGGTACAGGAAGTGGAAACGAGCCTTGTCCTCATCCCAGGTGGCGTAAGCGTGAAGGGCGAGGCCCATGTTAATCTCAGAATTGAAAAGCGCCTGGTAAAAACCCATTGCTTCTAGAAGTGGGCCAGCTGTCTGCAGCCATGGTTGGATCAGAGCGTCAGAGGGTAACGGCCAAATCTGTGTGGCCTTAGAGATTTCACGTATGATCACCTGTTTGGTGCCAAAGTCTTCAGAGGATGAGGAGGCCATGTTAGCAGTGATGATTAGAGGTCGAAAAAGCAAGAAAAATGATGGAGAATGAAAAAAGATGTGGAAAGGTAGAAAATTGAGAATAACGAGTGTTGGATGACAAGGAGTGTAGTTCAAAGCGCAGATCGGTGTTCAGTATACTCAGATAACAACTAGTAGAAAGTTTGGTTGCAAATGGAAAACTTGGTAATTTCAGAGTAGATTTCGGCAGAGCTTCGCTAGCAAAGGTGACAAATGACTCGAATTGAGCCCTTATATAGTGAAATTTAGAGTGCGTATTAGGTGAAATTCACTTTCCCTTGTTCAGTTCCACCCAAATTTTGATAGGCACCTTCTTCGCAAAATTCTAAGACCTCAGAGAAGTCTGCGAGAGTTTAGAAGGTGATTTGACTGCTATGCAAAAGTTCTGCGAGGGTTCAGGCTGTCTTCAAGGGTTCAACTCTCGCAGGAAGTGATCTCTCACACAGACCATGTAGACAGGCTAATTTCACTACTCTGACTCCCTTTAGACACCTTGCAAGGGTTGGTAAGATGATCTTGATGCTCTGCGAGGGTTCTGAAGATTCAGCTTCTGGGAACTCTCGCATACACTAAAAAATGATGATTCCTCCATCAGGAACTCTCGTAGAGATTTTCATGGATGCATCTAGGTCAGATCTGGTGACTGTCCAATTTTCAAGAGCTATCTCCCAGAGGATCTTTCAGAGTGTTTTTTGCCAAGAACTCAAGATTTTCTGATTTTTAACTTTTGTAAACTGGTAATCAGCTTCATCCAGGCTTGATCTGACTGTTGGTGGTTT
The DNA here is from genome assembly GCA_029204225.1 of Diphasiastrum complanatum. NCBI lineage: Eukaryota > Viridiplantae > Streptophyta > Lycopodiopsida > Lycopodiales > Lycopodiaceae > Diphasiastrum > Diphasiastrum complanatum. Next base: position 35,135,511 of record CM055103.1, on the reverse strand, counting down.
TCTAAAAGTTCTGATGGATTCTTGGTAGTACATCCATCAGTCAATCCGATGATTTGCTTCTTTTTTTATCCTATCTGGATCTGGATCTGGATCCTCCTTGGATTCTGATGGATTTTCCCAATCTTGCCAGATCTGGATGAATCTTGATGGATCTAGCTTGATTTGGCTTGATCTCCTTAGATCTAGCGGTGATGGCTTAGCAGATTAGCTTTTTGTAACGTGCCACCCCCAATCTGGATCTGTCTTACTCTGGTGGCCAGTACTTGTGCAACCGGCTACCATTGATGGGTGTGTTGAATGGCATCCCATCTAGCTTTTCTAAGTTCACGGCTCCATGATTAAGAATTTCCTTGATCCTATAAGGACTTTCGCTAGTGAATTTTAACTTTACCTTGATCGCCTTGGTTTTATACATCAGGACCAGATCTTTTGAACGAAGATCCTTCTTTTGTAATCTACGATCATGCCAAGCTTTGCGTCTTTCCTTTTCAGCTGTCAGTGCATGCACAACTAGTAAGCGTGTTTCACAGAGTTTATGCAGAGCTTTGTGACATAGCTGTAGACATTTGGACTCATTAAGATGTTGTGCAGTGGCAATCCTTAATGAAGGAACTAAAAACTCTACTGGCATCACAACATTCTGACCATATACCAATTGGAAGGGTGTTTGGTCAGTGCTTCCTTTATATGTTGTCTTGAATGCCCACAGTGCAGCATGCAACTTGTGTTCCCAATCTGATCTGCTAGCTTCAACTGTTTTCGTGAGCACTCTACACAGGATCTTATTGGATTCTGCTTGCCCATTACCACGAGGATAATAAGGCGTACCGGTTCTGTGGATCACGAAGAATTCCTCCAATAGGACCTTGATGGTCTCATTGATGAAATGGTTTTCATGATCACTGACTAGCTCCACCGGGCATCCAAAGCGCATAATGATATTTTCATAAAGGAACTTGGCAGTGGTCCTAACATCAGCTACTCTTACTGCCTTAGCTTTGACCCATTTGGTGAGGTAGTCTGTGGCTACGATTATGTATCGGGCCTAGGAACTCCTTGCTGCAGGTTAAATTCGACCAATATAATCCAATCCCCACTTTTTGAATGGTGTTTGGGCTAAGACTGGGTACAGTAGATCATAGTTCAATCTCGTTGGTATCCTTGCCCTTTGGCACACATCGCACTTTTTCAAGTATTCCTCCGTATCTTTATGAATCGTTGGCCACCAACATTTTGATTGCAGGATCTTGCGAACTGTAATGTCAGATGCAAAATGACCCCCACCCATGCCTTCATGTGAAAGCGAAATGATCTGGGTGGTCTCATGAGGAAGAATACATCGCCGAAGAATTCCATCAAGACTTCTTCAGTACAACTGGCCGGCAATCAGCTGATAAGGTCTAGCCCTCAAGATCAATCTCCGTTGTTCCACCTTTGGTAGTGATTTGTCTGGTTGGCCCCACATTAGATATTCAACAATGTCGGCAGCCCATTCTGGTACTGTGTCCACGTAAAATAAGACAACATCTGCCAACTCATCGTCAGCTTGGGTTGCAATCTCCTTTCCCTTGATTCGTGAAACATGATCTGCCATGTAGTGTTGTTTTCCCTTGCGAACTACTATCCGAAAATCAAACTCCAATAATAGAAGTAGCCATCTGGTGATTCTTCCGGTGTTGCAAGTTTTATTAACGAGATAGAGCAAGGGTTGATGGTCCATATAAAAAGCAAAATGTGTGGCCATCAAGTGTGAAAAATGCAAAAATAAGCTTGGTAGAGGCCAAAAATCTTGTATATAGATAAATACACGTGTGGAGATTGTTCCCATGTGTGAAAATAGTGTACTTGTCATGTACCATAATCATATAGGTTGTACATATGATTTAATTCAAGTTCTAGTGGCTAAAAAGGCCAAAAACTAGTTTTCTAGACATATGACACATGGCATCAGTCTATTGCTTGCATGAGCCACATCCTTTGGTTAGGTGTCACATCCCATGTGTAGAGGACAGCTCACATGTGTGGAATAAGCTGAAGTAGACGAATTTTGACTTCTAGAAGATTTTCAAGTAGATCTCCATATAGAAGGAAAATGGGCCAGAAGTGCTCAAAATAGAAGGTTTTGTCCAATTGTCAGTTTTGCAAGATGAATTATCATATGACAAAGCACCTTCACACATGTGGGATCAAAGGGATGATCAGTACCACGAGCTCCCACTTATTGTATATATAGAGCCACATTTGGCCATAATCAATGTGAGACACCAATCTTGGTTTTGGAAGCAATTTTGAGTGATTCTCTCCATTTGTCTATATTTCTTTTGATTGTTTTGAGGTTCTATCAATGTGTACTTGATTTTCAGGTTGGAGTCCGTACCCTGACAGGGTTTCACACGTGTGAAACTAGCAAGTACATTTACCTTCAATAAATGATTGTTCTTGTTTGGATTTTATGTCTAGAATTGATCTAGATTGATCTTAATCTTATGTAGATTGATAGATCAAGTAAATCTAACATCCAATCCCTCTTGAGGATCAGATTAGGATCCACTCTTGGTCCTTTTTGTACTTTTTGCACATCAAGTAATGTTGAAATTTTTTACCCGCATAGATCATTGTCAGTGCTTCCCGCTCTGTGGTTGAATAGTTCATTTCAGTATCACTGAGCTGTCGGTTTGCAAAACGGATTGGGAAATTTTTTTTTGTGTTCACCTGGCTGGGTTAAGATTGCTCCAACTGCATACTTCGATGCATCCGTATGCATGTGAAACTCAATGGACCAATTGGGTGGGCGTAATATTGGTGCTGAAACTAATGCATCCTTAAGCTTTTGGAAAGCCTTTAGGACCTCCTCATTCCAATGTGGTTCCGTTGTGAGTTTGTAGATTGGTCTAGCTAACTCCACAAAATCAAGAATGAAGATCCTATAATAGTTAGCATGACCCATGAAAATGTAGACCTCGCGGATCGTCCTCGGTGGTGGTAGATCAATAATGATTCTGATCTTTGATTGATCTGTGGCGATCCCATGTCTTGACACTATATGGCCGAGAATCAAGCCATGTGTCATCCAGAATTGACATTTTTTTGAATTCAGGGAGATTTGGTATTCGCGACATTTTTGTAACACCTTCTCCAAATTGGATAAGCGTTCTGAATCTGGTCCATGCACGCACAGATTGTCCAAGAAAATTTCCAGTAATTTTTGCAAATAATCTTTGAATGCCGCCTGCATGACTCGCTGGAAAGTGCTTGGGGCATTGCAAAGTCCGAATGGCATCACTTTATAGGCATAGGTTCCCCATTCCGTGGCAAATGCTATCTTGTGCTGGTCTTGGGGGGCTATTTTCACTTGGTTGTAGTCGCTGAAGCCGTCCAGAAAACTGTAGGCTTCGGTGCCAGCTACCCTGTCGAGGACACTTTCCATAAATGGTAAAGGAAAATGGTCCTTTTTGGTGACTGCATTTAGCGCCTTTAGATTCACAGAGATCCGCATTTTGCCATTCTTCTTGGGTACTATAACTATCGACGATACCTCACACACACACACACACATGGATATGGTTTTGTTTACTCCTTGCATTGGATCTTTGTAGTAAAATGATTCTTTGAATTATCTGCGCTCTGATGTGATTAGTTGCTTTTGGGATTGTGATTAGTTCCATTTCCAGACAAGATTTACAGACACTTCATCAACTCAACATCATAAGTTGGATCTGTCTGTACAAAGTCTAAGATTATGGCTTATCCTGGAGGGCTATACAAGCCATACAGATCATTCCGCTGTTCAAGTAGTTCCAATAACCGTGAGTATCTGAGGCCTGTGATTGAGTACTATTGTCGCAGGTGCGATGAAAAGACAGCGGATTAGAAAAGACCAAGGTGCTTACTAATTCGCAGGTGCGATTTTGAAAAGACGGCAGAGAAAAGACCTCTGAGCTCACTTTGTTTGACGAACTGTGCAACTAAGCACTATTGCAACATGTGTGACAAAGAAAAGATGAATCAGATGGAAAGTAAGATGGACTTCTTGCAATTGAAGTGGTAGCCTGAAGGTACTAAGGAAAGCAACAATGTGCTTATTTTACTGCAAGCGGCTGATGGCAAATGTGGTCCTGTAAATGGCCTCATTATGGTGAGTATCTCAACTCAGTCATTGTACTGCATCTAAGGGAAAATACACAATTGGCTCTTAAGCATTTTACGCCCGGCAGAACTAGCTTCCACTTTTGACTTTAAGTAGAGTTCAATTGTAATTAGACATGAAGTTTTGCTATTGAGCAGAATGAGTTCTAGATACAAAATGGAACAAGCTGTTTGCAGGTTAGCAGGTCGAGAGTTTTCGACGCAATGTTAAAAGCAAACATGGTCGAACGCCAAACGAAAACGATAAAGCTCGAGGACATGAACACTGCCGTTTTACATTCCTTCGTGCGTTTCCTATACTCAGCAAATGTTAATAACGAGGACTTGCAACAACACTCTCCAAATTTGTTGCTTGCCGCGAACAAGTATGAAGTTGATCTGCCGAAAAGGGTGTGTGAGAACTTTATGGTTAAAAACCTTACTAAAGATAATGTCTTGACCTACTTGGAAGTCGGCTATCTCTGTGATTCCATTCTTGTCAGGGATGCTGCATTTGTTGTTGTATGTAGATACTACAATGAGCTAGATGAAGGATTCCACAATCTAGAACGAAAACATCCAGGACTTGCTGCTGAATTTTGTAAATACCTTTTAGCTTAGCAATGCTTCCAAAATACTTAATTCAGCATTAGCCAGAGAGTAGATAGTTCGGAGTAAGATTTAATCTGATCCTAGCATCAATCCCATTAATGAATAGCAGTTAATCAAACTTGTAATCAGCAATCAGTAGTTAAAAATACGGCATTTACAGACTTGTTCTTGAGAGAATAGTCACATTTTGATGGCTACATACCTGTGCACATTTGCTGGCTTAGTCTTTCTCAAGTTGAATGAATGATTCTATCTCACTTTTTCTGTTTGCTTCTTGAATCTTTCGCCATAAAGCTTAAATGTTATTATATGTTGCTTTTATGCATACTGTGGGATCACAGGTGTGAGGAAGATCTGACTGCTAAAATACATAGCTTCATCGAGGAAGATCTGACTGCTAAAATACATAGCTTCATCTACAAGCATGTTCAATGGTCATTTATTGGACATTCAAAAATGGATTTTTCATTTTGTTGATGATCGATACAAATCATATCAGGGTATGAGTTTGTTGTAACTGTACCAGAATTTAGGCCTCCGGGTAATGAATTCACGAGGGAGAACATATGCAATTATGATAAAATTTGTTCCTTAAACTCATTCTTGGTGTGTAGATTTGAATCTTCGAAGTGCGAAGTGAAAGATGGAAAATTTGGAATCAAATAAAACTATACATGTAGAGACAATGCACCATAGAATATGATGTTTGAAAGCATTGCTCTCAAAACCTTCTTTGGAGATTAGCTCCATAATCCGATATTTTTTATTTATTTATGATTGTCGCTTTATAAAAATCATTGCCCTTAACAAATGTCTAATTCAAGATTCTTATTAATCCTTTGATATCCTTGGCAAGGAATTATACTCATATTTTAGCCTGGTCAAGGCATTTTACCCCCATAAAAGTCAAAGGTAGAAAGTAACTAAAGCCCTCTTAGTGCTTATGTTGGGCTTTTTGCCTTGGCTATAACTCGTGAGATTGATTGCAAAAGCAGTGTTCTGATATGCTCATGCTTAGTAACCTTCACTATCCCGCACTTTTGGATGCTTGTCAATATTGTGTATTTTTTGGAGGCTTCTCTGATCCTCCAGGCTCCAACTCAATACTCTTGAGTCTTGTTGTAAAGCTACCTTTACAAGCTTTAATTCTGGCATCATTGGTGCCATCATTGTCCTCGTCGCCAGCAGCACCACTGCTGCTCCCGGCGCCACCGGCGTCGGTGTCGGCGCCGCTGACTGTGACCAGAATCCAGCCGGCGCCAAGTTCCTGTGGCTGAAAATCTTTGATCGGTTTTAGCAAAGTCCAGAGAGCTTGGATCGATGTGCAATCATCTCACACGATCTAGGCATGATTAAAGGAAGCCTGGGGATCAATAAATTCTAGAGAGAGAAAATGACTTTCTAGAGAGAGAAAAAGTGCTTTACCAGCCTGGGCAGAGCACTTGGTATGAGGGGAGGTGACGAATCCCACCAATACTATAGGGGAATGCGGGTTGCGACTCAGGGCGAGCTCCAACCAGGTTTCAGCTTCCCTTGCTGGAATGTTGTCCTGCGGGCGCCTTGGCATGCCAGCGCCCCGGAGACTAGGGTCGGTCACACACTTGAAATGTAACCTCTCAGATTTATTAATAAAGCGGGATTTTCCTCAAATAGTCTCTGATTACCTTCTGGGTTTTAGTGTTCATTCAACGATGAGTTAGCATGTATTGATGAAAGCATTAAGGAGGTAGAACTTGTTACTTAATGGCTTATTTGATGATCATGCTAATCTTGTTCAAAGTTTTGCTATTCAAAAGAATTTGCCAAGTATTGTGTATTTGCAAGAGATCTTAGTGAATGAGGAGTATAGGCTTCAATCAAGAGGAGGTGGATCTACATCGACATCTCATTATGAAGAGGAGGCTATGTCCATCAAAGGCAAGTTCAAGGGCAAAGGCAAAGGCAAGTGGTCTAAAAGACAAGATCAAGGTGAGACTTCTTATTTTGGAAAAAAGAAAGATAAGTCTAAGTTGAAATGTTTTTATTGTGGAATCAAAGGGCATTTTGCAAATGAATGTTTGAAGAAGCAAAGAGATGAAGGTAGCAAGCAAATCAACTTTACTACTAATGATGAGGATCTTGGTGGTGGCGATTCTCTTTTGATGTGTTCTTCAAGTCCAATATCAAGTGAAGGTGACAAAGATTCATGGTGGATTGATAGTGGAGCTAGTTCACACATGACTAGTCACAAGGAGTTCTTTACTTCTTTGGTCACTTATGATGGAGCCAAGAAAGCAATTCACATGGCCAATGGTGGTGAGTGTGTGATTGAAGGTATTGGTTCAATTCCTATTTGTCTCTCTACTAATAGGAAAGCAAGACTTGATGGTGTTCTTTACATTCCTTCACTTTTAGAGTGATGAATTCACACGTGTGGGATGCCCTACACATGTATTTTTAATCTCCTAAGTACAATAACACCATAAAGATCAGACTAGCATTGGTTGTCAATAGGAAAGCTGATCATACAAGCAATACTATTGTGTTACAAGCAAGATTTGTCAACGAAACATAAGACAAAGCATCATAAATGCCTCTACTCGGCTAGAGAGAGAAAATAGCAATTACAAAACTCGTGGAGAGAGAGAGGGCACAAAGAGCTTGTCTCCAAATTTGCATTACACACAAATTTCATCATTTTCTCAATGAGAGTACATCACATATATATAGATCCATGGACTCTTCTCCTACTTTGAGTTGAATTGGAGTTGTGGATCCACCTCTCAAGCTATCTAGACTTATCCAAGCCACCTCACTATGTCTAATTGTGCCACATAGTCTTTTCATGCATTAAATGTGGCCTGTAAAGTACAAATGGCAATTCCTATGGTAGCTCGAGTTTCTACTTCTACCTAGAATATTTTATTCTAAGATGGGTCTATACTAGGCCAAAAGAGCTCAATTCATCTTTGGCATTTTTAGGACCCATACTCACAACATTAGATAGATTTTTCAATATTTTGACATGAAGAATTTTTCAAGTGTTGGTCAAATGATAGAGAAAGGATACATGGTAAAGTTTGGTGGTGATGCTTGTTTCATTACAAAGGAATAAATCTTGATTGCTAGGGGCCATAGACAAGGTAGACTTCTCAAGCTTGATGCTTTTGTTATGGCTAACAAAAAGGATGGAATGGAAAAGGAGGTTGGTCTCAACTTTCCAAAGTTACCTTTTAGCATCAATAATATTGGTGGATCTTATGCAAAGTCTAACAAGCTTCCTTATGCTAGATCTAGGTCAAGATCTAATATGCTTCTTGGAGATGTTCATCTTTGTGCTAACTTGGCTAGTCTTGAGGATAATGATGGTGTTTCAATGGTTCTTCATGGCAAGTGCAAGCATGCAAAAGGTAAGGAAAGAGCTAACTTCATCAATGGAGGTGAAGGGTCTTCCTTGGAAAAGATTGTTGCTAATGATTTCTTTGATCATATGAAAAAATATGTTGCTAGGTGCATGCATGAAGGAGATGGTTCTTCTACATTCTTTTGTGATGAGTCCAAGAAAGTCATTTTTGCAACAAGTGGAGTCACATGTCTTCATAAAGAGAGGAGTAGATCAAATGGTTCTATCAAGAGACTTGGTGAGGGAGATAGTCACAAGTCAAGAAGAAGAGAAGTATGTGAAGAGTTCAAAGTAGGATGTACTTTGAATGATGTCATTGTGAATGATAGGGAGGAAGAATCATTATCATATGAGTCATTACCTAGAACATTGAGTAGAACTTCTTGTTTGAGTACTTCAATCATCTTTATGTTGAAGGTACATATCATTTTTTTCATGGCTTCTAATGTTTTTGAGGTTTCTATTTCTTATGATGCAATCATTAAGAGGGAGTCTTATGAAGGAAAGAGAAATGGAAGATTGGTTCTTGGGAAGCTCCAAGGCATGGATCTCACATGTCTTCATCAACTCAAAGGATTCTATGATTGTGAACTGATCACTCATGATCGAGATGACAAAAGGTTGGTTGGAGAAGACTACATGGAGCAAATCGAGAGGCAATTTCTTCAAGGCAAGGGAAATCTCATTGGTGAGCTTATTGTGGTTTGTTGTGGACTCAAGAAGGCTGGATTTATTAGTTTTGATACTCTACTTCATGTTGGATGGAAAGTTTGGATTCCATCTTTTGATTTATGATGGTGACATTGTTTTCACTAACCTTTGTGGAAATTTGAGATCAAGCATTGATGAGATCTTGTTGGATCTAGATCATATGTTTGAGAGGGAGTATTTCCATAGGTTCAGGTCTGAAGATATTCATATCTTTGATATCTTTGATGATCAAGAGAAAGGTAAGCAACTGGAAGTGACTCACTTTGCTTTACTCACATGTTTTGGAGAATCTTCTTGTGCAGATGATGCTATGCAAGTGGATATTGGCTCTCATGGTTTTCATACTGGAAAAGCAAGTAATGGATCTAGAATACAAAGTCTATTCAATGACTTTGATGGTTAAGAGGAAGATCAAGAGGTTGGTCTCAATGGGCTTCAACAACACAAAAGAAAGGTGGCAATTTGGAGCTAGTCAAGAGCATCAAAGGAGAGGTAATTGGCAAAGATGTTATGGATCTATTTTTGTAGCTTATTGAAGACTCAAGTAAGGTCAAAGGAGCAGCAAGGAAGTGTTTTTCAAGTTTACTTTACTTGTTCTATCTCATGTTTGAGCTATTTCATGTGGATGTGTGCAAATTGTCAAGATATGGACAAACTAGCTACATTGTTTTGCAATATCTTATTGTTGGAGTTGTACTAGCATTCTTGTCTAGTTTTGCTGATGGAAATGAAGCTATTGGAGGCTCATTATATCACTCATCCATGATAAAGTTCTCAAGTGCTGAGCTACTTGATGCCAATACTTGGAGATTGTCAATTTTTGGTGAATTCATGGTCATTTTCTTGTGTAAAGTAGATCTTGAAGATGGACTAGTGCAACCTACTTGGTTTATGGAGTCATGTGGTGCTGGATTTGCATCATTTATGTATTCACCTACTCATGTATTCCAAGGTTTGATGGTTTCTTGTGGCAAGATGGAGATGGAGGGTCATTCATGGAGTTTTATGGTGGAGATATATCAAGAAAGGACAAAGTTGGAGGAGACAAGCAAGCAAATGGTCATCACTCACATTTATTGTTTGGTTGCTGTAATTTTTCAGAGAGTTCAAAGTTTGAATCATGGAGGAATCATTTCATTTACATTCTATTTGGTTTTTCATGTTCTAGTTATATCTTGATGTGTAAAATTGATGTAAGAAATAGTGAAGCATCCAATTTGGACACTATTTCTATATCAACTATGAAAGATACTTTAGAACCTTAGAAAGGAGATCTATACTTAGGATGGAGATTATTCTAAAGTTGGATCAAAGTTCTATTGTTAAAACTATGCCAAAACTAGTTGAAGAGGGAGTGTGGGAAATTTTAACTAGTTTAGTCATATTTTGATAAATTGTCAATATGAGGCCAAAATTCATTTGAGACTTAGAGATAGACTTTTTGAAGTTATATTAGTTTAAAATACATTCAATAAATACTTTTTGAAAGTGTGGGAAAGTTGGTAGTCAAGTTTGAGAGAGATTCAAATTTGAACTTTGGGTACATTGAATCTAGACCCAAAAATAGTAGGTTTACATTTTGGAGGGAAAGCCAAGTGGCCAAATAGGGTTTGGACACTCTATAAAATGATGTAACTCGTGGAGAGACACATCTTCTCTCTTATCTCTCTCATTTCATCATTATTCTCTTTGGTTTCTACTACTCATTGGTGCACTATCTTGGTGATATCTTGCAATCTTGTGTGTAGAATGCTCATATTTTGCTATTTTCAGTTTCACACGTGTGAAATACAGTAGGGTACTGTAATTGTATGGACATCAAACATATTTTATATTTTGGTTCATGTTTGTTCAGTATCTCTTAGAGTTTGCATCTCATTTTGTGTGTAGATGCTGATTTTTCTACATTGGCAGGATTGTTTGTTTGCTCCTTATTGTAACCAAAGGTCAGGGACATGGATTGGATCTTGAATGATCTGAAATCCTTCACACATCTGTCATTTCCATTATTAAGGACGTGCATGGCTCAGAGTTTCAAACTATGACTTGACAGATCAATCTTAATGACAGAAGATCAATTGTAAAAAGAAAAGAAATAAATAAATAAGAAACAATATTCGTTTTGATATGTGGGCGTACACACATGTGAATAATGTTCACGTGGCTATCATCTTCAATGGAGGAATACAAAAGGTAGGTCGAGAGATTCTCGAGAGATTCTCAAAAATATGCTAGAAAGATTCTAGAAAGTTTCACGAAAACCTCTTGCAAGATCCTAGAAAATGTGTGAGAAACTAACGAAAAGTTCTCGAAATTTTTTTGTAAGATACTAGAAAATTTCTCGAAATATTCTCAAAAAATGAATAAAATTATAAAAATCACTCAAAACAATGCTAGAAAATTTCTCGAAAAATTGGAGAAAGATGCTAGAAAATATTCTAGAAAAATTCTCGAAAATGGTATGCAAAAATTAAAACAAGGTGATTACAATTTGAGTGTCGTGAAAAATTCTTAAAAAAATTTAAAGGAATGATTTTGAAAGAATGTTAGAAAGTGGAAGACAATTTTACGAAATTTTTTTAGAAAAGATATGAGAAAAGTCGTGCTCAATTCCAGAAAAGATAAAAGAAAATTCACAATAAATTCCAGAAAAATACTAGAAAAGAATAAGAATTAAAATTTTTTTGGTCAAAGGTAGTATTTCTTGAGTCTGGACCCATTGATACGTGTAGGTAATAGTTCGCCTTCAAGAAATTGGAGTTGTACAGAACCATTGTCAAACACCTCTATGACTTTATAGGGTCCAAGCCATCTCATATGGAGTTTTTCGAGAAACTTTTAATGTTGACTATTGTAAATCAGCGCAAAGTCATCAGCTTTGAGATCACATTTTCTGATACGACTGTCATACTTCTTCTTCCTTTGATCCTGGATTTCCTCCGTTAATTTTTGTGAATTCGCACGAGCTTCAACTAGTTTTTCAATATTGGTCAACCTTTCGTTAATACATTCTTCATCTGTTCGTTGAGCTTGAATACAAAAAGTTGTCACCTCAAATTCAATAGGCAAAATAGGATGCATACCGTACGTAAGAAAATATGGTCGCTGCTTCGTCGTGATTTTTTCTGTGTTGCGATAAGCCCAGAGAATTGACGGTAGTTTTTTATCCCAATCCGTCGCATGTGCAATAGTACTTTTGTTCAAGTTCTTACATAAAATTCCGTTAGCTCTCTTTGTTCAAGTGGACAACCATATCTTGTGATCATAAATTTGAATAAGAATGTCACGACAGTTTTTGCATCGTTTCGTTTCGTCGCCTCTGCTTCAATGTTCTTTGTAGCACAATCCGTTGCAACAAGAATATAACGACATTTAGTATGTCGAGTCACAGGTTTGATTGGACCAACAAAGTCAATCCCCCACTTCTCAAATGGTGCAAGAGACAGGATTGGTGTCAACGGCCAATTCATTGCTTTTGTAGGCTTGCCAAATCTTTGGCATGGATCACACGAACGAATAAAATTTGATACATCCTTGAACATGGTTGGCCACCAATATTTGGTGGTCAATATCTTATTGATAGTATTCTTTAAAACAAAGTGTCCTTCAGTATCTTCTGAATGTAAGGCTTGAACAACCTTTTTTATATTTGCTATTTTGAGACATCTTCGTAATTGATGATCAGCACCAAGCTTGTACAAGACATTGTTAATAATCGTATAAGGTGCTACCTTATATTGAAAAACTATGTTTTGCTCCAAATCATAACCATCCGAATATATCTAATCCTTGAGGTAAGTAACAATATCAGAATATGATGAATTTGTGGATGAAATTTCAAATAGATTTTTGTCTGGAAAATCATCATTAATTGGTTTTTCAGTTTTTTCCGTGCTGAGTCACGATAGATAATGAGCATTCGTATGATACTTTCCTTGGAGAAGTTCTACTTGATAAGTGAATTCCTGCATAAGTAGAACCCATCGAACAATTCGTTCTGATATTGAATTCACACGTGTGGGACGCCCTACACATCTACTTTTGATCTCCTAAGCCCAATAATACCATAAAGATCAAACTAGCATTGATTGACAATAGGAAAGCCGATCATACAAGAAATATTATTGTGTTACAAGCAAGATCTATCAACAAAACATGAAACTAAGTACAATAAATGCCTCAACTCGACTAGAGAGAGAATATGAAAGTACAAACTCGAGTAGAGAGAGAGAGAGAGCACAAAGAGCTTAGTCTCCAAATTGCATTACACACAAAAATCATCATTTTCTCAATGAGAGTACATCACATATATATAGATCCATGGACTCTCCTCCTACTTTGAGTTGAATTGGAGTTATGAATCCACCTCTCAAACTATCTAGACTTATTCAAGCCACCTCAATATGTCTAATTGTGCCACCTAGTCTTTTCATGCATTCAATGTGGCATGCAACATACAAATGGCAATTCCTATGGTAGCTCGAGTTTGTACTTCTACCTACCTTGAATATTTTATTCTAAGATGGGTCTTTACTAGGCCAAAAGAGCTCAATTCATCTTTGGCATTTTCAGGACCCCTACTTACAACTTTAGATAGATTTTTCCAATATTTCAACACTCCTTCTAAAAATGTATCTAATGTGTATCAAGCATCAATCTTGAGATAAGACCAAGATTAGATCTATGCTTTGAGAAGGCACTTTCGCAAAGTGGCTTTGTGAGAAGATCAGCAATACATGAAGATGTGTCGACATGTTCCAAGTTGATTTCACCTCCAATGAGCTTTTCTCTTACAAAATGGTGTGCCACTTCTATATGCTTGCTTCTTGCATGAAAAATCCGATTGTTTGCAAGAGCTTGGGCCGATATGTTGTCACACTAGATCAAGGGAAGATCATCCTCTTTGACGCACTTTAGCTCCATGATTAACCTCTTGATCCAAAGCACCTCTTTAGTTGTTGTAGTGAGTGCTTTGTACTCGGCCTCACAAGAAAATAGGGATATGGTATCTTGCTTCTTTGAAAGCCAAGACACAAGATTGCCTCCAAGAAAGATAGTATATGCATTAATGGACTTTCGATCCATCTTATCACTTGCAAAATCGGAATCCGAATAGCCAACAATGGTTAGATCTTCATTCTTGTACAATAAACCATAATCTTGAGTAGAAGATACATATCTTAGAACTCTCTTGGCCATCTTCCAATGTTGGATCTTAGGATATTGCATAAATTGACTCAATTTGTGCACACAATAGCTAAAATTGGGTCTAGTGATAGTAAGCCAAATTAAGGAGCTTATAAGACTCCTATAAAGTGTGATGTCCTCAAAGGATCTTTCATCACCTTTAATAGGGTCTTTTACATGTTGCTCCATGGGAGTATCTATGCCTTTACAATTTTGCATATTGAGTTTTCTCAACATAGAAAAGACATATCTAGATTGACAAATAAAAGCATACTCTTCATGAAAATCAATCTCAAGGCCTAAAATGTAATGGATCTCTCCTAGATCTTGCATTTTAAATTCTCCTCCTAATGCATCCTTAGTTTCTTGAACTAGCATCAAACAACTTCCACTAAGAATAATGTCATCTACATAGATTAGAAGAATGACAATATTACTACCATCAAACTTTAAGTACATAGAAGGATCATAGTCACTAAGCACAAATCCTAATGAAAGTAGAAAGTTGTTGAGTCTTGAATACCATGATCTAGGTGCTTGCTTCAAGCCATAAAGACTTCTAAATAGCAAACACACCTTAGATTTATCCTTGATAGATCCTTGAGGTTGTTCCATGTATATCTCCTCCTCAAGATAGCCATTCAAAAAAGCGTTGGAGACATCAAGTTGATACAATTTCCACTTAAAAAATAAGGCAAGAGAGATTATGATTCTTATTGTCACCATCTTTGCTACAGGAGCAAAGGTTTCTTCATAGTCAAGACCATATATTTGTGCAAAGCCTTTAGCACATAGTCTTGTCTTGTACTTGTTGATGGAGCCATCATGATTGTACTTGATCTTGAACACCCACTTGCATCCAATGATGTGCATGTTAGGTGGTGGATCCACTAGCTCCCATGTGTGGTTGGTGATTAAGGCATCATATTCAATCTTCATGGCCTCATACCACTCCTTGGTATTGAGGGCTTCTTGGACATCTTTGGGCTCCTCTTACAAAGCAAGTAGCACCACCCTTGCTCTTTGAAGATGAGAAGTGCACATCCGAGTGTATGACCTCCAATGGATGTGCAGTCTTAATAGATGACTTTGAAAAAGGCTTCTTATGAGACTTAGATATGGCACAAGCCTCACATGGCTTGAAATTCTTGGAGATAAGATTAGGCAAGCCAATAGCTTTGGCTTTCTTGACCATGGACACCATAGAACTATAGTTAGGATGCCCCAACCTTCTATGCCATAGTTCCTCCAAAGAATTATGAGAAGCAAAAGCACCATCACAAGAGTTAGCATACTCTTTGGGATCAAGCTTGTAGATTCCACCATATCTAGACCCAAATGTAAGGATCTCATCATGCTTCTTGATTGTACATGTATCAACATTGAAATTCACATCTAGTCCACTATCAAGCAATTGCCCAACACTAATAAGATTTTTTGTTAACTTAGGAACAAAAAGTACTTTAGACAGAGAAAGAACTTTTGATGATGAAAGCTTTAAGGGAATGGTCCCTATGCCTTCAATAGCACACTCATGATCATTTGCTGTGTATATGGACTTCTTGGCTCCTTCATAAGGTGTCATGGATGAAAAAGAATGCTTGGAGCTACACATATGTGAGGAAGCTCCACTGTCGATGTACCACGAACCATCCTTCTTGAAAGGTGATGAAGAAAAACTCGAGACCATAAGAGATCCCTCTCCATCACTTGCATGAGCATCTTCCTTCTCTTGATTGGAAATGTTGGCTTTCTTGAATTGACTCTTCTTCTTGAAGCAATTGGTGGCATAATGCCCCTTCTTGCCACAAAAGAAACACTTGATGTTTTTCTTCTTCTTCTTGGATGTGAAAGCTTGAGAGGACTCATCCTCGTATCCTTTCTCCTTGGAAATAAGATTGTTCTTGCTTGAAGAGGGTCGGTGTTGATTCTTACTTCTTGTCTTGTGCTTGTCTTTGGTAAAGAGAGCTTTACCATCAATGTTGAGAGATAGTTTCTCCATTTTCAAGAGTTTATACTCTTGTCTTGATTGTTCAGAAATGAGCACACTTTGGAGTGCTTCCAAACTTGGTAGCTCCTCCTTAATGGCATGACTCTGAACAAGGTTGTCATATTCCTCATTTAACCCATTAAGTATGACTTGAACAAGTTCATTTTGGTTTATGGAGTCTCCTATGCATGACAATTCTATATGGAGGTCTTTAACTCTCATTACATAAGCTGAAGCACATTCATCACTTCTTTTTACACTTTGAAAATTTTGGTTTCTTAGTGTTAGAAGTCTAGAAGTATTCTTTGCCTCATAGATGGACTTGAGAGTATCCCAAGCATCTTTGGCATTAGTACAAGCACCAATTTCTCTTAGGATGCCATTTGAGACATTCATTTTAATATAATGTTGAGCCATCCTAGCTCTCTTTTTGTACTTTGGAAATTCTTGAGGAATTTGTGGTTCTTCTTCAATACCAAGTACAATATCCATCACATCTTGTAGAATTAAAACAGATTCCATCCTAACCTTCCAAATTGAGTAATTGCATATCTCTCTTCTTTTGTTAACATAGGTATGAAAGTCCCACTCCAATATGCATTAAAGTGCTGTAATCGATTTTCTTTTCTACTTCATTTCAATATATTAGGGTTTATTGTAATGTATTGTATGTTTATGAATGTAGTAATCATGTCGGGGTCAGGAAGTGGTGAAAGCTTGGGAGACTTTGTAAAAAATTTATATGAATCATTATCTCCCGAGCAAAGAACACAACTGCAAAATATGCTTAGCCAAAATGAGGGTGGTCCCTCACAAGAGGCCGCTCCCGCCCCCACCGAAGAGTCATCCACAAATCCTTATTATGACGTGGATCCTCAAGGCAATATAATTGCCAATAGAAAAGGAAGGGTGGTTTTGGACCGACTCTATTCTTTATGCCAACGTCATTTTGGCGACAGATTATTTAGTAAATGGTTTGAACAACCTACCGCCGATAAACGACAGGTTATTGGTATCCTTCGTGACGAATTCCAACAAGAAGAGAAATTCGACGAGAAGGAAATTCATAAGCATATGAGCTTATGGATTAGGCATTGTCGTGATATGGCACGACGAGCTTATAGGGATGGGCAATCCAAGCCTTCCTGGTGTTCAAGAAATGATTGGAACTGTGTAAAAGCGAATGAACGAACACCAGATAAATACAATATTCAGAAAGATGTTGCGGCCGCTAGGATGCATGGGATAGGCAACCCTAGGTTGTGCTCGAGCGGAAAGGTAGGATTGCAAGCAAGCATGGTAACTGAACTTACACTACTCTTATAGTTTATCTTTGATTTTTATTTTTTACTATGCATTATGACTAGCTGCTTCAACGTAGCCCTAAATTAATTTCAACTTCAATTGAATGCATGGATAGTTGGCGGACTATGGACGTCTACCAACTAAGGAGGAGTACGAATTTGCCTTCAGGGAATCGTACGACTCATTAGTCGACAAACTAAAGAGTGAGGGTCATCCTCCAAATGTAAGTACTAGTTTTTGTATTTATACTAATGTGGTCTGTATTTCGACATCAATTTTATTTAATTTAATACAATCAAGCATTAAATATTAATGTAGTTCGTTTGCTTGTGTTCATGCAGACTGGACGTCACGACGACAACGAGTAGATTAGATTTATAAGTTTTAGTTGATGTTAGATCTAGAAAGACTCCTACGACATTAAAGCACCAATTTTGTAATACATTAATTTATATGATGAAAAATATTATTATTGCAAATGATCATGCTAAATTGCCATTGCTTTTATATGTGCAATGTTTTGTTTTTTCAAAAATTGCAATGTCAAATTTAGGGATGTGGATTGACGTAATAATCAACTAAGAAATGTCGGATTTCAAAACAACAATCAATATTATATCTAAAAATCTAAATGAAATTTATGATGTGCACAAAGCATATTGAACATGAAGTAATGCAATAAAATATTGCCATGAAGTAATGCATGAAGTATTGTCATTCATAATGAACATGAAGTAATGCAATAAAATATAAAATGAAAAGTAGTTTAAGAATGAAAAGTACCTCATGCTTGGTTTTTTGTTTGATCCAGATGTTGAATGCAACTCAAAAATATTGTTTTAAAAACAATTCAAGAATATCGCTTCTCCAAGAACTCAACTCCAAGAATAGCCCAAGAGAAATGCATGCGCTATTTTTTACGCATTTTTTATTTTATTTTTACCTAATTTGGGACGTCGGAGTCCGACGTCCTAATGCGTCGGATAGACGTCAGACACACGTCGGATATATTTTTTGATCATTCTGTTAACAGATGTCGGATTCCAACAACTTTATGGGATGTCGGATTTCGATGTCCAAGGATACGTTGGATAGACGTCGGATGGGCATCGGACATCTGTCGGTGAAATTTTGGGATCATTTTGTGTTTACATACGTCGAAATCTGACTGAATTTTAACACGTCGCAATTCGATGGCCATGTCAGATGGTTTGCGACGTCTTTGGATGTTGCAATCCGACGTCCACGTAGGACGTCGCATTCCGACATCCACGTCAGACGTCGCAATGTGACGTCCAGGTCAGCACCTGTGGCCGTCACCAGAATTTGGTTCTATGGTGTCCTGCATGTTGTGCCTATCGGACTGCGACCTAATAGCAACGTATTTTTCCGACGTCCGCGACGAATTAAAAAAAAATCAAACCCTTGATTTACGTCGCAAAACACGTCGCAAATCGCGGCGGGTGTTGTTGTGTCCCAAACTCTTCCTCTTCCTCTCGAACAAACCTTTGTCTAAGGCCTTGGTGAAGATGTCTGCCACCATTTGTTTTATTCCAATGAAGCTAGTCTTCAACTCGTTTCTGGTGACTAGGTCCCTTACGAAATGATACTTGATTGCAATGTGTTTCAGCCTTGACTAAAACACAGGATTCTTCTCAGGTGTATTGTAGAGGTGTTGTCCATCTACAAGATTAGAGACTCTTTGCTGCTCTCACCTAGTCCGTCAAGGAACTATTTGAGCCATATGATTTTGTTGTCCATCTTCGCAACTGTAACATATTCTGCTTCACAGGATGACTGAGCTATAATGGTCTACTTCTTGTTGACCCAGAGAATTGTTGCGCTTTCTACATTGTGCACCCTTTTGAGCCACTTTGACAATTGTCCTTGAGTGATGCCCAACTTGCATCACTGTTGGAGTGCATTTGGAACCCTACATCATGAGAATAATATAACCCATAATCCTTCATTTGTTGAAGCTACTATAAGATTCGCTTTGCGATCTTCAAGTGTGTTAAGCCTAGATTCATGCTGAATTGGATCATTCTAAACATGACATAAGCTATGTCGAGGCGTGTGTTATCTGCTAGATACATCAGAGATCCAATTAGCCTCCTATAGGGGGTGTGCTGCATGATCTCTTTCTCTTCTTCAGTTTCTTCAAGCATTGGGGTATTTGCCCCTTTGCAATCTGTCATCCCAGAATCATCAAAGATTCTGGATGTACCTTGACTGATGAAGATAGTAACCTTCCTTCATCATAGTCGCGGTTGATTTTCAAGCCTAGATAACATATGGCTTCTCCTAGGTCTGTTATCTCAAAACGTTTTGAGATATCGCTCTTCACTCCTGCAATCAGGTCTTCACTTCTACATAGTATCAAGGTGTTGTCGGCAACAATGATGATCTCCCCGTCTATAATTCTTATATAAACATTGGAGTTAGCCATCAATGGCTCGAATCCCAAGGATCTCAAGGCATGATCTTTCTTCTTATGCCATTGTCGTGCGGATTGCTTCAGACCATAGATACTTATGTGTATTCGGCATGCATAGGTAGGAAGTGAGTCGGAGAACACATGTTTCACCACTGGAGAGAAGGTCTCAGTGTAGTCGATATCGTACTTCTGAGAGATCCCTTCACTACAAGTCTAGCCTTTATCTCAAAACATCTCCATTTGGTCCATACTTGAGCTTGTAAACCCATTTGCATTGCACTATCTTTCGCTTGTCTAGCACTGGTTGCAGTGTCCATACCTCATTCTTTTACATGGATTCAAATAGACAAAAACTTGAGGGAGCGGACTCTTGTCGTCACCCCAAATTAGCCTATTACACCTTGTCTGGACTGTCGATGGCTTCCTCGAACATTTGTGGTTCACCATTGAATTCACAAAACTCTTCGGATGTTGAAGTTGAGCTGCCTGGCACAAATTTTGTTGGCGCTCTCTTGTCTTTGGTTGATCTCCTGGGAAATTTGTCAGGTACTGCAATGCTCTTGCCCTTGTTTCTTTAGGTAGGTCCAGAACCATCTCGATTTATAGGAGTTGTAGCTGCAGGCAGGCTTGCAGTCCTTTTCTCATCTGATTCGTCGCTCAGCTGTCATGGAGTTCAAACATCTTCGTTCGAGTGTTCAGATTATGCTCTCTCTGTCATGGTTGACAGGTTGTAGTACTACTTTTCTAACACTTCCTAGCTGGCAGAATCATTGTTGGCTATTGTTCTGGTCTCATTGAACTTGACGTATCTGATGTAGTACTTCGAGCCTCCTATTGAGATCACATCAAAAGGTCTACAGATGTTCGAATGTACCAACTCCAGAATCTTTGTTGTTTTGTAGAAGTCTCTAGTGAAAGGAGTTCAAGACATCTTCTCTTTCATGCATGCATCACAAATTGTTGAATTGCTTGCATTCGTGATGCTTACCCCTGCAATAGCTCCATGTTGGCTTTGTTGATACAATGCCATTGAGTTCATGTGCAATAGTCTCATGTGCCATAGAACATCTGCAGAGTCATGGGCTTGATGTGCTTGATCTATCGGTAGGCATACTCTCAAGTGATACAGGTTGCCCTTTCATCTACCTTGCATAATCAACATACTGGTGCTGGCATCAACAACATTGCATGTTTCGTTCAAAAATGTCACACGCATTACAACGTCTGCTATTCTTGCGACTGATAGCAAGCCTTGATGCAGTGTGGGTATGAAGAGAACATCTTTCGTGTCTGTCTCTGCTGTTTGTGTTGAGCCACAACGAATCAATACCATTCACTTGATGTTTCAACCCGTCTCCAAGGACTATAAATCTTGATGGATCTACACTCCAAAAGTCAGACATTATCCATCTTGATGTAATGAAGTGTGAGGTAGCTCCTGAATCAAGGATTATCTCTTGCGTGTCAGATGTCGATGTTGCACACATGTCTGTACATAGATAGGCTATCAAATTTTTATTTTTTGATCTTTCTTGGACCATCTTCAAGCTTTTTGGCTCTTCGACGTAGGATGAACTATAATTGTTCTCCCATTTGCCTTGAGGCTACTTGTTCACCGGGTTCTGGTAGCAGTCCGTGGCTGCATGACCCTTCTTGTAGCAATGGATACACTCTATCTTTGGATTTAGCCAACATGAATTAACTATGTGTCCTTCACGTTTGCATCTCACGCATACCTTCTTGTCGCCATTCTACTATCTCGACTTTTCTTTGTTCTTCCATCTACCTTTGTTGGCTCTCTCTGTTTGCTGATCTTGATCCTGCCTTTGATCTGACTCCCTCTTAGGCTTGAACTGCTTCTTGGGCTTCTCTTTGTTGTTGTAGAGAGCTTGGCCAGAAGCGTCCTTGCGATCAAGGTGCTCACGAGCTTCGACTTCTTCTTGAATCTCGATCATTGCCTTTTCGAATGTCATAGCTGAATCCTTTGCAAGCAACGTTCGAGTTGTTTGGAAAGATCTTTGTAAAGCTCATAATAGGTAGGTGAGCTGCTTCTCCACTAATACTGCATTCTCTGTTCCGACATTGTGTAATGAGAAGAACAAATCTCTCATCCTTTTGATAAAGAAGACAAGATTTGTCAACCGATCTTCAACAAGCATTATCTGGCTACGTGATTTTGTCTAAAATCTGGTAAGCGATGTATCCCACATCTCTCTTGCATTAGAGAGTGTTGTGAGGTCAAGCGTTAGGCTATCTTTGATGGATGATGACAACAGAGCTACTACCTTGTCATTCTTTTCTCTCCATTCTCATAGCTCTTTCCCAGTGGTTGTAGGCATTTCTTTGGTGCCATCTAGCTAAGTAAGTAGTCTTTCTCCCTTTAGTATGAGAGAGCTCTTCACCTTCCATGCTAGGAAGTTTGGACCCTGTTGAGTCGAGAATTGTGTAGATCTTCGAC